>LR738713.1:429108268-429172532 GCA_902687465.1 Secale cereale | reverse complement strand
CCCCCCCATGTGAGCCCCGTCTGCTCTCCTTTCTCTCCCCGCCGCCGGATCCCGCCCACGCCGGCGCACCGCCCCTTGCCCGCTCGCGCCCTGCTCCCGGGCTGTCCAAGCCACCGCGGCTCTTTGCTGCTGGTGCTCCGCAAGCCGCCGGCACCCGTCAGTTCTTGCTGCTGCTTGCGCTCGCGTCGCGGCTCCCTCCCGTGGCGCCGCCCTCCGCCGTTCTTCCTTGGCCGGCATCGTGGCGCCGGCGACCACGCCGGCAGCCTCGCCACGCCCGTGGCTAGAGCCCCCCTGGCCGTCGATCTGGGCACCCGCCCAGTCGGGCGCCGACGCCGACGCCCGTAACTGCCCGCACGCTCACGGGGCTCCGCCCGAGCAAACGCGCCCGTTAGCCCGCTAAGCGCCTATGGGACAAGGGGGCCCCACCCCCAGAACGATTAAAAAAGAGTTAATAATAATAATAATAATAATAAGTAAATTAAAATGTTAATTAATTAACTTAATTAATCATGTTTAATTAACGTAATCAATTAACTAACCTAACTAATCTGTTAATTAAACTAATTAATTTGGTTAATTAGTTAACAGAGTATGACATGCGGGACCCACACGTCAGTTTGACTAAGTCAACGCCCCGTTGACTGCTGACGTCAGCATACACTATTCTGGATAATGTTGAATTAAAATAATTAAATAAATTCTAAAAATGATTAAATCTTTTAAAATTAATATAAAATAAACCGTAGCTCGGATGGGAAAACTTTGTACATGAAAGTTGCTGAGAACAACGAGACAAATCCGGATACGCGGTCCGTTCGTCCGCCACACATCTCTATCATACCGAACAAGCAACATTCCTCCTTCGTTTCATCTGCCCGAAAATGACTAACACTGGGAATACCTTCCCGGATGTTTTCCATCCTCGCCAGTATCACTCAGTACCGCGTTTTGCCATGTTATGCATTGTGTTACAATTGTTTGCTTTATATTTATTGTTTCGTCCCCCTCTTCTCTCCGATAGACACCGGGGCTGAGACCGCTGACAGTGCCACGATGATGGACGGTGTCGACGACGACCCCTCCTTCTTGCCAGAGCAACCAGGCAAGCCCCCCTCCTTGATCACCAGATATCGCCCATTCTCCTCTGTCTTATTCTTGCATTAGGTTTGTTACTGTTGTTGATTCGATAGCTCCTATTCTGTTGCATAGCTTGTCATTGTTGCTACAACTGTTGATACATTTACCTACTATCCTAATGCTTAGTATAGGATGCTAGTATTCCATCAGTGGCCCTACATCCTTGTCCGTCTGCCATGCTATACTTTGGGCCGTGATCACTCGGGTGGTGATCACGGGTATATACAATACTATTACATACTCATGATGATGATTCGGATATGGGGGCTATAGGGGCAGGTGGTTCCACACAGGTAGTGGTGGGTCTGGGTTCCCGACAGCCCCCTGATGGTTACTTTGTGGCGGAGCGACAGGGCGGGTTGCGACCACCGAGGAGACAGGTGGGCCTGGCCCTGGTCATTGTTCACGGTTATTTCATAATAACACGCTTATCGAGATCTTGGTATTTGATCTGAGACTGGCCATTGGCCTATACGCACTAACCAGCTACGTGGGAATAGTTATGGGTACTCGACGTCGTGGTATCAGTCGAAGCCTTCTTCATGTCAGCGACTGAGCGGCGCGCGCCGGGTTGGACCGCGTAACGTAACTTCCTTAGTAATGGAGGTTGCTAGGTCTGCTCACCGGCCGCGTACGCAACGTCCAAGTGTGCGTTGGGCAATGGGCCCGGACCCCTGCACGCCTAGGACTTAGACCGGCGTGCTGACCTCTTTGTTGTGCTTAGGTAGGGCTGCGACGTGTTGATCTTCCGCGGCCGAGCATGACCCTGGAAAGTGTGTCCGGCCAAATGAGATCGAGCGTGTTGGGTTATGTGGTGCACCCCTGCAGGGAAGTTAATCTATTCGAATAGCCGTGTCCCTCGGTAAAAGGACGACCCGGAGTTATACTCTGGCCTCATGACAACTAGAACCGGATACGTAATAAAACACACCCAGATAAGTTCCAGATATAACTCGGTGGTTGCTCTCTCACAGGGTGAGGTGCGGGAGGATTGTCGGGTAGGATTATGCTATACGTTATTACTTGGTGAACTTACCATTTATTCCATTCTACTGCTGCAAGATGGAGGCTGCAAGATGCGAGGATACTTGTTACTTTCCAGCTACCCTCATCTTCCGCTGCAAGATGGAGGTTACGAGAAGCGTAGTCTTTGATTGGATTAGTTATCCCCCTCTTATTCTGACATTCTGCAGTTCAGTCCACAGATATTACCCCTTTACATAGATACCATTGCATATGTAGTGTAGATCCTTGCTTGCGAGTACTTTGGATGAGTACTCACGGTTGCTTTGTTCCCCCTTTCTCCTTTCTTCTCGGTTGATGCAACAAGATGGTGGAGTCCAGGACCTAGAGGATCCCGAGGATGTTTCTACGTGGAGTATGGCTTCGAGGAGTAGTTAGGAGGTCCCAGGCAGGAGGACTTGCCTTCGATCGTTGCTATATTTGTGCTAGCCTTCTCAAGGCAAACTTGTTTAACTTATGTCTGTACTCAGATATTACTGCTTCCGCTGACTCATGTGTAACCGAGCTTTTGTATTCGAGCCCTCGAGGCCCCTGGCTTGTAATATAAAGCTTGTATTATTTTAATTTGTGTCTAGAGTTGTGTTGTGATATCTTCCAGTGAGTCCTTGATCTTGGTCGTACACATTTGCATGCATGATTAGTGTACGGACTAATCGGGGGCGTCACATTACTTTATACTCCCTCTGTCCCAAAATAAGTGAATCGACTTTGTACTAACTTTGTACTAAAGCTAGTACAAAGTGGAGTCGCTTATTTTGGGATGGAGGGAGTACATCTTATATGTCATCAGCTTAGTTTAGATTTTCTTTGTGTGAATGCCACATGTTTGGTTTCTATATCATATATATGAATTATGCAATGTCGTCTTGTTTAGCTAGGCATCATATATGTGAATCATGCAATGCCATCGTGTTTAGCGAGTCATTGTATATGTGAATTGTATCATGCCATACTATTTGTCGACAATGTTTGTACATTCATCTACTCTTCATGTGCATCAGCCATTTGAGTCAGTGATGGGAAAATCTAGAGTGAAAACAAGGTCCTTTGAGCAGTCAGTGCTACCTCTCAATGCAGAATTCTTGCTGGTTACAGATAACTCCTCAGAGGAGGATTCAGAGACAGATGACCAGTCGTATCCCCCCCCCCAAGGTGTATGCTTTAACTTGGCAGGGTTATATTGCTCATATCATGCATACGGTGTCTTGCATTGCTATGCCATCTGCTTAGATTACACATGCTTTGTGTGAATGCCTCCTATTTAGTTTCTATATCAGATATGTGAATTATCTAATGCCATCTTTTTAGCCAGTTATCTTATATGTGAATTATGCAACGCCATCCTGTGTACCCAAGCATCATATATGTGAATTATCTCATGACATCCTTTTTCATTACGTATTCTGTTTGTAAACAATCTTTGTATATTGAACTACTCTTCATGTGCATCAGCCACTTGAGTCGGTTATGAAAAAATCTGGAGTGAAAACAAGGTCTTTAGATCATGCAATGGTACCTGTTGAAGCATATATCTCGATGGTTACAGGTAGATCCTCACATGATGATTCAGAGAAAGATGACCAGTCGTATGTCCCACCTGAGGTGTATGCTCTTAACTTGCAATGTTTATATTTTTCATATCATGCATATGGTGTCCTCCATTGCTTAGTTTAGACATCATATACACAATGTTCAAACGCCATCTGCTTAGTTTACAGATCATATATGCGAGTGCCAACTCCTTAGTATATCAATCAATTATATGAATTCTATCATGCCATCATGTATACTCACACAACATGTATGTGAATTATTTCATCCCAACCTATTTTAGAAAGACATGATATAGTTATGTCATGTCATCTTGTTTAGATACTCATCATATGTTGAATAATACCATTCTATCATGTTAAGTTGTCCATGATATATCTTAAACTGTGTCATGCTATCCTGTTAAGTTTGCCATCATATGTGCGAAATTGTGTCATGTTGCCATGTTGGTTAGAAAACATATATGTGAATAACTGCATCTGTGTATCCATTCATTTTCTTCTTGCTTATCAGCCATTTAAATTGGAGGGGGTGATGGCAGTATCTAAGGGAGTAAAAACACGTTCTTCACAAAAGACAGTGCTACCCGTCGATGCAGATAGAACCATGGTTGTACTGGCCCATGAACTAGCCCCTGTTGGAAAACGTAGCATGCAATTTCAAAATTTTCTACGCTCATGCAAGATCTATCTAGGAGATGCATAGCAACGAGAAGGGGAGAGTGTGTCCACATAATCACCCAGTTACGTTCTGACATTTGATAGCACACAAGGCAACCCTCCGGTATCCGGGAGTTGCATGATCTCATAGTCGAAGGAATATGTATTTGACATGAAGAAAGCAATAGCAGTAAAACTGAACGATCATTATGCTAAGCTAATGGATGGGTCTTGTCCATCACATCATTCTCCTAATGATGTGATCTCGTTCATCAAATGACAACACATGTCTATGGTTAGAAAACTTAACCATCTTTGGTTAACGAGCTAGTCTAGTAGAGGCTTACTAGGGACACGGTGGCTTGTCTATGTATCCACACATGCATCAAGTTTCCGATTAATACAATTCTAGCATGAATAGTAAACATTTATCATGATATAAGGAAATATAAAATAACAACTTTATTATTGCCTCTAGGGCGTATTTCCTTCAGTCTCCTAATTGCACTAGCATCAATAATCTAGTTCACATCGCCATGAGATTTAACGGTGATAGTTCACATCGTCACGTGACAAACACCCATAGCTCACATCGCCATGTGACCAACATCCAAAGGGTTTACTAGAGTCAATAATATAGTTCACGTCGCTATGTGATTAACACCCAAAGAGTACTAAGGTGTGGCATGTTTTGATTTGTGAGAGAAGTTTAGTCAACGGGTCTGTCATATTCAGATTCGTATGTATTTCACAAATTTCTATGTCTACAATGCTCTGCATGGAGCTACTCTATCTAATTGCTCCCACTTTCAATACGCATCCATATATATACTTAGAGTCATCTGGATTAGTTTCAAAGCTTCCATCGGCATAACACTTTACGTCGAACTCTTTATCACCTCCATAATCGAGAAATATTTCCTTAGTCCTCCAGTTACTAAGGATAATTTTGACCACTATCCGGTGATCTACTCTTGGATCACTATTGTACCTCCTTGCCAAACTCATGGCAAGGTACACAATAGATTTGGTACACAGCATGGCATACTTTATAGAACCTATGGCTGAGGCATAGGGAATGACTTTCATTATCTCTATATTTTTCTGCCGTGGTCGGGCTTTGAGTCTTACACAACTTCATTATCTCTATAACATGAAGTACATTAAAGCTCTATGTGATATGCAGAATTGCTACTTTGAAGCACCTTATGATACATGCTAAACCAGGTACTACTTTGAAGCACCAGCGTGTACTAAAAAGTAATAATAGTGTTGCTCCTTCTCTCATCCTCCTTTTCTTTTATCTTTTCTTCTTCTATTTTTCCTCCCATCCCCTCAACTTTTTTGTATCTCTCCAGCGTGCATCATATATTTGACCTCTCAAGGTAGAAGCAAAACTCTATAATGATGAACATGTAACAACCCGAATCTGGTAGGATCTCAATCTCCATGTTTACTGTGCTATCACTGGATCATAGATAACACACAGTAACATGAGTGAATATCAAAGAAAACATACACCATTTTACTAAAAAGTTGAATCCAGAGTTACATACATATACAAATTGCACAACTCAAGGTTGGCACAAACTATAGCAGTGTAAAAATAACACTACATCCAGGGCTCCATCAACATCACCGGTCTTGTTGAGTGTAAACACATGGTCCTATCACATCTTAACAGTCCACATATCCACATGACATGTGCATATGAGTATGTGGAATGTAATCACAAGTTGCAATTGAAATAATAACCGAGTATTCATGTGAGTTATGTCAAAATATTTGCTAAGGGGTTTTGTTTGCGGAAAGCCAATTTTCACTTATACTAGAAGTTGCAGATTTTCTGAAATGTACTATTCCCACTGACCCGTATTTATTGTCGCTCGACAGATGTATCTAGAGGGAATAGTATTTTCAAGTTTAAATGATACATATGATTAGAGTGAAACACCTGGCAAACACACCAAGCCTCAGTCTCCAACCTAAGTAAAATATTTAGAGTTGAAGTGAACACACCCATGTGCTCAGTCTCCAAACTACACCCTTGATGGAGATTTAAGAATAGAAAGTGGAGATGCTTCTTCAGTTCAAGTCATTAGTTGTTCAAATTGCTCATATCTGTGGGCATGGATAATTAGGTTTAGCTCTGCAGCGTTTGTACATATTCCCATATGACACAACCTACTCCATTTGTCATTGAATATATTTTTCACGATTGGGAGGAGAGTGTGATGAAGCCTTTCCTTAGCAGCCCCCTCTACTTAGTTCTAGTCCGTTAGATGCTTAGGAAATTAAGGCATCTCTCTGATGGAGGTACCAAAGTAAAGGATTTCTTGATAAATACCAAGCTAAGCTAGATCTGATAATAGCATGTGGTTGTACTGGAAGCTACTTCATACCAAAACTTGGAAGATATTGGTCTCCTAGATGGTGGTCCCCTCCAAAAAACATCGGGCACAATCACTAAGTGTGCAGACCCTACTCAGGAGCAATCACTTTGTAGATGCCCCTATCAACCCATTCTGCTTAGAGAGTATAAGTAAAGTATTTGTATTTTTCAAACAAACTTTACACAACATATTTCTTTATGAGGGAGCAAGTCTAAAAGTTTCAAAACAAGTTTTATTTTAATTCACCCACACAAGCATAAGAATACACATAAAGTATAATAGGTATGTATCCTAAGGCTTTAACTAGCAAGATAATACTTTGCAAAACTCCAGTAAAATCCTACACATGCATACTGCTAAAATTTAACTATATCATGCATAAGATGAAAATATAGGACAAAGGATGATTAGTTTGCAGCTTGCATGTATTTCCAATAAAAGATAATACTATATCCCTTATCAACTCTTCTTCTCGTTTGATACACCTAATTATAAAATAAATACTTCAACAAACATAATCCAAATAAAAGATACAAATAATTGACTAGTAATATTCCTAGGATAATTGTTAGGGCATGGCTATGGTCCAAAGACTTTGCTTATATCCTAGTTGTCATATTGAGCTTGGTTGTAAGATCAAATGGTTTGAAAATATGTTGAAACTCAATTTGATTTGAACATATGCAAACGTGAAACATTGGTCGTGCCATAAGGTCTTGATCCTTGGATACCAATCCAAGTCATCACGTCCAAGATTAAATCTTAGAATCTAATATCATGGTACAAAAATCCAAAGGCGTGGTTGATATCCAATATATTGTATATTGAGTTTCTATTGAATAATAATATTCAAGTCCAATCCCATACGAAGTTTCCATCTATGGTCCATTTCTTGGTCAAGGTTTGGCACAAGGGAATGGTATTAGAACAAATTGCCGGAAAAAAAAATCCTCCAATAAAATTATTTAGAATATTTTGGCTAATTTAAAGAAATGACCAAAATATGATCAAACTCCTTTTGAATTTGAATCAATGGACAAGGTTTGGTCCAATGAGTTGGAAACTAAGTATGTAGATGCTAGAGGGATGGTATGGTCATAAGACCAAGTTTTGGAAAAGGATTTTTTATAGAAAGAATTTCAAATCTAAAATTCTGATCAAAATAGGCTCAAATCCCCTATTTGAAACTTTAACAATTTTCGTACACCAAATTTTGGTGCTAAATCATGGCATTGGATACTACAAGTCCTATGGATCTCATGACCAAATTTGCCAAATATGGACTTGACAAACTCAATATATGAAAAATATGCCCAAATGCATCACTAGTGAAAAAATGGTTAGTCACAACGCTCATTGGTGGCGTGCCATTTTCTATCAATGCCAACACTATTTTTTAAATAGTGTCGGCATCGTCCTAATTCACACGTCATCACTATGAGCTTATTGTTGGCATAGGAAGTTTGGGGAACACCACTTGTATGTCAGACCCAACGTTCTACTCGGGCCTAACTTTGAGTTGACGTAGCAAAAGTTTCATACACCAAAACTAACCCTTCTAGCTATGGAGTGGCGGAGTGACATACGCCATCAATATATTTTGCGGGTCCACCTTAGTGGGTCCACTTTTGGGCCAGGATAACACTGGCGTGCAAATTTGCGCCACGCCAGGGATATACATAATTGTAATGGCATTCCGCAATTTAGGCACCCTAGTAATTACGTCACAACACTATTCACATGTGATACGTCTCAAACGTGTCTACTTTTCCAAACACTTTTGATATTGTTTTGACCTCATTCTTGCATGATTTGAACTAAACTAACCCGGACTGACGCTGCTTTCAGCAGAGCTGCCTGTATGGTTTTATTGTGTGCAGGAAAACGGATTTTTAGGTATCTCAGAAAATTCCACGAAAAATCACAGAAAATCCACGCACCCGAAGGAACCTGGTGCCAGAAGAGGGGCCAGAGGGGGGCCAGGGGGCTCCAGGCGCCCTGGTGGCGCGGCCCACCCCCTGGCCGCGCCGAGAGGCCACCTGGGCGGGCCCCACCTCCCCTGGTGCCCTACTTTGACCCGTATTTTAGCTCGTGACGAGAAAATCCCAGATCAGGAGTTGTTTTCCCAGTTTTCGTCGCGGAGCCGCCGCCACCCTCTGTTCTTCTCCGGGAGGGCTAATCTGGAGGCTGATTTGGCCTCCGAAGAGGGGAGATCGTCGCCATCGTCATCATCATCACCACTCCATCCTCCCTCCATGACTTCTCCTTCCATCTGTGAGTAATCCCCTGCTGTAGGCAAAGGGGATGGTAGGGATTGGATGAGTTAGATCATGTAATAGTTTATCAGATTGTTGGGGGCATGTTTCCTATCATCTACTATGGTGTTTATCATCTTTGCTTCAACTTGTTATTCTTAATGCTTGTCACTTAGGGCCCGAGTGCCATGATTTCAGATCTGAACCATATGTGTTTGCATGAATATATTTGTGTTCTTGATCCTATCTATGAGTTGTTTGCACCTATTACGGTCCGGAACCGGCGATCCCAAAAGTGACAGCTTGGGACACCAAAGGGGATGGTCCGTAGTTTGAGGATTACATGTATCCATTGAGTTTATTGCTTTGTTCTGGTGCTCTTTGACAGGAGCACCTTAATCTCCATAAGTTCCTTTTGGCCCCGTTCGTAGCGGGATGGTAGGACAAAAGATGTTATGCAAGTTCTTATTGCAAGCACGTACAACTACCTACGGGATACATGCCTAATGTTTAATATTTTCCTAGATGATCATTACTTTTCCGTGTGCCTTGCCCCAAGTTAGATTCATGATATCTCTCATCCATGCAGCGCCCAACCATCCATCTCCCTAGCCTACAGTGTTTTAAATCCTGCTGGTTACTAGTTGCTACTTTTGCTATTTACTTTCGCTGTTTACTTTTACTATCACAACCATCACTATCATATCACCGTTACCACTTATATTTTGTTGCAAGTGAGTATATTTCAGGTGCGGTTGAATTGACAACTCAACTGTCAAAGCTTATAAATACTCTTTGGCTCCCCGTGTGTCGAATCAATAAATTGGGTTATTCTTACCCGCGAAGACTATCTCGATCCCTTACGGTTGAGGGTTATCAACATGTGACCTCCTTGTCATCCATTTAGATATTTTCGTTCTTCTTCCCTGTAGCGACCAGACCTCAAACAGTCTGATCTCCATGCATCAATGTCATCCCTGGATCAGTAATGCTGACACGCATGGTACTCGAAGGATTTATAACAGAGTAGCAATCACACACTTATTACATCGATAGTCCAACGATGAATTTGTTACATAAATCATGGCTGAAGGCCATCTAATACGATAACAGCGGAAGGCTTGGAAGATAAGTGAGTCCATCAACTCCAGCGGCATCACTGAGTATAGAACCATGACCTAAAAAGGGCATCCTACTCGTCGTCTGAAAAGTCTGCAACATGAAACGTTGCAGCCCAAAAAAACGGGTCAGCACATGGAATATGCTGGCAAGGTAACACAAGATATGCAATGAAAGTAAAGCTATACTATATGCAATATGGTTGGTGGAAAGCTCTATGGTTAAGTTTTTGCGTAAAGCCAATTTTTCCCTACTTCAAAGAATGTATTTTAATTAACTATCATGGTAGTTGAAACATCGTTGAGAAGATAGACATCCTCTCAACCCCAATTAAAAGTAATCATTAAACCCAACAAAATTAAATTAGAGTAACATGTTGAGATGCACATGATAATCCAAATACCAGATACTCAAGATGTCCATAACCGGGGACACAGCTAATCATGATCAGTTTGTACACTCTGCAGAGATTTGTGCACTTTCCCCACAAGACTCGATCGCCTCCGTTTGGTTTCTCGCACTGCATGGTGTTTGAGAAACGGATGACCGAGACACAGTATTTCAGAAGAGGTCCCCTTAACTAGATAGATAGGCCGGTACACCTACAAAACCTAACTAAATCTGCTAGACCATCATGGAAAGGTTTCCCACAACTTACTCAACTATGCCAGAGCCCATATTGGCATGTGGCTGCACACGGAAGTTTCTAGCATGAAAAATCTCATGATCCCTTTGAGCCTGGGTGGCGGTCCAAAAGAAAAACAGGCAATCCTGGAATACCCAGATGCCTCAATCCACCCAGATGTGTATTAAAGTTGCCACCTTAAGTTGATCCAATAATTAACAACGCACATTTGTCATGGATTTCACTCAAACCCAAACCACGTCTACGAGCATAGCATGTCCTAACAGCAAACGTAGAGTAACTCCCAAGGGTTTGAATGTAATGCAGGTAATAGGTACTACCTCAAACTACTTCCCAATCCCACAAGTTAATTGATCCTATTCATGCAATGTGTGAGGGGTTTGACTAATGCAATGAAAACTGGGTAATTGGAAAGCATGATCAAAGTGTTACTTGCCTTGCTGATGATCCGCAAAACCTAGAGACTCAAAGTAGCAAGCGGCACACTCCGGGTACTCTATCGCAATCAAACAACAAGCATACAATAAGTACTTAACTAATGCACGGGTAAAACTCAAATAAGAGATCTAACCAGAAAGTTCAACTTAAGAACTCCGGTTTGCAAAAAGAATCAACTCGAAAGAAGCAACGAAACTCAAACTGCAAAAGAAACGAGCTCCGAATTACTAGTTGGCCTAAAGTCAAATTTTACAGTAGCCAAAACTTTGTTTAAGTTGGTTAAACGTAAAGAGGGCTTCGAGACGAAGATCTGGGATTTTGAATCACCTGATTCCGACTCTCGAGCGAAAAGAAAAACGAAAAACAAGATCAGGGCAGAAATCGCGATCGGAAAATCGCGGATAAAATACCCCGAAAAAGAAAAACGACGAACAGGCTAACGAACGAACGTTCGCTGTCTGCGGTTAACTAACGAAAACCGTTCGTTAAAACGAATGTATGGACGAACGTCCGCTGTTTAACTAAACCGTCGAAAAACCGATCTAAACCGGAAAAAAAACGGATCTAGGGTTTTTTTAAAAAAAACGATCTGATCTTTTCTAAAAAAATAATCTACCGCGGCGTCTACCTCAACTCCGGCGAGGGCGGCGGCTCCGGCGAGGTGGGCGGCGGGGCGGCGAAGTCCGGCGGCGGGGGCGGCGGCGGGGCGCGGCGGCGGCGGCGAGGCGGCGGCGTCCGGCGGCGGGGGTGGCGGCGGCGGCGGCGGGGCGCGGCAGCGGCGGCGGCGGCGGTGCTGCTGGGGCTAGGGTTTCGCGCGGGCGGGCTGTGCGAGTCGGGCCGGCCTGGGCGCTATATAAATCCCGGAGTCCTCGGCTAAAACGACTCCTAGTCGGTTCCTTTTTTTTTTAAATAGATTCCCGGCGCAATAAAACTAACGAAAAAATATCAAACGGACTCCAAATTTCCCGAAATAAATTTTCACCGTCCTTTAATAATATTTAGGACAAAGTGAACATTTTTCCCGGACCTCAATGCAATTTGGAAAAACGCGTATTTTTCCTATGCAAATAAATCCGAAAATAAGTCCAGAAAAATACCAAAAGTGATTTTAATATTTTTCCTCCAATATTTCTGTTATATTGGAGAAGTCATATTATCTCTGCTCATTTATTTTATTTAGAAATATTTTTAGGAGAGAAAAATAATTAGAATCACATTGTCCTCGTACCCGTATTCGAGCGAACTCAAATACGAAAACGGCAAAATCCCCAACTCTCTCCGTAGGTCCTTGAGTTGCTTAGAATTTCGAGGAACTCCACGAACAAAATGCAAAATATGCAAATGCAATTATGATCTATGTATAACATTCCAAATTGAAAATTTGGGATGTTACATTCCCCCTCTTCCTCTTCCTCCTCTCTCTTCTCTTCTTCTTGAGGAAAGACCAAATTATTTCTCATGATTCTTAATTAGGTAGTTACATCTAGCTAGGTGGTGCATTAATAAAGCTTGCTAGCCTTCACACACTCACTCCCTAACCTAGCTCTCTCCTCCACCCACTCAAACACACAGTTGCATTAAATTTTCCACCACACTCCATTAATGGCGCCTCCAACCTACATACGGTCAGATGGCCCCCCTCTCCCACCCCTTGGAGGTAAAATAGACCAAACTTCTTGTTAATTTATGTGCATGATGCATGCACATATGAATGGATGTGTGTGTGATTAATTGCTAGCTATATAAATTTCATTGTGTTGCTCGCGAATTGTCTCATGCTATGTTTCATTTTGCACACAATGTCTGGAGAGTTGCCAATGTTTTGGTGAAATCTTGATTCATTTCTATTTCGTCAAATTTCTGGCACTAAATATGTCCCTTTTTAGCAAAGGTCATGCCGATTTTTTATACTGGTAATACATGTAATTATTTTTGTACTTATACACTTTGCAACGCTGCTTGATCTATCCAAAGAATCAATATGGATCGAATTGTGAAGGGCTTTCTCAATTTCACGGTGGCAATTATGATACAAAAGGGTGAAGTGCAGATATTATGTCCATGTTTGACATGTGAAAATGGAGTGTTGCACAACCTGTTCGAAGGCAGCGTGATGGCGCACTTGCTCCGTCATGATTTCGTTATAGGTTATACATGGTGGAAAAAACATGGTGAGGAGCATGTTAGAGATGATTAAGGAGGAAACGATGAAGTGGAAAACTCTTTCGATGAAGAAGATGTTGGGGAGCGTAGTATTTTCAAAATTTTCCTACGATCACACAAGATCTATCTACCAGATGCATAGCAACGAGAAGGGAGAGTGTGTCTACGTACCCTCGTAGACCGAAAGCGGAAGCGTCTAGTGACGCGGTTGATGTAGTCGAACTTCTTCACGATCCAACCGATCAAGTACCGAACGTACGGCACCTCCGCGTTCAGCACACGTTCAGCTTGATGACGTCCCTCGAACTCTTGATCCAGTTGAGCTTTACGGGAGAGTTTCGTCAGCACGACGGCGTGGTGACGGAGATGATGAAGTTACCGTCGCAAGGCTTCGCCCAAGCGCTGCAACGATATGACCGAGGTGTGTTTCTGTGGAGGGGGGCACCGCACACGGTTGGGAGAGATTAACAGATCAACTTGTGTGTCTATGGGGTGCCTCTACCCCCGTATATAAAGGAGTGGAGGAGAGGGAGGGCCGGCACTCTCTATTGCGTGCCCTAGGGGAGTCCTACTCCCACCGGGAGTAGGATCCCCCTTTCCTAGTAGAACTAGGAGCCCTTCCAAGTAGTAGGAGTAGGAGAGAAGGAAAGGGAAAGAGAAGAGAATGAAGGAGGGGGCGCAGCCCCTCTCCCTAGTCCAATTCGGACTAAGCCATGGGAGGGGCGCAGCCTC
This sequence comes from Secale cereale, assembly GCA_902687465.1. Classification (NCBI taxonomy): domain Eukaryota; kingdom Viridiplantae; phylum Streptophyta; class Magnoliopsida; order Poales; family Poaceae; genus Secale; species Secale cereale. The sequence goes on along the minus strand of LR738713.1, from coordinate 429,158,416 downwards.
CTCTCTTCCTTTCCCCTGAAGCCCAATAAGGCCCATATACTCCCCGGCGAATTCCCGTAACTCTCCGGTACTCCAAAAAATACACGAATCACTCAAAACCTTTCCGATGTCCGAATATAGTCATCCAATATATCGATCTTTCCGTCTCGACCATTTCGAGACTCCTCGTCATGTCCCCGATCTCATCCGAGACTCCGAACTACCTTCGGTACATCAAAACACATAAACTCATAATACCGATCGTCATCAAACGTTAAGCGTGCGGATCCTACGGGTTCGAGAACTATGTAGACATGACCGAGACTCATCTCCGGTCAATAACTAATAGCGGAACCTGGATGCTCATATTGGCTCCTACATATTCTACGAAGATCTTTATCGGTCAAACCGCATAACAACATACATTGTTCCTTTTGTCATCGGTATGTTACTTGTCCAAGATTCGATCGTCGGTATCACCATACCTAGTTAATCTCGTTACCGGCAAGTCTCTTTACTCGTTCCATAATACATCATCTCGTGACTAAATCATTAGTGATTTGCTTGCAAGGCTTATTATGATGTGTATTACCGAGAGGGCCCCAAGATACCTCTCCGACACTCGGAGTGAAAAATCCTATTCTTGATCTATGCCAACACCACAAACACCTTCGGAGACACCTGTAGAGCATCTTTATAATCACCCAGTTACATTGTGACATTTGATAGCACACAAGGTGTTCCTCCGGTATTCGGGAGTTGCATAATCTCATAGTCATAGGAACATGTATAAGTCATGAAGAAAGCAATAGCAATAAAACTAAACGATCATAGTGCTAAGCTAACGGATGGGTCTTGTCCATTGCATCATTCTCCTAATGATGTGATCCCGTTGATCAAATGACAACTCATGTCTATGGCTAGGAAACATAACCATCTTTGATCAATGAGTTAGTCTAGTAGAGGCATACTAGGGACACTCTGTTTTGTCTATGTATTCACACATGTACTAAGTTTCTGGTTAATACAATTTTAGCATGAATAATAAACATTTATCATGATATAAGGAAATAAATAATAACTTTATTATTGCCTCTAGGGCATATTTCCTTCAGAAGAGCCGCCAGAAGGAGGAAACATTGAACATGCGCATGGAGGAGAAAATGATGAAATGCCACCCCGAACATGAAGAGGATCATGGGACTGTCACGTAGGATATATATGTTGTTGGCTACATTGTTACAAGATCCTTGATATGTCTTCAACGTATCTATAATTTTTGATTGTTCCATGGTGTTATATTATCATTCTTGGATGTTTCACAATTATTTTATAATCATTTTATATCATTTTTGAGACTAACCTATTGACATAGTGCCCAATGCTAGTTGTTGTTTTCTGCTTGTTTTTTACATCACAGAAAATAAATAACAAACGGAGTCCAAATGCAGCAAAACTTTTTGGAGATTTTTTCTCGGCCAGAAGACACAGGATGGGCTGAAGAAGTACCATAGGGGGGCTCTGAGGGGAGCACAACCCACTAGGGCGCGCCTGGCCCCCTTGGCATGCCCACGTGGGTTGTGCCGACCACGGTGGCCTCCCGCACCGCCTCTTCGCTCCAGGTGGGTTTTGCATATTATTAGCACAATTGACATTAATAGAGTCTATAATAACATCATTGCAATCATGCTTTTTATTCAGGGAGATAGTGTGAATCACTTTATAAGTTTCTTCTTTTAACACTTCATCACAATTTTCAGATTTACGAATTTCAAGCAAAACTTCATAAAGATAATCTAGTGCACTCAACTCACTAGCAATTGGTTCATCATAATTGGATCCTTAAAAAATGTTAGCAAATGGATGAGGATACATAACCCTTTTTCCTGAATTGCAATAAACACACAATTGTGCCAAGCAAACGAGCAAACAAACCAAGTAAGACATAAAGGCAAACATAAAATGTTTTTGTATTTTTCTGAAAAAATTTTAGAAGTGGGGGGAGAAAAGGAGAGGCAAATGACAAATAGTGTAAATGCAAGAGATAAGTGTCTATGATAGGTACTTGGTAGGCTTGATGTAGAACCTCCCCGGCAACGGCGCCAGAAATTCTTCCTACTATTTCTTGAGCTTGAGTTGGTTTTTCCCTTAAAAAGGAAAGGTTGATGCAGCAAAGTAGATATAAGTATTTCCCTCTGTTAAGAACCAAAGTACCAATCCAGTAGGAGGAACACACAAGTCTCCAATGTTAGCACCTGCACAAACAAATAAATACTTGCACCCAATGCGATAAAGGGGTTGTCAATCCCTTCACGGTCACTTGCAATGATGAGATCTGATAGAGATAGGCATAAAAGATAAATAAAAGAGCAAAATAAAGTAAAGGTAAGTAAATTACAGCAAGGTATTTTTATGTTTTTGGTTTTATAGATCTGAAATTAATATGATAAAAGTAGACCCGGGGGACATAGGTTTCATTAGAGACTTCTCTCTTAAAAGAACGGATACGTGGGTGAAAAATTTACCGTTAAGAAATTGATAGAAAAGTGAATAATCATGACGATATCTAAGGCAATGATCATGAATATAGGCATCAAGTCCGTGACAAGTAGGCCGACTCCTGTCTGCATCTACTACTATTACTCCACAAATCGACCGCTATCCAGCATGCATCTAGTGTATTAAGTTAACAAGGAGGGAGTAAGCCTTAAGCAAGATGACATGATGTAGAGGGATAGATCTAATCAATATGAAATAAACCCCATCTTTTTATCCTTAATGGCAACAATAAAATATGTGCCTCGCTACCCCTTTTGTCACTGGGTGAGGACACTGCAAGATTGAACCCATTACAAAGCACCTCTCTCATTGCAAGAAAAATCAATCTAGTTGGATAAACCAAATCAATAGACCGAAGAGAAAAAAGAAAGCTATCTTAATCATGCATATAATAAGTCGGAGAAGACTCAAATAATATTTATAGATAATCTGATCATAAACTCACAATTCATCATATCTCAACAAACACACCACAAAAGAAGATTACATCGAATAAATTTCGAAGAACATCGAGGAGAACATTGTATTGAAGATCAAAGAGAGAGAAGAAGCCATATAGCTACTAGCTATGGACCCATAGGTCTGTGGTAAACTACTCACACATCATCGGTAGGGCAGCAAGGTTGATGTAGATGCCCTCCGTGGTCGAATCCCCCCCCAGCAGGGTACCGGAAAAGGCTCAGATGGGATCTCACGAGACAGAAGCTTGCGGCGGCAGAAAAGTATTTTTGGTGTGCCCTCTGGTGTTCGGGAAATATTTGGGTATTTATAGAGCGAAGATTAGGGTTAGGGGAGCCACGAGGCGGCGACAAGCTTGTAGGGCACGCCCTGCAAGCTTGTCATCAGCTCGTAGGTCTCCTGACCTTCCCCCGAAGCTTCTTGGGTATCTTCTTGTCCAAGAAAAATCGTCAAAAAGTTTCGTTCCGTTTGGTATTGATTTTTTGTAAAAGACAAAAATAAGGAAAAAAACGCAACTGACACTTGGCACTAGGTTAATAGGTTAGTCCCAAAAAATGATATAAAATAGCATGCATATAAAACATTTAAGATGGATAATATAATTGCATGGAACAATCAAAATTATAGATATGTTGGAGACGTATCACGCGCCTCCTCGCCTAGCCATCGATCCCGCCAAGCCAAAGCCGAGGAAGCCGAGGGTGCCGATGCCAAGGCCCCCGGGCTTGACGAACGCCCAGTGGAAGGCCGACATTGATCGTCCGGCGGCGGTCACCAATGATCGGTGAAATAGGCTCAACATGAAGAAGGCCAGGGACACGGCGACGGGAGCAGGAGGAGGCATCTCGCGTGGGCATGGCGAACGAGCGTCAGCTCCTTCCGCCTCAACAGGCACACCAGTAACCACAAGGCGCGTAGGGTAGCCAACAGAGCATCGCATCGCTAGCCAACTTCTCGGCGCCAGTGTGGCGGTACGCACCCTCGCCTGAATACGTCGACCGTGACGTGCTCGGTGGCTTTAACCCCAACATCACTTTCCTGCATTGCTCTGCGCCGCCACCGTCTTCATCGGCCCCGACCCGCGCACGCCCTTCCCTGTGTTCACCTCTGGCCTCAGTACCCAGTACGACTACTCGCCGACATACTTAGGCTCGCCTGCGACAACTCTACACTGTGGACCCCTACCCTTCGCACCAAGCTCGGCGCCACAGTTCAGCGGCGCCGACTGATGGCTTCTCGCCCCTCGTTGGTTACCCCAAGTGGAAGGTTTGAGATGCAGTGTAGCGGAAGTTTTCCCTTGGCAAAGATACCAAGGATCGATTTCCCTGAGACTCCCAGTTTCAACAAGAAGGTGTCAACTGCTAACGGCGCCAGATATTAGCAATCAACGTGGACCTGCACACAGATACAAATAACTTTGCTCCCAACGAGTACAGAGAGGTTGTCAATCCCTCCGGCCTTGTAGTTTACAAAGGATCAAACGCAAGTGATAACAGTCATAGGTATTGTTGCAATAGTAAGTAAAAATAGAAAGTAAATAGCGGATGTGATCAGTGATGGTAATATGGACCGGGGTCCCATGATGTTCACTAGTGATGTCTCTCTCCCAAAAGACGATAAAACAGCTATGTGAGGTAAACGAATTACAGCTGGGCAATTGACAGAATTATGTGCGCAAACCAATGCTAATTATATTGCAAGAAAGGTAGAGGTTCAAAGCATGGGCGGTACGCCAAGGTAAGTAGACCGAAATCCATCAATATCTACTACTAATCATCCACCTTGAGATATCAATCCAGAACATCTCGCTGGTATTAAGTTGCGAGTCCCACCCATAGTGTAAACTCAAAGCAACAGACAACTGCATTAAAAGAACTTTGCGTAAAGTAAACAATCCTTGCACCCGCGGGCACAAGCACCGTTGTTTTCCCCCTTGTGGCAACAGCACATCCCCTAGACTCATGTTTCTGTCACTCAAGCTAGTCATCGAGGGGCATGAATCCACAATCAAGCATAACGTTCCCTCTTGGAGTCACTACCTACTACTTGGCCAAAGCAATAAATAACAACGGAGAACATGCAAGAATTACTTACGAACATAAATATAAAAGAGGTAGATCAAATATATTACTCAAACACAATCTGAACATAATCTCACAATCCATCGGATCCCAGCAAACTCAACATAGCAACAGCATAAGGATTACATATGTGCCTCGATCATGTAGGGCAGCTCACGAGGTCTAATTAGTGAAGCACAAGAAGGGGAGGAGAACATCACATAGCTACTGGTCATGGACCCATGGTCCAAGGGAGACTACTCACAACTCATCCGGGAGGCGTCCATGGTGGTGGAGAGGCTCCCGGGGGTGATCCTCCCCTCCGGCAGGGTGCCAGGAAGAGTTCTCCTGGTGCTCCCGATATTGGAAGCGCGGCGGCGGCGGAACAGAGATGAGATCGCGAAAAAGGGTTCCCGTCTCGAGGGTTTCGAGAGACGTCTTAAATATATGCTAAAGGGGGGCATCAGCGGAGGCTCGGGGGGCCCAGGCGCCCCCCCGGCACGGCCAGGGGGGGCCGCACCACCAGGGCGCCTGGAGCCCTGGTGCCCCCCCCCGGCTGTACTTTGGCTACCGGGAAGCTTCTGGAACGCTGATTTTTATATAATTTTTCCGGGATTTTTCGGGCAGTTCTCGTAACATGAAAACCTGAAATACAAAAACAGCAGAAAACAGAAACTGGCACTGGGGTGCACTGAGTTAATAGGTTAGTCCAAATATGATCAAAAGTGTATGGAAGTGTATAAATATCATAGCAATATCACCCAAAAGAGGCATCGAGCAAGCAGAAATTATAGATATGTTTTGGACGTATCAACATCCCCAAGCTTAATTCCTGCTCGTCCTCGAGTAGGTAAATGATAACAAGAATAATTTCTGTGGTGACATGCTATTAACCATATAGGACTTTTTCATAGTCACATGACAAAAGCTTACTGAGACAATGAATCTGTAGTAATTAAGTTGCCTCATGAGAAAATCACAAAGAACTGAAAGTTTTACAATATGATACTAAAACATCAAATAGATTTGCAAATATGATAAGGTAATATCTCGCTTGCCCCCTTTAGTGAAGCAAAACATAAATGCAAGGGCACCTCCAAGGTTTAAGTGATGACTAGATACAATGATTTCAAAATAAACGATATCATAATCATGCAAAAGACAATGCTACTTTGGGACAATGCACATTATACTCAGAATGACAATCATGCTCTCAGTAGTTGGTGCTTTTAAAAGAAGGTGGAGACTCTCGAACCGTGGCTTTTGTTGGCAAGGTTGAAAACCCGTGGTCGGAAGCAAAGACAAAACATGTACCAGAGCTCTTGGTTTTAAAAACAGAGATAATAATTATTTTTTGAATATGCATGTTTCGTCGACGAATGCTAGCAGATAACTCAATTACTTTTTGAGATGGACAAGTTTCGAGGAACGGCTCTCGAATGAGGACGATCACATCCTCTTAATCTCCTTTCTTTATCACTGCCAAAGTTTTCTGATTTCTCATGAACAAAGCATGAAGGAGGGTTTGTTTGTTATATTAATTTTGAGCCAGGCGCACTCATTGCCAGTTCCTTCTCGTATTATGGGTTTGCACATTATACATGCAATCCCGGGGTGAAGCTTGTCCAACTTAAAAAGATCATGAATTAACCACTACTTCCTCATGAGCTAAAACAGGGGCACAAAATAGTAATGCATTTTTTTTGAATAATTTCGAGATGGCACATGAAAGTCTTCGTTAGGAATGGCAGGTAAATACCATGTATAGGAAGGTATGGTGGACTCATATGGCATAACTGGTTTAAAAGATTTTGGATGCACAAGCAGTCAGTCCGCTTAGTACAGGCGAAGGTTAGCAAAAGACTGGGAGCGACCAACTAAGAGACCAATGACGGTCATAATCATGCAGAGCAACAAAGCAACATTGAATCAGGCATGGAAGTTATATCGCTACTCAGAAATAAAAGATCATCAAGGCTTGACAGACTTTCTTTACAGTCTTAAATATGCGTGAGCATACGCCAAGTCAATCAAAATAAATTCTCGAAGGAAGATATTACTAAACCATACCACATCATAGGCAAACAAATCATGTTGGTACTCCAATAACACATTGGGAACCCCTCAGCTATTTGAGACTAACCATAAGAAAACATGAACTACTAAGCACCATTATGCACGTAGCATTTTTATCATAGACATATCGACCAATGCAACAAAAGCAAACTCTCTTAATAAGATAAGCATGGTAACTAAAGAGAGTTCAAGCAACCAACTAAACAAAAGCTCTTTACAAAGATAAGCATGAAAACTAAGAGCTAAGCATGATAGTAGCTATTGCAAGACAAAGAACACACACAGCAAGGATAGACATGAAAATTCTATGTTATGTTCTAGGTAGAAGTGGAGCGTGTTTCTCTCCCACACAAAGAAATGCTGAGTTCCGACTCGTTATGAAAAGATAAAGAAAACTAAAAAGAAAACTAAAAGCAAGACGCTCCAAGCATAGCACATAACACATGAAGTGATAAAAATATAGTGGAATGAAAGACGAACTGATAATGTTGATGGAGAAGGGGATGCACGGGGGCATCCCTAAGCTTAGACGCTTGAGTCTCCTTGAATATTTCTTGGGGGTGCATGGGGGCATCCCCAAGCTTGAGCGTTTGACACTCCTGAATCTTTTTATCATCTTCCCTCGCACACTTGAAAACTCCCTTCATACATAACTCATCATAAACTGATTAGCGAGGTTAGTACCCATAATAAAATAATTGTTCCTTGCTGGAAATAAGGATATTCTTGAAGGTCTACTATTTCTCAAGATTGCCAAAAGGTTTTTGCAAAGAAAAAGCAAGCTCAAGGTTTGCAAAATGAAGGAAAGGCAAAACAGGACATAATCTGTGAAAAACAGAACAACAGGTAGTAAATGATTTTTTCGGGGCACTTCTGCAACTCTAATCAAAAAACTCAGAACAGACGCGCGAAATACAATTGTATAGAGCACGCTGTCGAAAAAATTCAGACCAAAAAGATGATCTGGTGATTTTATACGAATTTTTCTATCCAAGGACAGAATCTGTTTCCTGGACAGCACGTCACAACTTTTGAACTTTCTTGCAATCAGAGGCTACACTTGGCACAAAATTGAAAAGTAAAGATACAATGATGATGCTACTGTAGTAACAACATCAAGACACAACAAAAGCAAAATTTTATTCATGTGGGCTGCCTCCCAAAAGCGCTTTCTTTTATGCCTTTAAGCTAGGCATAATGCATAGAGGAATCAAATACCATCGTAATAATCGGAGTTATAAATTGCTTCAAATGGTTCCTCAACAAGTTCACTTTTGTTCTTTCTAGGAAAGGGGTAAACACTTTTTGCCTTCCCGCGTAAACGGATTTATCCCTTACCTATATCGATGAAGCCTTTAACTGCTCGGAGGAAGTCCCTTCCAAGCACTATATTTCCTTAGTTTGGCTCCATGATGAAGAAATCAATCATTGCAATGCCTTTAAGGAATTTAACTGGAACGTCTTTTATTCTTCCCTGGATTTCAGAAATATCTCCATTAGTGTGTTCATGATAAGATGATAATTTATCCATGTTAAATTTTAAGGAATCATGAACAGTTTTTGGCATAGTAGAAACCATAGATCCAATATCACAATAAGCAAGGAAGTCTTGATTAGAGATACTAATCCTAACAAAAGTCTCCCAATCATTGTCTATTTCCAAAATATCTCTCTTATTGGGTTTGGGTTTCTCTTCTTTCACTAAGTCTAGAGCATCCATTCTCTTCTCAATAGTAGCAAGTCTATCTATGACAGTATCAAAACTATGATCATAAACAAAGTAACTAGATAGACCATGTATAATTTCAAGAGCTCTAGCTTCATCACACTCTAGGAAATCTCCTTCAGCTATAATATCAAGAGAGTGTTTACACCATTTAAAAAGACCATGGTAAAAATTTCTAAGCACAATTTTTATAGGTATCCAAGGCATAATTCTCCTATGTGCATCAGAAATTCTGTCCCATGCCTTCTTCATATTTTCTCCATCCTTTTGATGGAAATCCAAAACTTCTGATTCCCTCAAAGCACCAAATCCTAACATGCTTGACTAAACAGAAAGGACTACTAGCAAATAATTAATTTTTTTGTGTTTTTTGATAAAAGATACTAAAGCAAAAAAAAAACTGAAAGGTAAACTAACAAGACTAAAAAGCAAAGGTAAAAGATAGCATGCAACTCCCCTATCCTGAAGAGTGGAGTCCCCGGCAACGGCGCCAGAAAACTTTGCTTGATGGCTTCTCGCCCCTCGTTGGTTACCCCAAGTGGAAGGTTTGAGATGCAGTGTAGCGGAAGTTTTCCCTTGGCAAAGATACCAAGGATCGATTTCCCTAAGACTCCCAGTTTCAACAAGAAGGTGTCAACTGCTAACGGCGCCAGATATTAGCAATCAACGTGGACCTGCACACAGATACAAATAACTTTGCTCCCAACGAGTACAGAGAGGTTGTCAATCCCTCCGGCCTTGTAGTTTACAAAGGATCAAACGCAAGTGATAATAGTGATAGGTATTGTTGCAATAGTAAGTAAAAACAGAAAGTAAATAGCGGATGTGATCAGTGATGGTAATATGGACCGGGGTCCCATGATGTTCACTAGTGATGTCTCTCTCCCAAAAGACGATAAAACAGCTATGTGAGGTAAACGAATTACAGCTGAGCAATTGACAGAATTATGTGCGCAAACCAATGCTAATTATATTGCAAGAAAGGTAGAGGTTCAAAGCATGGGCGGTACGCCAAGGTAAGTAGACCGAAATCCATCAATATCTACTACTAATCATCCACCTTGAGATATCTATCCAGAACATCTCGCTGGTATTAAGTTGCGAGTCCCACCCATAGTGTAAACTCAAAGCAACAGACAACTGCATTAAAAGAACATTGCGTAAAGTAAACAATCCTTGCACCCGCGGGCACAAGCACCGTTGTTTTCCCCCTTGTGGCAACAGCACATCCCCTAGACTCATGTTTCTGTCACTCAAGCTAGTCATCGAGGGGCATGAACCCACAATCAAGCATAACGTTCCCTCTTGGAGTCACTACCTACTACTTGGCCAAAGCAATAAATAACAACGGAGAACATGCAAGAATTACTTACGAACATAAATATAAAAGAGGTAGATCAAATATATTACTCAAACACAATCTGAACATAATCTCACAATCCATCGGATCCCAGCAAACTCAACATAGCAACAGCATAAGGATTATATATGTGCCTCGATCATGTAGGGCAGCTCACGAGGTCTAATTATTGAAGCACAAGAAGGGGAGGAGAACATCACATAGCTACTGGTCATGGACCCATGGTCCAAGGGAGACTACTCACAACTCATCCGGGAGGCGTCCATGGTGGTGGAGAGGCTCCCGGTGGTGATCCTCTCCTCCGGTAGGGTGCCGGGAAGAAGTCTCCTGGTGCTCCCGATCTTGGAAGCACGGCGGCGGCGGAACAGAGATGAGATCACGAAAAAGTGTTCCCGTCTCGAGGGTTTCGAGAGACGTCTTAAATATATGCCAAAGGGGGGCATCAGCGGAGGCTTGGGGGGCCCAGGCGCCCCCCCCCCGGCGCGGCCAGGGGGGGCCGCGCCACCAGGGCGCCTGGAGCCCTGGTCCCCCCCCCCGGCTGTACTTTGGCTACCGGGAAGCTTCTGGAACGCTGCTTTTTTATATAATTTTTCCGGGATTTTTCGGGCAGTTCTCGTAACGTGAAAACCTGAAATACAAAAACAGCAGAAAACAGAAACTGGCACTGGGGTGCACTGAGTTAATAGGTTAGTCCAAATATGATCAAAAGTGTATGGAAGTGTATGAATATCATAGCAATATCACCCAAAAGAGGCATGGAGCAAGCAGAAATTATAGATACGTTTTGGACGTATCACCGACACCGACATGGACGAGATCATCACGAATGGCTCAGTCAACGCCGCTTCGTGCCCTAGGTTCCGTACGCAAGAGGAAACGCTGGACACCGCCGACGACAGGGAGGACGTCGAGCATGACGAAGTCGAGGGGGAGGTGGAAGAGGAACAACCGGTAGATCCGGAGCCAACGATCAAAGGGAGAAAGAAGAAGCGGTCGTCCAACGCCAAGCCGGGTGAGCCTCGCATCAAGTGGACGCCAAAGGAAGATGAGTGCCTCGCCGAAGCATGGACGACTGTCAGCATCGATCCGATCACCAGCGCGAATCAGAACGCCGACACCTACTGGAGAAGGATCAAGACGATGTTCGACGAGCGCAAGATGGTCGACCCTGAGTTCGCCAGCATCCACATGGACTGCGCCGAGATGGCCATGGCCAACCATTGGGCGACCATCTAGCAGGCTTGCAACAAGTGGCATGGGATTCAGGTGGAGGCCATTGCTCGCCAAGAGAGGGGTGCCAACGTCGAGCGTCAGGTATGCCCATGGCTTGCAGGCCCAACTCTTCGCCGACAGTTGCTCTTCGTCTGTGCAGATGGTGCGAATGTTCGACATGTTTCGGCAGGACAACAACGACGTCGAGTTCAAGTTCCTTCATGTCTTCACCAGGATCGAGTCGTGCAAGAAATGGACAGAGTGCCGGCTCGCTCTTGCCAAGACCAAGGACGGTGTCTACAACCCGGATGCGCCTGCCTCGGCGGCGGCAGAAGGTGTCCTGATGGCAACAATAGAGCCAAGGTGGCGAGGGACGCAGCACCCACTGCTGAACGGATGCAATCGTTGATAGAACGGTGCACCGCCGACGCCAAGAGCCACGCCGTCAAGAGGGAGGAGAAGTCCGTGACGAGGTGGTCGGCGTTGACGATGAAGCAGGATGTCAAGCTCGACCTTCTCAGGACCAACGTCGTCGTGGAGAAGAGGAACAACGACCTGGCGTTTCTCATGGGAGCAGACATGGCGATGATGTACCAGCAGGTGAAGACGTGGTACCGCGCGGAGCACGACCTCATCTTGAACCAGATGCCCGGCCAGCGGCGACTGCTGCCAAGCCTACACCGCGCACTGCAACTACGCCCACGCCAACACCAATGCCGACCACTGCAACCGTGCCCACAACGCCTATGCCGAGCTCTCCCACCCCTACGATAGAGGAACTATGGCATGATGATCACCGAACATGTGTCATTTTTTGGTAGTGGGAAAGCGAACTTTGAATTTTGATGTGTTTGGGGGCGCGGCTGGAAACGTGTGCCCCCCTAAGCCGAAAAAAACGGCCGGCGCAAACGCACAAAGGCCTTCGCCGGGTACGCTGGGGGAGGGAGGACAAACGGCTGGAGATGCTCTAAGTTCATCAATTCTAATTTTGACTGCGACATCAACATCTATAGTTTTCGCTCGATCCCAGGTGAGTAGCTGCCCGAAACTAGAAACACCATTATTGAGCTCATTCATATTCCTTAGATCAGCTGGAAAACGGGCAGCGAGTAGTTTCTGATAAACGTTGAGGCTGGTCCCAATGGGCAGAAACATAAGGTAGTAACATACACACTTATCTAGACTATGTTACTACCTCCACAATGGGTAGGAACATGTAGGTAGTGTCATGCAACGATGCATTTATTAGCTTATAGACTCATTGTTTCTTGAAGTGTGTGATGTTCCGGTAACTTAGCTAGTAACACAAGCACCTCACTCTTCATTAAATATGCGCCACATAAGCAATGTTGTATTAAAATATGTGATGTTACTCCTAAGTTCCATCCCATTGTGACCAGCCCGAGAGATGCAGGATTTCCGCCTCCAAAACGTCACAGAAATGGAAGGAAATCCCCGGTGCCCCAAACGTGGGTACGTGCTCGTGAGCAGGAGATGATGCCCAAAAGCCGGGCTCGCTCGGGGGAATCAAATCCCAAACTTTGACCGGACTCGCCCTCGCTCGGACGCTGAGCTGAAGAGACCCACACACACACACATGCGAAGGAAAGAAAGAAAAGCGAGCATTTCGAGCACCCAAACCATTTCCATCCAGCCCCTCGGCGAACCCAATTAATTAATAACCCTTCGAAACGCGGCCCCCTTCTCCCGCGGCGCGAATAAACAATCCGGCGCCCCCCTTCTTTTCGGGCTAAATTGCCGTCGCAAGCAAACAAGCCCCGTGGACGGGAGTCTGCTCGCTAGACTAATGGCGGTTCCGCGCCGGAGCTCCGTCTCTCTCTCTCCCCCCTACTACTCCTACTTAAATAGTCAAGCGCAGGCCTGCGTGTGCTTCCTCTGCTTCTCCTTCTCCTTCCTCCCCGTCCTCGCCTGCGATTCTTGCGGCAGCTAGCTAGACAGATAGATAGATAGATTCTGCCGTCAGCTTCTTCTCTCCGCCTGTGGGATTGGATTTCCTCCTCCGTTTCTTTCTTGATGAGTTCTGGAATTCAGGCGCCCTACTTCTCCTGGCCAAGGTGCGGGACTCTCCTCGTTATGATGTTGCTTCTTTGTTTCGTTCCGGCGATGGTTTTGGTGGGTTGAAGGTTGCAAATTGCAATTGGGCTTTTCTGGCTGAGTTTCCCGGGACATGTCTGCGCTCTGCGTCCGGATTGGAGCTTTGTTTACCAGGATTCGTTCCATGGGTTCTATCACGTTTTGGGTTTTGGGGGTTTAGTGTGTCGAATTTGGGGAAGAATTCTTGCGTTTGCTCCCGTTGTTCTTGCGTGCTTTCCCCTCCCAAGATTCCTTACGCTCTGCTCTCTTTTTATATCTTCTTTGTACACGAGCGAATTGTGCTGCCAATTCGGGTAACTGACGAGCTCAAATTTCCACGAATTTGCAGGGGAATCCCGACCCAAATCTTCTCCGTCGACATGTGAAGCCACCCAACCCAAGAACACGGCAGTACGCAACGCCCGCCGCCGGCATCTCCGTTCTCTCCTCCTTCCTTGCAAGAATCGACGGCTGCGAATTGAGGCATAGGACTCCGAGCCATGTCGGCCTCCCCGCCCTTCGCGGCGGCCTTCTTCTTCTTCTTACTCGTGCTGCTCCGGCTGCTCGCGCCCGCCATTGCTGACGCCGGCGAGGCGGCCGCGCTGCTCGCCTTCAGGCGCGCGTCCGTGGTGGACGACCCGCGCGGTGCGCTCACGAGCTGGGCGCGCGGCGCCGCCGCCAACTCCACTGCGCCCTGCTCGTGGGCCGGCGTCTCGTGCTCGCCGCCGCTCGACGGCCGGGTTATCGCCGTCAACCTCAGCGGCATGGACCTCGCCGGCGACCTTCGGCTCGGCGCGCTCCTCGCCCTCCCGGCGCTGCAGCGTCTCGACCTTCGTGGCAATGCCTTCTACGGCAACCTCTCCCACGCGCCGTCGTCGTCGTCGTCGTCGTGCGCGCTCGTGGAGCTGGACATATCGTCGAACGCCTTCAACGGGACGCTGCCCCGGGCGTTCCTGGCGTCCTGCGGCGCGCTGCGGTCCCTGAACCTATCGAGGAACGCCCTCGCCGGCGGCGGGTTTCCGTTCGCGTCGTCGCTGCGGTCGCTCGACCTGTCGCGCAACCACCTGGCGGACGCCGGCCTGCTCAACTACTCCTTCGCCGGCTGCCATGGCCTGCGGTACCTCAACCTGTCCGCCAACCTCTTCACGGGCCGGCTGCCGGAGCTGGCGTCGTGCAGCATGGTCACCACGCTCGACGTGTCGTGGAACCAGATGTCAGGCGCGCTCCCCGCCGGTTTCATGGCGACCGCGCCGGCCAACCTGACGTACCTGAGCATCGCCGGAAACAACTTCACCGGCGATGTCTCTGGGTACAGCTTCGGCGGGTGCGGGAACCTGACGGTGCTCGATTGGTCCAATAATGGCCTAAGCAGCACCGGACTGCCGCCGGGTCTCGCCAACTGCCGCCGCCTTGAGACGCTCGACATGTCAGCGAACAAGCTTCTCTCCGGCTCAATACCGACCTTCTTCACCGAACTATCTTCTCTCAAGAGACTGGCATTGGCCGGCAACGAGTTCGCCGGGCCGATACCGGAGGAGCTGGGCCAGCTGTGCGGCAGAATCGCCGATCTGGACCTGTCGAGCAACCGGCTGGTCGGCGGCTTGCCGGCGAGCTTCGCAAAGTGCAGCTCCCTCGAGGTGCTCGACCTCCGAGGGAACCAGCTCTCCGGTGACTTTGTGGCCAGCGTCGTCAGCACCATCTCCTCGCTCCGCGTGCTGCGGCTGGCATTCAACAACATCACCGGCGCGAACCCGCTGCCGGCGCTCGCGGCGGGGTGCCCATTGCTGGAGGTGATCGACCTCGGGTCCAACGAGCTCGACGGAGAACTCATGCCGGACCTTTGCTCATCACTGCCTTCTCTGAGGAAGCTTTTCCTCCCAAACAACTACCTCAACGGCACCATACCGACGTCACTCGGCAACTGTGCTAACATCGAGTCCATTGATCTGAGCTTCAATCTGCTGGTTGGCCAGATTCCACCGGAAGTAATCACTCTGCCGAAGCTGGTCGATCTGGTCATGTGGGCGAATGGCCTGTCAGGCGCCATACCGGACCTCCTATGTTCCAATGGCACCGCACTGGCGACACTGGTGATAAGCTACAACAACTTTACCGGAGGCATCCCGCCGTCCATCACAAGCTGCGTGAACCTCATCTGGTTGTCGCTGTCGGCCAACCGTCTCACCGGGGGCGTGCCGCCGGGCTTCTCCAAGCTCCAGAAGCTCGCCATCCTGCAGCTCAACAAGAACCAGCTCTCCGGGCGCGTGCCGGCGGAGCTCGGCAGGTGCAACAACCTCATATGGCTCGACCTCAACAGCAACGGCTTCACCGGCACCATACCGTCGGAGCTGGCAGCCCAGGCGGGGCTCGTTCCGGAGGGGGTCGTGTCGGGGAAGCAGTTCGCCTTCCTCCGCAACGAGGCCGGCAACATCTGCCCCGGCGCCGGCCTGCTCTTCGAGTTCTTTGGCATCCGGCCAGAGCGCTTGGCCGAGTTCACCCCCGCGGTGCGCATGTGCCCAACCACCAGGATTTACATGGGCACCACGGTGTACTCGTTCACCGGCAACGGCAGCATGATCTTCCTCGACCTCTCGTACAACGGCCTCAACGGCGAGATACCGGCGAGCCTCGGCAACATGATGTACCTCCAAGTCCTTAACTTGGGGCATAATGAGCTCGGCGGCACGATACCGGAGGCACTGTCAGGGATGCAACAAATGGGCGCACTCGACCTCTCAAACAATCACTTCACCGGCGGCATACCCTCGGGTTTTGGTGGCATGCATTTCCTCGCCGACTTCGACGTCTCCAACAACAACCTGACCGGTCCGATCCCTTCCTCCGGCCAGCTCACCACCTTCCAGCCGGCCCGCTACGGGAACAACTCCGGTCTCTGTGGCATTCCTCTGCCGCCTTGCGGGCACAGTCCGGGAGGGGGGAGCGGGGGAGGAAGCTCACATGATGGGAGGAGGAAGGTGATCGGGGCGAGCATTCTCGTCGGGGTGGCGCTCTCGGTGCTCATACTCCTGCTGCTGCTGGTCACGCTCTGCAAGCTCTGGAAGAGCCAGAAGACGGAGGAGATCAGGACCGGGTACATCGAGAGCCTCCCGACAACCGGCGCGACGAGCTGGAAGCTGTCCGGCGTCCAGGAGCCGCTGAGCATCAACGTGGCCACCTTCGAGAAGCCGCTGAGGAAGCTCACCTTCGCGCACCTCCTCGAGGCCACCAATGGCTTCAGCGCCGAGACCCTGGTCGGCTCGGGGGGTTTCGGCGAGGTTTACAAGGCCAGGCTCAAGGACGGCAGCGTGGTGGCCATCAAGAAGCTCATCCATTACACGGGCCAGGGCGACAGGGAGTTCACGGCGGAGATGGAGACCATCGGCAAGATCAAGCACCGCAACCTCGTCCCGCTGCTCGGGTACTGCAAGGTCGGCGACGAGCGGCTCCTCGTGTACGAGTACATGAAGCACGGCAGCCTGGACGTGGTGCTCCATGACAACGACGACAAGGCCATGGTGAAGCTCGACTGGGCGGCGAGGAAGAAGATCGCGATCGGGTCGGCGAGGGGCCTCGCCTTCCTCCACCACAGCTGCATCCCCCACATCATCCACCGGGACATGAAGTCGAGCAACGTGCTCCTCGACAGCAACCTCGACGCCCGGGTGTCGGACTTCGGGATGGCGAGGCTGATGAACGCGCTGGACACGCATCTGAGCGTGAGCACGCTCGCGGGCACGCCCGGGTACGTCCCGCCGGAGTACTACCAGAGCTTCCGGTGCACCACAAAGGGCGACGTCTACAGCTACGGCGTCGTGCTCCTGGAGCTCCTCACGGGGAAGAAGCCGATCGACCCGACCGAGTTCGGCGACAACAACCTGGTCGGCTGGGTGAGGCAGATGCTCAAGGACAACCGAGGCGGCGAGATCTTCGACCCCACGCTGACCGACACCAAGTCCGGCCAGGCCGAGCTCGATCACTACCTCAAGATCGCCTCCGAGTGCCTGGATGACCGGCCGGCCAGAAGGCCTACCATGATCCAGGTCATGGCCATGTTCAAGGAGCTGCAGCTTGACTCCGACAGCGACTTCCTCGACGGCTTCTCCATCAACTCCTCCACCATAGACGAATCGGCAGAGAAATCGTCCTCGTAATGTTTTATGTTTCTTGTTTCTTGTTCTTTTTTTCATGCTCCGGAGGGATAGTAGAACAGCGAGATAGCTCGATCATTTGTAGCTTAGACAAAAAAAAGGTAGCGTCCTCCAATTCACTGGGGGGTGTTGTAATTTTGTGGTTTCACTCTCTGTATATATAAGACTCGAAAGTACGATGGTAGCTTTTATTTGCAAAGAAGTGTCTCTTCTCTTTTGCTGCCGGAGAGAACAGCTTGTTTCAGCATCAATCTTGTTTCGAATGGGCAGTAAAGCCTAGGGTTTTTCGTAGTACAGTACTTACCTGTACTTTCTTGTATCTAGCAGAATCCATTATTTGGAAGAATTGACCGTCTTGTTGCTGTCAGTTTATGATTGACACTTTGCAGGCAGTGCTAGTGAACAAAAAGAGAGAGAGATGTTGCGTCTATGGCAGGCCATGCAAGTCATTATCTCATTTTTCAATTGTTGACCGGGCGGCATTGTCGTCTTTCCTTGACAAAACAAAATCTGTAAGCCGATGGTGGTGATGTCAGTCGGCACAGGAATGCCGGCTCAGGGCGTTGAAAAATCCAGCCCCTAGATCATGTGGGCAGTACGTACCACCTGAATCACGGATGTACTTGCCAGGTTTTCATTTGTCTGCTTGCTGAATGATTGCTCTGGTGACGAAGCTGGGCAACGGAAAAATTGTTGAGCTCTGCGACTCGACTCCGGTACTAGATTCGGCAAATTTGATAATTTGCCATCCTTTACTTTGCCTTTTGATAATTTGCCACCCCCTGAGAATGACAGGTGGGGCCAGGTCCACCTGTCATTGACACAACCCGGGACAAATCATCAAATGGCAAAGTAAGGGGTGGCAAATCATCAAATCCCCCACTAGATTCCCTCGTATTCTGTCTGCTGACAGCCAGGGTCTGAGGCGGATGGATGCAGCGGACACGGCAGACTGCTTTTCCAGCAGGTGGTTGTGGACAAACTGAAGAGCACGACCAGATATAAGGCCTGAATCATATACTCCTGGTACTGCATTTTTCTTCCATGGCTGCATGAGGTAGAGATTGGCATCTCATCTCTTGGGTAAAGCTTGGCATTTGAATTTGATATTCTACTACATGGAACCTTCCTATTGTTTTGTAAGACCCTGATATTCCTCCTCTTTCAAAGACCCTGATGCATGCTGAAGTCTTGCGAGGATCTATTATGTCAAAAGGTTGGCTCTCGCGTGTGTGTTCGTTCATACCTGAAACACTCTCCTTTCCTTTGGTTTCGTTTGTTGGCTTTTCTGCTGTCAAAGGTGGTTACGGCTTGTCTTCGGACCCAGCACATACTTTTGGACTTTGAACACACCGCACGGGTTGCTTGCTGACCCTTAGACGGAGGATTAGGACCAAAGCTCCAGTGGTGGTACTACAGAATTGTAAGTAGGGCATGGCAGGTCTAATTTTGTTTAATAATTCTCTCTCTATATATAAAGACAGTAATCATGCACCTTTATCCGTCCAGACGGGAACAAGGAAAGAAAAGAGCGAGCGAGCAAGCAAGCAGGGGCAGCATCGCTTTCGTGCCCGCTCAGCGCATTGTTTTCAAAGGGATTTGGTACCAGGCAGCTGAGCTAACCAGCAGGATAACCGAGGCATGCGTGCGTGCGTGCGCGCGCGCGCGCGTACGTTACGTCCACACGTGTGCGTGCCTGCCGCCCTTTGGCGTTGTAAGGGCATGGCCAACGGTTAGCCTCAAAGGTGCTGCCCCATATACCAGCTAGGTTCGGATGCCATGTTGGCAATAAACTGATAGCCTCAAGGTGACAGGTGCTGCCTGCAGAGGAGGCTGGTGCTTCGATGAAAACTGTGTAGAAAAAGTAAGGAGATAGAAAGAAAAGGAGGAAAGAGTGAAGCGAGCTAGGAAGAAGATAGGAAAGTCTGACGCATGCAGAAACGTTTGAGGCAGCATGTGCGGTTGGGTGATAATTAGTATGAGCAATGGCCCTAGCTATCCTAGCCTATGTGGATGTACGGAGGCAGCACCTTGCTAATGCCTCCATTGTACATGCCCTAACATCAGGGGCCATGAATGAATCGGTCAATCAGTCGATCAAGCTTCAAAGCGTAACGTAAGATGAATGATGATAGTGCCAGTTGATTTGGACGCATGGCGCGTGTGCATGCGCGACTTGTTCGGTTTTGTTTCTTGTGCCTTTGGTTTTCCGTTTTTTTGTCCGTCTGGCAGGCAAGGGGAGGAAGAGAGACATCATGGAAGTGGACATGGCTGCATGCTACGGGGCCATAGTGCTCCCTGCTCTCAAATCTGGCAAATGGCAACCCCAGGCCCAGCTCATGTGTAGTGTAGTGTAGTGTACACAACTAGAGCCAGCCCCAGCTGGTGCCATCATACACGAGCACGCACACACACGGTGCAAATGTAGGAAGAAATGCCACATGGCATTGGCATGGCATGCTTTTTCCAGACAATCGGCCTGTGGATACAGCTGTAGTACCGGAGGAAGAAGTGCACATTGTGTAATAAGTGCAAGCAGAGAGAAACGAATCACTGAATTGTGTAGGCTGAATTAGTAAACCGCGTGTCCCTGTCTGCTCACTTAGGCTGGCCATAGTGGGAGTAACATAGCTAGTAACATCACACATCCCAACACAGTTTTGCTTATGTGGCATGTAATTAATGAGGAGAGAAGTGCTTGTGGTAACTAGCTATGTTACTGTAACATCACACATACCAATGCAAATTGAGTCTATAGACTAATAAATGAACTTTTGCATGACACCACATCTATGTTTCTACCCACTATGGAGGTAGTAACATAGTCTAGTAATACGTGTATGTTACTAGTGTAAGTTACTCCCCACTATGACTAGTCTTAGGCTGGTGCCAATGCACCGCCCCACTATCGCCCCGCCACGTCAGCTTTTACCCTCACTCTCACCCCACTCTCACCCCACTCTCACATCACGGTGCCAGTGCACGGGCTGTAGTGGCAGACTACCGCCACGTCATCTTCTCTCTCCTCAGATTTAGTTATTTCACTCACATTTCTTTAGACATTCAAAATAATGTAAGAAAATAATTTTATTCACCTACAAATTGTACTGATTACATAATAAATAAAAAAATTACATAATAAATAAAAATCAACGGCTAGCTGACGTGGACGAATCAGAGCGCGCCACGTCAGCTAGCCGTTGCCGCCCCCACTACCGCCTCACTACCGCCCCGCCACGCCATCGCGCCGCCCCGCCTCCCGCCCCACTGCCGCCCCACTGCCGCCCGCCTGCCGCCGCCAACGCGGGCGAGAGCGGGGCGATAGCGCCCGCTCTCGCCCGGCGACGGATCCATCGCCCGCCCCTCTCGTCTCGCCCCTCTCTCGCCCCGCTACCGCCCGACCGCGGGCGGTACCGCCCCCACTACCGCCCGCGTTGGCACCAGCCTTACCTGGTGAGCTTCCCAATCTTGTGCTTCTGATGATGATATTACTCTTGCGGACCAGTCATGCGTGATGCACGCAAGCCATACACGACACTAGTAAGATGACCTCACATGCAACTTCTGTGAAACATATTTGATTTGTACCAGTGAGATGTTGGTCAGGCGGTGTTAGAAATAAATGGGCTTCGCCCATTGACAAATTCTGAGATCTCAAATGAGCCCATGCGACAAATGCTAAGAGCATCTTCAGCCGTTGGCCCCTTAGGAAGGGTTAAAAATCGCCCTCTGGGGCGCACCGGCGCTAAATCGCGCACTGGGGGCGTGATGCCCCCAGTCGCGGCGTCCACGTTTTTTTGAAAAAGTCAAATACGGTGCAAACACGGCTCAAATTTAACGCAAACATCGGCGAGTACGTTCAAATTTAAACATATTTTACAAAAAAAAAAACTAGCACGGGCTGCCCCCGCCGTCTCCATCGCCGCTCCTCGCCATCTACCTCGCCGCCCGCCTTTGCAGTTCTACATGCCGAGGAGGCGGTAGAACCGCGTGTAGTCGCCGCTGTCGTCGTCGTCGGCGCCGGCGGCGTCCCCGCCTCCTCCGCCGCCATCCCTGCTGCATCCCTCCCCCGGTTGGCGGTCCGGGGGCGTCGTCGGCGTCGTCGCGATCGAGGTCCACGGCGTCGTGCTCGTCCTCGCGCCCACGCTTGCGGGCGACGATCTCCTCCAGGGCCCGGCACAGCCGGACCACCTCGTCGCGGAGGTAGTCGTCCCCGCGCCCACCGCAGGGCGTCCTCAGGCCGCGCCGGGCTATCTCCTCGTACTCCGTGGGGAGGCCGGGCTCCGTCTTGGGCTCGAAGAGGACGAAGCGGACGACGGAGGGGGGGGGGGAGTCGCCAATGCGGACGCCGGAGCTGCGGGTACGCGCGCTGACAGGCGTGTCCTGGGGCTCCGACTTGACGGGGCGGAGACAGGGAGAGCCCGACGAGCGGCCGGGCGAGGAGGAGGACGCCCCGGGCCGCTCCATGCGCCTCGGCGTCCAGGAGCTTCCACGGCGGCGTGAGAAGGACGGGGGAGCGGGGTACTCGAGGCGCGGCGTGTTGCCGCCCTCGATGTACTCGAGGACGGCCTCCAACGTGCGGCAGGGCACGCCCCACCACCGGCGCCGGCCCTCGGAGTTGAGCCTGCCGGAGGGCACGACGCCGTTGGTGGCCTCGAGCTGCTCGGCGTGATGGCGGCGAAAGTAGGGCTCCCAGAGCGGGCCGTCGGGGACGTACCATGGCCCCTCCCTCGCCGCCCGCGGCAGGGGGGGACGCGCCGATACATGCGATCTCCCCACGCCGTGCCGCCCCGGTGGATGGTGGTGGCACCGGCACGCCGCCTGCGCTGATCCTCCAAGCCCCGGGCACCCGCATGTCCGGCGGGACCGGGTACTCGGCCTCGAAAAGGAGGCGGGCCTCGTCCTCGTGAAGATGGTGGCGCCCGAAGCCATTCGCCGTCGCGCCGTCGCCTGGAAAGCGCTCGGCCATTCTTCTCAACTAGAGACGGGGAGAGGAGGAAGGGGGGAGAAATGGGCGCGTCCGCGATGAAGTATCTGTGCGTGTCTCCGGCGCGCTGGCGGTCGGCTTATATAGGCGGAGGCGCCGTGTGGTAGGCTTGGCCGGCGCGTTACGCGTGGCGTGATGGCGTGGCGGCCGAGGGGACGCGCGTCGCCCGGCCTTCACTGCGCCGCCCGTGAGGCATCAATGGAGGCTGACCGGCGCGGCAGCGCGTGCAGCTTTGGCATTGATTCGCCGCGGGAAACGAGGCGATGAGGACGACAAAGCGGCGAGAAGAGAGTCGAGTCGCTGACGCGGCTAGCCCGCGGCTCTTCGCACCAAAAACGATTCGCCCGGCACCCCCGAGCGACCCCCAGCGCGCCGGGTTTGGGTTGGGTCCGCCGGGGCCAATTTCGGCCCGAGCCGGCGAAAACTGGACCCTTGGGGGCGCGACTGGGCCGATTTTTTGGCGCCGGCGGCCGAAAAATCACTTGGGGGACCTTCTTGGGGGCGCAGCTGGAGATGCTCTAAGTGGTGGGGTGGAGCTAAAGTTTAGTCCCATGTCGCTAGCTGAGAAAGTGTTGGAACTCTTTATATAGTGGGTTCCCTCTACCGCTCTAAATGGTGTATTGAGGAGAGAAATAGGATACCACATGTGCGCGCGCTCGCCTCGCCTCATCGGGGAGGCGTGTGCACGTGACATGTGCATGCATGGTCCACCAAAATCCGGTCCCTTGCCTTGCAAGGGCGCAACTTTTCTTTGTCGTTTTATTTTTTGATGTATTGGCACACGAGTTAATTACTTTCTTGTTCAGTAAGTATACGAGTTAGAATCCAATT
Organism: Secale cereale; assembly: GCA_902687465.1. Classification (NCBI taxonomy): domain Eukaryota; kingdom Viridiplantae; phylum Streptophyta; class Magnoliopsida; order Poales; family Poaceae; genus Secale; species Secale cereale. Next base: position 429,134,925 of record LR738713.1, on the reverse strand, counting down.
CGGTTTGAGATCGTGATCACGACACGATACCACCTCTAAACCTATTATATATACTGATACCAAAGATACATTGAAAACACCTAGGGTTTTGCATCATCTTGTAACTTGCGTCGCCACCGTAGTCTACTCTATCTAGAACGTCGGCGTGCATCGGCATGCCGGAGAGTAGGTCTCCGGATTCGTCCTTGCGATCCTTCACCAGGAGAGGACGAATTAGGTTTTTGGAAAGCGCTTTGCGCGACTGTTCTAGTTCGTCATCATGGGTCGTCTTCCATCCAAGTCGGGCGGTGCTACTCATCGTCGTTTCCATCGCTGTCAACAACAAATCATCACCAACATCTGTTGGGGAATGTAGTATTTAAAAAAAATCCTATGATCACGCAAAATCTATCTACCAGATGCATAGCTACGAGAGGGGAGAGTGTGCCTACGTACCCTCGTAGACCGAAAGCGGAAGCGTCTAGTGACACGGTTGATGTAGTCGAACTTCTTCGCGATCCAACCGATCAAGCACCGAACGTACGACACCTCCGCGTTCAGCACACGTTCAGCTTGATGACGTCCCACGAGTTCTTGATCCAGTTGAGCTTCACGGGAGAGTTTTATCAGCACGACGGCGTGGTGACGGAGATGATGAAGCTACCGGCGCAGGGCTTCACCTAAGCACTGCAACGGTATGACCGAGGTGTGTTTCTGTGGAGGGGGGCATCGCACACGGCTAGAACAATGTTTCTTGTATGTCTTTGGGTGCCCCCTGCGCCCGTATATAAAGGAGCAAGGGGGGAGGTGCGGCCACGCCTAGGGCGCGCCAAGGGAGTAGGATTCCTACTCCTAGTAGGAATAGGAACCCCCTTTTCCTATTCCTACTAGGAGTAGGAAAGGAAAGGGGAAGAGGAGAAGGAAAGGAGAGGGGGCCCTCCCCCCTTTTCCCAGTCCAACTAGGAACCCTAGGGGGGTGCGGCCAGCCCTATGGGCTGCCCCTCTGTTTCCCTCATAGGCCCACTATGACCCATACTCCCTCGGGGGGGGGGGGGTGTTCCGGTAACCCCCGCCGGCACTTCGCTTATACTTGATAACACCCGGAACACTTCCGGTGTCCGAATATAGTCGTCCAATATATTAATCTTTATCTCTCGGACATTCAGAGACTCCTCTTCATGTCCGTGATCTCATCCGGGACTCTGAACTACCTTCGGTACATCAAAACTCATAAACTCATAATACCGATCGTCATCAAACGTTAAGCGTGCAGACCCTACGGGTTCGAAAACTATGTAGACATGATAGAGACAACCAATAGTGGAACCTAGATGCTCATATTGGCTCCTACATATTCTACGAAGATCTTTATCGGTCAAACCGCATAACAACATACTTTGTTCCTTTTGTCATCGGTATGTTACTTGCCCGAGATTCGATCGTCGGTATCTCAATACCTAGTTCAATCTCGTTACCGGCAAGTCTCTTTACTCGTTCCGTAATACATCATCTCGTGACTAACTCATTAGTCATTTGCTTGCAAGGCTTATTATGATGTGCATTACCGAGAGGGCCCAGAGATACCTCTCCGACACTCGGAGTGACAAATCCTATTCTTGATCTATGCCAACACCATGAACACTTTCGGAGATACCTGTAGAGCATCTTTATAATCACTCAGTTACGTTGTGACGTTCGGTAGCACACAAGATGTTCCTCCAGTATACGGGAGTTGCATAATCTCATAGTCATAGGAACATGTATAAGTCATGAAGAAAGCAATAGCGGTAAAACTAAACGATCATAGTGCTAAGCTAACGGATGGGTCTTGTCCATCACATCATTCTCCTAATGATGTGATCTCGTTGATCAAATGACAACTCATGTCTATGGCTAGGAAACATAACCATCTTTGATCAATGAGCTAGTCTAGTAGAGGCATAATAGGGACATGATGTTTTGTCTATGTATTCACACATGTACTAAGTTTCCGGTTAATACAATCCTAGCATGAATAAAAGACATTTATCATGATATAAGGAAATACAAATAACATCTTTATTATTGCCTCTAGGGCATATTTCCTTCAGTCTCCCACTTGAACTAGAGTCAATAATCTAGATTACAAAGTAATGATTCTAACACCCATGGAGTCTTGGTGCTGATCATGTTTTGCCAGTGGAAGAGGCTTAGCCAACGGGTCTACGACATTCAGATCTGTATGTATCTTGCAAATTTCTGTGTCTCCCTCCTTGACTTGTTCGCGGATGGAATTGAAGCGTCTTTTGATGTGCTTTGTTCTTTTGTGAAACCTGGATTCCTTCGCCAAGGCTATTGCTCCAGTGATGTCACAAAAGATTTTCATTGGACCCGATGTACTAGGTATTACACCTAGATCGGATATGGACTCCTTCATCCACACTATTTCATTTGCTGCTTCCGAAGTAGCTATGTATTCCGCTTCACACGTAGATCCCGCCACGACGCTCTGCTTGGAACTGCACCAACTGACAGCTCCACCGTTCAATAAAAATATGTATCCGGTTTATGACTTAGAGTCATCCGGATCAGTGTCAAAGCTTGAATCGACGTAACCATTTACGACGAGCTCTTTGTCACCTCCATAAACGAGAAACATATCACTTGTCCTTTTCAGGTACTTCAGGATGTTCTTGACCGCTGTCCAGTGATCCACTCCTGGATTACTTTGGTACCTCCTTGCTAAACTTATAGCAAGGCACACATCAGGTCTGTTACACAGCATTGCATACATGATAGATCCTATGGCTGAGGCATAGGGAATGACTTTCATTTTCTCTCTATCTTCTGCAGTGGTTGGGCATTGAGTCTTACTCAACTTCACACCTTGCAACATAGGCAATAACCCTTTCTTTGACTGGTCCATTTTGAACTTCTTCAAAACTTTATCAAGGCATGTGCTTTGTGAAAGTCCAATTAAGCGTCTTGATCTATCTCTATAGATCTTGATGCCTAATATGTAAGCAGCTTCACCGAGGTCTTTCATTGAAAAATTCTTATTCAAGTATCCTTTTATGCTATCCAGAAATTCTATATCATTTCCAATCAACAATATGTCATCCACATATAATATCAGAAATGCTACAGAGCTCCCACTCACTTTCTTGTAAATACAGGCTTCTCCAAAAGTCTATATAAAACCATATGCTTTGATCACCTCATCAAAGTGTATATTCCAACTCCGAGATGCTTGCACCAGTCCATAGATGGATAGCTGGAGCTTGCATACTTTGTTAGAACCTTTAGGATCGACAAAACCTTCTGGTTGCATCATATACAACTCTTCTTTGAGATATCCATTCAGGAATGCAGTTTTGACATCCATTTGCCAGATTTCATAATCATAAAATGCGGAAATTGCTAACATGATTCGGACAGACTTAAGCATCGCTACGGGTGAACTCCTTGAACTTGTCGAAAACCTTTCGCAACAAGTCAAGCTTTGTAAACAGTAACATTACCGTCAGCGTCGGTCTTCCTCTTGAAGATCCATTTATTTTCGATGGCTTGCCGATCATCGGGCAAGTCAACCAAAGTCCACACTTTGTTCTCATACATGGATCCCATCTCAGATTTCATGGCCTCAAGCCATTTTCCGGAATCTGGGCTCATCATCGCTTCCTCATAGTTCGTAGGTTCATCATGGTCTAGTAACATGACTTCCAGAACAGGGTTGCCGTACCACTCTGGCGTGGAACGCACTCTAGTTGATCTACGAAGTTCAGCAGAAACTTGATCTGAAGTTTCATGATCATCATCATTAGCTTCATCACTAATTGGTGTAGGAATCACTGGAACTAGTTTATGTGATGTATTACTTTCCAATTCGGGAGAAGGTACAATTACCTCATCAAGTTCTACTTTCCTCCCACTCACTTCTTTCGAGAGAAATTCCTTCTCTAGAAAGGATCCATTCTTAGCAACGAATATCTTGCCTTCGGATCTGTGATAGAAGGTGTACCCGACAGTCTCCTTTGGGTATCCTATGAAGACACATTTCTCTGACTTGGGTTCGAGCTTATCAGGTTGAAGGTTTTTCACATAAGCATCGCAGCCGCAAACTTTAAGAAACGGCAATTTTGGTTTCTTGCCAAACCACAGTTCATAAGGCGTCGTCTCAACGGATTTAGATGGTGCCCTATTTAACGTGAATGCAGCTGTCTCTAAAGCATAACCCCAAAACGATAGTGGTAAATCGGTAAGAGACATCATAGACCGCACCATATCTAATAAAGTATGGTTACGACGTTCGGACACACCATTACGTTGTGGTGTTCCTGGTAGCCTGAGTTGTGAAACTATTCCACGTTGTTTCAAATGAAGACCAAACTCGTAACTCAAATATTCACCTCCACGATCAGATCGTAGAAACTATATTTTCTTGTTACGATGATTCCCTACTTCACTCTGAAATTCTTTGAACTTTTCAAATGTTTCAGACTTGTGCTTCATCAAGTAGATATATCCATATCTTCTCAAATCATCAATGAAGGTCAGAAAATAACGATACCCGTCGCCAGCTTCAACACTCATTGGTCCACATACATCTATATGTATGATTTCTAACAAATCTGTTGCTCGCTCCATTGTTCTGGAGAATGGAGTTTTAGTCATCTTGCCCATGAAGCATGGTTCGCAAGCAGCAAGTGATTAATACTCAAGTGATTCCAAAAGTCCATCACTGTGGAGTTTCTTCATGTGCTTTACACCAATATGACCTAAACGGCAGTGCCACAAATAAGTTGCACTATCATTATTAACCTTGCATCTTTTGGCTTCAATATTATGAATATGTGTATCACTACGATCGAGATCCAACCAGAATAGACCACTCTTCAAGGGTGCATGACCATAAATATATTACTCATATAAATAGAACAACCATTATTCTCAGATTTAAATGAATAACTGTCTCGCAATAAACAAGATCCAGATATAATGTTCATGCTTAACGCTGGCACCAAATAACAATTATTCAGTTCTAAAACTAATCCCGAAGGTAGATGTAGAGGTAGCGTGCCGACGGCGATCACATCGACTTTGGAACCATTTCCCACACGCATCATCACCTCGTCCTTAGCCAATCTTCGTTTAATCCGTAGTCCCTATTTCGAGTTACAAATATTAGCAACCAAACCAGTATCAAATACCCAGGTACTACTACGAGCATTAGTAAGGTACACATCAATAACATGTATATCACATATACCTTTGTTCACCTTGCCATCCTTCTTATCCGTCAAATACTTGGGGCAGTTCCGCTTCCAGTGTCCACTCCCTTTGCAGTACAAGCACTCAGTTTCAGGCTTGGCTCCAGACTTAGGTTTCTTCGCGGGAGTAGAAACTGTCTTGCTATTCTTCTTGAAGTTCCCCTTCTTTCCCTTGCCCTTTTTCTTGAAACTAGTGGTCTTGTTAACCATCAACACTGATGCTCCTTTTTGATTTCTACCTCCACAGCCTTGAGCATAGCGAAGAGCTTGGGAATTTTCTTTTGCATCCCTTGCATATTATAGTTCATCACAAAGCCTTTATAGCTTGGTGGCAATGATTGAAGAACTATATCAATAACACTATCTTCATCAACCTTTTAACCAAGTTGAGTCATATGATTGTAGTACCCAGACATTCTGAGCAAGTGTTCACTGATAGAACTATTCTCCTCCATCTTGCAGCTATAGAACTTATTGGAAATCTCATATTTCTCAATCCGGGTATTTGCTTGAAATATTAACTTCAACTCCTGGAACATCTCATATGCTCGATGACGTTCAAAAACGTCGTTGAAGTCCCGGTTCTAAGGCATAAAGCATGGCACACTGAACAATCGTGTAGTCATCAGACCGCGTCTGCCAGACGTTCAAAGCGTCTACATTAGCGGGAGGGGGCTTGTCACCTAGCGGTGCTTCAAGGACATAATTCTTGTGTGCAGCAATGAGGATCATCCTCAAGTTACGGACCCAGTCCATGTAATTGCTACCATCATCTTTCAACTTAGCTTTCTCTAGGAATGCATTAAAATTCAAAGGAATGGTAGCAAAGGGCCATTGATCTAGAACAACATAGATATGCAAAAACTATCAGGACTAAGTTCATGATAAATTAAAGTTCATTAATCATATTACTAAAGAACTCCCACTTAGATAAACATCCCTCTGGTCATCTGAATGATCACGTGATCCAAATCAACTAAACCATGTCCGATCATCATGTGAGATGGAGTAGTTTTCATTGGTGAACATCTTATGTTGATCATATCTACTATATGATTCAAGCTCGACCTTTCGGTCTCCAGTCTTCCGAGGCCATATCTGCATATGCTAGGCTCGTCAAGTTTAACCCGAGTATTCTGCGTGTGCAAAACTGGCTTACACCCGTTGTATGTGAACGTAGAGCTTATCACACCCGATCATCACATGGTGTCTCGACACGACGAACTTTCGCAACGGTGCATAATCAGGGAGAACACTTTACCTTGAAATTTTGTATGGGATCATCTTATAATGCTACCGCCGTACTAAGCAAAATAAGAAGCATAATAAGATAAACATCACATGCAATCAAAATATGTGACATGATATGGCCATCATCATCTTGTGCTTTTGATCTCCATCTCCAAGGCACCGTCATGATCACCATCGTCACCGGCGCGACACCTTGATCTCCATCGTAGCATCATTGCCGTCTCGCCAACAATTGCTTCCACGACTATCGCTACCGCTTAGTGATAAAGTAAACCAATTACATGGCGACTGTATTTCATACAATAAAGCGACAACCATATGGCTCCTACCAGTTGCCGATAACTTTACAAAACATGATCATCTCATACAATAACGTATAACTCATCATGTCTTGACCATATCACATCACAACATGCCCTGCAAAAACAAGTTAGACGTCCTCTACTTTGTTGTTGCAAGTTTTACGTGGCTGCTACGGGCTTAGCAAGAACCGTACTAACCTACTCATACAAAAACCACAACGATTTTTCGTCAAGTATGTGATATTTTAATCTTCACAAGGATTGGGCGTAGCCACACTTGATTCAGCTAAAGTGAGAAAGACAGACACCCGCCAGTCACCTTTAAGCAACGAGTGCTCGTAACGGTGAAACCAGTCTCGTGTAAGCGTACGCGTAATGTCGGTCCAGGCCGCTTCATCTCACAATACCGCCGAAACAAAGTATGACATGCTGGTAAGCAGTATGACTATTATCGCCCACAACTCATTGTGTTCTACTCGTGCATATCATCTACGCATAAACCTGGCTCATGATGCCACTGTTGGGGAACGTAGTATTTAAAAAAAAATTCCTACGATCATGCAAAATCTATCTACCAGATGCATAGCAACGAGAGGGGAGAGTGTGTCTACGTACCCTCATAGACCGAAAGCGGAAGCGTCTAGTGACGCGGTTGATGTAGTCGAACTTCTTCGCGATCCAACCGATCAAGCACCGAACGTACGGCACCTCCGCGTTCAGCACACGTTCAGCTTGATGAAGTCCCACGAGCTCTTGATCCAGTTGAGCTTCACGGGAGAGTTTTGTCAGCACGACGGCGTGGTGACGGAGATGATGAAGCTATCGGCGTAGGGCTTCGCCTAAGCACTGCAACGGTATGACCGAGGTGTGTTTCTGTGGAGGGGGGCACCGCACACGGCTAGAACAATGTTTCTTGTATGTCTTTGGGTGCCCCCGTATATAAAGGAGCAAGGGGGGAGGTGCGGCCAGGCCTAGGGCGCACCAAGGGAGTAGGATTCCTACTCCTAGTAGGAATAGGAACCCCCTTTTCCTATTCCTACTAGGAGTAGGAAAGGAAAGGGGTAGAGGAGAAGGAAAGGAGAGGGGGCGCCTCCCCCCTTTTCCTAGTCCAACTAGGAACACTATGGGGGTGCGGCCAGCCTATGGGCTGCCCCTCTCTTTCCCTCATAGGCCCACTATGGCCCATACTCCCTCGGGGGGGGGGGGGGTCCGGTAACCCCCTCCATCACTCCAGTTATACCCGATAACACCCGGAACACTTTCGGTGTCCGAATATAGTCGTCCAATATATTAATCTTTATCTCTCGGACATTCAGACACTCCTCGTCATGTCCGTGATCTCATCCGGGACTCTGAACTACCTTCGGTACATCAAAACTCATAAACTCATAATACCGATCGTCATCAAACGTTAAGCGTGCAGACCCTATGGGTTCGAGAACTATGTAGACATGACAGAGACAACCAATAGTGGAACCTGGATGCTCATATTGGCTCCTACATATTCTATGAAGATCTTTATCGGTCAAACCGCATAACAACATACTTTGTTCCTTTTGTCATCGTTATGTTACTTGCTCGAGATTCGATCGTCGGTATCTCAATACCTAGTTCAATCTCGTTACCGGCAAGTCTCTTTGCTCGTTCCGTAATACATCATCTCGTGACTAACTCATTAGTCATTTGCTTGCAAGGCTTATTATGATGTGCATTACCGAGAGGGCCCAGAGATACCTCTCCGACACTCGAAGTGACAAATCCTTTTCTTGATCTATGCCAACACCACTAACACTTTCGGAGACACCTGTAGAGCATATTTATAATCACCCAGTTACGTTGTGACGTTCGATAGCACACAAGGTGTTCCTCTGGTATACGAGAGTTGCATAATCTCATACTCATAGAACATGTATAAGTCATGAAGAAAGCAATAGCAGTAAAACTAAACGATCATAGTGCTAAGCTAATGGATGGGTCTTGTCCATCACATCATTATCCTAATGATGTGATCTCATTGATCAAATGACAGCTCATGTCTATGGCTAGGAAACATAACCATCTTTGATCAATGAGCTAGTCTAGTAGAGGCATACTAGGGACATACTGTTTTGTCTATGTATTCACACATGTACTAAGTTTCCGGTTAATACAATTCTAGCATGAATAAAATACATTTATCATGATATAAGGAAATACAAATAACATCTTTATTATTGCCTCTAGGGCATATTTCCTTCAACATCGTCATCAACATAGTCACCCCTACAACAGCTAACCAACAGTACATCCATCGTGATATGTTCATGTCTCTATTTGTTGTTGTTTCATGTGCGATGTTGTTGTGCATGTTTTCCTGTTCACCTAGTATGCTAGATTGCTGCATGCTAATGTATGCTATAGTTATGAATTATTTACGGGAATTAATAATTAATTTGCCTAATATTCTAACAATCCATTAAGGCATGTTGCCAACCTGCCTTACAACTTTGAGCCTTACATCTTTAATAGGTTTGCATCTTCACCTCGAGACGGTCATATATTACTCTCCTCAGTTAACCAATAGCTTGATCTTTCTAGGTCCTAATTCACGGGATCTCCCATCACAAAGGTTGGGTTACTACTATGGTGTAATATCTATGGGTTTCCTACCCATGTCCCTTGATGCAATATCTATCACATTTCATGATAGCCCCTTTGTAAAGAGATCTCCCAGGTTTTTGTCTGTTTGAATAAACATAACAGTTATTACTCCCGAGTTTCTCAATTTCCTGACAGATTCCAAACGTCTCTTCACATGTCTTGGTCACTTCATATTGTCCTTATAATTGTTCACTTTAGTGATAGCCGTTGGTTGTCACAATTCACAAGAATAGTGAAGGAAATATGCCCTAGAGGCAATAATAAATATGTTATTTGTATTTCCTTATATCATGATAAATGTCTTTTATTCATGCTAGAATTGTATTAACCGGAAACTTAGTACATGTGTGGATACATAGACAAAACAGTATGTCCCTAGTATGCCTCTACTAGACTAGCTCATTGGTCAAAGATGGTTATGTTTCCTAGCCATAGACATGAGTTGTCATTTGATCAACGGGATCACATCATTAGGAGAATGATGTGATGGACAAGACCCATCCGTTAGCATAGCACTATGATCGTTTAGTTTAACTGCTATTGCTTTCTTCATGACTTATACATGTTCCTATGACTATGAGATTATGCAACTCCCGAATACTGTAGGAACACCTTGTGTGCTATCAAACGTCACAACGTAACTGGGTGATCATAAAGATGCTCTACATGTGTCTCCGAAAGTATTCGTGGTGTTGGCATAGATCGAGATTAGGATTTGTCACTCCGAGTGTCGGAGAGGTATCTCTGGGCCCTCTCGGTAACACACATCACAATAAGCCTTGCAAGCAAAAGACTTGCCGGCAGCGATATTGAACTAGGTATAAAGATACCGACGATCGAATCTCGGGCAAGTAACATACCGTTTGACGAAAGGAACAACGTATGTTGTTATGCGGTTCTGACCGATAAAAGATCTTCGTAGAATATGTAGGAGCCAATATGAACATCCAGGTTCCGCTATTGGTTATTGACCAGAGATGAGTCTCGGTCATGTCTACATAGTTCTCGAACCCGTAGGGTCCGCACGCTTAACGTTTGATGACGATCGGTATTATGAGTTTTTGAGTATTGATGTACCGAAGGTAGTTCGGAGTCCCGGATGAGATCACGGACATGACGAGGAGTCTCGGAATGTCCGAGACATAAAGATTGATATATTGGACGGCTATATTCGGACACCGGAAGTATACCGGAAAAGTTTCGGATTTATCGGGAATGCCGGAGGGGGTTACCGGAACCCCCTACGAGAGGGGATGGTCCATAGTGGGCCTAAAGGGTGAGAGAGAGGCAGCCCATAGGGCTGGCCGGCGCCCCCACCTAGGAATCCTAGTTGGACTAGGATTGGGGGGGCGCCACCTCTCCTATTCCTTTTCCCCTTCTTCCTTTCGGTGAATCCTACTAGGAATAGGATTGCAATCCTATTCCTAGTAGGACTCCCTCCCTAGCCGCACCAGGAGAGGTTGGCCGGCCTCCCTCCCCTGCTCCTTTATATACGGGGGCAGGGGGGCACCCAAAGACACACAAGTTGAATTGTTTTAGCCGTGTGCGGTGCCCCCCTCCACAGAATCACACCTCGGCCATACCGTCGCGGAGCTTAGGCGAAGCCCTGCGCCGGTGAACACATCATATCCGTCACCACGCCGTCGTGCTGACGAAACTCTCCCGTGAAGCTCAACTGGATCAAGAGCTCGTGGGACATCATCAAGCTGAACGTGTGCTGAACGCGGAGGTGCCGTACGTTCGGTGCTTGATCGGTTGGATCGCGAAGAAGTTCGACAACATCAACCGCGTCACTTGATGCTTCCGCTCCCGGTCTACGAGGGTACGTAGACACACTCTCCCCTCTCGTTGCTATGCATCTGGTAGATAGATCTTGCGTGATCGTAGGAAAATTTTAAAATACTACGTTCCCCAACAGTGGTATCAGAGCCAGGTCTATGCGTAGATGATATGCACGAGTAGAACACAATGAGATTGTGGACGATACTAGTCATACTGCTTACCAGCATGTCATACTTTGCTTCTGCGGTATTGTGAGATGAAGTGGCCCGGACCGACATTACGCGTACGCTTACGCGAGACTGGTTTCACCGTTACGAGCACTCGTTGCTTAATGGTGACTGGCGGGTGTCTGTCTCTCTCACTTTAGCTGAATCAAGTGTGGCTACGCCCGGTCCTTGTGAAGGTTAAAACAGCACATACTTGACGAAACATTGTTGTGGTTTTGTATGCGTAGGTAAGAACGGTTCTTGCTAAGCCCGTAGCAGCCACGTAAAACTTGCAACAAACAAAGTAGAGGACGTCTAACTTGTTTTTGTAGGGCATGTTGTGATGTGATATGGTCAAGACATGATGAGTTATACGGTTTTGTATGAGATGATCATGTTTTGTAAAGTTATCGGCAACTGGCAGGAGCCATATGGTTGTCGCTTTATTGTATGAAATGCAATCGTCATGTAATTGCTTTACTTTATCACTAAGCGGTAGCGATAGTCGTGGAAGCAATAGTTGGCGAGACGACAACGATACTACGATGAAGATCAAGGTGTCAAGCCGGTGACGAAGGTGATCATGACGGTGCTTTGAAGATGGAGATCAAAAGCACGAGATGATGATGGCCATATCATGTCACATATTTTGATTGCATGTGATGTTTATCTTATTATGCTTCTTATTTTGCTTAGAACGACGGTAGCATTATAAGATGATCCCTTACTAAATTTCAAGGTATAAGTGTTCTCCCTGAGTATGCACCGTTGCGAAAGTTCGTCGTGCCGAGACACCACGTGATGATCGGGTGTGATAAGCTCTACGTTCAAATACAACGGGTGTAAGCCAGTTTTGCACACGCAGAATACTCGGGTTAAACTTGACGAGCCTAGCATATACAGATATGGCCTCGGAACACTGGAGACCGAAAGGTCGAGCGTGAATCATATAGTAGATATGATCAACATAAGATGTTCACCATTGAAACTACTCCATCTCACGTGATGATCGGACATGGTTTAGTGAGGGATGTCTATCTAAGTGGGAGTTCTTTAAATTAATATGATTAAATTGAACTTTAATTTATCATGAACTTAGTCCTGATAGTTTTGCATATCTATGTCGTTGTAGATCAATGGCCCGTGCTACCGTTCCTTTGAATTTTAATGCATTCCTAGAGAAAGCTAAGTTTAAAGATGATGGTAGCAATTACACGGACTGGGTCCGTAACCTGAGGATTATCCTCATTGCTGCACAGAAGAATTATGTCCTTGAAGCACCGCAAGGTGACAAGCCCCCTTCCGCTGATGTAGACGCTTTGAACGTCTGGCAGTCACGGTCTGATGACTACACGATAGTTCAGTGTGCCATGCTTTACGGCTTAGAACCGGGACTTCAACGACGTTTTGAACGTCATGGACCATATGAGATGTTCCAGGAGTTGAAGTTAATATTTCAAGCAAATGCCCGAATTGAGAAATATGAGATTTCCAATAAGTTCTACATCTGCAAGATGGAGGAGAATAGTTCTATCAGTGAACACTTGCTCAGAATGTCTGGGTACTACAATCATATGACTCAACTTGGTTGCAAAGTTGACGAGGATAGTGTTATTGATAGAGTTCTTCAATCACTGCCACCAAGCTATAAAGGCTTCGTGATGAACTATAACATGCAAGGGATGCAAAAGACAATTCCCGAGCTCTTCGCTATGCTCAAAGCTGCGGAGGTAGAAATCAAAAAGGAGCATCAAGTGTTGATGGTTAGCAAGACCACTAGTTTCAAGAAAAAGGGCAAGGGAAAGAAAGGGAACTTCAAAAAGAATAGCAAGTCAGTTGCTACTTCCACGAAGAAACCCAAATCTGGAGCCAAGCCTAAAACTGAGTGCTTCTACTGCAAGGGGACTGGACACTGGAAGCGGAACTGCCCCAAGTATTTGGCGGATAAGAAGGATGGCAAGATGAACAAAGGTATATGTGATATACATGTTATTGATGTGTACCTTACTAATGCTCGTAGTAGTACCTGGGTATTTGATACCGGTTCGGTTGCTAATATTTGTAACTCGAAACAAGGACTACGGATTAAACGAAGATTAGCTAAGGACGAGGTGACGATGCGCGTGGGAAACGGTTCCAAAGTCGATGTGATCGCCGTCGGCACGCTACCTCTACATCTACCTTCGGGATTAGTTTTAGACCTAAATAATTGTTATTTGGTGCCAGCGTTGAGCATGAACATTATATCTGGATCTTGTTTATTGCGAGACGGTTATTCATTTAAATCAGAGAATAATGGTTGTTCCATTTTTATGAATAATATCTTTTATGGTCATGCACCCTTAAAGAGTGGTCTATTCTTACTGGATCTCGATTGTAGTGATACACATATTCATAATATTGAAACCAAAAGATGCAAGGTTAATAATGATAGTGCAACTTATTTGTGGCACTGCCGTTTAGGTCATATTGGTGTAAAACGCATGAAGAAACTCCATAAAGATGGACTTTTGGAATCACTTGATTATGAATCACTTGGTGCTTGCGAACCATGCCTCATGGGCAAGATGACTAAAACTCCGTTCTCCGGAACTATGGAGCGAGCAACAGATTTGTTGGAAATCATACATACTGATGTATGTGGACCAATGAGTGTTGATGCTCGCGGTGGGTATCGTTATTTTCTGACCTTCACTGATGATTTGAGCAGATATGGGTATATCTACTTAATGAAACACAAGTCTGAAACATTTGAAAAGTTCAAAGAATTTCAGAGTGAAGTAGAGAATCATCGTAACAAGAAAATAAAGTTCCTACGATTTGATCGTGGAGGAGAATATTTGAGTTACGAGTTTGGTCTTCATTTGAAACAATGTGGAATAGTTTCACAACTCACGCCACCTGGAACACCACAGCGTAATGGTGTGTCCGAACGTCGTAACCGTACTTTATTGGATATGGTGCGATCTATGATGTCTCTTACCGATTTACCACTATCGTTTTGGGGTTATGCTTTAGAGACAACTGCATTCACGTTAAATAGGGCACCATCTAAATCCGTTCATACGACGCCTTATGAACTATGGTTTGGCAAGAAACCAAAGTTGTCGTTTCTTAAAATTTGGGGCTGCGATGCTTATGTGAAAACACTTCAACCTGATAAGCTCGATCCCAAGTCGGAGAAATGTGTCTTCATAGGATACCCAAAAGAGACTGTTGGGTACACCTTCTATCACAGATCCGAAGGCAAAATATTCGTTGCTAAGGACGGATCCTTTCTAGAAAAAGAGTTTCTCTCGAAAGAAGTGAGTGGGAGGAAAGTAGAACTTGATGAGGTAATTGTACCTTCTCCCATATGGGAAAGTAGTATATCACAGGAAATTGTTCCAGTGATTCCTACACCAATTAGTGAGGGAGTTGATGATAATGATCATGAAACTTCGGATCAAGTTTCTGCTGAACGTCGTAGATCAACCAGAGTACGTTCCGCACCAGAGTGGTACGGCAACCCAGTTCTGGAAATCATGTTACTAGACCATGATGAACCTACGAACTATGAGGAAGCGATGATGAGCCCAGATTCCGCAAAATGGCTTGAAGCCATGAAATCTGAGATGGGATCCATGTATGAGAACAAAGTGTGGACTTTGGTTGACTTGCCCGATGATCGGCAGGCCATCGAAAATAAATGGATCTTCAAGAGGAAGACCGACGTAGACGGTAATATTACTGTTTACAAAGCTCGACTTGTTGCGAAAGGTTTTCGACAAGTTCAAGGAGTTGACTACGATGAGACTTTCTCACCTGTAGCGATGCTTAAGTCTGTCCGAATCATGTTAGCAATTACCGCATTTTATGATTATGAAATCTGGCAAATGGATGTCAAAACTGCATTCCTAAATGGATATCTCAAAGAAGAGTTGTATATGATGCAACCAGAAGGTTTTGTCGATCCAAAAGGTGCTAACAAAGTATGCAAACTCCAGCGATCCATCTATGGACTGGTGCAAGCATCTCGGAGTTGGAATATACGCTTTGATGAAGTGATCAAAGCATATGGTTTTATACAGACTTTTGGAGAAGCCTGTATTTACAAGAAAGTGAGTGGGAGCTCTGTAGCATTTCTAATATTATATGTAGATGACATATTGTTAATTGGAAATGATATAGAATTTCTGGATAGCATAAAAGGATACTTGAATAAAAGTTTTACAATGAAAGACCTCGGAGAAGCTGCTTACATATTAGGCATCAAGATCTATAGAGATAGATCAAGACACTTAATTGGACTTTCACAAAGCACATACCTTGATAACATTTTGAAAAGGTTCAAAATGGATCAGTCAAAGAAAGGATTCTTGCCTGTTTTACAAGGTATTAAGTTGAGTAAGACTCAATGCCCGACCACTGCAGAAGATAGAGAGAAAATGAAAGTCATTCCCTATGCCTCAGCCATAGGATCTATCATGTATGCAATGCTGTGTACCAGACCTGATGTGTGCCTTGCTATAAGTCTAGCAGGGAGGTACCAAAGTAATCCAGGAGTGGATCACTGGACAGCGGTCAAAAACATCCTAAAGTATCTGAAAAGAACAAAGGATATGTTTCTCGTATATGGAGGTGACAAAGAGCTCGTCGTAAACGGTTATGTCGATTCTAGCTTTGACACTGATCCGGATGACTCAAAGTCACAAACCGGATATGCATTTTTATTGAACGATGGAGCTGTCAGCTGGTGCAGTTCCAAGCAGAGCGTCGTGGCGGGATCTACGTGTGAAGCGGAAAACATAGCTGCTTCGGAAGCAGCAAATGAAGGAGTCTGGATGAAGGAGTTCATATCCGATCTAGGTGTAGTACCTAGTGCATCGGGTCCAATGAAAATCTTTTGTGACAACACTGGAGCCATAGCCTTGGCGAAGGAATCCGGGTTTCACAAGAGAACAAAGCACATCAAAAGACGCTTCAATTCCATCCGCGATCTAGTCAAGGAGGGAGACATAGAGATTTGCAAAATACATACGGATCTGAATGTTGCAGACCCGTTGACTAAGCCTCTTCCACGGGCAAAACATGATCAGCACCAAGACTCCATGGGTGTGAGGATCATCACTTTGTAATCTAGATTATTGACTCTAGTTCAAGTGGGAGACTGAAGGAAATATGCCCTAGAGGCAATAATAAAGATGTTATTTGTATTTCCTTATATCATGATAAATGTCTTTTATTCATGCTAGAATTGTATTAACCGGAAACTTAGTACATGTGTGGATACATAGACAAAACAGTATGTCCCTAGTATGCCTCTACTAGACTAGCTCATTGGTCAAAGATGGTTATGTTTCCTAGCCATATACATGAGTTGTCATTTGATCAACGGGGTCACATCATTAGGAGAATGATGTGATGGACAAGACCCATCCGTTAGCATAGCACTATGATCGTTTAGTTTAACTGCTATTGCTTTCTTCATGACTTATACATGTTCCTATGACTATGAGATTATGCAACTCCCGAATACCGTAGGAACACCTTGTGTGCTATCAAACGTCACAACGTAACTGGGTGATCATAAAGATGCTCTACAGGTGTCTCCGAAAGTATTCGTGGTGTTGGCATAGATCGAGATTAGGATTTGTCACTCCGAGTGTCGGAGAGGTATCTCTGGGCCCTCTCGGTAACACACATCACAATAAGCCTTGCAAGCAAAAGACTAATGAGTTAGTCACGAGATGATGTGTTACGGAACGAGTAAAGAGACTTGCCGGCAACGAGATTGAACTAGGTATAAAGATACCGACGATCGAATCTCGGGCAAGTAACATACCGTTTGACGAAAGGAACAACGTATGTTGTTATGCGGTTCTGACCGATAAAAGATCTTCGTAGAATATGTAGGAGCCAATATGAACATCCAGGTTCCGCTATTGGTTATTGACCAGAGATGAGTCTCGGTCATGTCTACATAGTTCTCGAACCCGTAGGGCCCGCACGCTTAACGTTTGATGACGATCGGTATTATGAGTTTTTGAGTATTGATGTACCGAAGGTTGTTCGGAGTCCCGGATGAGATCACGGACATGACGAGGAGTCTCGGAATGTCCGAGACATAAAGATTGATATATTGGACGGCTATATTCGGACACCGGATGTATACCGGAAAAGTTTCTGATTTATCGGGAATGCCGGAGGGGGTTACCGGAACCCCCTACGAGAGGGGATGGTCCATAGTGGGCCTAAAGGGTGAGAGAGAGGCAGCCTATAGGGCTGGCCGGCGCCCCCACCTAGGAATCCTAGTTGGACTAGGATTGGGGGGGCGCCACCTCTCCTATTCCTTTCCCCCTTCTTCCTTTCGGTGAATCCTACTAGGAATAGGATTGCAATCCTATTCCTAGTAGGACTCCCTCCCTAGCCGCACCAGGAGAGGTTGGCCGGCCTCCCTCCCCTGCTCCTTTATATACGGGGGCAGGGGGGCACCCAAAGACACACAAGTTGAATTGTTTTAGCCGTGTGCGGTGCCCCCCTCCACAGAATCACACCTCGGTCATACCGTCGCGGAGCTTAGGCGAAGCCCTGCGCCGGTGAACACATCATATCCGTCACCACGCCGTCGTGCTGATGAAACTCTCCCATGAAGCTCAACTGGATCAAGAGCTCGTGGGACGTCATCAAGCTGAACGTGTGCTGAACGCGGAGGTGCCGTACGTTCGGTGCTTGATCGGTTGGATCGCGAAGAAGTTCGACAACATCAACCGCGTCACTTGACGCTTCCGCTCCCGGTCTACGAGGGTACGTAGACACACTCTCCCCTCTCGTTGCTATGCATCTGGTAGATAGATCTTGCGTGATCGTAGGAAAATTTTAAAATACTACGTTCCCCAACAAATAGCCGGTATAGGTTTTTCAACCATGGGCAAGTCCATGAAGAGCTCACGCAGCCATTCTGCCTCAACAGTAGTTGTCTCTAAAACAGTTAGTTTAGCTTCCATAGTTGACCTCGTCAATATGGTCTGCTTGCAAGACCTCCATGACACTGCGCCACCTCCACGAGTAAATACATACCCACTTGTGGCATATAGTATATCAACGTCGGCGATCCAGTTCGAATCACTATATCCTTCTAGAACAGCAGGATGCCCTGAATAGTGAATTTTGTAACTCATAGTACCTCTCAGATAGCGCAAGACCCTTTCTAGTGCATACCAATGATCACTCGGGTTAGACATGAACCTACTCAGTTTGCTCAGAGCAAAAGAGATATCTGGCCTTGTTGAGCTTGATAAGTACATGAGTGAACTGACAATTTGAGAGTATCTTAATTGATCTTTTGTTTCTTTCGTGTTCTTTCTGAGTGTCACACTGGGATTATAAGGTGTTGGAGAAGACTTGCTATTCATAAATACGAAATGGCTCAAGACCTTCTCAACATAGTGAGAGTGTGTTAAAGTAATCCCACTCTCATCCTTAATTAGTTTGATGTCCAGAATCACATCGAATTCTCTTAGATCTTTCATGTTAAAACTCTTAGATAGACAAGACTTGACCTCATTGACTGCATCAATGTTTGTACCAAAGATCAATATGTCATCCACATACTAGCATACTATAACACTATTGTTGTGACACCCCGAGACCGATGCGCTAGGTGTCTTCCTCTTATTCGCTGTCGTTGCCATGTCATTCGCTTACATGTTGCACTTTGCCATGTCATCATGTGCATTTCATCTGGATAGTTTTCAAAACTTGCATCCGTCCATAGCTGCCAGTCTCTCAGTTCTCACCGTTGTCCGTTCCAATCCCAGACACTTGCACGTGCCCGCGGCACCTCCGAAACCTTATTTTATAAGTGGCCGAAAAAATTCTCGGAATAGGTTGAAATTTGGCGTGCAGTCTTATTATAGTGTAGGTAGACCGTCTGCCAAATTTTGTCGCATTCGGAGTTCGTTTGATTGCCCAACCGTTATCTATAGCGGCACTATAGCCAGACAAACGTCGGACATTTTCGGTCTTCGAAAACCCCAGCCCGGCCGCTATTCTTACCTCTCATCTCAGCTGATGGCCTTCTTCACAGCCCATCAAACCCCTCCCTTCGACCGAAACTATTCGATCACGATTGGAGGGCTCAGAAACCCCCTAAAACCCCCTCCTCTAGCCCCCTTGCTTATTTAAACAGCCCCCATGCCATTTTGGGCATTCCTAGCCTAAACCCTAACCCCATAGCCCTCCTTCCTCGGATCCGGCGCCGCTACCTCGAAATCCGCAGCTGCCGTGCTGCCACTTGTCGCCTCCCCGCATGCTAGCGCCACCGCCAGCCTCGCCCTCCACCTCTCTAGGCGCGCCACGTGGCCACCCGCAGCCTCCAGCCGCCGTCGCCCGCTCAGCCCGTGATACGTCTCCGACGTATCTATAATTTTTGATTGTTCCATGCTATTATTTATGAAGTCTTGGATGTTTAATGGGCTTTATCATTCACTTTTATATTATTCTTGGGACTAACCTACTAACCCAAAGGCCCAGTCCAGATTGCTGTTTTTTGCCTATTTCAGGGTTTTGCAGAAAAGGAATATCAAACGGAGTCCAAATGGAATGAAACCTTCGCGAGAGATATTTTTGGAGGAAATCATGCACGAAAGACTTCGAGGCCAAGCCAGGGGACAGAGGGGCCACCCTCGAGGGTGGGGGGTGCGCCCCCTTCCCTAGGCGCGCCCCCTGCCTCGCGGGCAGCCCGTGTGGCCCCCGGTGCCCCCCTTCTTCCTATATATACCTACGTACCCCAGAAACTCCATATGCAGAGAGAAAACTCTAATTCCACCGCCGTAGCTGTTGTTCCCGAGGAGATCCCATCTTGGAGCCTGTTCCGGGAGGGGGATCCATCACGGAGGCCTTCATCATCATCATCATCGTCCTCACCATGAGTTGTGAGTAGTTTACCACAGACCTTCGGGTCCATAGCTAGTATCTAGATGGCTTCTTCTCTCTCTCTCTCTGGATCTCAATACAAAGTTCTCCTCGGTCTTCAAGGAGATCTATTCGATGTAATCTCTTTTTGCGGTGTGTTTGTCGAGATCCGATGAATTGTGAGTTTATTATCAAGGTTATCTATGAAAGATATTTGGTTCTTCTCTGAACTTTTTATGTGTGCTCATAATATCCTTGCAAGTCTCTTCGGATTATTGGTTTGGTTTGGCCTACTAGATCTGTAGTTCTTGCAATGGGAGAAGTGCTTGGCTTTGGGTTCAATCTTGCGGTGTCCTTTCCCAGTGACAGTAGGGGCAACAAGGCATGTATTGTATTGTTGCCATCGAGGATAAAAAGATAAGGTTTTCATCCTATTGCTTGAGTTTATCCCTCTACATCATGTCATCTTTCTTAAGGCGTTACTCTGTTCGTATGAAGTCAATACACTAGATGCATGTTGGATAGCGGTCGATGTGTGGAGTAATAGTAGTAGATGCAGGCAGGAGTCGGTCTACTTGTCTCGGACGTGATGCCTATATACAATGATCATGCCTAGATAGTCTCATAATTATTTGCTTTTCTATCAATTGCTCGACAGTAATTTGTTTACCCGCCGTAGAATATCGCTATCATGGGAGAAGCCACTAGAGAAAACTATGGCCCCCGGGTCTATCTCTATCATATTACTTTTCCTTCAACTAGCCAATTTCTGCTGCAGTTGTTTATTTGCTTTCTTTACTTTCTGTTTCTATACCAAAAATACCAAAAATATAATTATCATCTCTATCAGATCTCACTATCGTAAGTGACCGTAAAGGGATTGACAACCCCTTATCGCATTGGCTGCGAAGTTCTTATTTGTTTGTGCAGGTGCGAGGGACTGGCGCATGGTCTCCTACTGGATTGATACCTTGGTTCTCAAAAACTGAGGGAAATACTTACGCTACTATGCTGCATTTCCCTTTCCTCTTTGAGGGAATACAACGCAAGCTCAAGTGGTAGCAAGAAGAATTTCTGGCGCCGTTGCCGGGGAGACTTACGCCAAAGTCATATACCAAGTACCTATCGCAAATCCTTATCCTTCGCATTACATTTACTTGCATCTCGTTTTCCTCTCCCCCACTTCACCTTTGCCGTTTTATTCGCCCTTCTTCCGCCGTGTGTTTTTCGTTCGCTTACTTCTTGTTCGCTTGTGTGTGTTGGATTGCTTGCTTGTCATTATGGCTAGCCCCTTATCTGGTCCTCTGTCTCCCGAGTTTGAAGTTCTTCAATTCAAGCAAAGGCAAGAAGAAAACTTAAAATATGCTTGGTTTAGGATGATGGAATCTTATCGTAAGTGCACCTTAGAAGTGAATTTTAGAATCTTGCTTCGCAATTTTTATGTTGGATTGAATATGTCTCATAGACAACTCTTGGATTGCGTTGCCAAAGGAAATTTTATCGAAGTTGATCCTAGTTTCGCGCATGAAATCATAGATGGAATAGTGGGAATACTACCTCCCCAAAAGGAGTCAAACTCAACCCCGGAAGGGATGCAAGTTTTTGAGAAAATTTGTGAAGTAACGAAAATATTACAAAAATCTCTTGAACCTCTTAAGAGTGTTAGTGGAAATCTCCACCGCATGAATATGTTGATTACTCTTTGCAATAAGCGGTTGGATGCTTTAGATCTTAAGATTTCTGAATATGAAGGGAAACGCAAAGAACCTCCCAGATTCGAGCTTGGCACCATTAAACGGGCGAAAACTAAGGATGACAATACCTAGATTTATCTTGTATCGTGCCTAGCTAGGGGCGTAAAACTATAGCGTTTGTTGGGAGGCAACCCAATTTTATGTTTTTTGCTTTTGTTGCTGTTAGGGAATAAATATTGCATCTAGCCTCTGATTAGATGTGTTTCATGTTTTGTTTAGTGTTTGTGCCAAGTAGAACCTTTGGTAAGACTTATGTGAAGTTTATTTGATCTTGCTGTGAAAAACAGAATCGTTAGCGCTAGCTAAAGTAGTCTTCAGATTTTAATGGAGCGTGATTTTTAGTTGATTCTTTTTGCTACTGATTGGTAGACAAATTGCGCAAATTTACCAATTTAGTTTGAATTTTTTGGAGTTTCATAAGTAGGCGAACCCAGCAGATTACTACAGACTGTTCTGTTTTTGACAGATTCTGTTTTTTGTGTGTTGTTTGCTTATTCCGATGCATCTATGAGTAATATTGTAAGATATGAACCACAGAGAACTTGGAGTACAGTAGGTTTAACACAAATATAAACAAAGTATGAATTCCTTGCTGTACCTTTGAGTGGTGGTTTGCTTTCTCTTACTAACGGAACTCACGAGAATTTTTGTCTAAGTTTTGTGTTGTGAAGTTTTCAAGTTTTGAGTATTGCTTTGATGGACTATGGAACAAGGAGTACCAAAGGCCCAA
The DNA here is from genome assembly GCA_902687465.1 of Secale cereale. NCBI lineage: Eukaryota > Viridiplantae > Streptophyta > Magnoliopsida > Poales > Poaceae > Secale > Secale cereale. Next base: position 429,112,137 of record LR738713.1, on the reverse strand, counting down.
GCTTGGGGATGCCCATGGCACCCCAAGTAATTTCAAGATAATCAAAAGCCTAAGCTTGGGGATGCCCCGGGAAGGCATCCCCTCTTTTGTCTTCATCCATCGGTAACTATACTTGGGGCTATATTTTTATTCGCAACATGCTATGTGTTTTGCTTGGAGCGTCTTGTATAATTTGAGTCTTTGCTTGTTAGTTTGTCATAATAATCCTTGTTGGACACACCTATTTGAGAGAGTTAAATATGGCCTAGAAATTGTTAGAACACTCTATGTGCTTCACTTATATCTTTTGAGTTGAATAGTTTTTGCTCTAGTGCTTCACTTATATCTTTTAGAGCATGGTGGTGTTAATATTTTGTAGAAATTGTTGAACTCTCATGCTTCACTTATATCTATTTGAGAGTCTATTAAAACAGCATGGTAAAGTGTTTAGGCTAAAGAAATTAGTCTTCACATGATAAACATCCAATGTCAATGTAGTAAAAAAAATCACACCAAGTGCATTGTATAGAAAGAGATGTTGGATGCTTGATAATTGTTTTGAGACATGAGGATAGTGATATTAAAGTCATGCTAGCAGAGTTATTATGAAATTGAGGAAAATTTGTGTTAAGGTTAGTGATTCCCGTAGCATGCACGTATGGTGAACCGTTGTGTGACTAAGTTAAAGCATGAGGTATTTCTAGAATGTCAACCTTTGTGTGGAGGTCGGGGGCGCGCGATGGTTAACTCCTACCAACCTCCCCCCTAGGAGCATGCGTTGATTGCTTTGTTTCGATGACTCGTCAATTTTTGCAATAAGTATGAGTTCTTATGACTAATGTTGAGTCCATGGATTATATGCACTCTCACCCTTCCACCATTGCTAGCCTCTCTTGTACCGCGCAACTTTCGCCGGTGCCTTAAACCCACTATATATCCTTCCCTTCCTCAAAACAGCCACCATATTGTTCCTCAAAACAGCCACCATACCTACCTATCATGGCATTTCCATAGCCATTCCGAGATATATTTCCATACAACTTTCCACCGTTCCGTTCATATGACACGCATCATATTGTCATATTGCCATTGCATGATCATGTAGTTGACATCGTATTCATGGCAAGGCCACCATACATAATTCTTTCATACATGTCACTCTTGTTTCATTGCACATACCGGTACACCGCCGGAGGCATTCATATAGAGTCATACTTTGTTGTTGTAGTATCGAGTTGTAATTTCGTGTTGTAATGAAAGTGTGATGATCATCATTATTAGAGCATTGTCCCAAGGGAGGAAAGGCTGAATCTATAAAGCCCCTCCGCAAAAAAAAGAGAAAAAAGGGAAAGGGCAAAAAAAAGGCAAAAAAAAACGAAAAAAGAAAGAAAAAAAGGGACAATTGCTACTATCTTTTTCCACACTTGTGCTTCAAACTAGCACCATGTTCTTCATTGTAGAGAGTCTCATGCTTAGTCACTTTCATATACTAGTGGGAATTTTCATTATAGAACTTGGCTTGTATATTCCAACGATGGGCTTCCTCAAACGCCCTAGATCTTCATGAGCAAGCAAGTTGGATGCACACCCACTAGTTTATTTTGTTGAGCTTTCATTCATATTTAGCTCTAGTGTATCTGTTGCATGGCAATCCCTACTCACTCACATTGATATCTATCGATGGGCATCTCCATAACCCGTTGATACGCCTAGTCGATGTGAGTCTATCTCCCTTCTTTTTGTCTTCTCCACAACCACCTCTATTCCACCCATAGTGCTATGTCCATGGCTCACGCTCATGTATTGCGTGAAAGTTGAAAGGTTTGAAAAGATAGGGCATGAAAACAAGTGCTTGGCTGAAATCGGGGTTGTGCATGATATGAATATTTAGTGTGATAATAAGGGAGCATAGCTAACACTATATGATTTTGTAGGGATAACTTTCTTTAGCCATAGTATTTTGAGAAGACATGATTGCTTTGTTAGTATTGCTTGAAGTATTGTTATTTCTTATGTCAATATAGACTTTTGTCTAGAATCTTTCAGATCTGAACATTCATGCCACAATTAAGAGAATTACATTGAAAAACTATATTGGTTAGCATTCCACATCAAAAATTCTTTCTTTATCATTTACCTACTCGAAGACGAGCAGGAATTAAGCTTGGGGATGCTTGATACGTCTCCGACGTATCTATAATTTTTGATTGTTCCATGCTATTATTTATGAAGTCTTGGATGTTTAATGGGCTTTATCATTCACTTTTATATCAATTTTGGGACTAACCTACTAACCCAAAGGCCCAGTCCAGATTGTTGTTTTTTGCCTATTTCAGGGCTTTGCAGAAAAGGAATATCAAACGGAGTCCAAACGGAATGAAACCTTCGCGAGAGATATTTTTGGAGGAAATCATGCACGAAAGACTTCGGGGCCAAGCCAGGGGACAGAGGGGCCACCCTCGAGGGTGGGGGGCGCGCCCCCTGCCTCAAGGGCAGCCCATGTGGCCCCCGGTGCCCCCCTTCTTCCTATAAATACCTACGTACCCCAGAAACTCCATACGCAGAGAGAAAACCCTAATTCCACCACCGTAGCTGCTGTTCCCGTGGAGATCCCATCTTTGAGCCTGTTCCGAGAGGTGGATCCATCACGGAGGCCTTCATCATCATCATCATCGCCCTCACCATGAGTTGTGAGTAGTTTACCACAAACCTTCGGGTCCATAGCTAGTATCTAGATGGCTTCTTCTCTCTCTCTGGATCTCAATACAAAGTTCTCATCGGTCTTCGAGGAGATCTATTCGATGTAATCTCTTTTTGCGGTGTGTTTGTCGAGATCCGATGAATTGTCAGTTTATGATCAAGGTTATCTATGAAAGATATTTAGTTCTTCTATGAATTTTTTATGTGTGCTCATAATATCCTTGCAAGACTCTTCGAATTATTCGTTTGGTTTGGCCTACTAGATCTGTAGTTCTTGCAATGGGAGAAGTGCTTGGCTTTGGTTTCAATCTTGCGGTGTCCTTTCCCAGTGACAGTAGGGGCAGCAAGGCACGTATTGTATTGTTTCCATCGAGGATAAAAAAGATGGGGTTTTCATCATACTGCTTGAGTTTATCCCTCTACATCATGTCATCTTTCTTAAGGCGTTACTCTGTTCGTATGAACTCAATACACTAGATGCATGCTGGATAGCGGTCGATGTGTGGAGTAATAGTAGTAGATGCAGGCAGGAGTCGGTCTACTTGCCTTGGACGTGATGCCTATATACAATGATCATGCCTAGATAGTCTCATAATTATTCGTTTTTCTATCAATTGCTCAATAGTAATTTGTTTACCCGCCATAGAATATCGCTATCATGAGAGAAGCCACTAGAGAAAACTATGCCCCCTGGGTCTATCTCTATCATATTACTTTTCCTTTAACTAGCCAATTTCTTCCGCCGTTGTTTATTTGCTTTCTTTAATTTCTGTTTCTATACCAAAATACCAAAAATATAATTATCATCTCTATCAGATCTCACTATCATAAGTGACCGTAAAGGGATTGACAACCCCTTATCGCGTTGGCTGCAAAGTTCTTATTTGTTTGTGCAGGTGCGAGGGACTGGCGTGTGGTCTCCTACTGGATTGAAGCCTTGGTTCTCCAAAACTGAGGGAAATACTTACGCTATTGTGCTGCATCTCCCTTTCCTCTTCGAGGGAATACAATGCAAGCTCAAGAGGTAGCAGCCCGCAGCCCAGCCCGCCTCGGGCCGATCTAGGCCCGAGGTGCCCCGCCCAACGCCCTCGTCGTCCTTCCCTCGGGCGGCGTCCGAGTGCTCCTCTGCCCCGCTCACTCCGCCGCCTCGCGCCGGGGCCCAACCTCGTCGTCTCCGCGCCTCCAACCCC
>LR738713.1:429049855-429108258 GCA_902687465.1 Secale cereale | reverse complement strand
CCCCCCCCCCCCGCCGCCGCCGCCACGACTCATCGCCTCCGACCGCTGATACGTCCAAAACGTATCTATAATTTCTGCTTGCTCCATGCCTCTTTTGGGTGATATTGCTATGATATTTATACACTTCCATACACTTTTGATCATATTTGGACTAACCTATTAACTCAGTGCACCCCAGTGCCAGTTTCTGTTTTCGGCTGTTTTTGTATTTCAGGTTTTCACATTACGAGAACTGCCAGGAAAAATCCAGAAAAATTATATAAAAAATCAGCGTTCCAGAACCTACCGTGCGCCCGAAGGACAGCCGGGGGGGCACCAGGGCTCCAGGCGCCCTGGCGGCGCGCCCCCCTGGGCCGCGCCGGGGGGGGGTGCCTGGGCCCCCCGAGGCTCCTCCGATGCCCCCCTTTGGCATATATTTAAAGCGTCTCCCGAAACGCTCGAAACAGGAACTCTTTTTCGCGATCTCACCTCTGTTCCGCCGCCGCCGCCGCTTCCAAGATCGGGAGCACCAGGAGAACCCTTCCCGGCACCTTGCCGGAGGGGAGGATCACCACCGGGAGCTTCTCCACCACCATGGACGCCTCCCGGATGAGTTGTGAGTAGTCTCCCTTGGACCATGAATCCATGACCAGTAGCTATGTGATGTTCTCCTCCCGTTCTTGTGCTTCACTAATTAGTCCTCGTGAGCTGCCCTACATGATCGAGGCACATATGTAATCCTTATGCTATTGCTATGATGAGTTTGCTGGGATCCGATGGATTATGAGATTATGTTCAGATTGTGTTTGAGTAATATATTTGATTCACCTCTTTTATGTTTATGTTCGTAAGTAATTCTTGCATGTTCTCCGTTGTTATTTATTGCTTTGGCCAAGTAGTAGGTAGTGACTCCAAGAGGGAACGTTATGCTCGATTGTGGGTTCATGCCCCTCGATGACTAGCTTGAATGACAGAAACATGAGTCTAGGGGATGTGCTGTTGTCACAAGGGGGAAAACAACGGTGCTTGTGCCCGCGGGTGCAAGGATTGTTTACTTTACGCAAAGTTCTTTTAATGCAGTTGTCTGTTGCTTTGAGTTTACACTATGGGTGGGACTCGCAACTTAATACCAGCGAGATGTTCTGGATAGATATCTCAAGGTGGATGATTAGTAGTAGATATTGATGTATTTCGGTCTACTTACTTTGGCGTACCGCCCATGCTTTGAACCTCAACCTTTCTTGCAATGTAATCAGCATTGGTTTGCGCACATGGTCCTGTCAATTGCCCAGCTGTAATTCGTTTACCTCACATAGCTGTTTTATCGTCTTTTGGGAGAGAGACATCACTAGTGAACATCATGAGACTCCGGTCCATATTACCATCATTGATCACATCCGCTATTTACTTTTCCGCTATTTTCTTACTATTGCAATTATACCTATCACTATTATCACTTGCGTTTGATCCTTTGTAAACTACAAGGCCGGAGGGATTGACAACCTCTCTGTACTTGTTGGGAGCAAAGTTATTTGTATCTGTGTGCAGGTCCACGTTGATTGCTAATACCCGGTGCCGTTAGCAGTTGACACCTTCTTGTTGAAACTGGGAGTCTCTGGGAAATCGATCCTTGGTATTACCAAGGGAAAACTTCTGCTACACTGTATCTCAAACCTTCCACTTGGGGTAACCAACGAGGGGTGAGAAGCCACCTAGCAAAGCAATTTCGGGCGCCGTTGCCGGGGACTCCACTCTTCAGGATAGGGGAGTTGCACGCTATCTTTTACCTTTGCTTTTAGTCTTGTTAGTTTACTTTTCAGTTTTGCTTTAGTATCTTTTATCAAAAAAATCACAAAAAAATTATTTACCTTTCTGTTAGTAGTCCTTTCTGTTTAGCTAAACATGTTAGGATTTAGTGCTTTGAGGGAATCAAAAGTTCTAGATTTCCATCAAAGGGATGGAGAAAATATGAAGAAGGCATGGGACAAAATTTCTGATGCACATAGGAGAATTATGCCTTGGATACGTATAAAAATTGTGCTTAGAAATTTTTACCATGGTCTTTTTAAATGGTGTAAACACTCTCTTGATATTATAGCCGAGGGAGATTTCCTAGAGAGTGATGAAGCTAGAGCTCTTGAAATTATACATGGTCAATCTAGTTACTTTGTTTATGATCATAATTTTGATACTATCATAGATAAACTTGTGACTATTGAAGAGAGAATGGATGCTCTAGACTTAATGAAAGTAGAGAAACCCAAACCCAATAAGAGAGATATTTTGGAAATAGATAATGATTGGGAGCCTCTTGTTAGGATTGGTATCTCTAATCAAGACTTCCTTGCTTATTGTGATATTGGATCTATGGTTTCTACTATGCCAAAAATTGTTCATGATTCTTTAAAATTTAACATGGCTAGATTATCATCTCATCATGAACACACTAATGGAGATATTTCTGAAATCCAGGGAAGAATAAAAGATGTACCAGTTAAATTCCTTAAAGGGATTGCAATGATTGATTTCTTCATCATGGAGCCAAACCAAGGAAATATAGTGCTTGGAAGGGACTTCCTCCGAGCAGTTAAAGGCTTCATCGATATAGGTAAGGGACAAATCCGCTTACGCGGGAAGGCAAAAGGTGTGTACCCCTTTCCTAGAAGGAACAAGAGTGAACTTGTTGAGAAACCATTTGAAGCAATCTATAGCTCCGATTATTATGATGGTTATTGATTCCCCTTTGCATTATGCCTAGCTTAAAGGCATAAAAGAAAGCGCTTTTGGGAGGCAGCCCACATGAATAAAAATTTTATTTTGCTTTTGTTGTGTCTTGATGTTGTTTACTACTGTAGCATCATCATTGTATCTTTACTTTTCAATTTTGTGCCAAGTATAGCCTCTGATTGCTAGAAAGTTCAAAAGTTGTGAGGTGCTGTCCAGGAAACAGATTCTGTCCTTGGATAGAAAAATTCGTATAAAATCACCAGTTCATCTTTTTGGTCTGAATTTTTTCGACAGCGTTCTCTATATAATTTTCTTTCGTGCATCTGTTCTGAGTTTTTTTATTAGAGTTGCAGAAGTGCCCCGAACAAATCAATTACTACCTGCTGTTCTGTTTTTCACAGATTCTGTCCTGTTTTGCCTTTCCTTCATTTTGCAAACCAAGAGCTTGCTTTTTCTTTGCAAAAACCTTTTGGCAATCTTGAGAAACAGTAGACCTTCAAGAATATCTTTATTTCCAGCAAGGTACAATTATTTTATTATGGGTACTAACCTCGCTAATCAGATTATGATGAGTTATATATGAAGGGAGTTTTCAAGTGTGCGAGGAAAGATGGTAAAAAGATTCAGGAGTGTCAAGCGCTCAAGCTTGGGGATGCCCCCATGCACCCCTAAGAAATATTCAAGGAGACTCAAGCGTCTAAGCTTGGGGATGCCCCCGTGCATCCCCTTCTCCATCAACATTATCAGTTCGTCTTTCGTTCCACTATATTTTAATCACTTCATGTGTTATGTGCTATGCTTGGAGCGTCTTGCTTTTAGTTTTCTTTAGTTTTTCGTAACGAGTCGGAACTCAGCTTTCTTTATGTGGGAGAGAAACACGCTCCACTTCTACCTAGAACATAACATAGAATTTTCATGTCTATCTTTGCTCTGTGTGTTCTTTGTCTTTTAAATAACTACTATCATGATCTGCTCTTAGTATTCATGCTTATCTTTTTAAAGAGCTTGTGTTTAGTTGGTTGCTTGAACTCTCTTTAATTATCATGCTTATCTTATTAATGTTGGGGAACGTTGCATGGGAAACAAAAATTTTCCTACCGTTCACCAAGATCAATCTAGTAGAAGCAACTACGAGAGGGGAGTGTGATCTACGTACCCTTGTAGATCGCTAAGCGGAAGCGTTATGAACGCGGATGATGGAGTCGTACTCGTCGCGATTCAGATCGCCGAAGACCTAGCACCGAAGCAACGGTGCCTCCGCGTTCTTCACACGTACGGCTCGGGGACGTCTCCTCCTTCTTGATCCAGCAAGGGGTGGAGGAGAGGTTGATGGAGAACCGGCAGCACGACGGCGTGGTGGTGATGGTGGAGAAGAACTCCAGCAGGGCTTCGCCTAAGCACTGCGGGAGGAGAAGATATGACGGGAGAGGGAGGGCAGCACCGAGGCACAAACTGTGTTGGCTGCCCTCCCTTTGCCCCACTATATATAGGGGGGGTGGAGAGGTTAGGGCGCCCTAGGGTTTCCCCCTAGGGGCCGGCGGCCAGGGCAAGGGGAGGGGGGCGGCGGCCAGGGCAGGGGGAGGCGCCCATGCCCTAGGGTTTCCCCCCTAGGTGCCTTGCCCCCCAAGCCCAAGGGGTGCGGCCAGCCCTAGGGGGTCCCACCCCCTTAGCCGCATGGGGAGAGGGCCCAGGGGGGGCGCACAGCCCCCTGAGGGCTGTGGTGTCCCCCCTTGTGGCCCAATAGGCCCAGAACACCTTCCGGACCCCCCGAAAACCTTCCCGGTACTCCGCCGATTTCCCGATGCTCCCCGGAACACTTCCGGTACTCCGAAACCTTTCATCCTATATATCAATCTTCGTCTCCGGACCATTCCGGAGACCCTCGTCATGTCCGGGATCTCATCCGGGACTCCGAACAACCTTCGGTAACCATGCACTCTTCTCACTAACAACCCTAGCGTCACCGAACGTTAAGTGTGTAGACCCTGCGGGTTCGGAAACCATGTAGACATGACCGAGACACTCCCAGGTCAATAACCAATAGCGGGATCTGGATACCCATATTGGCTCCTACATGTTTCTCGATGATCTCATCGGATGAACCACGATGTCAAGGATTCAGGCAATCCCGTATACAGTTCCCTTTGTCTCGTCGGTATGTTACTTGCCCGAGATTTGATCGTCGGTATCTCTATACCTAGTTCAATCTCGTTACCGGCAAGTCTCTTTACTCGTTACCGTAATACATAATCCCGTGACCAACTACTTAGTCACTTTGAGCTCATTGAGATGACGTATTACCGAGTGGGCCCGGAGATACCTCTCCGTCACACGGAGTGACAAATCCCAGTCTCGATCCATGTCAACTCAACAGACACCCTCGGAGATACCTGTAGAGTACCTTTATAGTCACCCAGTTACGTTGCGACGTTTGGCACACACAAAGCACTCCTACGGTGTCAGTGAGTTACATGATCTCATGGTCATAGGAACTTATACTTGACATGCAGAAAACTATAGCGATAACTGACACGATCAAAAGCTATGTTAACGTTTGGGTCTCGTCCATCACATCATTCTCCTAATGATGTGATCCCGTTATCAAATGACAACTCATGTCTTATGACCTGGAAACCGCGGTCATCTTTGATTAACGAGCTAGTCCTGTAGAGGCACACTAGGGACACAAAGTCTGTCTATTCATCCACACGTGTATCTGAGTTTCCAATCAATACAGTTATAGCATGGATAATAAACGATTATCATGAACAAGGAAATATAATAATAACTCTTTTATTATTGCCTCTAGGGCATATTTCCAACAGTTCTGTTGGGGAACGTTGCATGGGAAACAAAAATTTTTCCTACCGTTCACCAAGATCAATCTAGTAGATGCAACTACGAGGAAGGAGTGTGATCTACGTACCCTTGTAGATCGCTAAGCGGAAGCGTTATGAACGCGGATGATGGAGTCGTACTCGTCGCGATTCAGATCGCCGAAGACCTAGCACCGAAGCAACGGTGCCTCCGCGTTCTTCACACGTACGGCTCGGGGACGTCTCCTCCTTCTTGATCCAGCAAGGGGTGGAGGAGAGGTTGATGGAGAACCGGCAGCACGACGGCGTGGTGGTGATGGTGGAGAAGAACTCCAGCAGGGCTTCGCCTAAGCACCGCGGGAGAAGAAGATATGACGGGAGAGGGAGGGCAGCACCGAGGCACGAACTGTGTTGTCTGCCCTCCCTTTGCCCCACTATATATAGGGGGGGAGGAGAGGCTAGGGCGCCCTAGGGTTTCCCCCTAGGGGCCGGCGGCCAGGGCAAGGGGAGGGGGGCGGCGGCCAGGGCAGGGGGAGGCGCCCAGGCCCTAGGGTTTCCCCCCTAGGTGCCTTGCCCCCCAAGTCCCAAGGGGTGCGGCCAGCCCTAGGGGGTCCCACCCCCTTAGCCGCATGGGGAGAGGGCCCAGGGGGGGCGCACAGCCCCCTGAGGGCTGTGGTGTCCCCCCTTGTGGCCCAATAGGCCCAGAACACCTTCCGGACCCCCGAAAACCTTCCCGGTATTCCGCCGATTTCCCGATGCTCCCCGGAACACTTCCGGTACTCCAAAACCTTTCATCCTATATATCAATCTTCGTCTCCGGACCATTCCGGAGACCCTCGTCATGTCCGGGATCTCATCCGGGACTCCGAACAACCTTCGGTAACCATGCACTCTTCTCACTAACAACCCTAGCGTCACCGAACGTTAAGTGTGTAGACCCTGCGGGTTCGGAAACCATGTAGACATGACCGAGACACTCCCAGGTCAATAACCAATAGCGGGATCTGGATACCCATATTGGCTCCTACATGTTTCTCGATGATCTCATCGGATGAACCACGATGTCAAGGATTCAGGCAATCCCGTATACAGTTCCCTTTGTCTCGTCGGTATGTTACTTGCCCGAGATTCGATCGTCGGTATCTCTATACCTAGTTCAATCTCGTTACCGGCAAGTCTCTTTACTCGTTACCGTAATACATAATCCCGTGACCAACTACTTAGTCACTTTGAGCTCTTTGAGATAACGTATTACCGAGTGGGCCCGGAGATACCTCTCCGTCATACGGAGTGACAAATCCCAGTCTCGATCCATGTCAACTCAACAGACACTATCGGAGATACCTGTAGAGTACCTTTATAGTCACCCAGTTACGTTGTGACGTTTGGCACACACAAAGCACTCCTACGGTGTCAGTGAGTTACATGATCTCATGGTCATAGGAACTTATACTTGACATGCAGAAAACTATAGCGATAACTGACACGATCAAAAGCTATGTTTACGTTTGGGTCTCGTCCATCACATCATTCTCCTAATGATGTGATCCCGTTATCAAATGACAACTCATGTCTATGACCTGGAAACCGCGGTCATCTTTGATCAACGAGCTAGTCCTGTAGAGGCTCACTAGGGACACAAAGTCTGTCTATTCATCCACACGTGTATTTGAGTTTCCAATCAATACAGTTACAGCATGGATAATAAACGATTATCATGAACAAGGAAATATAATAATAACTCTTTTATTATTGCCTCTAGGGCATATTTCCAACAGTCTCCCACTTGCACTAGAGTCAATAATCTAGTATTACAAGGTAATGAATCTAACACCCATAGAGTCTTGGTGTTGATCGTGCTTAGCCCGTGGAAGAGGCTTAGTCAACGGATCTGCAACATTCAAATCCGTGTGTACTTTGCAAATGTTTATGTCCTCCTCCTTGACTGAATCGCGGATGGAATTGAAGCGTCGCTTTATGTGTCTGGTCCTCTTGTGAAACCTTGGTTCCTTGGCTAGAGCAATGGCACCAGTGTTGTCACAGAACAGAGTCATTGGGTTCAGTGCACTAGGCACAACTCCAAGATCTGTCATGAACTCCTTCATCCAGACACATTCCTTCGCCGCCTCCGAGGCAGCTATATACTCCGCTTCACATGTAGAATCAGCTACCACGCTCTGCTTGGAACTGCACCAGCTTACCGCTCCCCCGTTGAGAATATATACGTATCCGGTTTGAGACTTAGAGTTATCCGGATCAGTGTCAAAGCTTGCATCGACGTAACCCTTTACGACGAGCTCTTGATCACCTCCATAAACGAGAAACATATCCTTAGTCCTTTTCAGGTACTTTAGGATATTCTTGACCGCTGTCCAGTGATCCATACCAGGATTACTTTGAAACCTTCCGGCCATACTTATGGCAAGGCTGACATCTGGTCTTGTGCACAGCATTGCATACATGATAGAGCCTATGGCTGAAGCATAGGGGACGACACTCATCTTTTCTCTATCATCCGCAGTCACTGGGCATTGAGTCTTACTCAACTTTGTACCTTGTAATACCGGCAAGAACCCCTTCTTGGATTGATCCATTTTGAACTTCTTCAAAACTTTATCAAGGTACGTGCTTTGTGAAAGTCCTATCAAGCGTCTTGATCTATCTCTATAGATCTTGATGCCCAATATGAAAGCAGCTTCACCGAGATCTTTCATCGAAAAACTCTTGTTCAAATACCCCTTCATGCTATCCAAAAATTCTATATTGTTTCCAATCAGCAATATGTCATCCACATATAATATTAGAAACGCTATAGAGCTCCCACTCACTTTCTTGTAAATACAAGCTTCATTGTAAACTTGTATAAACCCAAATGCTTTGATCACCTCATCAAAGCGAAGATTCCAACTCCGAGATGCTTGCACCAGCCCATAAATGGAACGCTGGAGCTTGCATACTTTGTCAGCATTCTCTGGATCGACAAAACCTTCTGGTTGCATCATATACAACTCTTCCTTAAGAAAACCGTTAAGGAACGCTGTTTTGACATCCATCTGCCAAATTTCATAATCGAAAAATGCAGCTATTGCTAACATGATTCGGACGGATTTAAGCATCGCTACGGGTGAGAAAGTCTCATCGTAGTCAATCCCTTGAACTTGTGAAAAACCCTTTGCCACAAGTCGAGCTTTATACACGGTGACATTACCGTCAGCGTCCGTCTTTCTCTTAAAAATCCATTTATTCTGAATGGCCTTCCGCCCTTCAGGTAATACTTCCAAAGTCCATACTTTGTTTTCATACATGGATCCCATCTCGGATTTCATGGCCTCTAACCATTTGTCGGAATCTGGGCCCACCATCGCTTCTCCATAGCTCGTAGGTTCACCGTTGTCTAACAACATGACCTCCAAGACAGGGTTACCATACCACTCAGGTGCAGTGCGTACCCTTGTCGACCTACGAGGTTCGGTAGTAACTTGATCGGAAGCTTCTTGATCATCATCATTGGCTTCCTCTTCAACCTCTGTAGGCTCCACAAAAACATCTTTCTGTGCTGCGCTACTTTCTGGTTGAAGCAGAGGTTCAATAACCTCATCAAGTTTTACCTTCCTCCCACTCAATTCTTTCGAGAGAAACTCTTTCTCGAGGAAGGACCCGTTCTTAGCGACAAACACTTTGCCCTCGGATCTGAGATAGAAGGTGTACCCAACTGTTTCTTTTGGGTATCCTATGAAGACACATTTGTCCGCTTTGGGTTCGAGCTTTTCTGGCTGAAGCCTTTTGACATAAGCATCGCAACCCCAAACCTTGAGAAAAGACAACTTAGGTTTCTTACCAAACCACAGTTCATACGGTGTTGTCTCAACGGACTTAGATGGAGCCCTATTTAAAGTGAATGCAGCTGTCTCTAACGCATATCCCCAAAACGATAGTGGCAAGTCGGTAAGAGACATCATAGAACGTACCATATCTAATAGGGTTCGATTACGACGTTCGGACACACCATTACGCTGTGGTGTTCCAGGTGGTGTCAACTGTGAAACAATTCCACATTTTCTTAAGTGATCACCAAACTCATAACTCAGATATTCTCCCCCTCGATCAGATCGTAGGAACTTGATCTTCTTGTTACGATGATTTTCAACTTCACTCTGAAATTGCTTGAACTTTTCAAAAGTTTCAGACTTATGCTTCATCAAGTAAATATACCCATATCTACTTAAGTCGTCAGTGAAGGTGAGAAAATAACGATATCCACCGCGCGCCGTTACACTCATCGGACCGCACACATCAGTATGTATGATTTCCAATAAGTCACTTGCCCGTTCCATTGTCCCTGAAAACGGGGTCCTTGTCATCTTGCCCATGAGGCACGGCTCGCACGTGTCAAGTGATTCAAAATCAAGAGACTCCAAAAGTCCATCAGCACGGAGCTTCCTCATGCGTTTCACGCCGATATGACCGAGACGGCAGTGCCACAAGAAAGTGGTATTATCATTATCTACTCTACATCTTTTGGCATCAATGTTATGAACATGTGTATCATCACTATCGAGATTCAATAAGAATAAACCCCTAACTTCGGGTGCATGACCATAAAAGATATTACTCATATAAATAGAACAACCATTATTCTCTGACTTAAATGAGTAACCGTCTCGCAATAAACAAGATCCAGATATAATGTTCATGCTTAACGCAGGCACTAAATAACAATTATTCAGGTTCATAACTAATCCCGATGGTAATCGAAGAGCGAGCGTGCCGACGGCGATCACATCAACCTTGGAACCATTTCCCACGCGCATCGTCACTTCGTCCTTCGCCAGCCTCCGTTTATTCCGCAGTTCCTGTTTAGAGTTGCAAATGTGAGCAACCGAACCGGTATCAAATACCCAGGCACTATAACGAGAGTTGGTAAGGTACACATCAATAACATGTATATCATATATACCTTTGTTGTTGTTGGCCCCCTTCTTGTCCGCCAGATACTTGGGGCAGTTCCGCTTCCAGTGGCCATTCCCCTTGCAATAGAAACACTCAGTCTCTGGCTTGGGCCCAGCCTTGGGTTTCTTCACTGGATTAGCAACTGCTTTGCCACCCTTCTTAGAGTTACCCTTCTTGCCCTTGCCATTCTTCTTGAAACTGGTGGTCTTATTGACCATCAACACTTGATACTCCTTCTGGATGTCTGCCTCAGCGACTTTCAGCATCGAAAACAGCTCGGCGATGGTTTTATTCATCCCTTGCATGTTGTACTGCTGGACGAAGCTCTTGTAGCTTGGAGGGAGTGACTGGAGAATTCTGTCAATGATAGCCTCATCCGGGAACACAAGTCCCAGATCAGCTATGCGGGTATAGTACCCAGACATCTTCAGTAAGTGCTCACTGACAGACGAATTCTCCTCCATCTTGCAAGCGAAGAATTTATCGGTGGTCTCATACCTCTCGATCTTAGCATTCTTCTCAAAGATGAATTTCAACTCCGTGTACATCTCATATGCACCATGAAGTTCAAAACGCCTTTGGAGTCCTCCTTCCAAGCCGTACAACATGGCACATTGTACTATCGAATAGTCATCCGAACGCGTCTGCCAGACGTTCATATCGTCTGCAGAGGCTCCAGGAGCGGGGGGTTGACCTAGCGGTGCATTTAGGACATAAACCTTTTGGGCAGCTGTGAGGATGATCCTCAGATTGCGGAGCCAGTCCACAAAGTTGCTCCCATCATCTTTCAGTTTAGCTTTCTCTAGGAACGCATTAAAATTCAGGGGAACTCCTGCGCGAGCCATCTACAACATAAATTTGCAAAGACATTTTTAGACTATTGTTCATGATAAGTGAGTTATTACCTAATCAAATTAATTATAACTCCCACTCAAATTGACATCCCTCCGGTCATTCGAGCGTGACATGATCCAAATTCACCAACCCAAGTCCGATCATCACGTGAGATGAGGTGGTGTCAATGGTGAACATCAACATGCTGATCATATCTACTATATGACTCATGCTTGACCTTTCGGTCCTCCGTGTTCCGAGGCCATGTCTGTACATGCTAGGCTCGTCAAGTCTAACCCGAGTGTTCTGCACGTGCAAAACTGGCTTGCACCCGTTGTATGCGAACGTAGAGTCTATCACACCCGATCATCACGTGGTGCTTCGAAACGACGAACCTTCGCAACGGCGCACACTCGGGGGGAACACAATTTTATCTTGAAATTTTAGTGAAGGATCACCTTATAATGCTACCGTCGTCCTAAGCAAAATAAGATGCATAAAAGGATTAACATCACATGCAAATCATAAGTGACATGATATGGCCATCAACTCGTGCTTTTGATCTCCATCTCCAAAGCACCGGCATGATCTCCATCGTCACCGGCGCCACACCATGATCTCCATCATCATGATCTCCATCCTCGTGTTGCCATCGGGGTTGTCGGCGCCCCACCATGCTCTTACTACTATTGCTACCGTTTAGCGATAAAGTAAAGCATTACAAAGCGCTTAATGATTGACACGCAGGTCATACAAAAAATAAAGACAACCCTATGGCTCCTGCCGGTTGCCGTATGCATCGACATGCAAGTCGATGTTAACTATTACAACATGATCATCTCATACATCAAAATATATTTCATCATGTCATTGGCCATATCATATCACATACATACCCTGCAAAAACAAGTTAGTCGTCCTCTAATTTGTTGTTGCATGTTTTACGTGGCTGCTATGGGTATCTAGCAAGAACGCTTCTTACCTACGCAAAACCACAACGGTGATATTCAAGTTGCTATTTAACCTTCTACAAGGACCGCCTTGTTCTATTCCGATTCAACTAAGATAGGAGAGACAGACACCCGCCAGCCATCTTATGCAACAAAAGTCACATGTCTGTCGATGGAACCGGTCTCATGTACGTGGACATGTAAAGTTGGTCCGGGCCGCTTCATCCTATAATACCGCTGAATCAAGAAAGACTAAGGAGGGCAGCAATTTAAACATCAACGCCACAAACTTCTTTGTGTTCTACTCGAGAAAGCATCTACGCAAGATCCTAGCTCATGATGCCACTGTTGGGGAACGTTGCATGGGAAACAAAATTTTTCCTACCGTTCACCAAGATCAATCTAGTAGATGCAACTACGAGGGGAGAGTGTGATCTACGTACCCTTGTAGATCGCTAAGCGGAAGCGTTATGAACGCGGATGATGGAGTCGTACTCGTCGCGATTCAGATCGCCGAAGACCTAGCACCGAAGCAACGGTGCCTCCGCGTTCTTCACACGTACGGCTCGGGGACGTCTCCTCCTTCTTGATCCAGCAAGGGGTGGAGGAGAGGTTGATGGAGAACCGGCAGCACGACGGCGTGGTGGTGATGGTGGAGAAGAACTCCAGCAGGGCTTCGCCTAAGCTCCGCGGGAGAAGAAGATATGACGGGAGAGGGAGGGCAGCACCGAGGCACAAACTGTGTTGGCTGCCCTCCCTTTGCCCCACTATATATAGGGGGGGTGGAGAGGTGAGGGCGCCCTAGGGTTTCCCCCTAGGGGCCGGCGGCCAGGGCAAGGGGAGGGGGCGGCGGCCAGGGCAGGGGGAGGCGCCCAGGCCCTAGGGTTTCCCCCTAGGTGCCTTGCCCCCCAAGCCCAAGGGGTGCGGCCAGCCCTAGGGGGTCCCACCCCCTTAGCCGCATGGGGAGAGGGCCCAGGGGGGGCGCACAGCCCCCTGAGGGCTGTGGTGTCCCCCTTTGTGGCCCAATAGGCCCAGAACAACTTCCGGACCCCCCGAAATCCCTTCCGGTACTCCGCCGATTTCCCGATGCTCCCCGGAACACTTCCGGTACTCCGAAACCTTTCATCCTATATATCAATCTTCGTCTCCGGACTATTCCGGAGACCCTCGTCATGTCCGGGATCTCATCCGGGACTCCGAACAACCTTCGGTAACCATGCACTCTTCTCACTAACAACCCTAGCGTCACCGAACGTTAAGTGTGTAGACCCTGCGGGTTCGGAAACCATGTAGACATGACCGAGACACTCCCAGGTCAATAACCAATAGCGGGATCTGGATACCCATATTGGCTCCTACATGTTTCTCGATGATCTCATCGGATGAACCACGATGTCAAGGATTCAGGCAATCCCGTATACAGTTCCCTTTGTCTCGTCGGTATGTTACTTGCCCGAGATTCGATCGTCGGTATCTCTATACCTAGTTCAATCTCGTTACCGGCAAGTCTCTTTACTCGTTACCGTAATACATAATCCCGTGACCAACTACTTAGTCACTTTGAGCTCATTGAGATGACGTATTACCGAGTGGGCCCGGAGATACCTCTCCGTCATACGGAGTGACAAAACCCAGTCTCGATCCATGTCAACTCAACAGACACCTTCGGAGATACCTGTAGAGTACCTTTATAGTCACCCAGTTACGTTGTGACGTTTGGCACACACAAAGCACTCCTACGGTGTCAGTGAGTTACATGATCTCATGGTCATAGGAACTTATACTTGACATGCAGAAAACTATAGCGATAACTGACACGATCAAAAGCTATGTTTATGTTTGGGTCTCGTCCATCACATCATTCTCCTAATGATGTGATCCCGTTATCAAATGACAACTCATGTCTATGACCTGGAAACCGCGGTCATCTTTGATCAACGAGCTAGTCCTGTAGAGGCTCACTAGGGACACAAAGTCTGTCTATTCATCCACACGTGTATTTGAGTTTCCAATCAATACAGTTATAGCATGGATAATAAACGATTATCATGAACAAGGAAATATAATAATAACTCTTTTATTATTGCCTCTAGGGCATATTTCCAACAATTAAGAGAGTTCGCTTCCGTTGCATTGGTTAATATGTCTATGATAAAGATGCTACGTGCATAATGGCGCTTAGTAGTTCAGGTTTTCTTATGGTTAGTCTCAAATAGCTGGGGGATTCCCAATGTGTTATTGGAGTACCAACATGATTTGTTTGCCAATAATGTGGTATGGTTTAGTAATATCTTCCCTCAAGAATTTATTTTGATTGACTTGGCGTATGCTCACGCATATTTAAGACTGTAAAGAAAGTCTGTCAAGCCTTGATGATCTTTTGTTTCTGAGTAGCGATACAACTTCCATGCCTGATTCAATGTTGCTTTGTCGCTCTGCATGATTATGACCGTCATTGCTCTCTTAGTTGGTCGCTCCCAGTCTTTTGCTAACCTCCACCTGTACTAAGCGGACTGACTGCTTGTGCATCCACATCCTTTTAAACCAGTTATGCCATATGAGTCCACCATACCTACCTATATGTGGTATTTCACCGCCACTCCAAGTAAATTTACATGTGCTACCTTTAAAACCTTCAGTTTTTGCAATACATAGCTCATGGGAAAGTAGCTTAAAAACTATTGTGGTAAAGAATATGTTGCTTATGTATCTTATTTTCTTATAAGTTGCTTGCTGAGCGGTAACCATGTTTCTGGGGACGCCATCAACTGTTACACTTTTGTTGAATATCATGTGAGTTGCTATGCATGTTCGTCTTGTCTAAAGTAAGGGTGATTTTCCATGGGTTGAATGGTTTGAGTATGCATATTGTTAGAGAAGAACATTGGGCCGCCAACCAAAGCCATGTATCATGGTGTAAGTTTTAGCTTGGACATTAATCCTCAATCTCTTATGAGAATATGCTTAAGCATTAAAGAGGAGTCCATTATCTATTTTCTATGTTGTCCCGGTATGGATGTCCTCAAGTTGAGATCTATCAAAAACGAGAAATCAAATGCGATCTTTCTCCTTGGACCTTTGTGCAGGTGACATAGAGGTACCCCTTTGTGACACTTGGTTGAAACATATGTAATGCAATGACAATCCATGGAAATCCGAGCTAATTAGGACAAGGTGCGAGCACTATTGGTTTTCGATGCATGAGGCTTGCAACTTATAGGATGTCTTATGCATAACACATATGAAGTACTACTACCGTTGACAAAATTGTTTCTATGTTTTCAAAATAAAAAGCTCTAGCACATGAGTAATCCCTGCTTCCCTCTGCGAAGGGCCATTCTTTTACTTTTATGTTGAGTCTCCACCTTCTTTCTTCAAAGCACCAACTACTGAGAGCATGATTGTCATTCTGAGTGTAATGTGCATTGTCCCAAAGTAGCATTGTCTTTTGCATGATTGTGATATCGTTTATTTTGAAATCATTGTATCTAGTCATCACTTAAACCTTGGAGGTGCCCCTGCATTTATGTTTTGCTTCACTAAAGGGGGCAAGCTAGATATCACTGTATCATATTTGCACATCATGTTCATTGCAAATATATTTGATGTTTCAGTATCATATTGTAAAACATTCAGTTCTTTGTGATTTTCTCATGAGGCAACTTAACTAATATAGATTCATTGTATCAGTAAGCTTTTGTCATATGACTATGAAAAAGTCCTATATGGTTAATAGCATGTCACCACAGAAGTTATTCTTCTTATCATTTACCTACTCGAGGACGAGCAGGAATTAAGCTTGGGGATGTTGATACGTCCAAAACGTATCTATAATTTCTGCTTGCTCCATGCCTCTTTTGGGTGATATTGCTATGATATTTATACACTTCCATACACTTTTGATCATATTTGGACTAACCTATTAACTCAGTGTTGTTGGGGAACGTAGTATTTTAAAATTTTCCTACGATCACGCAAGATCTATCTACCAGATGCATAGCAACGAGAGGGAAGAGTGTGTCTACGTACCCTCGTAGACCGGAAGCGGAAGCGTCAAGCGACGCGGTTGATGTTGTCGAACTTCTTCGCGATCCAACCGATCAAGCACCGAACGTACGGCACCTCCGCGTTCAGCACACGTTCAGCTTGATGACGTCCCACGAGCTCTTGATCCAGTTGAGCTTCACGGGAGAGTTTCGTCAGCACGACGGCGTGGTGACGGATATGATGTGTTCACCGGCGCAGGGCTTCGCCTAACCTCCGCGACGGTACGACCGAGGTGTGATTCTGTGGAGGGGGGCACCGCACACGGCTAAAACAATTCAACTTGTGTGTCTTTCGGTGCCCCCCTGCCCCCGTATATAAAGGAGCAGGGGAGGGAGGCCGGCCGGCCTCTCCTGGTGCGGCTAGGGAGGGAGTCCTACTAGGAATAGGATTGCAATCCTATTCCTAGTAGGATTCACCGAAAGGAAGAAGGGGGAAAGGAATAGGAGAGGTGACGCCCCCCCAATCCTAGTCCAACTAGGATTCCTAGGTGGGGGCGCCGGCCAGCCCTATGGGCTGCCCCTCTCTTTCCTTTTAGGCCCACCATGGACCATCCCCTCTCGTAGGGGGTTCCGGTAACCCCCTCCGGCATTCCCGATAAATCCGAAACTTTTCCGGTATACTTCCGATGTCCGAATATAGCCGTCCAATATATCAATCTTTATGTCTCGGACATTCCGAGACTCCTCGTCATGTCCGTGATCTCATCCGGGACTCCGAACTACGTTCGGTACATCAATACTCAAAAACTCATAATACCGATCGTCATCAAACGTTAAGCGTGCGGACCCTACGGGTTCGAGAACTATGTAGACATGACCGAGACTCATCTCTGGTCAATAACCAATAGCGGAACCTGGATGTTCATATTGGCTCCCACATATTCTACGAAGATCTTTTATCGGTCAGAACCGCATAACAACATACGTTGTTCCTTTTGTCAAACGGTATGTTACTTGCCCGAGATTCGATCGTCGGTATCTTTATACCTAGTTCAATCTCGTTATCGGCAAGTCTCTTTACTCGTTCCGTAACACATCATCTCGTGACTAACTCATTAGTCTTTTGCTTGCAAGGCTTATTATGATGTGTGTTACCGAGAGGGCCCAGAGATACCTCTCCGACACTCGGAGTGACAAATCCTAATCTTGATCTATGCCAACACCACGAATACTTTCGGAGACACCTGTAGAGCATCTTTATGATCACCCAGTTACGTTGTGACGTTTGATAGCACACAAGGTGTTCCTACGGTATTCGGGAGTTGCATAATCTCATAGTCATATGAACATGTATAAGTCATGAAGAAAGCAATAGCAGTTAAACTAAACGATCATAGTGCTATGCTAACGGATGGGTCTTGTCCATCACATCATTCTCCTAATGATGTGATCCCGTTGATCAAATGACAACTCATGTCTATGGCTAGGAAACATAACCATCTTTGATCAATGAGCTAGTCTAGTAGAGGCATACTAGGGACATACTGTTTTGTCTATTTATCCACACATGTACTAAGTTTCCGGTTAATACAATTCTAGCATGAATAAAAGACTTTTATCATGATATAAGGAAATACAAATAACATCTTTATTATTGCCTCTAGGACATATTTCCTTCAGTCTCCCACTTGAACTAGAGTCAATAATCTAGATTACAAAGTGATGATCCTCACACCCATGGAGTCTTGGTGCTGATCATGTTTTGCCCGTGGAAGAGGCTTAGTCAACGGGTCTGCAACATTCAGATTCGTATGTATTTTGCAAATCTCTATGTCTCCCTCCTTGACTAGATCGCGGATGGAATTGAAGCGTCTTTTGATGTGCTTTGTTCTCTTGTGAAACCTGGATTCCTTCGCCAAGGCTATGGCTCCAGTGTTGTCACAAAAGATTTTCATTGGACCCGATGCACTGGGTACTACACCTAGATCGGATATGAACTCCTTCATCCAGACTCCTTCATTTGCTGCTTCTGAAGCAGCTATGTATTCCGCTTCACACGTAGATCCCGCCACGACGCTCTGCTTGGAACTGCACCAACTGACAGCTCCACCGTTCAATAAAAATACATATCCGGTTTGTGACTTAGAGTCATCCGGATCAGTGTCAAAGCTAGAATCGACGTAACCATTTACGACGAGCTCTTTGTCACCTCCATATACGAGAAACATATCCTTAGTTCTTTTCAGATACTTTAGGATGTTTTTGACCGCTGTCCAGTGATCCACTCCTGGATTACTTTGGTACCTCCCTGCTAGACTTATAGCAAGGCACACATCAGGTCTGGTACACAACATTGCATACATGATAGATCCTATGGCTGAGGCATAGGGAATGACTTTCATTTTCTCTCTATCTTCTGCAGTGGTCGGGCATTGAGTCTTACTCAACTTCATACCTTGTAAAACAGGCAAGAATCCTTTCTTTGACTGATCCATTTTGAACTTCTTCAAAATCTTATCAAGGTATGTGCTTTGTGAAAGTCCAATTAAGCGTCTTGATCTATCTCTATAGATTTTGATGCCTAATATGCAAGCAGCTTCTCCAAGGTCTTTCATTGAAAAACTTTTATTCAAGTATCCTTTTATGCTATCCAGAAATTCTATATCATTTCCAATCAACAATATGTCATCTACATATAATATTAGAAATGCTATAGAGCTCCCACTCACTTTCTTGTAAATACAGGCTTCTCCAAAAGTCTGTATAAAACCATATGCTTTGATCACCTCATCAAAGCGTATATTCCAACTCCGAGATGCTTGCACTAGTCCATAGATGGATCGCTGGAGCTTGCATACTTTGTTAGCACCTTTTGGATCGACAAAACCTTCTGGTTGCATCATATACAGCTCTTCTTTGAGATATCCATTTAGGAATGCAGTTTTGACATCCATTTGCCAGATTTCATAATCATAAAATGCGGCAATTGCTAACATGATTCGGACAGACTTAAGCATCGCTACAGGTGAGAAAGTCTCATCGTAGTCAACTCCTTGAACTTGTCGAAAACCTTTCGCAACAAGTCGAGCTTTGTAAACAGTAATATTACCGTCTGCGTCGGTCTTCCTCTTGAAGATCCATTTATTTTCGATGGCTTGCCGATCATCGGGCAAGTCAACCAAAGTCCACACTTTGTTCTCATACATGGATCCCATCTCAGATTTCATGGCTTCAAGCCATTTTGCGGAATCTGGGCTCATCATCGCTTCCTCATAGTTCGTAGGTTCATCATGGTCTAGTAACATGATTTCCAGAACTGGGTTGCCGTACCACTCTGGTGCGGAACGTTCTCTGGTTGATCTACGACGTTCAGTAGAAACTTGATCCGAAGTTTCATGATCATTATCATTAACTTCCTCACTAATTGGTGTAGGAATCACTGGAACAATTTCCTGTGATGTACTACTTTCCAATATGGGAGAAGGTACAATTATCTCATCAAGTTCTACTTTCCTCCCACTCACTTCTTTCGAGAGAAACTCTTTTTCTAGAAAGGATCCGTTCTTAGCAACGAATATTTTGCCTTCGGATCTGTGATAGAAGGTGTACCCAACAGTCTCTTTTGGGTATCCTATGAAGACACATTTTTCTGACTTGGGATCGAGCTTATCAGGTTGAAGTGTTTTCACATAAGCATCGCAGCCCCAAATTTTAAGAAACGACAACTTTTGTTTCTTGCCAAACCATAGTTCATAAGGTGTCGTATCAACGGATTTAGATGGTGCCCTATTTAACGTGAATGCAGCTGTCTCTAAAGCATAACCCCAAAACGATAATGTTAAATCGGAAAGAGACATCATAGATCGCACCATATCTAATAAAGTACGGTTACGACGTTCGGACACACCATTACGCTATGGTGTTCCAGGTGGCGTGAGTTGTGAAACTATTCCACATTGTTTCAAATGAAGACCAAATTCGTAACTCAAATATTCTCCTCCACGATCAGATCGTAGGAACTTTATTTTCTTGTTACGATGATTCTCTACTTCACTCTGAAATTCTTTGAACTTTTCAAATGTTTCAGACTTGTGCTTCATTAAGTAGATATACCCATATCTGCTCAAATCATCAGTGAAGGTCAGAAAATAACGATACCCGCCGCGAGCATCAACACTCATTGGTCCACATACATCAGTATGTATGATTTCCAACAAATCTGTTGCTCGCTCCATAGTTCCGGAGAACGGAGTTTTAGTCATCTTGCCCATGAGGCATGGTTCGCAAGCACCAAGTGATTCATAATCAAGTGATTCCAAAAGTCCATCTTTATGGAGTTTCTTCATGCGTTTTACACCAATATGACCTAAACGGCAGTGCCACAAATAAGTTGCACTATCATTATTAACCTTGCATCTTTTGGTTTCAATATTATGAATATGTGTATCACTACAATCGAGATCCAATAAGAATAGACCACTCTTTAAGGGTGCATGACCATAAAAGATATTATTCATAAAAATGGAGCAACCATTATTCTCTGATTTAAATGAATAACCGTCTCGCAATAAACAAGATCCAGATATAATGTTCATGCTCAACGCTGGCACCAAATAACAATTATTTAGGTCTAAAACTAATCCCGAAGGTAGATGTAGAGGTAGCGTGCCGACGGCGATCACATCGACTTTGGAACCGTTTCCCACGCGCATCGTCACCTCGTCCTTAGCTAATCTTCGTTTAATCTGTAGTCCCTGTTTCGAGTTACAAATATTAGCAACCGAACCGGTATCAAATACCCAGGTACTACTACGAGAATTAGTAAGGTACACATCAATAACATGTATATCACATATACCTTTGTTCACCTTGCCATCCTTATTATCCGCCAAATACTTGGGGCAGTTCCGTTTCCAGTGTCCAGTCCCCTTGCAGTAGTAGCACTCAGTTTCAGGCTTGGTTCCATAATTGAGGCTTTCTGTGAGAACAGCAACAATCTTGCTATTCTCCTTGAAAATCCCTTCCTTGCCCTTTTTCTTGAAACTAGTGGTATTGTTTACCATCAACATTTGATGCTCCTTTTTGATTTCTACCTCCGCAGCTGTGAGCATAGCAAAGAGCTCGGGAATTGTCTTTTGTATCCCTTGCATATTATAGTTCATCACGAAGCCATTATAGCTTGGTGGCAGTGATTGAAGAACTCTATCAATAACACTATCCTCGTCAACTTTGCAACCAAGTTGAGTCATATGATTGTAGTACCCAGACATTCTGAGCAAGTGTTCACTGATAGAACTGTTCTCCTCCATTTTGCAACTGTAGAACTTATTGGAAATCTCATATTTCTCAATTCGGGCATTTGCTTGAAATATTAACTTCAACTCCTGGAACATTTCATATGCTCCATGACGTTCAAAACGTCGTTGAAGTCCCGGTTCTAAGCCGTAAAGCATGGCACACTGAACTATCGTGTAGTCATCAGACCGTGACTGCCAGACGTTCAAAGCGTCTGCATCAGCGGAAGGGGGCTTGTCACCTAGCGGTGCTTCAAGGACATAATTCTTCTGTGCAGCAATGAGGATAATCCTCAGGTTACGGACCCAGTCCGTGTAATTGCTACCATCATCTTTCAACTTAGCTTTCTCTAGGAATGCATTAAAATTCAAAGGAACGGTAGCACGGGCCATAGATCTACAACGACATAGATATGCAAAACTATCAGGACTAAGTTCATGATAAATTAAAGTTCAATTTAATCATATTAATTTAAAGAACTCCCACTTAGATAGACATCCCTCTGGTCATCTAAATGATCACGTGATCCAAATCAACTAAACCATGTCCGATCATCACGTGAGATGGAGTAGTTTTCAATGGTGAACATCATATGTTGATCATATCTACTATATGATTCACGCTCGACCTTTCGGTCTCCAGTGCTCCGAGGCCATATCTGTATATGCTAGGCACGTCAAGTTTAACCCGAGTATTCTGCGTATGCAAAACTGGCTTACACCCGTTGTATTTGAACGTAGAGCTTATCACACCCGATCATCACGTGGTGTCTCGGCACGACGAACTTTCGCAACGGTGCATACTCAGGGAGAACACTTATACCTTGAAATTTAGTAAGGGATCATCTTATAATGCTACCGCCGATCTAAGCAAAATAAGAAGCATAATAAGATAAACATCACATGCAATCAAAATATGTGACATGATATGGCCATCATCATCTTGTGCTTTTGATCTCCATCTTTAAAGCACCGTCATGATAACCTTCGTCACCGGCTTGACACCTTGATCTTCATCGTAGCATCGTTTGTTGTCTCGCCAACTATTGCTTCCACGACTATCGCTACCGCTTAGTGATAAAGTAAAGCAATTACATGGCGATTGCATTTCATACAATAAAGCGACAACCATATGGCTCCTGCCAGTTGCCGATAACTTTACAAAACATGATCATCTCATACAAAACCGTATAACTCATCATGTCTTGACCATATCACATCACAACATGCCCTGCAAAAACAAGTTAGACGTCCTCTACTTTGTTTGTTGCAAGTTTTACGTGGCTGCTACGGGCTTAGCAAGAACCGTTCTTACCTACGCATACAAAACCACAACGATGTTTCGTCAAGTATGTGCTGTTTTAACCTTCACAAGGACCGGGCGTAGCCACACTTGATTCAGCTAAAGTGAGAGAGACAGACACCCGCCAGTCACCTTTAAGCAACGAGTGCTCGTAACGGTGAAACCAGTCTCGCGTAAGCGTACGCGTAATGTCGGTCCGGGCCGCTTCATCTCACAATACCGCCGAAGCAAAGTATGACATGCTGGTAAGCAGTATGACTAGTATCGTCCACAATCTCATTGTGTTCTACTCGTGCATATCATCTACGCATAGACCTGGCTCTGATGCCACTGTTGGGGAACGTAGTATTTTAAAATTTTCCTACGATCACTCAAGATCTATCTACCAGATGCATAGCAACGAGAGGGAAGAGTGTGTCTACGTACCCTCGTAGACCGGAAGCGGAAGCGTCAAGCGACGCGGTTGATGTTGTCGAACTTCTTCGCGATCCAACCGATCAAGCACCGAACGTACGGCACCTCCGCGTTCAGCACACGTTCAGCTTGATGACGTCCCACGAGCTCTTGATCCAGTTGAGCTTCACGGGAGAGTTTCGTCAGCACGACGGCGTGGTGACGGATATGATGTGTTCACCGGCGCAGGGCTTCGCCTAAGCTCCGCGACGGTACGACCGAGGTGTGATTCTGTGGAGGGGGGCACCGCACACGGCTAAAACAATTCAACTTGTGTGTCTTTGGGTGCCCCCCTGCCCCCGTATATAAAGGAGCAGGGGAGGGAGGCCGGCCGGCCTCTCCTGGTGCGGCTATGGAGGGAGTCCTACTAGGAATAGGATTGCAATCCTATTCCTAGTAGGATTCACCGAAAGGAAGAAGGGGGAAAGGAATAGGAGAGGTGGCCCCCCCCCCCCCAAATCCTAGTCCAACTAGGATTCCTAGGTGGGGGCGCCGGCCAGCCCTATGGGCTGCCCCTCTCTTTCCTTTTAGGCCCACCATGGACCATCCCCTCTCGTAGGGGGTTCCGGTAACCCCCTCCGGCATTCCCGATAAATCCGAAACTTTTTCGGTATACTTCCGGTGTCCGAATATAGCCGTCCAATATATCAATCTTTATGTCTTGGACATTCCGAGACTCCTCGTCATGTCCGTGATCTCATCCAGGACTCCGAACTACCTTCGGTACATCAACACTCAAAAACTCATAATACCGATCGTCATCAAACGTTAAGCGTGCGGACCCTACGGGTTCGAGAACTATGTAGACATGACCGAGACTCATCTCTGGTCAATAACCAATAGCGGAACCTGGATGTTCTTATTGGCTCCTACATATTCTACGAAGATCTTTTATCGGTCAGAACCGCATAACAACATACGTTGTTCCTTTTGTCAAACGGTATGTTACTTGCCCGAGATTCGATCGTCGGTATATTTATACCTAGTTCAATCTCGTTACCGGCAAGTCTCTTTACTCGTTCCGTAACACATCATCTCGTGACTAACTCATTAGTCTTTTGCTTGCAAGGCTTATTATGATGTGTGTTACCGAGAGGGCCCAGAGATACCTCTCCGACACTCGGAGTGACAAATCCTAATCTTGATCTATGCCAACACCACGAATACTTTCGGAGACACCTGTAGAGCATCTTTATGATCACCCAGTTACGTTGTGAAGTTTGATAGCACACAAGGTGTTCCTATGGTATTCGGGAGTTGCATAATCTCATAGTCATAGGAACATTTATAAGTCATGAAGAAAGCAATAGCAGTTAAACTAAACGATCATAGTGCTATGCTAACGGATGGGTCTTGTCCATCACATCATTCTCCTAATGATGTGATCCCATTGATCAAATGACAACTCATGTCTATGGCTAGGAAACATAACCATCTTTGATCAATGAGCTAGTCTAGTAGAGGCATACTAGGGACATACTGTTTTGTCTATTTATCCACACATGTACTAAGTTTCCGGTTAATACAATTCTAGCATGAATAAAAGACTTTTATCATGATATAAGGAAATACAAATAACATCTTTATTATTGCCTCTAGGACATATTTCCTTCAAGTGCACCCCAGTGCCAGTTTCTGTTTTCGGCTGTTTTTGTATTTCAGGTTTTCACATTACGAGAACTGCCAGGAAAAATCCAGAAAAATTATATAAAAAATCAGCATTCCAGAACCTACCGTGCGCCCGAAGGACAGCCGGGGGGGGGGGCACCAGGGCTCCAGGCGCCCTGGTGGCGCCCCCCCTGGGCCGCCCCGGGGGGCGCCTGGGCCCCCCGAGGCTCCTCTGATGCCCCCCTTTGGCATATATTTAAAGCGTCTCCCGAAACCCTCGAAACAGGAACTCTTTTTCGCGATCTCATCTCTGTTCCGCCGCCGCCGCCGCTTCCAAGATCGGGAGCACCAGGAAAACCCTTCCCGGCACCCTGCCGGAGGGGAGGATCACCACCGGGAGCTTCTCCACCACCATGGACGCCTCCAGGATGAGTTGTGAGTAGTCTCCCTTGGACCATGAGTCCATGACCAGTAGCTATGTGATGTTCTCCTCCAGTTCTTGTGCTTCACTAATTAGTCCTCGTGAGCTGCCCTACATGATCGAGGCACATATGTAACCCTTATGCTGTTGCTATGATGAGTTTGCTGGGATCCGATGGATTATGAGATTATGTTCAGATTGTGTTTGAGTAATATATTTGATTCTCATCTTTTATGTTTATGTTCATAAGTAATTCTTGCATGTTCTCCGTTGTTATTTATTGCTTTGGCCAAGTAGTAGGTAGTGACTCCAAGAGGGAACGTAATGCTCGATTGTGGGTTCATGCCCCTCGATGACTAGCTTGAGTGACAGAAACATGAGTCTAGGGGATGTGCTGTTGCCACAAGGGGGAAAACAACGGTGCTTGTGCCCGCGGGTGCAAGGATTGTTTACTTTACGCAAAGTTCTTTTAATGCAGTTGTCTGTTGCTTTGAGTTTACACTATGGGTGGGACTCGCAACTTAATACCAGCGAGATGTTCTGGATAGATATCTCAAGGTGGATGATTAGTAGTAGATATTGATGGATTTCGGTCTACTTACTTTGGCGTACCGCCCATGCTTTGAACCTCAACCTTTCTTGCAATGTAATCAGCATTGGTTTGCGCATATGGTCCTGTCAATTGCCCAGCTGTAATTCGTTTACCTCACATAGCTGTTTTATCGTCTTTTGGGAGAGAGACATCACTAGTGAACATCATGAGACTCCGGTCCATATTACCATCATTGATCACATCCGCTATTTACTTTTCCGCTATTTACTTACTATTGCAGTTATACCTATCACTATTATCACTTGCGTTTGATCCCAACGAGTACAGAGAGGTTGTCAATCCCTCCGGCCTTGTAGTTTACAAAGGATCAAACGCAAGTGATAATAGTGATAGGTATAATTGCAATAGTAAGTAAAAGCGGAAAAGTAAATAGCAGATGTGATCAATGATGGTAATATGGACCGGAGTCTCATGATGTTCACTAGTGATGTCTCTCTCCCAAAAGACGATAAAACAACTATGTGAGGTAAACGAATTACAGTTGGGCAATTGACAGGACCATGTGCGCAAACCAATGCTGACTACATTGCAAAAAGGGTTGGGGTTCAAAGCATGGGAGGTACGCCAAAGTAAGTAGACCGAAATCCATCAATATGTACTACTAATCATCCACCTTGAGATATCTATCCAGAACATCTCGCTGGTATTAAGTTGCGAGCCCCACCCATAGTGTAAACTCAAAGCAACAGACAACTGCATTAAAAGAACTTTGCGTAAAGTAAACAATCCTTGCACCCGCGGGCACAAGCACCGTTGTTTTCCCCCTTGTGGCAACAACACATCCCCTAGACTCATGTTTCTGTCACTCAAACTAGTCATCGAGGGGCATGAACCCACAATCGAGCATAACGTTCCCTCTTGGAGTCACTACCTACTACTTGGCCAAAGCAATAAATAACAACGGAGAACATGCAAGAATTACTTACGAACATAAACATAAAAGAGGTGAATCAAATGTATTACTCAAACACAATCTGAACATAATCTCATAATCCATCGGATCCCAGCAAACTCATCATTGCAACAACATAAGGATTACATATGTGCCTCGATCATGTAGGGCAGCTCACGAGGACTAATTAGTGAAGCACAAGAACGGGAGGAGAACATCACATAGCTACTGGTCATGGACTCATGGTCCAAGGGAGACTACTCACAACTCATCCGGGAGGCGTCCATGGTGGTGGAGAAGCTCCCGGTGGTGATCCTCCCCTCCGGCAGGGTGCCGGGAAGGGTTCTCCTGGTGCTCCCGATCTTGGAAGCGGCGGCGGCGGCGGAACAGAGATGAGATCGCGAAAAAGAGTTCCTGTTTCGAGGGTTTCGGGAGACGCTTTAAATATATGCCAAAGGGGTGCATCGGAGGAGCCTCGGGGGGGCCCAGGCGCCCCCCCCCCCCCCGGCGCGGCCTAGGGGGGCGCCGCCATGGCGCCTGGAGCCCTGGTGCCCCCCCCGGCTGTCCTTCGGGCGCACGGTAGGTTCTGGAACGCTGATTTTTTATATAATTTTTCTGGATTTTTCCTGGCAGTTCTCGTAATGTGAAAACCTGAAATACAAAAACAGCCGAAAACAGAAACTGGCACTTGGGTGCACTGAGTTAATTGGTTAGTCCAAATATGATGAAAAGTGTATGGAAGTGTATAAATATCATAGCAATATCACCCAAAAGAGGCATGGAGCAAGCAGAAGTTATAGATACGTTTTGGACGTATCAACATCCCCAAGCTTAATTCCTGCTCGTCCTCGAGTAGGTAAATCTTAACAAGAATAATTTCTGTGGTGACATGCTATTAACCATATAGGACTTGTTCATACTCATATGACAAAAGCTTACTGAGACAATGAATCTATAGTAATTAAGTTGCCTCATGAGAAAATCACAAAGAACTGAAAGTTTTACAATATGATACTGAAACATCAAATAGATTTGCAATGAACATGATGTGCAAATATGATAAAGTGATATCTAGCTTGCCCCCTTTAATGAAGCATAAATGCAGGGGCACCTTCAAGGTTTAAGTGATGACTAGATACAATGATTTCAGAATAAACGATATCACAATCATGCAAAAGACAATGCTACTTTGGGACAATGCACATTACACTCAGAATGACAATCCTGCTCTCCGTAGTTGGTGCTTTGAAGAAAGAAGGTGGAGACTCAACATAAAAGTAAAAGAATGGCCCTTCGCAGAGGGAAGCAGGGATTACTCATGTGCTAGAGCTTTTTATTTTGAAAACATAGAAACATTTTTGTCAACGGTAGTAGTGCAACATATGTGCTATGCATAAGACATCCTATAAGTTGCAAGCCTCATGCATCGAATACCAATAGTGCTCGCACCTTGTCCTAATTAGCTCGGATTTCCATGGATTGTCATTGCATTACATATGTTTCAACCAAGTGTCACAAAGGGGTACCTCTATGTCACCTGTACAAAGGTCCAAGGAGATAGATCGCATTTGATTTCTCGTTTTTGATAGATCACAACTTGAGGACATCCATACCGGGACAACATAGAAAATAGATAATGGACTCCTCTTTAATGCTTAAGCATATTCTCATAAGAGATTGAGGATTAATGTCCAAGCTAAAACTTCCACCATGATACATGGCTTTGGTTGGCGGCCCAATGTTCTTCTCTAACAATATGCATACTCAAACCATTCAACCCATGGCAAATCACCCTTACTTTAGACAAGACGAACATGCATAGCAACTCACATGATATTCAACAAAAGTGTAACAGTTGATGGCGTCCCCAGAAACATGGTTACCGCTCAGCAAGCAACTTATAAGAAAATAAGATACATAAGCAACATATTCTTTACCACAATAGTTTTTAAGCTACTTTCCCATGAGCTATGTATTGCAAAAACTGAAGGTTTTAAAGGTAGCACATGTAAATTTACTTGGAGTGGCGGTGAAATACCACATATAGGTAGGTATGGTGGACTCATATGGCATAACTGGTTTAAAAGGATGTGGATGCACAAGCAGTCAGTCCGCTTAGTACAGGTGGAGGTTAGCAAAAGACTGGGAGCGACCAACTAAGAGAGCAATGACGGTCATAATCATGCAGAGCGACAAAGCAACACTTAATCAGACATGGAAGTTATATCGCTACTCAGAAACAAAAGATCATCAAGGCTTGACAGACTTTCTTTACAGTCTTAAATATGCATGAGCATACGCCAAGTCAATCAACATAAATTCTTGAAGGAAGATATTACTAAACCATACCACATCATTGGCAAACAAATCATGTTGGTACTCCAATAACACATTGGGAATCCTCCAGCTATTTGAGACTAACCATAAGAAAACCTGAACTACTAAGCGCCATTATGCACGTAGCATCTTTATCATAGACATATTAACCAATGCAACGGAAGCAAACTCTCTTAATAAGGTGAGCGTGGTAATTAAAGAGAGTTCAAGCAACCAACTAAACACAAGCTCTTTAAAAAGATAAGCATGAATACTAAGAGCAGAGCATGATAGTAGCTATTTAAAAGACAAAGAACACACACAACAAATATAGTCATGAAAATTCTATGTTATGTTCTAGGTAGAAGTGGAGCGTGTTTCTCTCCCACATAAAGAACGCTGAGTTCCGACTCGTTATGAAAAACTAAAAAGGAAACTAAAAGCAAGACGCTCCAAGCATAGCACATAACACATGAAGTGATTAAAATATAGTGGAACGAAAGACGAACTGATAATGTTGATGGAGAAGGGGATGCACGGGGGCATCCCCAAGCTTAGACGCTTGAGTCTCCTTGAATATTTCTTGGTGGTGCATGGGGGCATCCCCAAGCTTGAGCGCTTGACACTCCTGAATCTTTTTATCATCTTCCCTCGCACACTTGAAAACTCCCTTCATACATAACTCATCATAATCTGATTAGCGAGGTTAGTACCCATAATAAAATAATTATACTCGCGAGATCCTAAAAAAAATACTCGCGAGATCCTAAAAAAAATTGTCACAAGAACATCGAAACAATCCCAGAATACTCGCGAGATCCTAAAAAAAAATTGGTGCAATTTTTGAAAGTAGAAGAGACAAGAGTAGTCGTCAGGAGTCCTCACCAGAGAGAAAAGGGATGAGAAGCAAAGAAATCCTACTCTCCGATATATATATAGGACTCAAAACATTTTCAGTGTGTGTCTAGACTCAACCGTCAGCGATTCGATCAATCAGTGGGGGCTTCTAGGTCGGAGAAGGCTCTGAATACCAACTTGTAATGCCCAGGATGGGACTATACCTCCTACGTGTCGAGGCACGACTTAAAGGTATAAGCCCATCCTAGAATGATCTCAAGTTTGGTATCTTTGCACGACTCATGTAAAAGAGGGATTAAATTGCAAAAGAAGATAGTTGGCTTACACTCGCCACTTCACACAATACAATACATAAGCAATACATCATTCAAAACATCACAACCCGACTACGGGTGAAGATCCAAGAGAAAGATACCAAAACAACAAAAGCCACAGGTCAGGAACGAATCCTAGTAGAAACCACTACTGATCGTGGAAACGTCACAAGCAAACGGCCACGATCTTCATCCGACTCCCGGGTGAAGGACCGAGCCAACTTCTGCATCTTACTTGGCTGAACCTGCATCTGGTGTGGTGAAGTAACTGTGAGCCACAGAGGACTCAGCAATCCCGTTCCCGGGTAACACGACTATTTAAGCCTTGGGTGAGGACAAGGCTGAAGAAAGAATAAGAGGTGAAGGAACAAACAAGAGTCTGCAGCAGCAACTAGCACTAACTTACGTAACAGAGAGCGAGAAGAGAAGCCTCGGTCGAGAGATGATCACGAAGTGATCCTATCTAAAGCCGGTCAAACATAACCCCACCGTGATCAACTCCTGAATCCCTATTCGGAAATTGACAGTCACGGTACACACGCTGGTAGTGTATTGAAACATTGTGTCAAGTTATCTACAACCGGATATTAACAAGCTCCCATCTGCCACATAACCGCGGGCACGGCTTTCGAAAGTTCAAACCCTACAGGGGTGTTCCAACTTGACCCATTACAAGCCCACGATCCGCGGAGTCGCAACTCCATAGGTGGGAAGACCCGAGTATTCTCGGAATCCCGTGCTCAAGTTAAACCGAACTAAGGTAAGGCTAATCCAGCAAATCCTCCCGGCGTGTCGACACCCTGATAGGTAGCCGCGCGTATCTAGTCTCAAGACACGACCGGATGGGCGATGCTACAGGTTTTTACCAGACCTTGAGTTTCCTCGAGGTGGCCCTGCAGGACCCCCGTTTCGGACCAACACTCATGTGGAGCACTGGCCCGGGGTTGTAGAATTAAAATAAAAGAGGGTTTGCAAGGCCCTTATGCAAGTTTTATTAGTTTGTTATTAGGCAAATAGTACCAATGTTGGGACTTGCTGGAAAAGACTTAGCACTTAGCGGTTTATCAAGGGGGTCCCATACACCCCAACCGTGTTAGGAACGCATAATCAAGGAACATAACACCGGTTTATACGGTTCCTAACGGCATGAGTGGAACAAATCACCAAGCAAAAGGCTTAGCCTTCCACCCTTGCCAGTATATAGATGATTTCATTTTAAGCATTTATATAGTGTGATATAACCCAACCAAACTTCAACATGAAGCAAGCATCTTCGATCTTCACCTGCAACTAGCAATGCTATAAGAAGGGCTGAGCGAAGCGTACTTAGCCAAGCAACGGTTTGCATAGGTAGGTTGGTTAAACATGGCAATTGGTTACAAGTAGAAGGCTGACAAGAAGATCATGGGCATCGAGGCAAAGCTATAGATCGAGACTACTAGCAATAGGCAAAGATAGTAATGGTATCCGGGTTCGGTCATCTTGCCTGGGATTCCACAAGGGAGAAGAACGGATCCATGAAGAAGACGGAGCAACACAGACGAGAGAATCCTCACAACTCCGGAACGAAACCGAAGCTATCAAGAGAAGCAAACCGGAAAGAAAGAAACAACACGGTAAACACACAAGCATAAACATGGCATACGATGCACATCCAAGTATGATGCATGTCTGGTTTAAATATGCAAAGCATGGCAAGGTGCACAAACAAAACTACAAGTTAAGTAGAGATCAATATGCAACGAGTTGCATATTGACGAAACACCACATTTCATTATTTAGTTGACTCTCATTTAATTACAAGACAAGATTAAATGTTGGTTAACATGGCAAGAGGTGAAGCAATAATAAAACTACACTATTTAGACATTTTAAATGAGGCCGGAAATAACAACAACAACAACATATCCGGAAAAATTCCCATGAGCATGTTTAGTAATTATAAGCAAACAACAATTTAACATATCAATGTTGTTAACATGATGTGGATGACATGATCAAGTTTTATGCAAGTTTTATTAAAAGATGACAAGAAGAAGATATGAAGTATTGTCACCGTGGGGAATGAAAGGGTGCCACGGCAACGATCCGAAAATGATGCATCGCAACACCTCGGTTCCGGTAACTCGTTGAGAGTCCGGTGCAAAAGGAAAGATGGCGTGAGCGAGTCAAACGAGAAAGGTGGGACGATCCCGTTGCCGGGTTCCCACGAGTCGGCGACGAGGCAACCGAGGAACACGACAAAAGATCAGAACGGGCACGAAGCACACAAGGGAGACATTTCATACAACCACAACAAGCATTCACGGGTCATCCACGGGGTCGTCTCGTTATACCTTTGAAGCGTGCGTTTCGGGGCGGTTCGAGACGTAGAGGAAGAAGGCGTTCACGAGGCGGTAGTTGTACTCGGGCGACGGTAGCGGAAGTAGTGGTACACGTTTCCGAAGAGGAAGTAGTTGTTCACGTCATCGTGTCGTGGTACTTGGCGAATTCCTCGTTTCCGGGCGACGGTAGTGGAACATGTTCCGTAGGGGTACTTGCCGAGTCGGTCGTCGTGGTACTTGGGGGTTCGGTCTTGTCGACGGTACACGAACTCGTTCGTAGATGTACTTGGCGCATCCGTCTTTTCCGGGCGACGGTAGACGAACTCATTCGTAGATGTACTCATATCCGGAGGGGTACTTGGGGTCTCGGTCTCGTACACGGGTCTCCTGTCAAATTCACAGTACCAGGCAACACAACAACAACAAAAACACAGGAGCAAAACAAGGGCTGCACGGAGACGAGGCCACGGCAGCAGCAGTACAAACAAAGGGTGCAGTGGCTCGGCGCGCACTGGTCGGAGGGAGGCAGATGCGGGGCGCCGGGCTGCTGGCCGGCCGGAGGGAGGTGCAGGCTCGGGGACGACTTGCTGCCTGGGCGCTGGACGGGGCGCCGCGCGGGGAACGGAGGGAGGCCGACGGGGCGAGGAAGGCGCCGCAGGCCTCGGGCGGCAGTTCCTGGTCGGCCCCAGCTCGGGGAAACGGCCGGTGGTGCGGCGCTCGGGGCGCGAGCCGCCTGAGGACGGGCCGCTGGAGGCGGTCGAAGCTGGAGGGGCGCCTCGGGGTCGCGGCGCGCATGCTGGACGGCGCGGTCATCCCCGGCGCTGCAGGGCGGCTCGAGGGTAGCGACCATGGAGGGAGCCAGGCGCGCGAGGGATGAGGGGGCGAGCTGGAGAAAGCCTCGGTCGAGGGGAGAGGGAGGCTCGGGAAAGAGGGAGCTCGAGGGAACGGGGGGATGCGGGGTCGAGAAGAGGGACGAGGGGTGGCGACGTGCGCTAGGAACGGAGGGAGGAGCTGCGGTCGGCACTGCGGGCTAGGGTTTGGTGTTGTTTGGTGGGCTTGGGCCTAGAGGGAGAAAAAGACCCAAGTGGGCTGGAAGGAGGCTGGTTCTAGAGGCCTGGGAAGGCAGGCTGGGCTGCTCCTATTTACTGATTTCTGCAAAACCAATCCACAGAATAAAAGACGGGAAAAGGCCAGGGGTTCACGGGAAGAATTTGAAAGAAGTAGCAATACTTCCGGACTCCTGGAATTATGCCCCATTTAAATAAAATACTCTGGCATTATTTAGAGATAGAAAAATAATTCAAGTTTGAATTTAGTTCAAACTAGAGCCATTTTTGAATCTGACCAGAGCATATCTGAAAAGGGTGAAATTTGGAGGAGGGCATATGGCAAGGTCTAGAATTTTTAGGAAAAGAATGAACATTAAAGGAGATAGCGAAGAACTCACTTGCATGACGAAGTAAAAGAATAAGAGGAAGAAGAAGAAGAAGGATGGGTGTTGCGTGGAACATATGCAAGTGTGCTGGGTTAATTCCAACGAATGGAATATTTAATATAGCTCCCTAAATATTGAGAGGCTTTTATATGTTATAAAGAGAAGTCACCTTCCCTCGATTTAAATGGACCGAAGGTCCACACGATTTATTGGTTGAGATGCAAAAATAAAATATGACATGATGGCATGATGACATGATGCAATGCAAAAATAAATAACACAAGCAAAAGAAACACACGGGCAACCCGGAACATCTAGAGACTTCTGGAATCTTCTGGAATCTTCTGGGACGTCGGTCTTCGGGCGTCACAACTCTCCCACACTAACAGAGGATCTCGACCCGAGATCCTAGAGATATCACCGGGTAAAAACGGAAGAGGAAGAGGTAAAACAAAGTTGCTTCTTTGACATACGAGTGAAACCACGAACCTTGAGAGGTTGAACAAAATGAGAGAAGAATACCACAGAGATGAACGAAGATGAAAACACTCCGTTAGAAAGAGTAACAAGGAACATAATGAGAACCTTGTAGGTTGAAAGACATGAAACAAGAGCTCATGGACGGAAAGAATATGAAACCGCAATGGTATGGCCAAGGAATAAGAATGACAGAATTTGGACAGCACTCCATCTGAAAATGGAAGGAATTAACAAGAATTAGAGAAGATGAAGTGATACTTGATGAAAAGAACAACATATTGCCTCCGGAACAATTAAAAGAATGGCACAAGGTTAAGAAGGATTCAGACAGCACTCCGATTAAAAGACAAGCAAGGGAAGAATATGAACTCGATAAAACAAGATGATGGTTTGGAGAGAGCAACATCACAAAGCCTCCGGAACGAAGAATAGCATATAAATCAATGAAGAGAATTGAAAGGAGAAGAAAATGACAACATCTTTCAAAATTGAATTTGAAAGAGCATCCTTGCGAAGAAGGGTTGAATGGGGTTGATGGAAAAATCAACAACGAAAGAATAAGCTTGATGTGGGCTTATGGAAAATATCTCAAAATTAAGAGGTGACAACCAGCCACTAACTTAAACAATTGATTGATTGAGATCAACAAGGAGATGAAAAACTTATTTCACCGGAATGATAAATGAAGAATTTGGGTCATTTATAAGCACCATAATAGCAAAAATTCTCAAGGAAAGCTTTTAGGTGAATTATAACCCAAGATAACTCCAATGAATAAATTGAAGGATTGAAAAGATCTCCTGAACAAAGAAAATGATGGTTTTAAATATTTCATTCTTGACAACTCGTGAATCCTGAAACATGAAGGAATTGTCAAAATGACATAACCCCATCTGAAAAGATAAGGTAGAAGGATTGCAATTGGAAAGCATGATGAAGAATGCTTGAGCCCCAACAAGAATCTTGATGGAGACTTCAAGGATGAATTAAAACATGATGAACCACCATGAGAACTCCGGTAGTGAAAGCATGAGAAGTGAAAGACGAAAAGAATAAGATTCAAGGCATGTGATGAATTAGATGGAGGTTTGAAATGATAACTGAATACCTTGGAGCTCCGGAAAACAAGATGAACAACTTGGAACCAAGGATATGATATGATGAGCAAGCTCCAGACAAAAGAATTAAACCACCTTGAAGGAATAAGAATAAGAATTATGTCATGCATCTCCTTCACCAATTTAAATTGATGACAACCAAAGGGATTTGGCATACTACTTATTCTCGTTGGAAAGAATTAAAGAGAGATCTCACACAAACTCGGATAAATATTCAACGAAGCACCGGTAGGATTGTGAAAAGAACAATTGAATTGATATGATAACAACGGAAGGGTAAACTTGAAAGAACCACCGTAAGAATAGGGAGACGAACGAAGAGACATCAATGAAGAATATTTGGAGGACGAAGTTGAAAACTGAGAACGAAGAAATATGCTGAAATGATGGCCTTCGGAGGATCACAAGGAAAAGAATTCATGAAATGCTCCGGACGAGTATAAAAAGAATTCCTCATAATCGAAACAATAATGAGGATGGCAAGAAGCTAGAATCACAACTCATCAAGAGAACGGGTCAAAATTTAAGAGGAACTCTTCTCCGATCTTCAAATGTTGAGAATGAAGACGAGA
Source organism: Secale cereale (assembly GCA_902687465.1). Taxonomy (NCBI): domain Eukaryota; kingdom Viridiplantae; phylum Streptophyta; class Magnoliopsida; order Poales; family Poaceae; genus Secale; species Secale cereale. Next base: position 429,072,015 of record LR738713.1, on the reverse strand, counting down.
AATGCCATGAAGAATTTCGAGATACTCCGGACGAATGACAAGAGGAAGGTTGAGATAAAGATGGAAATAATTGAAAACAAGCTTGGAGAAGGCATGTGACTGATGTAAATCATTCTTGCGTCACACTTGAAAAGAATTTCAGAATACTCCGGAAAATAGAAGAGTCAGGTAAGATCCTGGGAAAAGACCCGTGGGTTAGGGCCCACTAAAGAAATCACCGTTGGAAAAGATTGCTTAAGAGATATCACCGGTTGAATTAAATGGCTTGAATAAGATGATAATCCTCAGAATAGCTTGAACGGATTAAGAATGGAATAATGAATCTTCAACACTCCGGATATGAATAACAAGAGGAGAATGATTAATTGGTGCACCGGAATAAAAGCATTGTGAAAAAAAGGAAAAGGATAAGATCAACAAGGAAATCTTGAATTACATCCACCGGCAGAATATGAGAACAAAAGAATGATGAACTTGAAGCTGTTGAGCATCTTCACGATAAATCACCGGATAAGAACATTGAAGGAAAGAATGAAGAAATATCACATGAATAAATGGATACTTCATCTGAGAATTTCTGGCTCCAAGAAGAAGAAGGGTGGGAGGGCGGGGAAAAACAAAGACAACTTGGGATGAACAAAATGGACACCGGTTGAAAAGAATTTAACATGACCATCTTGATGATCAAGAAGAAATAGCACTCCCATAGAAGTATGAGAACACCGATTAGAAAAGGTATGGAATCAACATTTGACATCGAAGCAACTCGAATACCAGAATCAAAACAAGAACAAAGGATAGATATTTCGCAGCATCATCTTCACAACATCATCCGAACAGAGGATTGAACGAATGAATTCTGCGGGTACATCACTTGACGAGAAACCACTTGGAGAACAAAAGATAAATAAAAAGGAACAAGGAACAGATAGAACAAATACAAGATAGAAGCTTCGTCCGACATCTTCGTGCTGAAAGCTCATGGAACGTGTTACAAAAGGGTTTTGCAATCCCCGGATCAGCATAGCCAAGGACCCTTTAAGATGCAACTCCCGATCAGAACAAGTCCATAAAACCACTTCACTCAATGTAGAACCCCAAACTTCATATCGAGCATCCGTTGGAAGAATGCCTAGAACTACTAGATGAACCCACCTATAGATTTTCGAAAGTTTCCAGTTATGCAATCAGGTGTTGGGGATACACGGGAAGCACCGTGCAATCAACTCTAAACCTACATCCAGGTGTATCCATCCTTCAACACATAACCAGTCTTTCTCGGAAACTGTTTACCTCGGACCTTCGAAAAGCATCCACTATACAAGCTATGGCAATACTCCCGAACTACCTCCCCAGTACTGGGTGATGTCGGGGTTATCTTGCCACTGGCCGTATAGGAGAGATTTTCGATGTCGGCCGTCTTAAGTATTTAGTACTGCCGCGATATGCTTGTGACAACAATACCCCGAAGCTCAACTCCTCGGTAACAGGAGGCATCGAGAACAATATCCTTGTCACAAGAACATCGAAACAATCCCAGAATACTCGCGAGATCCTAAAAAAAAAATTTGGTGCAATTTTTGAAAGTAGAAGAGACAAGAGTAGTCGTCAGGAGTCCTCACCAGAGAGAAAAGGGATGAGAAGCAAAGAAATCCTACTCTCCGATATATATATAGGACTCAAAACATTTTCAGTGTGTGTCTAGACTCAACCGTCAACGATTCGATCAATCAGTGGGGGCTTCTAGGTCGGAGAAGGCTCTGAATACCAACTTGTAATGCCCAGGATGGGACTATACCTCCTACGTGTCGAGGCACGACTTAAAGGTATAAGCCCATCCTAGAATGATCTCAAGTTTGGTATCTTTGCACGACTCATGTAAAAGAGGGATTAAATTACAAAAGAAGATAGTTGGCTTACACTCGCCACTTCACACAATACAATACATAAGCAATACATCATTCAAAACATCACAACCCGACTACGGGTGAAGATCCAAAAGAAAGATACCAAAACAACAAAAGCCACAGGTCAGGAACGAATCCTAGTAGAAACCACTACTGATCGTCGAAACTTCACAAGCAAACGGCCACGATCTTCATCGGACTCCCGGGTGAAGGACCGAGCCAACTTCTGCATCTTACTCGGCTGAACCTGCATCTGGTGTGGTGAAGTAACTGTGAGCCACAGAGGACTCAGCAATCCCGTTCCCGGGTAACACGACTATTTAAGCCTTGGGTGAGGACAAGGCTGAAGAAAGAATAAGAGGTGAAGGAACAAACAAGAGTTTGAAGCAGCAACTAGCACTAACTTATGTAACAGAGAGCGAGAAGAGAAGCCTCGGTCGAGAGATGATCACGAAGTGATCCTATCTAAAGCCGGTCAAACATAACCCCACCGTGTTCAACTCCCGAATCCCTATTCGGAAATTGACAGTCACGATACACACGCTGGTAGTGTATTGAAACATTGTGTCAAGTTATCTACAACCGGATATTAACAAGCTCCCATCTGCCACATAACCGCGGGCACGGCTTTCGAAAGTTCAAACCCTGCAGGGGTGTTCCAACTTGACCCATTACAAGCCCACGATCCGCGGAGTCGCAACTCCATAGGTGGGAAGACCCGAGTATTCTCGGAATCCCGTGCTCAAGTTAAACCGAACTAAGGTAAGGCTAATCCAGCAAATCCTCCCGGCGTGTCGACACCCTGATAGGTAGCCGCACGTATCTAGTCTCAGGACACGACCGGATGGGCGATGCTACAGGTTTTTACCAGACCTTGAGTTTCCTCGAGGTGGCCTTGCAGGACCCCCGTTTCGGACCAACACTCATGTGGAGCACTGGCCCGGGGTTGTAGAATTAAAATAAAAGAGGGTTTGCAAGGCCCTTATGCAAGTTTTATTAGTTTGTTATTAGGCAAATAGTACCAATGTTGGGACTTGCTGGAAAAGACTTAGCACTTAGCGGTTTATCAAGGGGGTCCCATACACCCCAACCGTGTTAGGAACGCATAATCAAGGAACATAACACCGGTTTATACGGTTCATAACGGCATGAGTGGAACAAATCACCAAGCAAAAGGCTTAGCCTTCCACCCTTGCCAGTATATAGATGATTTCATTTTAAGCATTTATATAGTGTGATATAACCCAACCAAACTTCAACATGAAGCAAGCATCTTCGATCTTCACCTGCAACTAGCAATGCTATAAGAAGGGCTGAGCGAAGCGTACTTAGCCAAGCAACGGTTTGCATAGGTAGGTTGGTTAAACATGGCAATTGGTTACAAGTAGGAGGCTGACAAGAAGATCATGGGCATCGAGGCAAAGCTATAGATCGAGACTACTAGCAATAGGCAAAGATAGTAATGGTATCCGGGTTCGGTCATCTTGCCTGGGATTCCACAAGGGAGAAGAACGGATCCATGAAGAAGACGGAGCAACACAGACGAGAGAATCCTCACAACTCCGGAACGAAACCGAAGCTATCAAGAGAAGTAAACCGGAAAGAAAGAAACAACACGGTAAACACACAAGCATAAACATGGCATACGATGCACATCCAAGTATGATGCATGTCCGGTTTAAATATGCAAAGCATGGCAAGGTGCACAAACAAAACTACAAGTTAAGTGGAGATCAATATGCAACGAGTTGCATATTGACGAAACACCACATTTCATTATTTAGTTGACTCTCATTTAATTACAAGACAAGATTAAATGTTGGTTAACATGGCAAGAGGTGAAGCAATAATAAAACTACACTATTTAGACATTTTAAATGAGGCCGGAAATAACAACAACAACAACATATCCGGAAAAATTCCCATGAGCATGTTTAGTAATTATAAGCAAACAACAATTTAACATATCAATGTTGTTAACATGATGCCGATGACATGATCAAGTTTTATGCAAGTTTTATTAAAAGATGACAAGAAGAAGATATGAAGTATTGTCACCGTGGGGAATGAAAGGGTGCCACGGCAACGATCCGAAAATGATGCATCGCAACACCTCGGTTCCGGTAACTCGTTGAGAGTCCGGTGCAAAAGGAAAGATGGCGTGAGCGAGTCAAACGAGAAAGGTGGGACGATCCCGTTGCCGGGTTCCCACGAGTCGGCGACGAGGCAACCGAGGAACACGACAAAAGATCGGAACGGGCACGAAGCACACAAGGGAGACATTTCATACAACCACAACAAGCATTCATGGGTCATCCACGGGGTCGTCTCGTTATACCTTTGAAGCGTGCGTTTCGGGGCGGTTCGAGACGTAGAGGAAGAAGGCGTTCACGAGGCGGTAGTTGTACTCGGGCGACGGTAGCGGAAGTAGTGGTACACGTTTCCGAAGAGGAAGTAGTTGTTCACGTCATCGTGTCGTGGTACTTGGCGAATTCCTCGTTTCCGGGCGACGGTAGTGGAACACGTTCCGTAGGGGTACTTGCCGAGTCGGTCGTCGTGGTACTTGGGGGTTCGGTCTTGTCGACTGTAGACGAACTCGTTCGTAGATGTACTTGGCGCATCCGTCTTTTCCGGGCGACGGTAGACGAACTCGTTCGTAGATGTACTCATATCCGGAGGGGTACTTGGGGTCTCGGTCTCGTACACGGGTCTCCTGTCAAATTCACAGTACCAGGCAACACAACAACAACAAAAACACAGGAGCAAAACAAGGGCTGCACGGAGACGAGGCCACGGCAGCAGCAGTACAAACAAAACACGGCGGTGGATCCGGGCCGAAGGGTGCAGTGGCTCGGCGCGCACTGGTCGGAGGGAGGCAGATGCGGGGCGACGGGCTGCTGGCCGGCCGGAGGGAGGTGTAGGCTCGGGGATGACTTGCTGCCTAGGTGCTGGACGGGGCGCCGCGCGGGGAACGGAGGGAGGCCGACGGGGCGAGGAAGGCGCCGCAGGCCTCGGGCGGCAGTTCCTGGTCGGCCCCGGCTCGGGGAAACGGCCAGCGGTGCGGCGCTCGGGGCGCGAGCTGCCTGAGGACGGGCCGCTGGAGGCGGTCGAAGCTGGAGGGGCGCCTCGGGGTCGCGGCGCGCGTGCTGGACGGCGCGGTCATCCCCGGCGCTGCAGGGCGGCTCGAGGGTAGCGACCACGGAGGGAGCCAGGCGCGCGAGGGATGAGGGGGCGAGCTGGAGAAAGCCTCGGTCGAGGGGAGAGGGAGGCTCGGGAAAGAGGGAGCTCGAGGGAACGGGGGGATGCGGGGTCGAGAAGAGGGACGAGGGGTGGCGGCGTGCGCTAGGAACGGAGGGAGGAGCTGCGGTCGGCACTGCGGGCTAGGGTTTGGTGTTGTTTGGTGGGCTTGGGCCTAGAGGGAGAAAAAGACCCAAGTGGGCTGGAAGGAGGCTGGTTCTAGAGGCCTGGGAAGGCAGGCTGGGCTGCTCCTATTTACTGATTTCTGCAAAACCAATCCACAGAATAAAAGACGGGAAAAGGCCAGGGGTTCACGGGAAGAATTTGAAAGAAGTAGCAATACTTCCGGACTCCTGGAATTATGCCCCATTTAAATAAAATACTCTGGCATTATTTAGAGATAGAAAAATAATTCAAGTTTGAATTTAGTTCAAACTAGAGCCATTTTTGAATCTGACCAGAGCATATCTGAAAAGGGTGAAATTTGGAGGAGGGCATATGGCATGGTCTAGAATTTTTAGGAAAAGAATGAACATTAAAGGAGATAGCGAAGAACTCACTTGCATGATGAAGTAAAAGAATAAGAGGAAGAAGAAGAAGAAGGATGGGTGTTGCGTGGAACATATGCAAGTGTGTTGGGTTAATTCCAATGAATGGAATATTTAATATAGCTCCCTAAATATTGAGAGGCTTTTATATGTTATAAAGAGAAGTCACCTTCCCTCGATTTAAATGGACCGAAGGTCCACACGATTTATTGGTTGAGATGCAAAAATAAAATATGACATGATGGCATGATGACATGATGCAATGCAAAAATAAATAACACAAGCAAAAGAAACACACGGGCAACCCGGAACATCTGGAGACTTCTGGAATCTTCTGGAATCTTCTGGGACGTCGGTCTTCGGGCGTCACAATCTAGAATAAACCTATTCCAATAAGTAATTCCAACATAAAAATTTCTAAGTAAGATAGTAGTAGGTTGCTTCTTGGTGGCTCTTTTTTGTGAATCTCTAATTCTATACCAAGCATCTTTCAAACTTTCCGCACCTCTTTGTTTAAAGGTGAGAACTTCTGCCTCGTCAAAGACAAAAGGACCCGACAAAATGACAACTAAAGAATGAGATAACTATTTTTGTGATTTTCGATAAAAGATACTAAAGCAAAACTGAAAAGTAAACTAACAAGACTAAAAGCAAAGGTAAAAGATAGCGTGCAACTCCCCTATCCTGAAGAGTGGATTCCCCGGCAACGGCGCAAGAAATTTCTTTGCTAGGTGGCTTCTCACCCCTCGTTGGTTACCCCGAGTGGAAGGTTTGAGATGCAGTGTAGCAGAAGTTTTCCCTTGGTAATACCAAGGATCGATTTCACAGAGACTCCCAGTTTCAACAAGAAGGTGTCAACTGCTAACGGCGCCGGATATTAGCAATCAATGTGGACCTGCACACAGATACAAATAACTTTGCTCCCAACGAGTACAGAGAGGTTGTCAATCCCTCCGGCCTTGTAGTTTACAAAGGATCAAACGCAAGTGATAATAGTGATAGGTATAATTGCAATAGTAAGTAAAAGCGGAAAAGTAAATAGCGGATGTGATCAATGATGGTAATATGGACCGGAGTCTCATGATGTTCACTAGTGATGTCTCTCTCCCAAAAGACGATAAAACAGCTATGGGAGGTAAACGAATTACAGTTGGGCAATTGACAGGACCATGTGCGCAAACCAATGCTGACTACATTGCAAGAAGGGTTGAGGTTCAAAGCATGGGCGGTACGCCAAAGTAAGTAGACCGAAATCCATCAATATCTACTACTAATCATCCACCTTGAGATATCTATCCAGAACATCTCGCTGATATTAAGTTGCGAGCCCCACCCATAGTGTAAACTCAAAGCAACAGACAACTGCATTAAAAGAACTTTGCGTAAAGTAAACAATCCTTGCACCCGCGGGCACAAGCACCGTTGTTTTCCCCCTTGTGGCAACAACACATCCCCTAGACTCATGTTTCTGTCACTCAAACTAGTCATCGAGGGGCATGAATCCACAATCGAGCATAACGTTCCCTCTTGGAGTCACTACCTACTACTTGGCCAAAGCAATAAATAACAACGGAGAACATGCAAGAATTACTTACGAACATAAACATAAAAGAGGCGAATCAAATATCTTACTCAAACACAATCTGAACATAATCTCATAATCCATCGGATCCCAGCAAACTCATCATAGCAACAGCATAAGGATTACATATGTGCCTCGATCATGTAGGGCAGCTCACGAGGACTAATTAGTGAAGCACAAGAACGGGAGGAGAACATCACATAGCTACTCGTCATGGACTCATGGTCCAAGGGAGACTACTCACAACTCATCCGGGAGGCGTCCATGGTGGTGGAGAAGCTCCCGGTGGTAATCCTCCCCTCCGGCAGGGTGCCGGGAAGGGTTCTCCTGGTGCTCCCGATCTTGGAAGCAGCGGCGGCGGCGGAACAGAGATGAGATCGCAAAAAAGAGTTCATGTTTCGAGGGTTTCGGGAGACGCTTTAAATATATGCCAAAGGGGGGCATCGGAGGAGCCTCGGGGGGCCCAGGCGCCCCCCCCGGCGCAGCCCTGGGGGGGTGGCGCGTCGCCAGGGCGCCTGGAGCCCTGGTGCCCCCCCCCCCGGCTGTCCTTCGGGCGCACGGTAGGTTCTAGAACGCTGATTTTTTATATAATTTTTCTGGATTTTTCTTGGCAGTTCTCGTAATGTGAAAACCTGAAATACAAAAATAGCCGAAAACAGAAACTGGCACTGGGGTGCACTGAGTTAATAGGTTAGTCCAAATATGATCAAAAGTGTATGGAAGTGTATAAATATCATAGCAATATCACCCAAAAGAGGCATGGAGCAAGCAGAAATTATAGATACGTTTTGGACGTATCAATACTATGTCAAAATGTTCATCTCGTGATGTTCTACATGATGGTATAGTTTGCATGCATGTTACTGTTCTTCTTGATGACTTAATCCCTGTTGCAAAAGTGCATGTTGTTGTTAAGTGCGGAAAACTTATATAACTTGCTGATTTGTCTTTTTCATATATTTTTGTGTGATTTTTGTTTGAGCATCATGTCAACATGTTTTTGGAGCACAATCATGTCATCTTTGCATTGGTGTAATTAGTTTTTCATGATATGGTTTGTGGTGAGTGGAACAAGCTTGCAAAGTGATCTACTCACTGTTTGTTGTTTCTGAGACTTGTTGATAACTGCTAAGTCTGAAACTATTATATTATGATGCCATGTTTGCTTGATGCTACAGTCTTATCCATGCACATTGGGAGATTTCCAATTATCATGTCTTGAAGTTCATGTTATGCTCTATCCATTCATGGCCTTGTTTGCAATTATAAGTTGATGTAGCATGTCTCTTTCTTGCTCTCAAGTTGTCATCATGTTAATCTGTCAGCCTTTCAACAACATGTTCAATTTGGCATTCCTTTTCTGTAAAACTCAAAAACAAGGAAAAAATAGAGTCTGGCACTGGGCTCTAGGTTAATAGGTTAGTCCCAAAAATCATATAAAAATGTATATAAAAGCCCATAAAACATCCTAGAAGGATAATCTAATAGCATGGAACAATAAAAAATTATAGATACATTGAAGACGTATTAAGATCCATGGCGTATGGCCGTGCCAGCGCCAGCTAGGTTAGTGTGGCCCAGGGCCAAACTCCACGAAGTCTGGCGTCTCTCGTGCAAGCCAAACACCAAGGATGTTGGCGTGATCGAAAAAGGTTAAATTAAAATTTCTTTGCAAATAAGGTCAATTCTTGATTTTGTTAACACAAAAGGTTAGTACAGAAATTTTGTCCTTCATGGACACATGGGACTAAGAAGGGCATCAGGACAACTCCATCGCGCGACCCCAAACGGACGTCCGGTTTGACCAGATTTTGTCCCTTTGGTTAGGGCGATGGGGTCGTGTCCGGGTCTGTCCTGGGATGCGGTGGCCGTGCGCCCAGCGCGCGGCCGCATCCGTTGGCCCCATCCTGTCCGCCAGGGCAAAAAATGCCCATATTTTCATATCAAAACTAGTTTGCACGTCCAAATATTAATTGTTTGAAAATAAAAATAGTTTTACAACCCACTCAAAATTGTCTCTAATAAAATAGTTTTACAACCAAATCAAAATTGTCTTGAATGAACATAAAATGAACCAATACATCTATTGGTTGCCAATGTGATCCCACACGTGCTCAACCAAGTCATTTTGAAGATCCAAATGAGTTTTCCAATCACGCAACTCATGGTGGAATTGGACAAACTGTTCAAACGTGGCCGGTTCGTGGTGCAGGGTCTCAACATTTTCACCTTGATAATCAAATCCTTGGTCGAAGATACTGTCATCACGCTCGTCCTCGATGATCATATTGTGCATGATCGCACAAGCAACCATCACCTCACAAAGCTTCCCTCCATCCCATGACAGTGCAGGGTTTCGAACGATACCCCATCGGGATTGAAGTACACCAAAAGCACGTTCCACATCCTTTCTAGCACTCTCTTGCATTTGGGCAAATCTCTTTCTCTTCTCACATTGGGGCTTCGAGATTGTCTTCACAAAAGTTGACCACTGAGGATATATACCATCAGCTAGATAGTATCCCTTGTTGTACTGGTGGCCGTTGATCTCAAAGTTGACAGGTGGGGAGTGGCCTTCCGCAAGCCTTGCAAACACTGGAGAACGCTGCAGCACGTTGATATCATTGTGAGAACCTGCCATGCCGAAGAAAGAATGCCATATCCAAGATCCTGCAAAGCCGCCGCTTCTAATATGACAGTGGACGCTTTGACATGCCCCTTGTACTGGCCCTGCCAAGCAAATGGACAGTTCTTCACTCCTAGTGCATACAATCTATGCTGCCAAGCATGGCTGGAAAGCCTCTAGTTGTGTTGATCGCCAACAATCTCTCTGTATCAGCGGCAGTTGGCTGCCTCAAGTACTCAGGGCCAAACACCTCGATCACAGCCTGGCAGAACTTGTACATTTACATCAGACATGTTGTCTCACTCATCCGCACATACTCATCCACCATCGCCTGGAATTTCATATGCAAGCATGCAGATGGCCGCGGTGCATTTCTGGTAAGAGAAGAATCCAAGCTTCCGGAGGGCATCCGTCTTGCACTCGAAGTATGGGTCATGAGAAACCACCCCCTCTCGGATACGATTGAACACATGCCTTGCCATACGAAAACGGCGACGGAATTTATCCGGCTTGAAGAGCGGGGTGTTCGCAAAGTAATCGACATAGAGCAGGGCGTGGCTCTCTCCTTGTTGCGGTTCAGGTTGGGAACACGGCTAGGGAGTGACCCCCTGTACCGAGGAAGCTGCCGTTGGATGTGGTCGTGAACTACCAATGCAGCTGCCACAATATCTTCATCATTCGACGACGAATCGTCCGATGAACAAATGAAGTGGTGGAAGAAAAACTCATCTCCACTGTCCATACCTTTGTGGGCAAAGTGTCGAACACCTTGCGGTCGTGGTGGCAAAGAGGCCGCGATGATCACCTCGATGCGGCAGGGGTGGTTGGAGGCCGGCTACTGGCCGCTCTGGAGCACTCGTCGGAAGCTGCTGTGGTCGCCGGCGGTCGTATCCCCACTGCCGCCGGCTACGACGACGACGACCAAACCTCCTCCGATCGACGGCCAAAACTACGGCGAAAGCGCGGGCGTGGTGGCGGCCATGTCGAGACGTGGTTTGGTATGGACGGTCGGGGGCTGCGCGGTGAGGAGGTGACCGGAGAATAGCGGTGGCGCCGGCGGCAGGGCAGGGGCGGGAGAGGGGGTGGAGGCATTGGAAGCGAAGGGACTGCTACTATCCCCGACAGGCAGGCCACGGGGGGACAAGGGCGTGCGACGAGCCCGTCAGTGCGATGTCCGTTTCACCCCAAACTCGACGCAAGTTTGGGCCGGAGATGAGGCGAAAACGGACGGAATCCAGATATTTGTTCGTTTGGGACCGCGCGTTGGGCCGCGTTATTCGTCCGTTCTACCTCAAACGGACACACCCGGACGAGATGGGATAACGCGGTGGAGTTGGCCTAACGGCTGCATGCCACGGGCCCATACTAACTCCTGCTCTGAAATCTGGCAGATCCAGCCCATGTGTAGACAACTACGGCCAGCTGGTACCTACCATGATCTCTTTCTTCCGGGGGTACACATACACACAGTGCAAATGTGGCAAGAAATGTCACATGGCATATGCTTTTCCCAAACATGATCTGTGGCTACAGCTGTACTAGAAAAAGAACTGCACATTGTGTAATTATTACCAATATACTACTCTCGAGGGTAGAAATGAAGCACTGGATGTATAGTCTAAACCCTGTGTCCCTGTCTGCTTAGTTACCTGATCACCATTCTAATTAATCTCGTCCTCTGATGGTATTCCGTTCATGCATGACAAATCGTGCATGATGTATTCAGATTCAATCCACACACGACACTGGTGAGACACGTGGAACTCTCTCTTAGGCCAACTCCATCGCGCGACTCTATCCTGTCCGGCCTCATCCGTTTGGGGTAAAACAGACAAAAGAGGCGGCCGAGCGCACGACGGTCCGGACTCATCTTGTCCATTTTGTGTCCGGGCCGACCCATTTCGAGCGCAAACTTGCGCCGGGTTTGGGTCACGACGGACACTAAACGGACGCGCGCCTCGTCCGCGTCGGAGCCGCGTGGCAGGCGGCCACCTACCTCCCACCCGCCCACATAAATGCGCACGAGCGGACGGCCCCACCTGTCATCCGCACGTCGAACGGTCGCCGTCCTTCTTTAAGTGGGAAGCGTGGACGGGTCGTCGTCCACACTGCCCCGCGCCACCCCGCGGCCTCCTCAAAACCCGACAGCGCCTGCTCCCAAACCCTAGCCAAGAACTCGTCGGCCGGCCGGCCGCAGCCATGGGCCTCTGGAACTACGGCCGCAAAGGCAAGCACTACCGCAAGGCTGGTTCCTCGTCGGGACGCCGGCGCGGCTCGGTGAAGAAAGAGGAGCCCGCGTCGTCATCGCCACCATGCCGGGCCCCCGCGCCGCCCGCCTTCTCCATCGCGCCCACGTCCGCCGGCGAGCGCGACCGGCATTACATCCGTGCGTCGGTGTGCCGCCGTTATTGGGAGACGAGGACGCCGCTCCCCTGGAGCGACGTCCATCTCCCCAATAACTGGTATCTCTCGGTCGACCGGGTCCCGATCCCGCCGGTCCCGACGAGCGGCCGTGCGCGCGACGAGGAGATCGAGCGCCGCCGCCGCCTCCTCCCCGACGACCTCTTCTACGACCCCAAGTATGCCCCCGACTCCGGGCTTTGGGACACATGGTTTCGTGACAAGCACGACACCAGGCGCGCGTCGTTCTTCGCCGGCACCTCGACGGGGCCGCGGCGGCCACGACAGGAGCGCGCAGCGCCTGCTCCCCAGGAGCGCGGGCGTAGGCGGGTGCGCGGCGTCACGCCCACGCCGTCGCCTTCGCCGTCTCCATCGCCACCACCACCTCCTCGCATGACGGAGGAGGAGGAGGCCCGTCTCGTTGCGCGCGTCATGGAGGACTCCATGCGCACGCACGACGAGCGTCAGTGGGAGGGCCTCGAGGAGATGATGGCCCGCTCCGTCGCCGGCGAGGTCGCCATCCTCGAGCTCGAGATGATGGCGAAGGAGGAGGTGGTGGAGGAGCCGCCGGTGGCCGCGTTCCACCCGGCTCTGGTTGGCCAGGGGTGGGACTGGTCGTGCACGGCAAACGAAATGGCCGACGCCGTGGGCGTGAACTGGCGCCCGACGCCGCCGCTGTCACCGGATCGGTAGGCGTCGCCACGGGAGGAGGTGGTGCAGGCACCTCACGCCGTCCAGCCCGCCCCCGTCTACCACGCACCGCCGGCCCACCTCTGGACGCCGTCAACCTACGTCGACCTGGTCAGCGACGACGACGACACCGGCGGCCAGTGAAGACGGCGTCGGCCACGACATCGACGGGCGCGGCAGGAGCGCGCGGGAGGCGTTTTTTTGTTTTATGTTAATTACGAACTGGGCCGTTTAAGTAGACTGATAAACTGGGCTGTTTTGTGGCCGTAACCCCTATATATATGTTTTATGTTTTTTAACTAAGTTTATTTACTTTTTTAGTCATTTCATTTAAGTTTTTAATTTTTTTATTCACGTCTACCCCGGACAGGTTTTGGGGTGCGGCCGCGCGTTAGGCGCACCCATGACCCCATCGGACAAACGCGGACATGGGCGAACCCATCGGCGCTTCAAAGGGACAAAATCCGGCCAAACCGAACGTCCGTTTGAGGTCGCATGGTGGAGTTGGCCTTATCCTCCCAAAGAAAAAAATGCTCGGGCTGTGCCTTTCTGGTGCTGCTGTATAGTAATGCCAATGTTAGAATTAGAGATAGATTGTAATCTCAACTGTTTATCTTCTCTCTTTCCCGTAACAACCTCTATCTCTATCTCTATGTATCGAACCTGTATCCTAGCGATCTGGTTCAACTTGTAAGCCACGGCAAGGGCTCTTCCTGCCCTCGATCAATATAAACTCACGCGGCTCTCTACGGAGAGTAGGAACGCTTCCATCTGACATGGTATACAGAGCCATCCTCTTCCCATCTATCTAGCCAAAGCTCCACGATCACCAAACAAAATCAGATCGCCATGTCCTCCTCGGCTCCCGTTGCCCTCAACCTAGGTGCACTACCTGCCGAGAAGCTTACCAAGGAGAATTTTCTCCTATGGAAGGCTCAAGTGATGCCGGCCCTGCGAGGAGCGCAGGTCACCGGCCTCCTGGATGGAACCGACGCAGCACCCCCGAAGACGGAGCAACAGCAGCAGTCGGACAAGACGATGGCCACGGTGCCCAATCCCCTTTATGCACCATGGCTGTCCAAAGATCAGCAAGTCCTCAGCTATCTCCTGAACTCTCTGTCAAAGGAAATCCTCGCCCAAGTTGTGAGTAAAGAAAATACCTTTGATTTATGGACTGCCATTACCACTATGTTTGCTTCGCAGTCACAATCTCGAATCACGAATTTGAGAATTGCTATCACCACCACCAAGAAGGGCTCCATGTCAAGCACCTCCTACATTGCCCGGATGAAAAATCTGGGGGATGAACTTGCTGCAGTAGGCCGGCCTGTCTCTGATCCAGAGATGGTGGACTATGTCCTTGCTGGTCTTGATCGGGACTATGATCCGGTCGTGGCGGTAATCGGCGCCGTCAAATCCACCATCACCGTCGATGAACTCTTCGCCCAGATCGCTGCCTTCGATCAACGGGTGGAGATGCTAGGCGACGGTCCAGAAGCTGGCTTCAACACCTCCGCGAACCTGGTGTACAGGGGGCGCGGTCATCCTCGTGGCAGAGGGTGCGGGCGCGGCAACAGAGGCCGCGGCCGAGGGAGACGCTCGCCCTCCTCCTCTTCTTCAAGCGGCGGCAACAGGAGAGGCGGTCGTCCCCAACAACAGCAGCAGCAACGACCACAACACCGGGACTATCCCGAGTGCCAAATTTGCCTCAAGCATCACCGCGGGGGTGCCCGCGATTGTTGGGATCGCTATGAAGACGATGAGTATGAAGAAAAAGAGGCAAACGTCATCACCGATTCCTACGGCATCGACACAAATTGGTATGCGGACTCCGGTGCCACTAATCATATTACAGGGGAACTCGACAAGCTGACAGTCAGAGACAAGTACCGTGGGCATGACCAAGTGCACACTGCAAGTGGATCTGGTATGGAAATTACTCACGTTGGTAGTTCAGTTGTTAAAACTCCCATGAAAAACTTGCATCTTAAAAGAGTTCTATATGTGCTCACAACATCAAAGAACCTCCTTTCCGTTCATAGATTTACCCTTGATAATCGTGTTCTCATTGAATTCCATCCATATTTCTTTTTGGTAAAGGACTTGGACACGAGGAGAATCCTTCTTAGGGGCAAATGCGTGGGAGGTCTCTACCCGCTCATATCTTCATCAACACCGTCAAATAAACAAGCTCTCATTGCTGTCAAGCCTTCATCATCAAAGTGGAATAGTAGACTAGGTCATCCTTCGTCAGTTATTGTTAAATTTGTTCTTAGCAAGAATAACCTTCCATACTCTCATGAGTCCAGTATTGAGTCTGTTTGTGATCCATGCCAACAAGCTAAAAGTCATCAGCTACCATATCCCATATCTACCAGTATTTCAACTGCTCCATTGCAACTTGTGTTCTCAGATGTGTGGGGGCCAGCCCCCACCTCCGTTGGTAGACACTCATATTATGTTAGTTTCATTGACGACTATAGCAAGTTTACATGGATCTACCTCCTCAAGAAACGATCTGAAGTATTTCAAGTTTTTAAGAACTTCCAAAATCTTGTTGAGCGCCAATTAAACACTAAGATCATTGCCATGCAAACCGACTGGGGAGGTGAATACAGAAAACTAAATTCCTTCTTTCAAGAACTTGGCGTCTCACATCATGTTGCATGCCCTCATGCACATCAACAGAATGGCTCCGCTGAAAGGAAGCATCGCCATGTTGTTGAAGTAGGGCTAGCTCTACTAGCAAATTCATCTATGCCACTAAAATTCTGGGATGAAGCCTTCTTGACTGCCACATATCTCATTAACTTGCTGCCCAGCAAGGTCATAAATTTTGAAACCCCCATCACACGCCTCTTTGGTATCTCTCCTGACTATAAGTCACTACGTGTATTTGGCTGTGCCTGTTGGCCCAATCTTCGACCATATAATACACACAAGCTTGCTTTTCACTCAAAGAAGTGCGTGTTTCTTGGGTATAGTCCCATTCACAAAGGAGTCAAATGCCTAGACGTGTCTACTGGCAGGGTCTATATCTCTTGTGATGTAGTATTTGATGAGTCAATATTTCCGTTTGAATCCCTTCATCCCAATGCCGGAGCACTTCTCAAACAAGCAATCCTTCTTCTTCCACCACATCTCTAAAACTCTGTTCATGGGGGCGACAATTGTACTAATCCAACTGATGATCCTACTAGCAGGATTGTGTCTCCATGTGTGCAGGATCATGCAGCAGAAAACGATGCAGAAATTGGTGGAGAAAATGATCAAATTTTTGCAAAAAATGAGCCTATATTGCATGCAGCAGAAGAGGACGAAGCCGGCGCGGAGCACGAGGCGGATCTGGAGTCACCTGGAACTCCTGTTCGGCTGACTGCCTCGGATCGGACGCGCAGATACGCGCCGAGCCGCGCGTCTGGTCTTCTCCAGCCGCGCCAATCAGCCAGCGCCCCGTCATCACGTGCGGGCGAACCGCGCGCCACACCTCGTCCCACGCGTGGGCAAGCGACAACGACAGGATTGGTGGGGTCTGCGTCAGCTTCGTCCCCGCCACTTTTGCATGGGCCAGCGATCAGCGATGGATCTTCTGCGGCAATATACTCAAATGAGTCAGACACACCTCAGGCCACGAGATCTGCTGTGGAGAGCGAATCTGGGCACTCTTCGGGATCTTCTGCGCCGGAGTCTTCTGCGCCATCCCCTGTAGCACAACCAGCACGTACACGTCGAAGCCAGCCCCAACAAGTTACAACTTCACGTGTCATGACTCGGTTGCAAAAAGGTATAAGAAATCCCAAAGTCCGAACTGATGGTACTATTCCATATGGTATGCTGTGTATCGCAGGAGAACCAACAAAGTTGGAAGATGCACTTGGAGATCCCAAATGGAAAAATGCAATGGATGATAAATACTCGGCGCTCATGAGGAACAAGACTTGGCATCTTGTACCAGAGAAAAGAGGTAAAAATATTATTGACTGTAAGTGGGTTTACAGAATCAAAAGAAAGGCAGATGGCTCCATTGACAGGTATAAAGCCCGTTTGGTTGCAAAAGGGTTCAAACAGCGCTATGGTTTGGACTATGAGGATACTTTCAGTCCTGTTGTCAAAGCTGCAACTATTAGACTTGTGTTAGCTATTTCTGTGTCCAGGGGATGGAGCTTGAGACAGCTAGACGTTCAGAACGCGTTTTTTGCATGGTGTTCTGGAAGAGGAGGTTTACATAAGACAACCACCTGGGTATGTAGACAAGAAGGCACCTCATTATGTGTGCAAGCTTGAGAAGGCACTTTATGGCCTGAAACAAGCACCAAGGGCATGGTACTCAAGGTTAAGCTCCCAGTTAAGGCGTTTAGGTTTTGCTGCATCTAAGGCAGACACTTCATTGTTCATTTACAACAAGGCAAACACAACTATTTTTGTACTAGTAAATGTTGATGATATTATAGTTGCAAGCTCATCACAAAGTGCTACTATGCCCTTCTGCATGATTTAAGCTCAGAGTTTGCTTTGAAGGATCTTGGTGATCTACACTTTTTCTTGGGCATTGAAGTAAAGAAGATTCAAGATGGCATAACACTCAACCAGGAAAAATATGCCTCTGAACTTCTAGCTCGTATGGGGATGAAAGATTGTAAACCTTCACCTACACCATTATCCTCTTCAGAAAAACTCTCAGCCTTTGAAGGTGATCCGCTCAAAGAGGAAGAAATCACAAGGTACAGAAGTGCAGTAGGAGCCTTACAGTATTTGACATTGACAAGACCAGATATTTCCTTTGCAGTTAACAAGGTTTGTCAGTATCTTCATACACCCACTACTGTACATTGGACAGCTGTCAAAAGAATTGTACGGTATATAAAAAATACTGTGAGTTTAGGCCTTCAAGTTAAACGCTCCAACTCCACTCTTGTCAGTGCCTTCTCTGATGCTGACTGGGCAGGATGCAGTGATGACAGGAAATCAACTGGAGGCTTTGCAGTATTCTTTGGTTCTAATCTTATCTCTTGGAGTGCTAGGAAACAAGCCACAATATCCAGGTCAAGTACTGAAGCTGAATACAAGTCACTAGCTAATGCTACTGCCGAAATCATTTGGGTCGAATCATTGCTAAATGAATTGGGAATTAAACAACATCGTGTGTCATGTTTGTGGTGTGATAATCTAGGAGCCACATATCTTTCTGCAAACCCAGTGTTTCATGGTAGAACCAAGCATATAGAAATTGACTTTCATTTTGTAAGAGAAAGGGTTGCAGAGAAGAAGTTGGACATAGGATTTATTCCCTCCAGAGATCAAGTTGCAGATGGATTCACCAAAGCTTTGCCAGTCAAGCCATTCGAGGAGTTCAAGAAGAATCTCAATATAGGATAGTTGAGATTAAGGGAGGGTGTTAGAATTAGAGATAGATTGTAATCTCAATTGTTTATCTTCTCTCTCTCCCGTAACAACCTCTATCTCTATCTCTATGTACCGAACCTGTATCCTAGCGATCTGGTTCAACTTGTAAGCCACGGCAAGGGCTCTTCCTGCCCTCGATCAATATAAACTCACGCGGCTCTCTACGGAGAGTAGGAATGCTTCCATCTGACAGCCAAGAGGACATATGGACCATAAAGCAGCTATGTACTGGACCTATCAGTGAGACGCTGGCCAGATTTTAGAAGCGGGGCAGACAGTCCTGAGTCCAGCTACAAGCCAGTGCCATGTTTGGCTAACTGTCAGTCATCACATGTCATCATCATCAGAGGGTCACAGGCGAGCAGCAACACTGGACTTGGGGGTACTGACTGGAGCCACGAGCAAGTGACCAGCGCTGCTTCATCTGGATCCAACAAATGAAAAGAGTAGTGGAGAAAGTAACGAAAACACCACAATTTCTTGAAAATGTTTTGAATTAATACATACAGGTGTTCAGGGACAGGGGGTGTACACCCAAAGTTTGGAAACAGAAATGCAAACATTACCCGGTTTTGACAACTGTACACAAGTAAAAACTGGTTTAGAGAAAGCCACATACGGGGTCTCTTGGGCATCGGCGAAACTCAGAGGGTGGGAAACCGGCGCGACACAAAAGTTCTCTTACGCGATGGCACGGTCATCTTGGCAGCGATCAGCCCATGGCGTACTTCTGGGTCCAGGCCCTCGCGGTCTCCTCGTAGCGGGCTCTCTGGTTCTTGTAGAGCTGCGCGATCTCCGGGACAAGGGGGTCGTCGGGGTTCGGGTCAGTGAGCAGGGAGCTGATGGAGAGTAGGACCTTGGATATGGTCAGCGCCGGGCTCCACTGCTCCTTGAGGATGTCCAGGCAGATGCTGCCGTTGGAGTTGATGTTCGGGTGATACACCTGCAGCATCCCACAGAATATTCAGGTTTCGTAGAAGCATATATATGCAGCATTCTTCAAAGTAGCACTAAGCTGTACTGCATGACAGTTATTCTATTTGAATTTCCTAAGGTAATATTGGTAGGATAGAAGCTATTTAACATCCTGCTTTATGAGTACTCCTTTTGTGTTCTTGACTTCAAAACTTATCAAAGTAGGACCAAGCCCAATGGAACCAACCATTGCTGAGTTTGACAGATCTATTCTGTCGTGAATGACAAACTTTACCAGGGAGTAAGCTACAAGCGTTGAGGAACATGCATTGCAATTCAAGCATCTCTATTTAGCAGGGGTGGCATGTAACATAACACATCTGACTGAAATGGCTCATAGATAACGAAGCAACTTTACAAAAAATATTTTGGTTTGTCTTGAATTTCTTGAAGACGCATTCATTGACTAACAGATCAGTAGCAAGGTCAAGACTAAAGAGTAATCATGAGAAAACGAACAGTTCGCCACAACGAAGGGAAAAAAGAGATTGGCAGTAAATCACAAACACTAGCTCACCTTTGTTTGGAAATTCACTTTAGGAGGCTTAAATGGGTAATCAGGAGGGAAATGGATGTTGACAAAGAACACCCCTCCTGAGTAGGGGCTGTCCCCAGGGCCCATGATTGTGGCCTGCCAGTGGAATAGATCCGCCCCAGCAGGCCCAGCGCTGCATGATGTTGGTGGATCCTTTTGCAAATCCATGAGTTCCTTCTGAATCCTTTTGTTCGCCATATCTGAACACACAGAATATAATGATGAAAACATAGCAAACAGAGTTGAAGTTTTTAAGAAAGAACATGATGGTCGGAACACCAATGTATATGGATACAAGAACTTTAAAGTGCAGAGCACTAAGCATATCATGTGACAGACGAACTTGATGATAGAAATCTCTTATATAGTGGAACAAGAGTTATGACATCTACCAAGGTCCCGAGTTCTGACATATCTATGATGTCATTCATGATATTCTCTCTTTACCCTCCCTTTTATTTTACAGCTTAGCTAGCATCTGCAGGTCCATCGCACCTCAATGCAGTAACCGTGAGAAATTTCCTAGACAGAAATAGAGAGAAATTGCTACACAAAAATCTTAGATCATGTGCATATTCTTCGGGAAGGTGCTAACAGGTTGCCACAAATTCTCCACTAACATCCAGGAAACCAAACAGCAAATGGAATGGACTGTTAAGCATGCCGAATCTGTTCGTCCGTGCGGCCACGTTCCAGAGACAAAACCTATCCCTTTGTCTGATGATGCTTCTTTTTTTCTACTTTTGCCGGCACAAATGCAATCTACTTTTCAGGTTCCCCAAACACTTTCAGCAGTACAAGGCACAATCAAGGGGTCAATATTCTGAAGATTGAAGGCCAAGGCATCCCAAATCAGGGGCTAATCAGGAATGCGATTGTTCTATCTCTCTCCACCCCAAAGTCAACCCCCATCGGCAGGCGAACCTAGCACAAATTAGGCCAGCACGAATCTTGCATTCCCAGAGACGGCACAACCCCCTGTTTCGCTGCGCCCAATTGATCCTAACCAACCAATCTCTTCTAGCAGGAAATGGCAACGACGAATCAAGAACGAAATGGCCCCCTTCATCGAGCTAGATGATTTCAGCGGATCAAAATAAACAATTAAGGGAGCGGGGAGAGCAGATTGATCATTGTTACCTTACCTCTAGGGTCTGGAGACGGCTTTGGATTGCTCCCTCTTCTGCGTTCGGTCCCCCGAGAGAAGGAACGAATGAATCAATTCCGGCAATGATTGATGGAGCAGGTGGGAATGGGATTATAGGCCGGCGTAGGGGGGGCTGGAATCGATTGGAGTCGTCGCTACTCTCTCCCGGCCTCCTCCTCGTGTGCCATTGGCCGGCGCTGAATCTTTTAGTTCAAGCTTGATGTGGCCCGCCCGTCAGTTTCTTCAGGCTCTTCCTTTTTTAATCGTGTAGCATCTTATCCATGGTTGGTTTCCCCTCTTTTTCTATTGATAGATTGATTGAAATCAATGGGGTTTTATTAAAGAGCCCAACTAGGTGAGAACATGTTCGACCCCTAAGGCTTTGTTCGGTTACACCTCTTCCCACAGGGATTGGAGGGGATTTGAGGGGAATTTGGCTTGTAGGAGATTTAATCCCCCTCAATCCCTGCCAAACCTCTTCATTTCCCTGTCAACCGAACACAGCCTAAAACAGATACAGTATTCGTTTGTGCACGCGTCAGCAGAGATTAATACAGAAGACGACCATTCAACCGTGTATACCAAATGGCACATTTCAAATGGAATTTGAACAAACCAGATGATTTTCACGTAAACTCAATGGGAGCAAGTGTTCTAGCAACGGGCTATTTTTGCATATCCATGGTTAATTTTCTTAACTTGGGAACAAGTCTAATAACGACATGAAGATGCATCTCAATGTCTACCTAAGAAATTATCCCGCGCACAACTTTGAAATTTATCTCACAACTAAGTGATTACCCATCATATCCCTTCAAAGTTATTTCACCACCTCGAGACAAGGCACTACATTGCAAGATGGACTTTGTGATTCCCTCACTAATATAGCAAAAAACAACCACATTACAAGCTATGTCTACAAAAAACTACCACTTTTTTTAATCTTTGAAAAACCTACCACAAAAGTGGTTCGCTGTTCCAAAAAACTCCAAGTGACTGAACCGTTAAGATTTAAGCAAGATTATGACATGTTTGGCCCACCCGTAAGGTTGACTGTTAGATTTGACTGTTAGGTTGACCCTTGACAGGTTATGACTGGTGCCCCCCCCC
>LR738713.1:429003262-429049798 GCA_902687465.1 Secale cereale | reverse complement strand
CCCCCCACATATTTCTAAAAGGCAATCAGGTCCCTACAAAAAAATTAAAAGCAATCGGGTCCCTGTAATTTTTTAAAGCAATCGGGTCCTTTTCAAAAAATAAAATAATTAATCAGGTCCCGCCGGCGTCGAGGACGCCGGAGGAGCTCGCTGACCACATCGCACGGCGCTACGGCTTTAGGTCCATGCAGTGCCAGAACCAGGACGACGGCTGCCGCGCCGAGGAGCATGACGAGGGTTGTAGGGTGAAACCCTAGGGTTGGATCTTTTCATACTTGGAGGGGGGAAAGGAGCAAGAACACAAGAACACAAGAGGGGAAACACTCAAACAAACCTCAATCACACATCCACTAGAGTAGCATACAAGAGATCCACAAGCATACAAGATCAAACCAAGGAAAATAGCACTAGGGTAAAGTTCTCCCCACTCCTAGAGGAGGTGGGGTCTTGATGATGATCTTCTCCAAGAGGAGGTCTTGATATCCACAAGAGGATCTATTCCCTTAGGAGGTCTTGATCTCCAAGAGGAAGATGAGCAAAGCTCTTTCAGTATCTCAAATATACTTTGCTAACCCTAAAAAGAGCTAGACGAGGAGTACTTAAATCCTAGGGACGAAATAAGAGGAAAGGGGGGGGGTACAAGGGTCATTTAGCCCATATTGCATGCACGCAAAAACGATGGAGTCCGCGCACATAGGGAAATGGGGTCCGGGTACCCGGACCGGATAGGGGCTGGCGCTTAGGGGCCGCCGCGCACCCAGGGCTACGGGGGCCAAGTACCCGGACTGGGCATGAGGCCGGCTGGAGGGGGACCGGGAACCCGAGGTGTCTTGGACCGGGCACCCAATGGCGGCTGATGTCGACCAGGCGAGGTGGACCGGGCACCCGGGGCGGCCTGGAGGAGCATAGGCGGGGCGGCTGGGCACCCGGGGACGAAGGGCCGGGCACCCGGGGCGGCCACAACCATCGCCCGGGCAGGGGCCGGGCACCCGGGGCGGCCACAACCAGCGCTCAGGCAGGGCCCGGGAACCCGGGGCCAAAGTGACTGGGCGCCCGGGGCGGCCAGGAGCTTCCCTAGCCGGCCGAAGTGGGGGCACCCGGGCTATTGGCGGCCGGGCACCCGGGGTAGTCCAGGGCCTCCTTTGCTTCCCAACTTGACCGTCCTCCTTCCCTCTTCTTCTTCATAGGTACTTGAGTCTCCCTCCTAGCTTCTTCATGGACTTCTTCCTGGTACCTAAGGATGCATAACACCTCCGTTTGAGATAGGGCCCAATTCACATGTGAATCCGAACGAAACTCGAAGAGGAAAGAATTGACCCCGTTCTCGATGGCGCGTGCACGTGCTCTTTTCATTGGTCCCCTTGGTGCTTGTGGTGGTGACAGAGTGTCCATGGGGATGATGGAGAGATGCTCCACATCACCCCCCCCCCTTGGGAGAGATCCGTGATCATGATCTTCATCACCATGGTATTTGGTCAAGTCCTTGACATTGAAGATGTCGCTTACATTGTACTTGTCGCATGGGATGTCGATCTTGTAGGCGTTGTCATTGTATCGTGCGAGCACCTTGAAGGGTTCGTCGGCTCTCGGAAGTAGCTTGGACTTGCGCCCTTGGGGAAGCGGTCCTTGCGGAGATGTAACCATACGAGATTGCTCGGTTGGAACACCATTGGTGCCTTGTTGATGTTGAGCTTGGTGGCAAGTTGGTGTACTTGACGCTTGATCGTGGACCTTGTTTCTTCATGCACCTTCTTGAGATAACTTGCTCTTGCACTAGCATCTATGTTCGCGCGTTCTTGGAGCGGTAGAGGAAGGATGTCCAAAGGCGACAAAGGGTTGAAGCCGTAGACGACCTCGAAGGGGGACTTGCTAGTAGTAGAGTGTCTTGCACGGTTGTAGGCGTACTCGGAGATGGCTAGGCACTCCTCCCACTCCTTGATGTTCTTCTTGATCAACACATGTAGGAGAGTCGATAATGTCCGGTTGGTGACTTCTGTTTGGCCATCGGTTTTAGGATGATAGGTCGTGGAGAATATTAGCTTGATGCCGAGCTTGGCGCATAGTGTCTTCCAAAAGTAACTTAGGAACTTGACCTCTTGGTCCGACACAATTGTCCTCGGCACTTCATGTAATCTCAAGATCTCCCTACAAAAAAGATTTGCAACATGGGAAGCATCGTCTATCTTATTGTATGTAATGAAGTGCGCCATTTAGAGAATCGATCCACGACAACAAATATGAAATCCTTGCCATTTGAGTTCTAGGTAATCCAAGCACAGAATCCATGCTAATATCTTCCCATGGTTGAGATGGAATAGGGATTGTCATATGTAAACCATGAGATTGAGCTTTAGACTTAGCTTTGCGACATGTTGAGCATGGGTTGGTGAAGTGTGAGACATCACGGAACATCTTGGGCCAAAAGTAGTTCTTGGAGAGTGTAGCAAAAGTCTTGTCGCGTCCAAAATGTCACATAAGTTCTCCTCCATGTGCCTCATGCAAAAGTAACAAACGAAGAGAAGACTCGGAAATGCATAGTTTGTTAGCTCTCATTAGATAACCATTTATGATATGATAATGCTCCCAAGATGTATGCTCAAACACTTAGCATAAGGAGTAGAAAAAGTAACATCATTCGCATATAAGTCTTTGATATGCTCAAATCCGATGACATTCAGTTCAAGTTGTGTAACAAGCATGCATTTGCGGAAAGAGCATCCGCCACTACATTTTTTTTGCCCTTGATATACTTGATCACATAAGGAAGATTCAATAAACTCACTCCATTTAGCATGTCGTTTGTTCAACTTAGTTTGGCCCTTAAGACTTAAGTGTTTCATGATCTATGTGAAGAATGAACTCATGAGGGTGAAGATAATGCTCCCAAACATGTAAGACTCTCAATAAATCATATAATTATTTATCATAGATGGGGTAGTTAAGTTGTGCTCCCAAAATATTTTCACTACAGTATGTGATGGGGCGCTTCTCTTGCATCAACACAACTCCTATGCCATTACCGCTAGCATCGCAGTGTATCTCAAAGGGTTTCTCGAAGTTGGGTAAAGCAAGCAAAGGGGAATGCGTAAGCAAATTCTTAAGCTCATTAAACGTGGTATCTTGGGATGGTACCCAAACGAAAGGTGTGTTCTTCTTGCTCAAAGCATGTAAAGGAGATGCAATTGTGATAAAATCCTTCACGAAGTGGTGATAGAAGCCGACCAAACCAAGAAAACTACGCACTTGTTGTAAGTTCGTTGGTTGAGGACAATTTTTAATAGCTTAAATATTAGTTTCATCGACATGGACACCTTTAGAAGAGATGACAAATCCTAGGAAAATAACCTTGTCAATGCCAAAAGTACATTTCTCCATGTTAGCATAGAGGTGTTCTTTCCGAAGAGTTTGTAAAACGGTACTAAGGTGTGTGGCGTGGTCTAATAGCGACTTGCTAAACACAAGGATGTCATCAAAGTAGACCACAACAAATATGCCAATATAGGGTCGAAGAACATAATGCATGATACACATGAATGCACCGGGCGCTTCCAATAAGCCCATAGGCATGACCAACCACTCGTATAAACCAAACTTTGTTTTGAAAGCGGTTTTCCACTCATCACCCTCTTGAATGCGAATTTGGCAATAACCACTTTTAAGATCAATTTTAGAAAAGATTGTGGCTCCACATAATTCGTCCAACATGCCATCTAAGTGTGGAATGGGGTGACGATATCTAACGGTGGTAGCATTGATGGGACGACAATCAGAGCACATGTGAAAACTACCGTCTTTCTTAGGCACAAGAATAACTGGAACGACACAAGGGCTTAAGCTCTCATGTACATGACCGTTGTCGATGAGTTGTTGTACTTGTCGTTGTATTTCCTTGGTTTCCTCGGGGTTGACGCGGTAGGGTGCCTTGTTCGATAGTGTTGCACCAGGTATGAGGTCGATGCGGTGTTTGATGCCGCTAAGTGGAGGTAGACCCAGAGGTAGCTCATCACGAAAGACGTCTAGAGTTCCTGCAACAAATGAGACAACACTAAAGATAGATGGTGAGAGTTGTTAGTCCTTGTCGCTTCATCCTTGCACACTAGGACATATTGTATGACAATAGTTGGGTTCTCACACACTTTTTTCATGTCTCTCTTGGTGGCTAAAAGCACTATATCTCTCTTATCGCTCATCGTGGAGGCCCTCGAATTTGGCTTGTGGCGCTTGCTCTCTTTATGGTGGGTCACTCTCTCGCTACTCTTTCTACGATGGGTGGATGCTTGCTTGTCGGCGATCACTTGGCTTGGTGACATAGGACGAATCACGTACTTTGATACGTCTCCAACGTATCTATAATTTTTTATTGTTCCATGCTATTATATATTCTATTTTGGATGTTTAATGGGCTTTACTATACCCTTTTATATTATTTTTGGGACTAACCTACTAACCCAAGGCCCAGTGCAGATTGCTGTTTTTTTTTGCCTATTTCAGGGTTTCGCAGAAAAGGAATATCAAACGGAGTCCAAACGGAATGAAACCTTCGGGAGAGTTATTTTTGGAATGATATCAACACAGAAGACTTGGAGTACACGCGAGGGAATGAAGGAGGCACCCACGAGGGTCCAGGGCGCGCCCCCACCCTCGTGGGGCCCCTCTGGCTCCCCCGATGCCCTCATTCCTCCTATATATATCCATGTACCCTAAAAACATCGAGGTAACAGAGAAACCCCTAATTCCACCACTTCAACCTTCTGTTCCCGTGAGATCCCATCTTGGGGCCTGTTCCGGAGCTCTGCCGGAGGGGGGATCTACCACGAAGTGCTTCTACATCAACACCATAGCCTCACCATGAGTTCTGAGTAGTTTACCACAGACCTTCAGGTCCATAGTTATTAGCTAGATGGCTTTTCTCTCTCTTTTTGGATCTCAATACCAAGTTCTCCTCGGTCTTCGAGGAGATCTATTCGATGTAATCTTTTTGCGGTGTGTTTGTCGAGATCTGATGAATTGTGGGTTTATGATCAAGATTATCTACGAGAAATATTTGGTTGTTTTCTGAAATCTTTTATGTATGATTATAATATCCTTTCAAGTCTCTTCGAATTATTTGTTTGGTTTGGCCTACTAGATCTATAGTTCTTGCAATGGGAAAAGTGCTTGGCTTTGGGTTCAATCTTGCAGTGTCCTTTCCCAGTGACAACAGGGGCAGCAAGGCACATATTGTATTATTGCCATCGAGGATAAAAATATGGGGTTTATAACATATTGCTTGAGTTTATCCCTCTACATCATGTCATCTTGCTTAAGGCATTACTCTATTCTTATGAACTTAATACTCTAGATGCATGCTGGACAGCGGTTGATGTGTGGAGTAATAGTAGTAGATGCAGAATCGTTTCGGTCTACTTGTCACGGACGTGATGCCTATATATAATGATCATGCCTAGATATTCTCATAACTATGCGCTTTTCTATCAATTGCTCGACAATAATTTGTTCACCCACCGTAGAATTATGCTATCATGAGAGAAGCCACTAGTGAAACCTATGGCCCCCGGGTCTATTCTCAACATATTAAACCTTCATCTACTTTACTTTACTTTATTTACTTTCTGTTCTTATACCAAAAAAATACCAAAAATATTATACTATCCTATCTATCATATCTCACTTTCGTAAGTGACCGTAAAGGGATTCACAACCCCTTATCGCGTTGGCTGCCAAGTTCTCATTTGTTTGTGCAGGTGCGAGGTGTCATGGTTCTAAGTTTGACAGTACGAGTAGGTGATGTCTACTACACGCTTCTATTCCTGTAGACAGTGTTGGGCCTCCAAGAGCAGAGGTTTGTAGGACAACAGCAAATTTCCCTTAAGTGAGTAACCCAAGGTTTATCGAACTCAGGGAAGTGGAGGTTGAACGTACCCCTTTCAAGCAACCCTGCAATCAAGATACAAGAAGTCTCTTGTGTCCCCAACACACCTAATACACTTGTCAGATGTATAGGTGCACTAGTTCGGCGAAGAGATGGTAAAATATGGATGATAGGAGTGGCAAAGCAAAGTAATATAAATCTGTAATAAAAAGTGCAGCAAGCAAACAAGTGGTAAACGTGAGCACAAATGGTATTGCAATGGTGGAAACAAGGCCTAGGCTTCATACTTTCACTAGTGGCAACTCCCAACAACATTAACATAATCGAATCACATGATATTTCCCATAAAACATGCAATGGAGACGCACCCGGAGGTCATTCCTTTGTGGTCAAGAGAGGACGAGAATTATGTAGGGCTACAAAAGCACACCTCAAAGTTCGTAGTTCTCAATCTATGGATTTCCCAATGTCACCGCGGCCATCCAAAGCGAGTACCACAATCACCACAACATATCTAAAGGATAGTCAAAGACAAGCACCAAGAGACTCTCAATCTTCAATCAACACACAAAAGAGGAAATCACTCATGAAAATATTCTTCTAATCCATGTCCAATAGACCGCTGTCACCTTGGTCTCGGAGATTATACTAGATAAAGACAAGTGAGTACATCAATCCAATACATAGAGGAAGGGGAAATATCATGGGATCACCCTAGATTAACATAGCCTATGATCACAGCGAAGATCACATCATGGGAGAGAGAATTGACCACATAGCTACTGGTAAGAACCTCAGCCCCGAGGAGGAACTACTCCTGCATCATGGAGGGAGGAAGCAACGTCGATGGAGATGAATCCGGGGGCACTTCCCCGTCCCGGCAGGGTGCCGACACAGGAATTCTAGTCCCCCGAAATTTGGTGGCGATGACGGCAGAGATCGGAATTGCTTCTGGAGAAAAGGGGTCCGGAATCAGGGTTTCCTCGACGGGTGTTAAATATATGCCAAAGGGGGTCGCCAGGGGAGCTAAGGGGGGCCCAGGCGGCCTGGCGGCGCGGCCAGGAGGGGGGCCGCTCCCTGCGGGCGCCTGGAGCCCCGGTGGCCCCCCTCTGGCCCTACTTTGGCCGCATGGAAGCTTCCAGAATGCTAATTTTTTATATATTTTTCCCGAAATTTTTCTGGCAATTTACGTAATGGGAAAACCTGAAATACAAAAACAGCAGAAAACAGAAACTGGCACTGGGGTGCACTGAGTTAATAGGTTAGTCCAAATATGATCAAAAGTGTATGGAAGTGCATACATATCATATCAATATCACACAAAAGAGGCATGGAGCAAGCAGAAAGTATAGATACGTTTTGGACGTATCAGTAGGGGGTACGTAGGGGTGATACGTCTCCAACGTATCTATAATTTTTGATTGTTCCATGCTATTATATATGATGTTTTGGATGTTTAATGGGCTTTATCATACACTTTTATATTATTTTTGGGACTAACCTATTAACCCAAAGGCCCAGTGCAGATTGTTGTTTTTTTGCCTATTTCAGGGTTTCGCAGAAAAGGAATATCAAACGGAGTCCAAACGGAATGAAACCTTCATGAGAGTTATTTTTGGAACAATATCAACACAGAAGACTTGGAGTACACGCGAGGGAACGAAGGAGGCGGCCACAAGGGTCCAGGGCGCGCCCCCACCCTCGTGGGCCCCCTCTGGCTCCCCTGATGCCCTCCTTCCTCCTATATATACCCATATACCCTGAAAACATCGAGGCAACAAAGAAACCCTAATTCCACCGCCGCAACCTTCTGTTCCCGTGAGATCCCATCTTGGGGCCTGTTCCGGAGCTCCGCCGGCGGGGGGATCTTCCAGGGAGTGCTTCTACATCAGCACCATCGCCTCACCATGAGTTGTGAGTGGTTTACCACAGACCTTCGAGTCCATAGTTACTATCTACATGGCTTCTTCTCTCTTTCTGGATCTCAATACTAAGTTCTCCTCGGTCTTCGAGGAGATCTATTCGATGTAATCTTTTTGCGGTGTGTTTGTCGAGATCCGATGAATTGTGGGTTTATGATCAAGATTATCTATGAGGAATATTTGGTTATTTTCTGAATTCTTTTATGTATGATTATAATATCCTTGCAAGTCTCTTCGAATTATTGGTTTGGTTTGGCCTACTAGATCTATAGTTCTTGCAAAGGGGGAAGTTCTTGACTTCGGGTTCAATCTTGCGGTGTCCTTTCCCAGTGACAGCAGGGGCAGCAAGGCACGTATTGTATTGTTGCCATCGAGGATAAAAAGATGGGGTTTATATCATATTGCTTGAGTTTATCCCTCTACATCATGTCATCTTGCTTAAAGCATTACTCTGTTCTTATGAACTTAATACTCTAGATGCATGCTGGATAGTTGTCGATGTGTGGAGTAATAGTAGTAGATGCAGAATCGGTCTACTTTTCACGGACGTGATGCCTATATATAATGATCATGCCTAGATATTCTCATAATTATTCGCTTTTCTATCAATTGCTCGACAGTAATTTGTTCACCCACCGTAGAATTCTGCTATGATGAGAGAAGCCACTAGTGAAACCTATGGCCCCCGGATCTATTCTCAACATATCAATCTACAATCTACTTTACTTTGCTGTTTTTACTTCCTATTCTTATATCCAAAAATACCAAAAATATCAAACTATCCTATCTATCAGATCTCACTTTCGTAAGTGGCTGTAAAGGGATTGACAACCTCTTATCGCGTTGGCTGCGAAGTTCTTATTTGTTTGTGCAGGTGCAAGGAACGCGCGTGTGGTCTCGTACTGGATTGATACCTTGGTTCTAAAAAACAGAGGGAAGTACTTACGCTACTGTGCTGCATCACCCTTTCCTCTTTGAGGGAATACAACGCAAGCTCGAGAAGTAGCAAGAAAAATTTCTGGCGCCATTGCCGGGGAGGCTTACGCAAAAGTCATATACCAAGTACCTATCACAAACCCTTATACTTCGCATTACATTTATTTTCCTCTCGTTTTCCTCTCCCCCACTTCACCCTTGCCGTTCTATTTGCCCTTCTTTTTGCCGTGTGTTTACCGTTCGCTTGCTTCTTGTTTTCTTGTGCGTCGGATTGCTTGCTCGCCACTATGGCTCAGAACAATACCAAATTGTGTGACTTCTCCAATACCAATAATAATGATTTTATTAGCACTCTGATTGCTCTTATTACCGATGCTGAATCTTGTGAGATCAATGCCACTCTGTTGAATCTTGTCATTAAAGATCAATTTTCCAGCCTTCCTAGTGAAGATGCCGCTACCCATCTAAACAACTTTGTTGATTTGTGTGATATGCAAAAGAAAAGGGATACGGATAATGATATTGTTAAATTGAAGCTATTTCCGTTTTCGCTAAAACTTGGTTTTCCTGTTTGCCTATAAATAGTATTGATTCATGGAATAAGTGCAAAGATGCCTTTATCTGTAAGTATTTTCCTCCTGTTAAGATTATCTCTCTTAGAAACGATATTATAAATTTTAAGCAACTAGATCATGAGCATGTTGCACAAGCTTGGGAGAGAATGAAATTAATGATACGTAATTGCCCTACACATGGTTTGAACTTATGGATGATTATACAAAACTTTTATTCTGGCTTGAATTTTGTTTCTAGAAATCTTTTAGATTCAGCCACAGGAGGCACTTTTATGGAAACTACCTTAGGAGAAGCTACCAAACTCCTAGATAATATTATGGTTAATTATTCTCAATGGCACACCGCAAGATCTATTAGTAAAAAAGTGCATGCTATTGAAGAGATTAGTGTTTTGAGTGGAAAGATGGATGAACTTATGAAATTATTTGATACTAAGAGTGCTTCTTCTGATCCTAATGATTTGCCTTTATCCATGTTGATTGAAAATAATAATGAATATTTGGATGTGAATTTTGTTGGTAGGAATAATTTTGGTAACAATGCTTATAGAGGAAATTTTAATCCTAGGCCTTTTCCTAGTAATTCCTCTAATAATTATGGTAATCTGTACAATAACTCTTATGGAAAATTTGGTAAGATGCCTTCTGAATTTGAAAATAGTGTTAAGGAGTTTATGAATTCGCAAAAGAATTTCAATGATTTGCTTGAAGAAAAATTGCTTAAGATTGATGAGTTGGCTAGAAGCGTGGATAGAATTACTCTTGATGTTGATTCTTTGAAACTTAGATCTATTAAACCTAAGCATGATATTAATGAGTATCTCAAAGCCATGAGAATTTCCATTGATGGATGCAAAGAAAGAACCGCTAGGATGCGTGCTAAAAAAAGAAAGCTTTATGAAACGTGTTCTTCTAGTTATCATGAAAATAAAGATGAAGATCTGAAAGTTATTGATCTGTCTCCTATTAGATCCTTGTTTTCTAGTATGAATCCTGATAAATATGGGACTAGAGATGAGTCTACTTTAATTAAAAGGCGTCCCAATGATTCAGAGTTTTTAGATCTTGATGCTAAATTTTTTAAAAGTGGTATTGAAGAGATTAAAACTTTGCATAGTGATGAACCCACTACTTTGGATTTCAAGGGATTCAATTATGCTAATTGCTCTTTGATTGATTGTATTTCCTTGTTGCCATCCGTACTAAATTCTCCGCATGCTTATAGTCAAAATAAAGCTTTTACCAAACACATAGTTGATGCTTTGATGCAATCTTATGAAGAAAAACTTGAACTAGAAGTTTCTATCCCTAGAAAGATTTATGATGAATGGGAACCTACTATTAAAATTATAATTAACGATCATGAATGCTTTGCTTTGTGTGATTTGGGGGAAAGTGTTTCCACTATCCGAAAAACTTCGTGTGATTTGTTAGGTTTCCATGAGCTTGATGATTGTTCTTTAAATTTGCATCTTGCGGATTTTACTATTAAGAAACCTATGGGAAGGATTAATGATGTCTTATTGTTGCCAATAGGAATTATGTGCCCGTATATTTCATTGTTCTTCATATAGATTGCAATCCTTCATGTCCTATTATTCTTGGTAGACCTTTCCTTAGAACGATTGGTGCAATTATTGATATGAAGGAAGGAAATATTAGATTCCAATTCCCATTAAGGAAAGGCATGGAACACTTTCCTAGAAATAAAATAAAATTACCTTATGAATCTATTATGAGAGTCACTTATGGATTGCCTTCCAAAGATGGCAATACCTAGATCTATCCTTGGATCGTGCCTAGCTAGGGGCGTTAAATGATAGCGCTTGTTGGGAGGCAACCCAATTTTATTTTCTTTGTTTTTGCTTCTGTTTAGGAATAAATATTGCATCTAGCTTCTGTTTAGATGTGGTTTTGTGTTTTAATTAGTGTTTGTGCCAAGTAGAACCTTTGGGAAGACTTGTGTGAAGTTTATATGATCTTGCTGTAAAAAACAGAAACGTTAGTGCTCACGAGAATAGTCACCAGATTTTACTGGAGAGTTCTATTTAGTTGATTCTTTTTGAAGATGATTAATAGACAAATTCCTCACGTTTACCAATTTATTTAAATTTTTTTGGAGTTACAGAAGTATTCGAAAGTTACAGATTGCTATAGACTGTTCTGTTTTTGACAGATTCTGTTTTTCGTGTGTTGTTTGCTTATTTTGATGAATCTATGAGTAGTATTGAGGAGTATGAATCATAGAGAAGTTGGAATACCGTAGGTTTAACAACAATATAAACAAATAACGAGTTCATTACAGTACCTTTGAGTGGTGGTTTGTTTTCTTATACTAACGGAGCTCACGAGATTTTTGGCTAAGTTTTGTGTTGTGAAGTTTTCAAGTCTTGGCATTGATGGACTATGGAACAAAGAGTGGCAAGATCCTAAGCTTGGGGATTCCCAAGACACCCCAAGGTAAAATTCAAAGACACCCAAAAGCATAAGCTTGGGGATGCCTCGGGAAGGCATCCCCTCTTTTGTCTTCATCTATCGGTAACTATACTCGGGACTATATTTTTATTCACCACATGATATGTGTTTTGCTTGGAGCGTCATGTATGATTTGAGTCTTTGCTTGTTAGTTTGCGACAATCATCCTTGCTGGACACACCTTTTTGAGAGAGATAAATATGGTCTAGAATTTGATAGAATACTCTATGTGCTTCACTTATATCTTTTGAGCTGAATAGTTTTGCTCTAGTGCTTCACTTATATCTTTTAGAGCACGGTGGTGATTTTATTTTGTAGAAATTGTTGATCTCTCACGCTTCACTTATATCCTTTTGCGAGTCTTTTAGAACAGCATGGTAATGTGCTTTGGTTATAAAAATAGTCCTAATATGATAGGTATCCAAGATGAATGTAGTAAAAACATTCATACAAAGTGCATTGAATATGATGAGAAGTTTGATACTTGATGATTGTTTTGAGATATGGGGATGGTGATATTAGAGTCATGCTAGTGGAGTAATTTTGAATTTGAGAAATACTTGTGTTAAAGTTTGTGATTCCCGTAGCATGCACGTATGGTGAACTGCTATGTGACGAAGTTAGAGCACGAGGTATTTGTTGAGTGTCATCCTTTGTGTGGAGGTCGGGGGCGCACAATGGTTAACTCCTACCAACCTCCCCCCAGGAGCATGCGTTGATTGCTTTGTTTTGATGACTCGTAAATTTTTGCAATAAGTATATGAGTTCTTTATGACTAGTGTTGAGTCCATGGATTATACGCACTCTCACCCTTCCACCATTGCTAGCCTCTCTTGTACCGCGCAACTCTCGCCGGTACCATACACCCACCATATACCTTCCTCAAAATAGCCACCATACCTACCTATCATGGCATTTCCATTGCCATTCCGAGATATATTGCCATGCAACTTTCCACCGTTCCGTTCATATGACACGCTTCATATTGTCATATTGCCATGCATGATCATGTAGTTCACATCGTATTTGTGGGAAAGCCACCAT
Source organism: Secale cereale (assembly GCA_902687465.1). Lineage (NCBI taxonomy): Eukaryota > Viridiplantae > Streptophyta > Magnoliopsida > Poales > Poaceae > Secale > Secale cereale. Next base: position 429,036,974 of record LR738713.1, on the reverse strand, counting down.
GCATAATTTTTCATACATGTCACTCTTGATTCATTGCACATCCCGGTACCTCGCCGGAGGCATTCATATAGAGTCATATTTTGTTATAGCTATAGAGTTGTAATCTTTGAGTTGTAAGTCAATAAAAGTGTGATGATCTTCATTATTAGAGCATTGTCCCATGTGAGGAAAGGCCAAATAAAAAAAAGGGGGATGGCCCAAAAAATATATACAGAGGGGCTAAAAAAGAAAAGCCCCTCCAAAAAAATGAGAGAAAAGAGAGAAGGGACAATGCTACTATCCTTTTCCACACTTGTGCTTCAAAGTAGCACCATGATCTTCATGATAGAGAGTCTCTTGTTTAGTCACTTTCATATACTAGTGGGAATTTTCATTATAGAACTTGGCTTGTATATTCCAACGATGGGCTTCCTCAAATGCCCTTGGTCTTCATGATCAAGCAAGTTGGATGCACACTGATACGTCTCCAACGTATCTACTTTTACAAACACTTTTGCCCTTGTTTTGGACTCTAACTTGCATGATTTGAATGGAACTAACCCGGACTGACGCTGTTTTCAGCAGAACTGCCATGGTGTTGTTTTTGTGTAGAAATAAAAAGTTCTCGGAATCGCCTGAAAATCAACGGAGATTTATTTCAGAAAATATAAAAAATACCCGCAGGAAGATCCACACCTGGGGGCCCACGGGCTGTCCTCGAGGGTGGGGGGCGCGCCCCCTACCTCGAGGGCACCCCGATGCCCCACTGACATATCCCGAGGTCCTATATATTCTGTTTCGCGGAGAAACAAATTAAGGAAAAAGAATTATCACATTTTACGAGACGGAGCCGCCGCCAAGCCCGAATCTATCTCGGGAGGGCTGATCTGGAGTCCGTTCGGGGCTCCGGAGAGTGGAGATCGTCGCCATCATCATCATCAACCTTCCTCCATCACCAATTCCATGATGCTCACCGCCGTGCATGAGTAATTCCATCGTAGGCTTGCTAGACGGTGATGGGTTGGATGGGATCTATCATGTAATCGAGTTAGTTTTGTTAGGGTTTGATCCCTAGTATCCACTATGTTCTGAGATTGATGTTGCTATGACTTTGCTATGCTTAATGCTTGTCACTAGGGCCCGAATGCCATGATTTCAGATCTGAACCTATTATGTTTTCATGAATATATGTATGTTCTTGATCCTATCTTGCAAGTCTATAGTCACCTACTATGTTTTATGATCCGGCAACCCCGAAGTGACAATAATCGGGACCACTCCCGGTGATGACCTTAGTTTGAGGAGTTCATGTATTCACTATGTGTTAATGCTTTGGTCCGGTGCTCTATTAAAAGGAGGCCTTAATATCCCTTAGTTTCCAATAGGACCCCGCTGCCACCGGAGGGTAGGACAAAAGATGTCATGCAAGTTCTTTTCCATAAGCACGTATGACTATATTCGGAATACATGCCTACATTGCATTGATGAACCGGAGCTAGTTCTGTGTCACCCTAGGTTATAATTTCTACATGATGAATTGCATCCGACGTAATTTCCCATCAGCAATCCAATGCCTACGAGCTTTACCTATATTGCTTGTCGCTTATTTACTTTTCCGTTGCTTATATCACAAAAACTACAAAAACACTATCTTTACTTTTATTGCTGCTGCCACCATTATCATATTACTGTGCTACTAAACTATCTTGCTGCAGATACTAAGTTTCCAGGTGTGGCTGAATTGACAACTCATTTGCTAATACTTAAAAGTATTCTTTGGCTCCCCTTGTGTCAAATCAACAAATTTGGGTTTAATACTTTACCCTTGAAAACTGTTGCGATCCCCTACACTTGTGGGTTTTCAAGACTATTTTCCGGCGCCATTGCCGGGGAGCATAGCTCTATTCTTTAAGTCACTTGGGATTTATATCTGTTTATCACTATGAAGAATTTGAAGGACTCAAAAACCAAGATCTTACCCTCAACTACGAGGGGAGGTAAGGAACTGCCATCTAGCTCCGCACTTGATTCTCCTTATGTTATGAGTAAACTTGCGACACCTACTCCTGCTATTGAATCTTAAATGTCATATGTTCTTGATGATGCTACTTCTGCCATGTATGATGAAACTACCTCTATGCCTGATACTGTGCCACTAGGTGGATTTCTAGATGAACAAATTGCTAAGGTTAGGGAGAGTGCAAATGTTGATGATATTTATGAAAGTGATGATGAAACTACTCCCAATAGATATGAATTGCCTGGTGTGCCTGAGGGTTATGTTATGGATGAAGAAACTGCTAGAGACTTTCTTGCTTGCAATGATAGATATGATCTTAAGAAATTATTAGCTAAGCTGAAAGAAAAGTCCTTGAATGCTAGAATGAAACATGACCCTGCTTTTGCTACTTCACCTATTTGTGTCACCGATAAGGATTATGAATTCTCTGTTGATCCTGAGTTAATTACTTTGGTTGAATCAGATCCTTTCCATGGCTGTGAGTCTGAAACTGTTGTGGCACATCTTACCAAGTTGAGTGATATAGCCACCCTGTTTACCAATGATGAAAATATCCGCTATTACTATATCCTTAAGTTGTTTCCGTTCTCGTTAAAGGGTGATGCTAAGACTTGGTTTAATTCTCTTGATCCTGGTTGTGTGCGTAGTCCCCAGGATATGATGTATTACTTTTCTGCAAAATATTTTCCCACTCATAAGAAACAAGCTGCCTGACGGGAAATATATAACTTTGCTCAAACTGAAGAAGAGAGTCTCCCACAAGCTTGGGGGAGGCTTCTCCAGTTACTTAATGCTTTGCCTGATCATCCTCTTGAGATGCATGATATACTTGATGTCTTTTATAATGGACTAACCGATGCTTCTAGAGACCACCTGGATAGTTGTGCTGGTTGTGTTTTTAGGGAAAGAACAGTGGAACAAGCTGAATTACTATTGAATAATATGCTAGCCAATGAAAATAACTGGACACTTCCTGAACCAGCCCCTAAGCCAACTCCAAAGAAGAGAGGTGTTCTATTTCTCAGTCCTGAAGACATGCAAGAGCGAAGATGTTAAGAATTTACCGCCTATTGAAGAAATACATGGTCTTGATAACCCGACACAGGTAGTAAAGGTAAATTCTCTTTATAGATTTTATGAAGGTGATATTCCTCGTTATAAGTCTGCTAGCCAATGCTTAGATGAGTTTGACAATTTTATTGTGGAACAAGAAAACTTCAATGCTTATGTTGGTAGACAATTACAACACAATGCTTATATGATTGAACGCTTGAGTGATTATCTGTCTAGTGCTAAAGATGAACTGAAACTTATTATTATACATGCTTCTATGGTCACCACTCAAGTAGAACAAGTACTTAAAGCTCAGAATGATTTGCTCAATGAATTAAATAGTAAGAATAATGATAATGCCATTAAAGTTGTGACTAGAGGTTGTAGAATGACTCAGGAACCTCTGTATCCTGAAGGCCACCCTAAGAGAATTGAGCAAGGTTCTCAGAGAGCTAATTTAGATGCACCTAGTTCTTCTAAGAAGAACAAAACAAAAAATGATAGAAATTTGCATGCTTCTAGTGAACCTGTAGCTCACCCACCTGAGAATCCCAATGATATATATGTTTCTGATGCTGAGACACTATCTGATAATGAACATGAGCCTAGTGATAATATTAATAATGATGTTCATGATGATGCTCAACCTAGCAATGATAATGATGTAGAGATTTAACCTGCTGCTCATCTTGATAACCCACAATCAAAGAATCAACGTTATGATAAGAGATACTTTGTTGCTAGGAAGCACGGTAGGGAAAGAGAACCATGGGTTCAAAAACCCATGCCTTTTCCTCCGAAACCATCCAAGAAAAAGGATGATGAAGATTTTGAGCGCTTCGCTGAAATCATTAGACCTATATTTTTGCGTATGCGTTTGACTGATGTGCTTAAAACAAATCCTTATGCTAAGTATATGAAAGATATTATTACCAACAAAAGAAAGATACCTAAAGTAGAAATCTCCACCATGCTTGCCAATTACACTTTTGAGGGTGGAATGCCTAAGAAATTAGGAGATCCAGGAGTACCTACTATACCTTGCTCCATTAAGAGAAACTATGTTAAAACCGCTTTGTGTGATCTCGGAGCTGGTGTTAGTGTTATGCCTCTCTCTTTATATCGTATACTTGACTTGAGTAAGTTGACACCTACTGAAATATCCTTGCAAATGGCCGATAAATCAACTGCTATACTTGTCGGAATTTGTGAGGATGTGCCCGTTGTGGTTGCAAATGTTACTATTCTAACGGACTTTGTTATACTTGATATTCCCGAGGATGATAGTATGTCTATTATTCTTGGAAGACCTTTTCTGAATACTGCAGGGGCTGTTATTGATTGCAACAAAGGCAATGTCACTTTTCATGTCAATGGTAATGAGCATACAGTACACTTTCCGAGGAAACAACCTTAGGTTCATAGTGTCAATTATATTGGAAAAACTTCAACTATCAATATTGGAGGTTTTGAGTTTCCTATTCCAACTATCAAGAAGGCATATGACATACTTATTGTTGGGGACATTGATGGGCCTCGAACCCCTCGTTGGTTACCCCAAGTGGAAGGTGTAAGATGCAGTAAGTAGAAGTGTTTTCCCCTAGCAAAGATGCCAAGGATCGAATCCCCAGAGACTCCTAGGTTCAACAAGTAGGTGTCAATTGCTAACGGCGCAATTAGCAATCAACGTGGACCTGCACACAGATACAAATAACTTTGCTCCCAACGAGTACAGAGAGGTTGTCAATCTCTTCGGCCTTGTAGTTCACAAAGGGTTAAAAGCAATATGATAGTAGTGATAGATAGTGTTTTCCAATAGTAAGTAAATAGCAAAAAGTAAATAGTGGATGTGATCAATGATGGTAATATGGACCGGAGTCTCATGATGTTCACTAGTGATGTCTCTCTCCCAAAAGACGATAAAACAGCTATGTGAGGTAAACAAATTACAGCTGGGCAATTGACAGGACCACGAACGCAAACCAATGCTGATTACATTGCAAGAAAGGTTGAGGTTCAAAGCATGGGCGGTACGCCAAAGTAAGTAGACCGAAATCCATCAATATCTACTACTAATCATCCACCTTGAGATATCTATCCAGAACATCTCGCTGGTATTAAGTTGCGAGTCCCACCCATAGTGTAAACTCAATGCAACAGACAACTGCATTAAAAGAACTTTGCGTAAAGTAAACAATCCTTGCACCCGCGGGCACAAGCACCGTTGTTTTCCCCCTTGTGGCAATAGCACATCCCCTAAACTCATGTTTCTGTCACTCAAGCTAGTCATCGAGGGGCATGAACCCACAATCGAGCATAACGTTCCCTCTTGGAGTCACTACCTATTACTCGGCCAAAGCAATAAATAACAACGGAGAACATGCAAGAATTACTTATGAACTAAAATATAAAAGAGGTGAATCAAATATATTACTCAAGATCAATCTGAACATAATCTCATAATCCATCGGATCCCAGCAAACTCAACATAGCAACAGCATAAGGATTACATAGGTGCCTCGATCATGTAGGGCAGCTCACGAGGACTAATTAGTGAAGCACAAGAACGGGAGGAGAACATCACATAGCTACTGGTCATGGACTCATGGTCCAAGGGAGACTACTCACGAGTCATCCGGGAGGCGTCCATGGTGGTGGAGAAGCTCCCGGTGGTGATCCTCCCCTCCGGCAGGGTGCCGGGAAGAGTTCTCCTGGTGCTCCCGATCTTGGAAGCGGCGGCGGCGGCAGAACAAAGATGGGATCGCGAAAAGAAGTCCTGTTCTGAGGGTTACGGAGGACCCTTTAAATATATGCCAAAGTAGGGCACCGGGGGAGCCTCGAGGGGCCCAAGCGCCCCCCCGGCGCGGCCCAGGGGGGGGGCGCCCACAGGGCGCCTGGAGCCCCTGTGCCCCCTAGGCTGCCCTTCGGACGCAGTGTTGTTTCCGGTTCGCTGATTTTTTATATAATTTTTCTGGATTTTTCTGGGCAGTTCTCGAAACGTGAAAACCTGAAATACAAAAACAGCCGAAAACGGAAACTGGCACTGGGGTGCACTGGATTAGTAAGTTAGTCCAAATATGATCAAAAGTGTATGGAAGTGTATGAATATCATATCAATATCACCCAAAAGTGGCATGGAGCAAGTAGAAATTATAGATACGTTTTGGACGTATCAACATCCCCAAGCTTAATTCCTGCTCGTCCTCGAGTAGGTAAATGATAACAAGAATAATTTCTATGGTGACATGCTATTAACCATATAGGACTTTCTCATAGTCATATGACAAAAGCTTACTGAGACAATGATTCTATAGTAATTAAGTTGTCTCAAGAGAAAATCACAAATGACTGAAAATTTTACAATATGAAACTGAAACATCAAAAAGATTTGCAATGAACATGACGTGCAAATATGATAAAGTGATATCTAGCTTGCCCCCTTTAGTGATGCAAAACATAAATGCAACGGCACCTTCAAGGTTTAAGTGATGACTAGATACAATCATTTCAAAATAAACGATATCACAATCATGCAAAAGACAATGCTACTTTGGGACAATACACATTACACTCAGAATGACAATCACGCTCTCAGTAGTTGGTGCTTCAACATAAAGGTAAAAGAAAGGTTAAGTTCTAAAGCTTTTTATTTGGAAAACATGGAAGAAATTGTGTCAACGGTAGTAGTACTTCATATGTGTCATGTATAAAACATCTTATAAGTTGCAAGCCTCATGCATCGAATACCAATAATGCTCGCTCCTTGTCCTAATTAGCTCGGATCCCCATGGGTTATCATTGCATTGCATATGTTTTAACCAAGTGTCACAAAGGGGTACCTCTATGCCACCTGTACAAAGGTCCAAGGAGATAGATCGCATTTGATTTCTCGTTTTTGATAAATCTCAACTTGAGGACATCCATACCGGGACAACATAGAAAATAGATGATGGACTCCTCTTTAATGCATAAGCATATTCTCATGAGAGATTGAGGATTAAGGTCCAAGCTAAAACTTCCACCATGATGCATGGCTTTGGTTGGCGGCCCAATGTTCTTCTCTAACAATATGCTTATTAATTCAACCCACGGTAAATCACCCTTACTTCAGACAAGACGAACATGCATAGCAACTCACATGATATTCAACAAAAGTGTGACAGTTGATGGCGTCCCCAGAAACATGGTTACCGCTCAGCAAGCAACTCATAAGAAATAAGATACATAGGCAACATATTCTTTACCACAATAGTTTTTAGGCTATTTTCCCATGAGCTATGTATTGCATGGTTAGTTTGCTTAGTGCAGGTGGAGGTTAGCAAAAGACTGGTAGCGACCAACTAAGAGAGCAATGACGGTCATAATCATGCAGAGCGACAAAGCAATATTGAATCAGGCATGGTAGTTATATCGCTACTTAGAAACAAAAGATCATGAAGGCTTGACAGACTTTCTTTACAGTCTTGAATATGCGTGAGCATACGCCAAGTCAATCAAAATAAATTCACGAAGGAAGATATTACTAAACCATACCACATCATAGGCAAACAAACCAAGTTGGTACTCCAATAACACATTGGGAACCCCCCAGCTATTTGAGATTAACCATAAGAAAACCTGAACTACTAAGCACCATCATGAAAGTAGCATCTTTATCATAGAGACATTAACCCATGCAACGGAAGCAAACTCTCTTAATAAGGTGAGCATGGTAATTAAAGAGAGTTCAAGCAACCAACTAAATAAAAGCTCTTGAAAAGATAAGCATGAATACTAAGAGCAGAGTATGATAGTAGCTATTAAAAGATAAAGAACACACACAGCATAGATAGACATGAAAATTCTATGTAATGTTCTAGGTAGAGGTGGAGCGTGTTTCTCTCCCACATAAAGGAATGCTGAGTTCCGACTCGTTATGAAAAACTAAAAAGAAAACTAAAAGCAAGACGCTCCAAGCATAGCACATAACATATGAAGTGATAAAAATATAGCGGAACGAAAGACGAACTGATAATGTTGATGGAGAAGGGGATGCACGGGGGCATCCCCAAGCTTAGACGCTTGAGTCTCCTTGAATATTTCTTGGGGGTGCACGGGGGCATCCCCAAGCTTGAGCGCTTGACACTTCTGAATCTTTTTATCATCTTCCCTCGCACACTTGAAAACTCCCTTCATACACAACTCATCATAATCTGATTAGCGAGGTTAGTACCCTTAATAAAATAATTATACCTTGCTGTAAATATCGATATTCTTGAAGTTCTACTGTTTCTCAAGATTGCCAAAAGGTTTTTGCAAAGAAAAAGCAAGTTCTCAATTTGCAAAGTGAAGGTAAGGCAAAACAGGACAGAATCTGTGAAAAACAGAACAACAGGCAGTAATTGACCTGTTCGGGATACTTCTGCAACTCAAATAAAAAAACTCAGAACCGACGCACGAAAGACAATTATATAGAGAACGCTGTCGACAAAATTCAGACCAAAAAGATGATCTGGTGATTTTATACGATTTTTTCTATCCAAGGACAGAATCTGTTTCCTGGACAGCACCTCACAACTTTTGAACTTTCTAGCAATCAGAGGCTATACTTGGCACAAATATGAAAAGCAAAGATACAATGATGATGCTACAGCAGTAAACAACCTCAAGACACAACAAAAACAAAAATTTTATTCATGTGGGCTGCCTCCCAAAAGCGCTTTCTTTTATGCCTTTAAGCTAGGCATAATGCATAGATCAAGTTTTATCAAGAGTAAAAGAATAACTAGCCCGTACAATGGACTCAAAAGGTAACTTGACCTTCTTACGAGGGAAGTGTTCCATCCCTTTCTTGAGAGGAAACTGAAATTTTATATTACCCTCTTTCATGTCAATGACAGCACCAACGGTGCGCAAAAAGGGACGTCCCAAAATAATTGGACATGAAGGATCACATTCAATATCCATAATAGTGAAATCAACGGGCACATAATTATCATTGACAATAATAAGAACATCGTCGATCCTCCCCAAAGGTTTCTTTATGGAAGAATCAACGAGACGAACACCAAAAGAACAAGAATCATAAGGTTTCAATTTAAGCATATCATATATTCTTTTGGGCATAACAGAGGTACTAGCACCAACATCACATAATGCATAACAAGAGAAGTCATTCAAATTATTTTTTATCATAGGATCCCAAGCATCTTCTAGCTTTCTAGGTATGGAGGCTTCTACTCTAAGTTTCTCCTCCCTAGCTTTGATGAGAGCATTAGTGATATGCTCCGTGAAGGCAAGGTTAAGCGTGCTAGTGCGGGGATCTCTAGACATCTTGCGAAGGAAATCAATAACTTCTGTAAGAGTGGAATTATCAAAATCAAGGTCACGAACATCAAGTAAAGTAGTAGTGGTGTCCTTAAGGTTCACCTGTTTGGTAGTTTCTATAGCATCACCATTAATAGGTCCATTGGGACCAGGAGTACATTGGGTGCTAAGAGTGTGAACATCCTCAATAACTTGGATAGTAGCAACAGTATGGTGGGTAGGAAGGCTCTTAATTCTTTCTTCTTCCTCCCTTTCTCTAGCCCATATTTCTTTTAGCTTAGCCATCATCCTAATATTTTCATTAATTTGTACTTGAGTAGCATTAATAGGGATGACTTCCCTCTCTTTAAGAGGAGAAGCTTCAATTTTTAGCAATTTTACCTCATTGGCTAAGTGGTCTACCTTAAAAGAAAGATCATCTAGTTTATGTAGTTTCTCTTCTACATTCTTATTAAAGGCTTTTTGGGTAGTGATGAAATCTCTAAGCATGGTCTCTAGTTCAGTATTGAAGTTCTTGGTACTAGGATAAGCATTGTTGTTCCCATAAGAGTTAGAGGGGAACGGTCTAGGATTGTTACCAAAGTTACTCCTATAAGCATTGTTGTTGAAATTATTTCTAGAGATAAAGTTCACATCTACTTGTTCTTGAGCAATCAAAGAATTTAAAGGAACATCACGAGGATCAATAGTAGATTGCTTCGAAAGTAGAGACATGATCAAGTCAACTTTTTCATTGAGGGAGGAAATCTCCTCGACAGAGTTTACCTTCCTACCCGTTGGAGCGCGTTCGGTGTGCCATTGGGAATAGTTAGTCATCATCTCATCAAGAAGCTTTGTGGCAGCACCAAGTGTTGTTGACATAAAAGTTCCTCCCGCGGCCGAATCTAACAAGTTCCGCGAGGTAAAGTTCAAGCCTGCATAAAAAGTTTGGATAACCATCCAAGTAGTCAAACCGTGAGTAGGGCAGTTTTTGATAAGAGATTTCATACGTTCCCAAGCTTGGGCAACGTGTTCATTATCCAATTGTTTAAAATTCATGATGTTACTTCTAAGTTGGATAATTTTAGCAGGTGGATAGTATTTTCCGATAAAAGCATCTTTGCACTTGTCCCATGAATCTATGCTATTTCTAGGCAAAGACCGAAACCAAATTTTAGCTCCTCCTCTCAAGGAGAAAGGAAAAAGCTTAAGCTTAACAATATTACCATCTATTTCTTGGTACTTTTGCATATCACAAAGTTCAACAAAGTTGTTCAAGTGTAAAGCAACATCATCTCCAGCACCGAAGAATTGTTCTCTCATGACTAAGTTCAGTAAAGCAGGTTTAATTTCATATGAAGGTGCTGAAGTGGTGACTAGTGAAGTCACACAACTTGGTGTTCTCGGTGGAACCCATAGTAGCAAGCAAGCAAGATAACTATTTTTGTGATTTTCGATAAAAGGAACTAAAAGCAAAAATGAAAGTAAACTAACAAGACTAAAATGCAAAGGTAAAAGATAGCATGCAACTCCCCTATCCTGAAGAGTGGAGTCCCCGGCAACGGCGCCAGAAAATACTCCTTGATGGGCCTCGAACCCCTCGTTGGTTACCCCAAGTGGAAGGTGTAAGATGCAGTAAGTAGAAGTGTTTTCCCCTAGCAAAGATGCCAAGGATCGAATCCCCAGAGACTCCTAGGTTCAACAAGTAGGTGTCAATTGCTAACGGCGCAATTAGCAATCAACGTGGACCTGCACACATATACAAATAACTTTGCTCCCAACGAGTACAGAGAGGTTGTCAATCTCTCCGGCCTTGTAGTTCACAAAGGGTTAAAAGCAATATGATAGTAGTGATAGATAGTGTTTTGCAATAGTAAGTAAATAGCGAAAAGTAAATAGTGGATGTGATCAATGATGGTAATATGGACCGGAGTCTCATGATGTTCACTAGTGATGTCTCTCTCCCAAAAGACGATAAAACAGCTATGTGAGGTAAACAAATTACAGCTGGGCAATTGACATGACCACGAACGCAAACCAATGCTGATTACATTGCAAGAAAGGTTGAGGTTCAAAGCATGGGCGGTGCGCCAAAGTAAGTAGACCGAAATCCATCAATATCTACTACTAATCATCCACCTTGAGATATCTATCCATAACATCTCGCTGATTAAGTTGCGAGTCCCACCCATAGTGTAAACTCAATGCAACAGACAACTGCATTAAAAGAACTTTGCGTAAAGTAAACAATCCTTGCACCCGCGGGCACAAGCACCGTTATTTTCCCCTTGTGGCAACAACACATCCCCTAGACTCATGTTTCTGTCACTCAAGCTAGTCATCGAGGGGCATGAACCCACAATCGAGCATAACGTTCCCTCTTGGAGTCACTACCTATTACTCGGCCAAAGCAATAAATAACGACAGAGAACATGCAAGAATTACTTATGAGCTAAAATATAAAAGAGGTGAATCAAATATATTACTCAAGATCAATCTGAACATAATCTCATAATCCATTGGATCCCAGCAAACTCAACATAGCAACAGCATAAGGATTACATAGGTGCCTCGATCATGTAGGGCAACTCACGAGGACTAATTAGTGAAGCACAAGAATGGGAGAAGAACATCACATAGCTACTGGTCATGGACTCATGGTCCAAGGGAGACTACTCACGAGTCATCCGGGAGGCGTCCATGGTGGTGGAGAAGCTTCCGGTGGTGATCCTCCCCTCCGGCAGGGTGCCGGGAAGAGTTCTCCTGGTGCTCCCGATCTTGGAAGCGGCGGCGGCGGCGGAACAGAGATGGGATCGCGAAAAGAAGTCCTGTTCTGAGGGTTACGGAGGACCCTTTAAATATATGCCAAAGTAGGGCACCGGGGGAGCCTCGGGGGGCCCAGGCGCCCCCCCGGCGCGGCCCAGGGGGGGCGCCCACAGGGCGCCTGGAGCCCCTGTGGCCCCCCCAGGCTGCCCTTCGGACGCAGTGTTGTTTCCGGTTCGCTGATTTTTTATATAATTTTTCTGGATTTTTCTGGACAGTTCTTGAAACGTGAAAACCTGAAATACAAAAACAGCCGAAAACAGAAACTGGCACTGGGGGTGCACTGGATTAGTAAGTTAGTCCAAATATGATCAAAAGTGTATGGAAGTGTATGAATATCATAGCAATATCACCCAAAAGTGGCATGGAGCAAGCAGAAATTATAGATACGTTTTGGACGTATCAGACATACATATCCCCATTGAGGTAACATAGTGTTATTCGAAAATTCTCCGGTTTCATGTTACTCGGAAAGAGTTTATTAACAAGACCTAATCAACCTTGTTAATGGATTCCTTTTGATGAACATGGGATAGGTGAATCTAGATAGCACAAACCTTTCCGTACCCTCCTTTTACTTTATGTTAATTAGGTTAAATAAAATAAAATTAGCATTATCTGTCTGTTTCCAGACTTATCCATGCAATAAAAAATATCCCGAAAATAAAAGTTCTCCAAATGCCATGAAAATGAAATATGATTTTTTCTAGAATATTTAAGAAAATATGGCACTGAACACACAGCGAGGGGAGCCACCACGTGGCCTCGAGGGCACAGGGCGCGCCCCCCTTCACAAGGCGCGCCCCCTGCCTCGAGGGCCCCATGTAGCCCCCTCCACTTATTCTTTCACCCATTCTCTTCTTCTTCCTCCCAAAAAAAATCCCCAACCAGCTCAAAACCGAGTTCTAGCTCATTTTGCTGCCATTTTCGATCTCCTTGCTCAAAGCACCTTTCACCAAACTGTTTGGGGAGATTGTTCCTTGGTATGTGACTCCTCCATTGGTCCAATTAGTTTTTGTTCTAGTGCTTTATTTGTTGCAAATTTGTGCTGCTGTGGTGACCTTGTTCCTGAGCTTGCATGTCAAATTTTCTTGGTCCCAAGTAGTTCTAATGCATGATATAGCCTTTAGGCACTTGTAGGAGTTGTTGCTATCAATCTTGTTGAGTTTGGTTAACTTTTATTTGTGAGTTACTAAAAATTTCAGAAAATTTCAGAAAAATGTTTAGGAAAAACTTCCAAGGTGGTCCTTCAAGGAAGCAAGGACCGAGGCTTGCGTTCCGTGAGCCCGACGATGAACCACCGAGGGATGCTGATGTACGGCCTTGTGAATGACCGTCGGATGAATTTATGGGTCAAGCGGGCATCTATTTTACGCATATGTGCGCAATCTGACCTCAAGGGCTTCATGCAAGATAAGTGCCTCCAATACCGTGGCTTGACTGATAGCTTTGTGAGAAGGTTTAAATTTTCATCTTCACGTAATTCTCACACTGTCTTGTTTGATCTATATGATAAATCTTATACCATGGACTTAGAGGATTTTAATGAAGCCTGCAAGCTCCCACAGTGGGGCAGTATGAGTGATCCTCATAAATCTGAATTTAGAGAATTCCTAGCTAGTATTACAGTGGGGGAATCCAGAGACATTACACAAGCTACCACTAAGAGCATACATTCTCATGCTATTCATTACTTTGCTCTCTTTATCGGTAGATGCTTAAATGGTAAAGATGAGCCTTGTCACATGTGTGTCCCTGATCTTAGCGTTCTCAGAAGTGCTGTACTAGGTGATAGGCAATATAATCTGGGAGCTATTGTTGCACGTAGGCTACACCATAATGGTTCTAATGGAGATTTATTTGGTGGGATCTATGCTACTCGCATAGCCCGTTATCTTGGTGTGTCTGTGCACCCGTACGATGACCCCTTACCTACTGTTTATTTGGACTGTAATGCTATGGCTAGTCACCGGTTTATAGAGTGGGATAATCAAACTCTCAAATATCGACTAATCTTTAACCGGAAACATGCCATACCTATTGTTCTTCCTGCCCCTACTTTGTTTAACTTTCAGGAAAAAGGAAGACACACTATAACTATGGAGGAGGTAAATGCCTATTATAACATGACGGAGGCAAACCGCCTTCGAGCCGCAGCTCAGCAGGCAGCATCTGCTGCATCTCAGTATGACCCCAACTACAACTTTGGATATCCGTCAGGCCAGTACTGGCCATAGACCAACTTAGGCCAAAAGCCTAAGCTTGGGGGAGTACGTGTTTCTCACCGACTTACATTCATGTTCACACACTTATTCTAGTTGTCGGTGCTCACACTCTTTCACTATACCATCCATGTTTAGTTTATTTTTCTTTTTCTTAGTCTTTTTCTTGTGTGCTAGAAAAACCCAGAAAAACAAAAAATATTGGTTGTAGGTTCTAGCTAGTTTGCTTTCTTTGCTTGTAGTAGTAATTAAAAAAAATGAAAACCCAAAAAGATTTCCCGTTCTTCTTTTGCTTGTTGGGAGCTTTCCCGTGTAAATATTTTCTTTTCTTTAGGGGTTAAGAGTAGAAGACCATGACTGAAAATGCTTAGTGGCTCTCTTATGCTTTGTTGTAGATTTAACATTGAGCCGCATTACCTTGTCTTCTCTCTTGTGTTAAATGCCTGCAGATCCAGCTTAGTCCAATGCACGTGCACTATTATTATTTTTCACACCGTTCGGTCGTGCGAGTGAAAGGCAATAAGGATGATATATGATGAACTAATTGAGATGAGAAAAGCTGGTATGAACTCGACCTCTCTTGTTTTTGTAAATATGATTGCTCGTCGTTCTTGATTCAGCTTGTTATGAATGAAACATGTTTGCAATGACAATTAGAGATCATAGCTGCTTATGCCATGCTTAATTAGCTGAGAGTTTATAATGGTCTATCTTGCGTGCCAACATGCTATTAAAATGGTTGTGATGTGGTATGATGGGTGGTATCCTCCTCTAAACGATTTAAGTGACTTGACTTGGCACATGTTCACGCATGTAGTTGAAACAAATCAACATAGCCTTCATGATATTTATGTTCATGGTGATTTATATCCTACTCATGCTTGCATTCATTGTTGATTAATTTTAATGCATGTTCATGACCGTTGTTGCTCTCTAGCTGGTCGCTTCCCAGTCTCATTCTAGCCTTCACCTGTACTAAGCGGGAATACTGCTTGTGCATCCACTTCCATAAACCCCAAAGTTGTTCCACATGAGTCCACTATACCTTCCTATATGCGGTATTTACCTGCCGTTCCAAGTAAATTTGTAAGTGCCAAACTCTAAACCTTCAAATGAAATTCTGTTTTATATGCTCGAACAACTCATGTATGAACTAGGGCTGTCTATATCTTCCATGCTAGGTGGGTTATTCTCACGATGAGTGGACTCCGCTCATCATTCACGAGAAAATGGCTGGTAACCGGGATGCCTAGTCCCATGCTCAAAATCATAATAATTAAACAAAACTCCCCCAGGGCTGTTGCTTGTTTGGACGATAACCCGTGGATTCGGCTGGCCGTGGAGTGTGCTTGTTGGTGGTTGGGGGAGTATAAACTTTACCATTCTGTTTGGGAACCACCTATAATGTGCGTAGCATGGAAGATATCGAGATTCTTGGTTGTTATGTTGACAATGAAAGTATACCGCTCAAAATGTTATTCAATCTCTATTTAAAAATCGAGCTCTGGCACCTCTACAAATCCCTGCTTCCCTCTGCGAAGGGCCTATCTATTTACTTTTATGTAGAGTCATCTTCCTCTTATCAAAAAGCACCAGTAGGAGAGCACCTCTATCGTTGCATGTATTACTATTAATTTGCATTGAATATGATCATGACTGGATCTCTTTTACCATGAATTACAATGTCTAGTCAGTCCTTGATCTTTAAAGGTGCTCTGCATTTATGTTTTGCGGTCTCAGAAAGGGCTAGCGAGATACCATCCTGTTATATCATATCATGATTGTTTTGAGAAGTGTTGTCATCCGAGGTTTATTATTATTGCTCGCTAGTTGATTATGCCATTGATGTGAGTAGTCTTGAGACCTGAAAGTTATTGTGAATGTGGTCAGTTCACGATCTTGTTGAAAACCTGAATGCTAGCTTACATATTTACAACAACAAGAGCAAACAAAGTTTGTCAAAGTTTTTCTTTATCACTTTCAGTTTATCAACTGAATTGCTTGAGGACAAGCAAAGGTTTAAGCTTGGGGGAGTTGATACGTCTCCAACGTATCTACTTTTCCAAACACTTGTGCCATTGTTTTGGACTCTAACTTGCATGATTTGAACGGAACTAACTCGGATTGACGCTGTTTTCCGCAGAACTGCCATGGTGTTGTTTTTCTGTAGAAATAAAAAGTTCTCAGAATCGCCTGAAAATTAACGGAGATTTACTTCAGAAAATATAAAAAATACCTGCAGGAAGATTCACACCTGGGGGCCCACGGGCTGTCCTCGAGGGTGGGGGGCGCGCCCCCTGCCTCGAGGGCACCCCGATGCCCCACCGACATATCCCCAGGTCCTATATATTCCGTTTCACGGAGAGAAAAATCAAGGAAAAATAATTATTGCGTTTTACGAGACGGAGCCGCCGCCAAGCCCTAATCTCTCTCGGGAGGGCTGATCTGGAGTCCGTTCGGGGCTCTGGAGAGTAGAGATCGTCGCCATCGTCATCGTCAACCTTCCTCCATCACCAATTCCATGATGCTCATTGCCGTGCGTGAGTAATTCCATCGTAGGCTTGCTGGACGGTGATGGGTTGGATGGGATCTATCATGTAATCGAATTAGTTTTGTTAGGGTTTGATCCCTAGTATCCAATATGTTGTGAGATTGATGTTGCTATGACTTTGCTATGCTTAATGCTTGTCACTAGGGCCCGAGTGCCATGATTTGAGATCTAAACCTATTATGTTTTCATGAATATATGTGTGTTCTTGATCCTATCTTGCAAGTCTATAGTCACCTACTATGTGTTATGATCCGGCAACCCCGAAGTGACAATAATCGGGACCACTCCTGGTGATGACCTTAGTTTGAGGAGTTCATGTATTCACTATGTGTTAATGCTTTGGTCCGGTGCTCTATTAAAAGGAGGCCTTAATATACCTTAGTTTCCAATAGGACCCCGCTGCCATGGGAGGGTAGGACAAAAGATGTCATGCAAGTTCTTTTCCATAAGCACGTATGACTATATTCGGAATACATGCCTACATTGCATTGATTAACTGGAGCTAGTTCTGTGTCACCCTAGGTTATAACTTCTACATGATGAATTGCATCTGACGTAATTTCCCATCACCGATCCAATGCCTATGAGCTTTACCTATATTGCTTGTCGCTTATTTACTTTTCCGGTGCTTATATCACAAAAACTACAAAAACACTATCTTTACTTTTATTGCTGCTCCCACCATTATCATATTACTGTGCTACTAAACTATCTTGCTGCAGATACTAAGTTTCCAGGTGTGGCTGAATTGACAACTCAGTTGCTAATACTTAAGAGTATTCTTTGGCTCCCCTTGTGTCGAATCAACAAATTTGGGTTTAATACTTTACCCTCGAAAACTGTTGCGATCCCCTACACTTATGGGTTATCACACACCCACTTAGTTTCTTTTGTTGGGCTTTCATACATTTATAGCTCTAGTGTATCCGTCGCATGGCAATCCCTACTCACTCACATTGATATCTATTGATGGGCATCTTCATAGCCCATTAATACGCTTAGTCGAGGTGAGACTATCTTCCTCCTTTTTGTCTTCTCCACAACCACCACTCTATTCCACCTATAGTGCTATATCCATGGCTCACGCTCATGTATTGCGTGAAAGTTGAAAGGTTTGAAAAAATTGAGTATGAAAACAATTGCTTGGCTAAAACCGGGTTTGTGCATGATATGAATATTTTGTGTGATGAAGAGGGAGCATAGCCAGACTATAAGATTTTGTAGGGATAACTTTATTTGGCTATGTTATTTTGAGAACACACGATTGCTTTGTGAGTATGCTTGAAGTATTATTATTTCTTATGTCAATATAGACTTTTGTCTTGAATCTCTCAGATCTTAACATTCATGCCACAATAAAGAAACTACATTGAGAATTATGTTGGTTAGCATTCCACATCAAAAATTCTGTTTTTATCATTTACCTACTCGAGGACGAGCATGAATTAAGTTTGGGGATGCTTGATACGTCTCCAACGTATATATAATTTTTGATTGTTCCATGCTATTATATATGATGTTTTTGATGTTTAATGGGCTTTATCATACACTTCTATATTATTTTTGGGACTAACCTATTAACCCAAAGGCCCAGTGCAGATTGCTGTTTTTTTTGCCTATTTCAGGGTTTCGCACAAAAGGAATATCAAACGGAATGAAACCTTCGCGAGAGTTATTTTTGGAACAATATCAACACAGAAGACTTGGAGTACACGCGAGGGAACGAAGGAGGCGGCCATAAGGGTCTAGGGCACGCCCCCTCCTACAGGGCGCGCGCCCCACCCTCGTGGGCCCCCTCTGGCTCCCCCGATGCCCTCATTTCTCCTATATATATCCATGTACGCTAAAAATATCGAGGCAACAGAGAAAACCCTAATTCCACCACTTCAACCTTCTGTTCCCGTGAGATCCCATCTTGGGGTCTGTTCCGGAGCTCTGCCGGAGGGGGGATCTACCACGAAGTGCTTCTACATCAACACCATAGCCTCACCATGAGTTGTGAGTAGTTTACCACAGACCTTCAGGTCCTTAGTTATTAGCTAGATGGCTTTTTCTCTCTTTTTGGATCTCAATACCAAGTTCTCCTCGGTCTTCGAGGAGATCTATTCGGTGTAATCTTTTTGCGGTGTGTTTGTAGAGATCCGATGAATTGTGGGTTTATGATAAAGATTATCTACGAGAAATATTTTTTCTTTTCTGAAATCTTTTATGTATGATTATAATATCCTTTCAAGTCTCTTCGAATTATTGGTTTGGTTTGGCCTACTAGATCTATAGTTCTTGCAATGGGAGAAGTGCTTGGCTTTGGGTTCAATCTTGCGGTGTCCTTTCCGAGTGACAGCAGGGGCAGCAAGGCACATATTGTATTTTTGCCATCGAGGATAAAAATATGGGGTTTATATCATATTGCTTGAGTTTATCCCTCTACATCATGTCATCTTGCTTAAAGCATTACTCTATTCTTATGAACTTAATACTCTAGATGCATGCTGGATAGCGG
This sequence comes from Secale cereale, assembly GCA_902687465.1. Taxonomy (NCBI): domain Eukaryota; kingdom Viridiplantae; phylum Streptophyta; class Magnoliopsida; order Poales; family Poaceae; genus Secale; species Secale cereale. The sequence goes on along the minus strand of LR738713.1, from coordinate 429,017,541 downwards.
TTGACGTGTGGAGTAATAGTAGTAGATGCAGAATCGTGTCAGTCTATTTGTCACATACGTGATGCCTATATATAATGATCATGCCTAGATATTCTCATAACTATGCGCTTTTCTATCAATTGCTCGACAGTAATTTGTTCACCCACCGTAGAATTTTGCTATGATGAGAGAAGCCACTAGTGAAACCTATGGCCCCCGGGCCTATTCTCAACATATCAATCTACAATCTACTTTACTTTGTTGTTTTTACTTTCTGTTCTTATATCCAAAAATACCAAAAATATCAAACTAACCTATCTATCAGATCTCACTTTCGTAAGTGACCGTAAAGGGATTGACAACCCCTTATCACGTTGGCTGCGAAGTTCTTATATGTTTGTGCAGGTGCGAGGTACTCGCGCGTGGTCTCCTACTGGATTGATACCTTGGTTCTCAAAAGCTGAGGGAAATACTTGCGCTACTGTGCTACATCACCCTTTCCTCTTCGAGGGAATATAATGCAAGCTCGAGAAGTAGCAGGGGGAGGCAAGGTCCTAGCTACGGTGAGATTGTACACAAGATGTTTACGAGTTCAGGCCCTTCTCGGAGGAAGTAACAGCCCTACGTCTCGGTGCCCGGAGGCGGCCGACTGGAATGTATATTTGTGTGTGAGTTACAGGGGGTGCGAACCCTTGTACTGGAGGGGGGGGGGGTGGTGGTGGCTTATATAGAGTGCGCCAGGACCCCAGCCATCCCCATATTACAAAGGGATCAATGTACATAAAGGCAAGACGTTACTAATAACGCCTGTAATAAAGGGTGATAAAGGCATTCATTACCGCAGAATGAATGCGTGACCGTTGCTGGCCTAACGGGACCTTTGACCTTCGGGGGTCGAGTTTCTTTGTACGGTCGAGTGTCCTCATCCTTCCGAGTGGAGTTGAGTCGTCTGAGTGGAGGTGTGCAGTCGAGTGCAATGTCCTCTTGGGCCGTATCAGTCGACGGTTTCTGCTGTCTTCGAGTTGTGTGTTGAGCTTCTGGGGTAGTGACCTTGGGTGGGGTATCTGGGTCAGGCCCGTGACCCTACCCTAGGTCTGTAGCATCATCAGTAGCCCCTAAACGGATTGAGGTCTGAGTGGAGGTGAGTGTTGAAGTTGGCTTTGGTCCAAGTTTGATGTCCCTGGGGAGTCTCCCTTGAACCTGTGGGCCAAGCTGACCCTTCAACCTTGACTTATTCACCTTAATCGATTCAATTACTACCGAGTGTTTTTGCTTGTGTAGACCGTCGAGTGAACTTTTGCGCATGGCTCCGAGCGTCAGCGGGGCACGAAACTTTCGGTGCGATTGGTTGTTCTCCGGTCTCTGGATTTCACGGGATTTGAATTTTGGGGAAGCGCGTGGGACAGGGCGTGCCGCAGTAATCGGATCGGATACGCTCGGGGCGCCTTGATGGCTTCTCGCCCCTCGTTGGTTACCCCAAGTGGAAGGTTTGAGATGCAGTGTAGCGGTAGTTTTCCCTTGGCAAAGATACCAAGGATCGAATCCCCTGAGACTCCGAGGTTCAACAAGAAGGTGTCAACTGCTAGCGGCGCAACTAGCGATCGACCGGACCTGCACACAAATACAAATAACTTTGCTCCCAACGAGTACAGAGAGGTTGTCAATCCCTTCGGCCTTGTCGTTTACAAAGGATCAAACGCAAGAGATAATAATGATAGGTATGACTGCAACTAGTAAGTAAGGACTGAAAGTAAATAGCGGATGTGATCAGTGATGGTAATATGGACCGGGGTCCCATGATGTTCACTAGTGATGTCTCTCTCCCAAAAGACGATAAAACAACTAAGCGAGGTAAACGAATTACAGCTGGGCAATTGACAGGATTATGTGCGCAAACCAATGCTAACTATGCTGCAAAGAATGGTAGAGGCTCAAAAGCATGGGCGGTACGCCAAGGTAAGTAGACCGAAATCCATCTGCATGTACTACTAATCATCCACCTTGAGATATCTATCCAGAACATCTCGCTGGTATTAAGTTGCGAGTCCCACCCATAGTGTAAACTCAAAGCAACAAACAACTGCTTTAAAATAACTTTGCGTAAAGTAAACAATCCTTGCACCCGCGAGTACAAGCACCGTTGTTTTCCCCCTTGTGGCAACAACACATCCCCTAGACTCATGTTTCTGTCACTCAAGCTAGTCATCGAGGGGCATGAACCCACAATCAAGCATAACGTTCCCTCTTGGAGTTACTACCTACTACTTGGCCAAAGCAATAAACAGCAACGGAGAACATGCAAGAATTATTCAAGAACATAAATATAAAAGAGGTAAATCAAATATATTACTCACACACAATCTGAACATAATCTCATAATCCATCGGATCCCAGCAAACTCATCATAGCAACAGCGTAAGGATTACATATGTGCCTCGATCATGTAGGGCAGCTCACGAGGTCTAATTGGTGAAGAACAAAGAGGGGAGGAGAATATCACATAGCTACTGGTCATGGACCCATGGTCCAAGGGAGACTACTCACAACTCATCCGGGAGGCGTCCATGGTGGTGGAGAGGCTCCCGGTGGTGATCCTCCCCTCCGGCAGGGTGCCGGGAAGAGTTCTCCTGGTGCTCCCGATCTTGGAAGCGCGGCGGTGGCAGAACAGAGATGAGATCGCGAAAAAGGGTTCCGTCCTCGAGGGTTTCGGGACGCGGTGTAAATATATGCCAAAGGGGGGCACAGAGGAGGCCAGGGGGGCCCAGGCGCCCTGGCGGCGCGGCCAGGAGGGGGGGCGTGCCCTCTGGCCGCCTGGAGCCCTGGTGGCCCCCCTCCGGCCCTACTTTGGCCGCATGGAAGCTTCCGGAATGCTGATTTTTTATATATTTTTCCCGGAATTTTTCTGGCAGTTTACGTAATGGGAAAACCTGAAATACAAAAACAGCAGAAAACAGAAACTGGCACTGGGGTGCACTGAGTTAATAGGTTAGTCCAAATATGATCAAAAGTGTATGGAAGTGCATAAATATCATAGCAATATCACACAAAAGAGGCATGGAGCAAGCAGAAATTATAGATACGTTTTGGACATATCAACATCCCCAAGCTTAATTCCTGCTCGTCCTCGAGTAGGTAAATGATAACAAGAATAATTTCTATGGTGACATGCTATTAACCATATAGGACTTTTCACAGTCACATGACAAATGCTTACTGAGACAATGAATCTGTAGTAGTTAAGTTGCCTCATGAGAATATCACAAAGAACTGAAAGTTTTACAATATGATACTGAAACACTCAATAGATTTGCAATGAGCATGGTGTGCAAACATGACAAAGTGATATCTCGCTTGCCCCCTTTAGTTAAGCAAAACATAAATGCAGGGGCACCTCCAAAGTTTAAGTGACGACTAGATACAATGATTTCAGAATAAACGATATCATAGTCATGCAGAAGACAATGGTACTTTGGGACAATGCACATTACACTCAGAATGACAATCATGCTCTCAATAGTTGGTGCTTTAAAGAAAGAAGGTGGAGACTCTCGAACCGTGGCTTTTGTTGGCAAGGTTGAAAACCCGTGGTCGGAAACAAAAACTAAACATGTACCAGAGCTCTTGGTTTTAAAAATAGAGGTAATAATTATTTTTTAGAATATGCATATTTCGTCAACGAATGCTAGCAGATAACTCAATTACTTTTCGAGCTGGACAAGTTTCGAGGAACGGCTCCCGCATGAGGACGATCACATCCTCTTAATCTCCTTTGTTTATCACTGCCAAAGTTTTCTAATTTCTCATGAACAAAGCGTGAAGGAGGGTTTGTTTGTTGTATAATTTTTTAATGAGCCGGGCGCACTCTTTGCCAGTTCCTTCTCGTATTATGGGTTTGCACATTAGACATGCAATCCCGGGGTGAAGCTTGTCCAACTTAAAAAGATCATGAATTAACTACTACTTCCTCATGAGCTAAAACAGAGGCACAAAAGAGAAATGCTTTTTTTTGAATAATTTCGAGATGGTACATGAAAGTCTTCGTTAGGAATGGCAGGTAAATACCATGTATAGGAAGGTATGGTGGACTCATATGGCATAACTGGTTTAAAGGATTTTGGATGCACAAGCAGTCAGTCCGCTTAGTACAGGCGAAGGTTAGCAAAAGACTGGGAGCGACCAACTAAAAGAGCAATGACGGTCATAATCATGCACAGCGACAAAGCAACATTGAATTGGGCATGGAAGTTATATCGCTACTTAGAAATTAAAGATCATCAAGGCTTGATAGACTTTCTTTACAGTCTTAAATATGCGTGAGCATATGCCAAGTCAATCAAAATAAATTCTTGGAGGAAGATACCACTAAGCCATACCACATCATAGGCAAACAAATCATGTTGGTACTTCAATAACACATTAAGAACCCCCCAGCTATTTGAGACTAACCATAAGAAAACATGAACTACTAAGCACCATTATGCACATAGCATTTTTATCATAGACATATCAAACAGTGCAACAGAAGCCAACTCTCTTAACAATATAAGCATGATAACTAAAGAGAGTTCTAGCGACCAACTAAACAAAAGCTCTTTAAAAAGTAAAGCATGAAAACTAAGAGCTGAACATGATAGTAGCTATTGAAAGACAAAGAACACACACAGCAAAGATAGACATGAAAATTCTATGTTATGTTCTAGGTTGAAGTGGAGCGCATTTCTCTCCCACACAAAGGAAGCTGAGTTCCAACTCGTTATGAACAGCAAGCAAAGCTAAAGAAAACTAAAAAAGAAACTAAAAGCAAGACGCTCCAAGCATAGCACATAACACATGAAGTGATAAAAATATAGTGGAACGAAAGACGAACTGATAATTGTTGATGGAGAAGGGGATGCACGGGGGCATCCCCTAGCTTAGACGCTTGAGTCTTCTTGAATATTTCTTGGGGGTGCACGGGGGCATCCCCAAGCTTGAGCGTTTGACACTCCTGAATCTTTTTATCATCTTCCCTCACACACTTGAAAACTCCCTTCATACATAACTCATCATAATCTGATTAGCGAGGTTAGTACCCTTAATAAAATAATTTTTCCTTGCTGGAAATAAGGATATTCTTGAAGGTCTACTGTTTCTCAAGATTTCCAAAAGGTTTTTGCAAAGAAAAAGCAAGTTCAAGGTTTGCAAAACGAAGGAAAGGCAAAACATGAGAGAATCTGTGAAAAACAGACCAGCAGGTAGTAAATAATTTTTTTGGGGAACTTCTGCAACTCAAATTAAAAAACTCAGAACAGACGCCTGAAAGCCAATTGTATAGAGCACGCTGTCGAAGAAATTCAGACCAAAAAGATGATCTGGTGATTTTATACGAATTTTTCTGTCAAAGGACAGAATCTGTTTCCTGGACAGCATGTCACAACTTTTGAACTTTCTTGCAATCAGAGGCTACACTTGGCACAAAGCTGAAAAGTAAAGATACAATGATGATGCTACTGTAGTAACAACATCAAGACACAACAAAAGCAAAATAAAATTTTATTCATTGTGGTCTGCCTCCCAAAAGCACTTTCTTTTATGCCTTTAAGCTAGGCATAATGCAAAGGGATCAAGTTTTATCAAGAGTAAAAGAATAGCTAGCCCGTATAACGGACTCAAAAGGTAACTTAATCTTCTTTCTAGGGAAGTGTTCCATCCCTTTCTTGAGAGGAAATTGGAATCTTATATTCCCCTCTTTCATGTCAATGATAGCACCAACGGTGCGAAGAAAAGGACGTCCCAAAATAATTGGACAAGAAGGTTCACATTCAATATCCATAATAGTAAAATCAACGGGAACATAATTGTCATTGACAATGATAAGAACGTCGTCGATCCTCCCCAAGGGTTTCTTTATGGAAGAATCAACAAGACGAACACCAAAAGAACAAGAATCAAAAGGTTTCAAATTAAGCATATCATATATTCTTTTGGGCATAATAGAGGTACTAGCTCCAACGTCACATAATGCATAGCAAGAGAAGTTATTCAACTTAATTTTAATCATAGGATCCCAACCATCTTTAGCTTTCTAGGTATGGAGGCTTCTACCCTAAGTTTCTCCTCCCTAGCTTTGATGAGAGCATTAGTGATATGCTCTGTGAAGGCAAGGTTAAGTGTGCTATTGCGGGGATCTTTAGACATCTTGTGAAGGAAATTAATAACTTCGGTAAGGGTGCAATTATCAAAATCAAGGTCACTACTATCAAGTAAAGTGGTAGTGGTGTCCTTTAGGCTCACTTGTTTGGTAGTTTCTATGGTCATAGCATCACCATTAATAGGTCCAACGGGACCAGGAGTGCATTGGGTGCTAAGAGTTTGGATATCCTCAACAACTTGGATAGTAGCAACAGTGTGGTGGGTAGGAAGGTTCTTAATTCTATCTTCTTCCTTCTTTTCTCTAGCCCATCTCTCTTTAAGTTTAGCCAACATCCTAATGTTTTCATTAATTTGCACTTGAATAGCATTCATAGGAGTGGTCTTCCTCTCCTCAAGAGGGGAAGTTCTAATTTTAAGCAACTCTACCTCATGGGCTAAATTGTCTACCTTCGAAGAGAGATTATCTAGTTGGTTTAGTTTTTATTCTACACTCTTATTGAAGGCTTTTTGGGTAGTGATGAAATCTTTAAGCATAATCTCTAGTTCAGAAGTGGAGTTCTTGGTGCTCGGATAAGCATTGTTGTTCCCATAGGAATTAGAGGGGAACGGTCTAGGATTGCTACCAACATTACTCCTATAAGCATTGTTATTGAAATTGTTTCTAGAGATAAAGTTCACATCTACTTGTTCTTGAGCAATCAAAGAATTTAAAGGAACATCACGAGGATCAATAGAAGATTGCTTGGAAAGTAGAGACATGATCAAGTCAACTTTTTCATTTAGGGAGGAAATCTCCTCGACAGAGTTTACCTTCCTACCTGTTGGAGCGCGTTCGGTGTGCCATTGGGAATAATTGGTCATCATCTCATCGAGAAGCTTCGTGGCAGCACCAAGTGTAGTTGACATAAAGGTTCCTCCCGCGGCCGAATCTAACAAGTTCCACGAGGTAAAGTTCAAGCCTGCATAAAAAGTTTGGATAACCATCCAAGTAGTCAAACCATGAGTAGGGCAGTTCTTGACAAGAGATTTCATGCGTTCCCAAGCTTGGGCAACGTGTTCATTATCCAATTGTTTGAAATTCATTATGTTACTCCTTAGTTGGATAATTTTAGCAGGTGGATAGTACTTTCCAATAAATGCATCCTTGCACTTGTCCCAAGAATCTATGCTATTTCTAGGCAAGGATTGAAACCAAATTTTAGCTCCTCCTCTCAAGGAGAAAGGAAAAAGCTTGAGCTTAACAATATTACCATCTATTTCTTGGTACTTTTGCATATCACAGAGTTCAACAAAATTGTTTAAGTGTAAAGCAGCATCATCTCCAGCACCGGAGAATTGATCTTTCATAACTAAGTTCAGTAAAGCAGGTTTAATTTCATAAGAAGGTGCTGAAGTGGCAGGTGTAGTGATAGGCGTGCAGATAAAGTCATCGTTGTTATGACTAGTGAAGTCACACAACTTGGTGTTCTCGGTGGAACCCATAGCAGCAAGCAAGCAAGATAACTATTTTTGTGATTTTTGAATAAGGATACTAAAGCTAAAACTGAAAGGTAAACTAACAAGACTAAAAAGAAAAGGTAAAAGATAGCGTGCAACTCCCCTATCTTGAAGAGTGGAGTCCCCGGCAACGGCGCCAGAAAACTTTGCTTGATGGCTTCTCGCCCCTCGTTGGTTACTCCAAGTGGAAGCTTTGAGATGCAGTGTAGCGGTAGTTTTCCCTTGGCAAAGATACCAAGGATCGAATCCCCTGAGACTCCGAGGTTCAACAAGAAGGTGTCAACTGCTAGCGGCGCAACTAGCGATCGACCGGACCTGCACACAAATACAAATAACTTTGCTCCCAACGAGTACAGAGAGGTTGTCAATCCCTCCGGCCTTGTCGTTTACAAAGGATCAAACGCAAGAGATAATAGTGATAGGTATGACTGCAACTAGTAAGTAAGGACTAAAAGTAAATAGCGGATGTGATCAGTGATGGTAATATGGACCGGGGTCCCATGATGTTCACTAGTGATGTCTCTCTCCCAAAAGACGATAAAACAGCTAAGCGAGGTAAACGAATTACAGCTGGGCAATTGACAAGATTATGTGCGCAAACCAATGCTAACTATGCTGCAAAGAAAGGTAGAGGCTCAAAAGCATGGGCGGTACGCCAAGGTAAGTAGACCGAAATCCATCTGCATCTACTACTAATCATCCACCTTGAGATATCTATCCAGAACAGCTCGCTGGTATTAAGTTGCGAGTCCCACCCATAGTGTAAACTCAAAGCAACAGACAACTGCATTATAAGAACTTTGCGTAAAGTAAACAATCCTTGCACCCGCGAGTACAAGCACCGTTGTTTTCCCCCTTGTGGCAACATCACATCCCCTAGACTCATGTTTCTGTCACTCAAGCTAGTCATCGAGGGGCATGAACCCACAATCAAGCATAACGTTCCCTCTTGGAGTTACTACCTACTACTTGGCCAAAGCAATAAACAACAACGGAGAACATGCAAGAATTACTCAAGAACATAAATATAAAAGAGGTAACACACAATCTGAACATAATCTCATAATCCATCGGATCCCAGCAAACTCATCATAGCAACAGCATAAGGATTACATATGTGCCTCGATCATGTAGGGCAGCTCACGAGGTCTAATCGGTGAAGAACAAAGAGGGGAGGAGAACATCACATAGCTACTGGTTATGGACCCATGGTCCAAGGGAGACTACTCACAACTCATCCGGGAGGCGTCCATGGTGGTGGAGAGGCTCCCGGTGGTGATCCTCCCCTCCGGCAGGGTGCTGGGAAGAGTTCTCCTGGTGCTCCAGATCTTGGAAGCGCGGCGGCGGCGGAACAGAGATGAGATCGCGAAAAAGGGTTCCGTCCTCGAGGGTTTCGGGACGCGGTGTAAATATATGCCAAAGGGGGGCGTTAGAGGAGGCCAGGGGGGCCCAGGCGCCCTGGCGGTGCGGCCAGGAGGGGGGCGCGCCCTCTGGCCGCCTGGAGCCCTGATGGCCCCCCTCCGGCCCTACTTTGGCCGCATGGAAGCTTCCGGAACGCTGATTTTTTATATATTTTTCCCGGAATTTTTCTGGCAGTTTACGTAATGGGAAAACCTGAAATACAAAAACAGCAGAAAACAGAAACTGGCACTGGGGTGCACTGAGTTAATAGGTTAGTCCAAATATGATCAAAAGTGTATGGAAGTGCATAAATATCATAGCAATATCACACAAAAGAGGCATGGAGCAAGCAGAAATTATAGATACGTTTTGGACGTATCACGCCTCGATCCCCGCGCCACCTTTTTCGCCACGTATTGGGCGCGCGCCTGTTGCAGGATTTCATAGGATAGCTTGGGGCCACCAATAATTCACTCGACCATCGTGCTATAATTAAGCACCGCAGCCAGGGCGAAAGCACTGTGCGCCCAATCTCTGCCTCTTCTTCCTCCGCTCCTCCGCTGCGCCTTTGCTCTCCGCTCTCCATCGCTCAGCTCGCGCTGGCCCGCCCCCCATGGGCAAGGACAAGACGACGGCTCTAGAACGCTCGAAGAAAGCGGCGGCGACGGGGAAGGGGAAAAGATCCAATCGGGGGTCGTCGTCGAGGTCTGGGCTCCCGCCTGGCTGGATCCAGAGGGACCGGATCAGGTCCACGATGCAGCCGGAGGACATGGAGGAGCTGGTGGAGGAGGGCCTGATCGTCCGCGACTCCTGGCGGCTACCGGAGGACGAGCTCGAGCCCTAGCCGCAGGAGGGCGAGTGTGTTCTCCTCGTGACCCACGTCGACTAAGGTTTTTCCTTGCCCCCACACCCTTTCTTCCGTGGTTTCCTGGCTTTCTACGATGATCAGCTGCACCACTTCACCCCCAACACCATCACGTACTTGGCCGCCTTTGTTTTGCTGTGTGAGAACTTCCTCGGGTGCCGACCGCATTGGGGCCTGTTTAAGCATATCTTCACCTGTCGCTCTCAAACTATCAAGAAAGCAAACCCGAGTGACGAGAAGATGCACGTCATCCGGATGTGCGGTGGTTTGGGTATCCATACTAGGGGTAGGAGCACTTTCCCTGCCATGGTCCTTCCCGAGTCAGTCCGGGGATGGAAATCGACTTGGTTTTATTGTAAAGACGTCCCAACTCCCGGCCAGTCGACCAGACTCCCTCCATTTTCTTTAAATCGAGTTGGCCAACCACCGACGCTGCCTGTGAGTCGGGCTGAGAAGGTAGAGGTGGAGATGTTGGTGGAGCGGGTGGTTCAGCTGGTCCGCGACGGGGTCACTGGGATGGATCTGCTCGAGGTGTTATTGAAGAGGAGGATCCATCCTCTCCAAGCTCGGGACCATCCGATGTGGATGTACTCGGGCGTCGATGACACGTCTCAGGTCCACCCAGAGGAAGCCGCCGTGAAGACGGTGGAACAGTGCCTGAAGTGTATGACGGGGAATAATGACAATCCTCGGGGGACTGGAAGGGTTTGCCCGTTCGACGTAGACCACCAACCAGACAAGGTTCGACCTTAGTTTCCGAGTGGATTTTTTGTTTCTTGGTTGCATACGTTTGATGAATGTGATTGGCGTACGATTGTTTCTTCTTCCTGTAGATCTTTACCGATATGTACTCGGTGCCCAATGGTGAATAGGCCCAGGAGGGGGAAGAGGGTGTAGGCGAGGCTTTCGACTGGAAGTCCGGCGAGGAGTCGGTGGAGGAGAGTGAGGATTCCAGCAGCGGCGAGGAAGTCGAATCACCGCCCCGCGTCGAGAAGCCTTACAAGGAGAAGCACGACCCAGAGATCGCGCATACCAGGACGGGTCCTTCCAGCTCCCAGGTGCAGAAGCGCACTCAGACGTCTACCCTAGATCCGACTGAGAAAGCGCCAAAACAGCCCATGGTCGCCGCCTCCAAGCCTCGGAAGTCCTTGCCAAAGATCAAAGTGGACGTCCCGATTGCTTCCACGTAAGTGTCGCTTTGCTTCGTTCTTCTTTTATCTTAGAAATTAGTCTTGCCTCTGTCGACTCACTTTCCATGAAATCTTCAGCGCTGCTGCTTCTGCGACCTCAATGGATGTTGATAAGGGTCGTGACAACGAGGAGACCGCACACGCTGCCATGTCCCACGCAGGTGCAGCTTCTTGGCTATGCTTTGGCTTTTGTTATTTGGATTGTCAGTCGACTAAATTTCTTCTTGATTGTTCTCTGAAGGGCCGCACAATGTCATCGAACTTCCTGATGACGATGATGATGAGGAGGACCGTGTGGAGGTGTCTCGAAGAGGCACGGGAAGAAGGGGTCGGAAGACACCCTCTGGCTCTGAGGCCCAGCAACAGGGGGACGTGGCTCGGACCACGGTCTCTTTTGCTGTTCCCGTGTCGACTGACCGTCCCTCCGCGTCGATTGTTCTAGCTGCTGACCCTGCGACTGTTCCGACTGCTCCACCGTCTGTGCTTTTCGCTACCCATCACGTCCCGGAGGACCCTGTGAGTGCGGCCAAGGAGGCCGTTCGACATGCGGGGTTGATGATGGAGCGGACGAAGTAGCGTATGAGGCTAGCATGGCTGCCTATAATGCCAGTTCGGCTCTTCGAACCAATGTCCAGGTTTTTCTTTTTCGATTGATTTGCTGTGTTGTTGGGGTCTTCATTCTGAAAACTGCCGCTTTGTTCGTAAGATGATGTTACTGCTTTGTTCGTAAGATGATGTTACACCCAGTGGGTGTTTCTGATCTCCTTGTAGCTTAGCTTTTGCAATCCAATCGACCTTTCTGTGTCGATCGGACCGGTGGGGGTACGCTGAGTGCACCCACTAGGTGTAGTCCCCGAGGCCATGGTCAACTGAAGTCAGTTAGCCATGGTCTTAGAATTTGTCTTGTTTACTTGTTTCAAACTCTTTTCACTCGGGCAGGACTGATCTGGTCGAGTGAGAACCGGTGGGGGCACGCTTAGTGTACCCACTGGGTGTAGTCCCCGAGACCGTGGTCGACTGCTGGTAGTCGGCCATGGTCTGAGAATGATTTTTTTTAGCTCGGGCAGGACTGATCCAACCGAGTGAGAACCAGTGGGGGCACGCTTAGTGCACCCACCGGGTGTAGTCCCCGAGACTACTGTTGAGTATTTGGCTCGGCTGTAGTCTTAGAATTCTGTCTTCTTTTGTTGGCCGCAGAAATCTTGCGAGTTTGGAGCCAAATTTGCGGATCTTGAGAAGAAGCAGGTCGAACTCAATCTTGACGTGGAGCTGGCCAGGGAGCATTTGAAGAAATCCCAGGATGAAGCGTCTGGTAATGAAAGTGTATAGCTTGTCGACTGAATTCCAGTGAGTGTGCCGTGTGCATCCTTATGTTCATCTGTCTAGTAATGTCCCTTGTAGATCAAATGAAGGCAACTCTGGAGCAGAAGGACCTTGACCTAGCAGCAGCATAGCAGAGGGCACAGGATAAAACTGAACTCGCAGAACAGAAGCTGGCTTCGGTCGGCAAGCTTGAAGAAGAGATCGCCAGACTGAAGGACTCTCTTGGTGCGGCCAACAAGGAAGTGACTTGACTGAAGAGGGCCAATATCGCTCTAGACGAGAAGGTAGGGGGCCTTTTCCAGAAGAAGAAAGGGTTGGAAGCTTATCTGGTTGACCTTACGAAGAAGTGGTACCTCATGCTTGAAGGTATGTTCCTTTTGTTCGACTGAATCAAAGCGGTCGACTCATATCCTGCTCGCTAACTCATCGTGTTTTTGCCTATGTAGAATTCTATCGTAACTTCGAGGAGGAGACTGGGCTGGTCGAGCCGGGTCTGGACCCCGCCAACTCTCTTGTCAAGGATGAAGTGGCGATGAGCGTCTTGCGACTGGAGTCCCGCCTCACCAGCACCACAGGCTACCTCGCTCGACTGAAGGCAGTGATGTCTCGGATCGACGCTGCACTCTGGAGGGGGACGGTGCAAGAGAATGACCTTGAGTCTCTCATGGCTCGACTCAATGAGATCCCCAGTCGAGTGCAGGAGTGGAAGAAATCATCTGCCCATTGTGGTGCTGACATTGCACTGTCTCTGGTCCACGTGCACTGCAAGGAAGTGAAGGAGGAGAGGCTGGCCGCGCTCAAGGTCGCCAACACGAAGAAGCTTCAGTTCCAGTCGTTAATGGAGACTTTCCTGGAAGCTGCTATCCATATTGCTGATGGGATTGACTTGGACAAGTACGTCTTGCCTGCAAGCCCTCCTCCCCCTGAGGAGTGAACAAACTTTGATACTCTGATTCAATTTGCCTCGGAATGCCGAGTGATTTTGTAACCGTTTAAACTCTCGCGGGCTTGATGCCTGAGCACTTCTGCCCGAATCTTGCGGGGCTTTATCTGCACTTGATTCCTTTTTAGGACACATTTGCTTTGCTTCTGATTCCCTTCGATATCTTTTGAGTTTCGAGTTGGCGTCGTAGAGGGTCGAGCAACTTCATACTTGTGGCGTAGCTCGGAGGACAGAGCCACGTTGTACTTGTGGCGTAGCTCAGAGGACTGAGCCACGTTGTACTTGTGGCGTAGCTCGGAGGGTCGAGCCACTTCATACTTGTAGTGTAGCTCGGAGGATAGAACCACGTTGTACTTGTGGCGTAGCTCAGAGGGTCGAGCCACTTCATACTTGTGGCGTAGCTCAGAGGACAGAGTCAAGTTGTACTTGTGGCGTAGCTCGGAGGACAGAGCCACGTTGTACTTGTGGCGTAGCTCGGAGGATAGAGCCACATTGTGCTTGTGGCGTAGCTCGGAGGGTCGAGCCACGTTGTACTTGTGGCGTAGCTCGGAGGACCGGGTCACATTGTAACTTAGGCGATTGCGGGGTCGCATCTAAGCCGTCGAATGAGAGGGTCGCTCCTCATTCCGAATGGTTTTAGAAACTTAGGCGAATCGGATTCGCAGCTAAGCCCCCTGATACGTCCAAAACGTATCTATAAATTCTGCTTGCTCCATGCCTCTTTTGTGTGATATTGCTATGATATTTATGCACTTCCATACACTTTTGATCATATTTGGACTAACCTATTAACTCAGTGCACCCCAGTGCCAGTTTCTGTTTTCTGCTGTTTTTGTATTTCAGGTTTTCCCATTACTTAAATTGCCAGAAAAATTCCGGGAAAAATATATAAAAAATCAGCGCTCCAGAAGCTTCCATACAGGAGAAGTAGGGCCAGAGGGACTCCAGG
>LR738713.1:428941577-429003230 GCA_902687465.1 Secale cereale | reverse complement strand
GGGGGGGGGCCACCCCTGGCCGCGCCGGGGGGGGGGCGCCTGGGCCCCCCTCTCCGCCTCTGGTGCCCCCCTTTGGCATATATTTAACACGCATCCCGAAACCCTCGAGGATGGAACCCTTTTTCGCGATCTCATCTCTGTTCCTGACACCCTGCCGGAGGGGAGAACCACCACCGGGAGCTTCTCCACCACCATGGACGCTTCCCGGATGAGCCGTGAGTAGTCTCCCTTGGACCATGGGTCCATGACCAGTAGCTATGTGATGTTCTCCTCCCCTTCTTGTTCTTCATGGATTAGAACTCGTGAGCTGCCCTACATGATCGAGGCACATATGTAATCTTTATGCTGTTGCTATGCTGAGTTTGCTGGGATCTGATGGATTATGAGATTATGTTCAGATTGTGTGTGAGTAATATATTTGATTCACCTCTTTTATATTTATGTTCTTGAGTAATTCTTGCATGTTCTCCGTTGCTGTTTATTGCTTTGGCCGAGTAGTAGGTAGTAACTCCAAGAGGGAATGTTATGCTTGATTGTGGGTTCATGCCCCTCGATGACTAGCTTGAGTGACAGAAACATGAGTCTAGGGGATGTGATGTTGCCACAAGGGGGAAAACAATGGTGCTTGTACTTGCGGGTGCAAGGATTGTTTACTTTACGCAAAGTTCTTTTAATGCAGTTGTCTATTGCTTTGAGTTTACACTTTGGGTGGGACTCGCAACTTAATACCAGTGAGATGTTCTGGATAGATATCTCAAGGTGGATGATTAGTAGTAGATGCAGATGGATTTCGGTCTACTTGCCTTGGCGTACCGCCCATGCTTTTGAGCCTCTACCTTTCTTTGCATCATAGTTAGCATTGGTTTGCGCACATAATCCTGTCAATTGCCCAGCTGTAATTTGTTTACCTCGCTTAACTGTTTTATCGTCTTTTGGGAGAGAGACATCACTAGTGAACATCATGGGACCCCGGTCCATATTACCATCACTGATCACACCCGCTATTTATTTCCTGTTCTTATTTCCTAGTTGCAGTAATACCTATCACTATTATCTCTTGCGTTTGATCCTTTGTAAACGACAAGGCCGGAGGGATTGACAACCTCTCTGTACTCGTTGGGAGCAAAGTTATTTGTATCTGTGTGCAGGTCCTGTCAAGCGAAAGTTTCTGGCGCCCTTGACACCTTCTTGTCGACCCTCGGAGTCTCACGGGATTCGATCCTTGGTATCTTTGCCAAGGAAAACTTGCCGTTACGCTACATCTCAAACCTTCCACTTGGGGTAACCAACGAGGGGCGAGAAGCCATCAAGCAAAGTTTCTGGCGCCGTTGCCGGGGACTCCACTCTTCAAGATAGGGGAGTTGCACGCTATCTTTTACCTTTGATTTTTAGTCTTGTTAGTTTACCTTTCAGTTTTTGCTTTAGTTCCCTTTATCAAAAATTACAAAAAATAGTTATCTCGCTTTTTAGTTGGAATTATGTCTGGTCCTTTTGCCTTTGGTGAGGCAGAAGTTCTCACCTTTAAACAAAGAGGTGGGGAAAGTCTAAAAGATGCTTGGTATAGGATTAATGATTCTCAAAAAAGAGCCACCAAGAAGCAATCTACTACTATCCTGCTTAGAAATTTTTATGTTGGAATTACTTCTTGGAATAGGTTTATTCTAGATTCTGCAACAATGGAAATTTCCTAGAAGCCCCAGTTTGGGAATCTCTTAGTATTATGGAAAATCTTGTTGGAAATGCCCCTCTTGTTAGCATTCAGGAGGACATTACCCTAGCTCACATTATGAAAAAACTTGAAAAGATAGAGCTAGAGATGCCAAACATTAATAAGATAAATGAGTTGGATCGTAAGATCCAAGGGAATTTGAATAGGCTTGATAGCTCCATGCATAAAATTCTCAAAACTTTTGAGACCATCAAATCCCATGACTTGGATTCATCTAGGATAGACAAGATTGAGGAAATCTTTGACACTTTAGGAACTACTTTCTCCTCAATCAAAACCAAAAAGGTAGAAACTCCGGCAAAGAAGGAGCATAAGTTCGTTTACGTTCCAAAGGCTCCTTGTTCCAAAAGTAATCACCCTATTGCCAAAGGGGTTGAAACTGTGAAGACTTTGGAAGAAACACCTCTCTTTGATAAATTTATAAATGAATCTTCCATTGACTTTTTACCTTTTGGTCTTCTCCCTAGAAGTATCTCTATTAGGCCTTTCTTTGAAAGTCCTCTTAAGACTAGTTGTACTATTGAAGAGCTTTTTGATGATCTAGATGATGGTTCAATTGATACAACTTGATCTCTATGCATTATGCCTAGCTTAAAGGCATAAAAGAAAGCGCTTTTGGGAGGCAGCCCACAATGAATAAAGTTTTATTTTGCTTTTGTTGTGTCTTGATGTTTGTTACTACAGTAGCATCATCATTGTATCTTTACTTTTCAGCTTTGTGCCAAGTTTAGCCTCTGATTGCAAGAAAGTTCAAAATTTATGATGTGCAGTCCAGAAAACAGATTCTGTCCTTGGACAGAAAAATTCGTATAAAATCACCAGATCATCGTTTTGATCTGAATTTTTTTGACAACGTGCTATATACAATTGGCTTTCATGCATCTGTTCTGAGTTTTTTGATTTGAGTTGCAGAAGTGTCCCGAAAAAAATTATTTACTACATGCTGGTCTGGTTTTCACAGATTCTGTCCTGTTTTGCCTTTTCTTCGTTTTGCAAACCTTGAGCTTGCTTTTTCTTTGCAAAAACCGTTTGGAAATATTGAGAAACAGTAGCTCTTCAAGATTATCTTTATTTCCAGCAAGGAAAAATTATTTTATTATGGGCACTAACCTCGCTAATCAGATTATGATGAGTTATGTATGAAGGGAGTTTTCAAGTGTGCGAGGGAAGATGATAAAAAGATTCAGGAGGGTCAAACGCTCAAGCTTGGGGATGCCCCCGTGCACCCCAAGAAATATTCAAGAAGACTCAAGCGTCTAAGCTTGGGGATGCCCCCGTGCATCCCCTTCTCCATCAACAATTATCAGTTCGTCTTTCGTTCCACTATATTTTAATCACTTCATGCGTTATGTGCTATGCTTGGAGCATCTTGCTTTTAGTTGCCTTTTTAGTTTTCTTTAGCTTTGCTTGCTGTTCATAACGAGTTAGAACCAAGCTTTCTTTGTGTGGGAGAGAAACACACTCCACTTCAACCTAGAACACAACATAGGATTTTCATGCTTATCTCTGCTGTGTGTGTTCTTTGTCTTTCAATAGCTACTGTCATGTTTAGCTCTTAGTTTTCATGCTTTTCTTTTTAAAGAGCTTTTGTTTAGTTGGTTGCTGAACTCTCTTGAGTTTTCATGTTTATCTTGTTAAGAGAGTTTGTCTGTTGCACTGAGTTGTGTGTCTTAACTTAAAGTAGGTAATTGAGGTTGCTATTTAATTTTAGTAGTAACCTGCAATAGTTTTGAGGTATTGCCATGAGTAATGTTTGAACTTTTGGTGTCAAGAGCTTTAGCCTATTAGTGATAGATGTCGTATTTTGGGCAATCCGTGTTTATTTTCGAAAACCTACAAAATAGTTGAGAACTTTAGCTACTAAATGGATCACTAATCTTTGGAGGGATCGAATATTAGAGTACACTCACGTACCATGGGTCGAGGATGAGCAAGGGTAACCAAACTCCCATACACACCTCCTCGGGGTACTTGTCTCTTTGTGAACCTCCTAATTAGATTGAGAGTTACCGATAATAAGTGCATGAGTTCTTCGGACTAATGTGAGTATTCGAAGGTTGACACTTCACCTAACCATATTTTTCTAGCCTCTTCGGTACCGTGCATTGCCCTTTCTCACCTCGAGAGTTGGTGCATACTTCGCTGGTGCATCCAAATACTTGGCATGATACGCTCTGTCATCATAAGCCTCATTATATCCTTCCTCAAAACAGCCACCATACCTACCTATTAAGGCATTTCCATAGCCTTTCCGAGATACATTGCCATGCAACATCCATCCTCTCATGACTTGATCTTCATGTCATACATGCTTTTTGCTTGATCGATGAGCCGAATGCTAGTTGGGCCTTGCCCTAATCATTGCTACATGACGCGCTAGTATCATTGCATATCCTGCTACACTGGCAGAGGCATACATTTGCATACATCATGATAGTTTCATTTTCTTTATGTTGAGTACTTTCGTAAAAGTGTGAAAGATCTTCTATACTTCTTGTAATACATAGAATGTTGCCCCTAAAGTGAGGAAAAGATCCCAAAGAGGACAAATCAAAAGATCCCAAAGAGGACAAAATCAAAAGATCCCAAAGAGGACAAATGAGAGATAAATAGAAAGAGCCATCGAGGCCACAAAAAAATAAAAAAAAAGAGAAAAAGAGAAAAAGAAATAAAAAGAGAGAAGGGGGCACACTACTATTTCTTTTGAGAGATCCACACTCGTACTCCATCTTATACTTTGTACTCCATAGAGATTATCATTTATGCATATAGCTATGTGGGGACCTTTAAACTACAGAACTTGGCTTGTATATTCCAATGATGAGCCTCCTCAAAAGAGCTCTAGGTCTTCTTGAGCAAGCAAGTTGGATGCACCCCCACTAGTTCCATTGGAGAGCTTACCTTAGCTCATATGTGCATCCGTTGCATGGCGATCCCTACTCCTCACATCATATCTATCATTTGGCTTTCTCTCGCCGATGATTGTCCTCATTGATGTGAGCCTTTCACACCTTTTTTGTCTTCCCCCTCTATCATTTTTCTCTTTGCCATCCTAAGTGTCAACTTTCTTGCTTACGCTCATCCATTGCATGAGTGCTCAAAATATCGAAAGGGAGTGGATCATTTTGACTTGTACCTGGCTGACGGTCTGGGGATGAGTCAAGATAAGATTCCAAAGAAGACCAAGTGTGAAACTTTAGTAGATTAAGTTCTCAACAATATAAAAACTATGTTTTACTCTCATATATCCCTATCCCCTTTCTTGCACGCAAACACCATTTGGAGACATTCGAGTCACGGACAGCGAGAGCTCTTGCACCTTTATGTTCTTATGTTACTTGTTACAATGCTAATATAGACTCTTGCTTGTTATGACTTGAATTGGATTACATGCCTTGATTGCTTTACTTAAAAGTTCTTATATGGTTAATAGCATGTCACCATAGAAATTATGCTTGTTATCATTTACCTACTCGAGGACGAGCAGGAATTAAGCTTGGGGATGTTGATACGTCCAAAACGTATCTATAATTTCTGCTTGCTCCATGCCTCTTTTGTGGGATATTGCTATGATATTTATGCACTTCCATACACTTTTGATCATATTTGGACTAACCTATTAACTCAGTGCACCCCAGTGCCAGTTTCTGTTTTCTGCTGTTTTTGTATTTTAGGTTTTCCCATTACTTAAAATGCCAGAAAAATTCCGGGAAAAATATATAAAAAATCAGCACTCCAGAAGCTTCCATACGGCAGAAGTAGGGCCAGAGGGGGGCCAGAGGGGCTCCAGGCGCCCTGGGGGGCGGCCCCACCCCTGGCCGCGCCGGGGGGGAGGGGGCTGGGCCCCCCTCTCCGCCTCTGGTGCCCCCTTTGGCATATATTTAACACGCGTCCCGAAACCCTCGAGGACGGAACCCTTTTTCGCGATCTCATCTCTGTTCCGCCGCCGCCGCGCTTCCAAGATCGGGAGCACCAGGAGAACTCTTCCCGGCACCCTGCCGGAGGGGAGAACCACCACCGGGAGCTTCTCCACCACCATGGACGCTTCCCGGATGAGCCGTGAGTAGTCTCCCTTGGACCATGGGTCCATGACCAGTAGCTATGTGATGTTCTCCTCCCCTTCTTGTTCTTCATGGATTAGACCTCGTGAGCTGCCCTACATGATCGAGGCACATATGTAATCTTTATCCTGTTGCTATGCTGAGTTTGCTGGGATCTGATGGATTATGAGATCATGTTCAGATTGTGTGTGAGTAATATATTTGATTCACCTCTTTTATATTTATGTTCTTGAGTAATTCTTGCATGTTCTCCGTTGCTGTTTATTGCTTTGGCCGAGTAGTATGTAGTAACTCCAAGTGGAACATTATGCTTGATTAAGGGTTCATGCCCCTCGATGACTAGCTTGAGTGACAGAAACATGAGTCTAGGGGATGTGCTGTTGCCACAAGGGGGAAAACAACGGTGCTTGTACTTGCGGGTGCAAGGATTGTTTACTTTACGCAAAGTTCTTTTAATGCAGTTGTCTGTTGCTTTGAGTTTACACTTTGGGTGGGACTCGCAACTTAATACCAGCGAGATGTTCTGGATAGATATCTCAAGGTGGATGATTAGTAGTAGATGCAGATGGATTTCGGTCTACTTGCCTTGGCGTACCGCCCATGCTTTTGAGCCTCTACCTTTCTTTGCAGCATAGTTAGCATTGGTTTGCGCACATAATCCTGTCAATTGCCTAGCTGTAATTTGTTTACCTCGCTTAGCTGTTTTATCGTCTTTTGGGAGAGAGACATCACTAGTGAACATAATGGGACCCCGGTCCATATTACCATCACTGATCACACCCGCTATTTATTTCCTGTTCTTATTTCCTAGTTGCAGTAATACCTATCACTATTATCTCTTGCGTTTGATCCTTTGTAAACGACAAGGCCGGAGGGATTGACAACCTCTCTGTACTCGTTGGGACCAAAGTTATTTGTATCTGTGTGCAGGTCCTGTCAAGCGAAAGTTTCTGGCGCCCTTGACACCTTCTTGTCGACCCTCGGAGCCTCACGGGATTCGATCCTTGGTATCTTTGCCAAGGGAAACTTGCCGTTACGCTACATCTCAAACCTTCCACTTGGGGTAACCAACGAGGGGCGAGAAGCCATCACCCCCCGAGTGAGAGGGTTGCTCTTAATTCGGAGTGGTTTTTATAACTTAGGAGGTTATGGGGTCGCAGCTAAGCCCCCGAGTGAGAGGGTTGCTCTTCACTCGGAGTGGTTTTTATAACTTAGGCAATTACGGGGTCGCAACTAAGCCCCCGAGTGAGAGGGTTGCTCTTCACTCGGAGTGGTTTTTGTAACTTAGGCAATTACGGGGTCGCAGCTAAGCCCCTGAGTGAGAGGGTTCCTCTTCACTTGGAGTGGTTTTTGTAACTTAGGCGATTATGGGGTCACAGCTAAGCCCCCGAGTGAGAGTGTTGCTCTTCACCCAGAGTGGTTTTTGTAACTTAGGCGATTACGGGGTCGCAGCTAAGTCCCCGAGTGAGAGGGTTGCTCTTCACTCGGAGTGGTTTTGTAACTTAGGAGAATCGGATTCGCAGCTAAGCCCCCGAGTAATAGGGTTGCTCTCCACTCGGAGTGGTTTTGTAACTTAGGCGAATCGGATTCGCAGCTAAGCCCCCGAGTAAGAGGGTTGCTTTTACTTCGGAGTATTTTTGTAACTTAGGCGAATCGGATTCGCGGCTAAGCACCCACTTGGGGATTTGAGAATAGGCATCTTTGTAATCAGTAATCATTAAGGAATTGTTGCGAACTAGTCTTTGAAAAACAAGCTGGAAGGTTCTTATTACAACTCGACTGGTCGAGTGCTTCAAGTATAGAAGCGGCGGAGCAGATCCGCGTTCCATGAACGAGGCTCATCTTTCTTCTTGGCCACGTTGTAGATGTGGTACGCCCCATTGTGTAGTACCTTGGTGACGATGAAGGAGCATTCCCAGGCTGGGGCAAGCTTGTGAGGTTGCTTCTGACGTACTCGGAGAACCAGGTCCCCTTCCTGGAATGCCCGCCTTCGAACATTGCGGGCATGGAATCGACGCTGGTCCTCTTGGTAAATGGTCGAGCGGATCAAGGCCATCTCGCGTTCTTCCTCCAGGAGGTTGACTGCATCTTGACGGGCGTACTCTGCTTCTGCTTCGGAGAAGAGTTCCACTCGAGGGGCGTTGTGCAACAAATCACTCGGTAGCATGGCCTCAGCACCATTGATCATGAAGAAGGGGGTACGGTCAGTCGACCGATTCGGAGTTGTCCTTAGCCCCCATAAGACAGACGGTAGTTCAGTCACCCAATCTCCAACGGCGTGCTTGAGGTCACGCATAAGCCGCGGTTTCAGGCCTTGGAGGATCAAACCATTTTCCCTTTCTGCTTGTCCATTCGACTGCGGATGCTACAGATGCGTGGTCAACCCGAGTACCTTGGGAGGAACAGAACGCTCCGAATTCGTCTGAGTCAAAGTTGGAGCCGTTATTCGTGATGATGCTGTGGGGGACTCCGTATCTGAATATCAATCTCGGATGAAGCTGATGGCGGTGCTCGAGCCGAGGTTCTTGATGGGCTTGGCTTCGATCCATTTGGTAAACTTGTCGACTGCTACGAGCAAGTGAGTGAATCCGCTCCTGCCGGTTTTGAAGGGACCGACCATGTCCAACCCCCAAACGGAAAATGGCCAAACCAACGGGATGGTCTTCAAGGCAGATGCAGGTTTGTGAGACATGTTGGAGTAGAAATGGCAGCCTTCGCACTTGTCTATGATATCCTTTGCGATCTCATTTGGTCGGGACCAGTAGAATCCAGCTCGGTATGCCTTGGCCACGATAGTCCGAGAGGAAGCGTGGTGGCCACAAGTTCCCGAGTGAATCTCATTCAGAATCATTCGACCTTCTTCAGGGGTGATGCAGCACTGAGCGACTCCCGTGACACTCTCCCTGTAGAGTTGACCCTGTATGACAGTAAAGGCTTTGGATCGAGGAACAACCTGACGCGCCTCCTCTTCATCCTCTGGGAGTTCTTGCCTGAGCAAGTACGCTATGTACGGCACAGTCTAGTCGAGAGTGATCACCAGGATCTCCATGAGTAAGTCGACCACCGTAGGAACTTCGACTTTAGTCGGATTGGATGCACTTATCGGCTACGGGGGCTCCTCTGTGAAGGGATCCTCTTTGACTGAGGGGGTGTGCAAATGCTCTAAGAACACATTCTTGGGTATAGGTTTCCGAGTGGACCCTATCTTCGTGAGGTCATCAGCAAGCTGGTTCTTGATTCTAGGCACGTGGTGGAGCTCTAAACCTTCAAATTTCTTTTCCAGCTTCCGCACTGCACTATAGTAACTGGTCATTGCTGGGCTTCTGACATCCCACTCCTTCATCACCTGATTGACTACCAAGTCTGAGTCGACGTATACCATCAGGCGACGGACGTCAAGTGAGATGGCCATACGCAACCCGTACCAAAGTGCGTCGTATTCAGCTTCGTTGTTTGAACAATCGAAGTGAATTTGAAGGACATAACTGAGCTTGTCGCCTCTAGGGGACACCAAAACCACAACTGCACCAGATCCATTCAAAATCTTGGATCCATCGAAGAACATGATCCAGTGATCCGACTGGATCTGAGTCGGTTGCTCCTGTTCGATCCATTCGGCCACAAAATCTGCTATTGCCTGAGACTTGACAGCTTTCTTCGCCTCGAACTTGATGTCAAGCGGAAGGAGTTCAATTGCCCATTTGGCCACTCGACCGGTTGCATCTCGGTTGTTCAGAATTTCCGATAGTGGGGAGTCGCTGACGACTGAAATCGAATGATCCGAGAAGTAGTGAGCAACTTTCTTTGCGGTCAAGTAAATCCCGTACACAAGCTTCTGGTAATACGGGTATCTTTGCTTGGAGGGGGTCAATACTTAGGAAATGTAACGGATTGGGCGTTGGACTTTGTAGGCTTTGCCTTCTTCTCCCCGCTCGACCGTGAGTACAGTGGTGACAACTTGTCCGGTGGTCGCGACGTACAATAAAAGAGGCTCTTTGCTGACTGGGGCAACAAGCACCGGCTGGGTGGAAAGCAGCGCTTTGAGCTCCTCAAACGCTGCTCAGCTTCAGAATTCCACTCGAACTTTTCAGACTTCTTCATCAGTCGGTAGAGAGGTAATGCCTTCTCACTGAGACGTGAAATGAACCG
Organism: Secale cereale; assembly: GCA_902687465.1. Taxonomy (NCBI): domain Eukaryota; kingdom Viridiplantae; phylum Streptophyta; class Magnoliopsida; order Poales; family Poaceae; genus Secale; species Secale cereale. Next base: position 428,993,291 of record LR738713.1, on the reverse strand, counting down.
ACTCAATGCGGCCAAGCAACTAGTTTGCTTGTGGACGTCGTGTACACGCACGGGGCGCTTCATTCGGAGGATGTCACTAACTTTCTCTGGGTTGGCTTCGATTCCCCGTTCTGAAACAAGGAAACCGAGTAACTTGCCGCCTGGAACTCCGAATGTACATTTCGATGGGTTAAGCTTGATATCATAGCTTCTTAGATTTGCGAATGTCTCAGCGAGGTCAGTCGGTAGGTCGGAACCTTTACGTGACTTGACCACGATGTCATCCATATATGCTTCTACGTTCCAACTGATTTGCTTCAGCAGACACTTTTGAATCATGCACATGAAGGTAGCACCGACATTCTTGAGGCCGAAAGGCATGGTGACATAACAAAAACACCCAAATGGGGTGATGAAGGCTGTCTTGATTTCATCGGGTCCAAACAGTCGGATTTGATGGTACCTGGAATATGCGTCCAGAAAAGACAAACGCTCGCATCCCGCAGTCGAGTCGACCATCTGATCGATGCGGTGGAGAGGGAAATTATCTTTCGGGCAGGCCCAATTGATATGCTTGAAATCGATGCACATGCGGATGGGTTTGTCCTTCTTGGGGACCATGACCACATTGGTGAGCCACTCGGAGTGGTAGATCTCGCGGATGAACTCAGCTACAAGAAGCCGAGCCACCTCTTCGCCGATTGCTTTTCTCTTCTCCGCGGCGAACCGACAGAGATGTTCCTTCACGGGTTTCACTTTTGGGTCGACTCGCAAATGGTGCTCAGCCTGTCCCCTAGGTACACCTGGTATGTCAGATGGTTTCCATGCGAAGATGTCCCAGTTCTCACGGAGGAACTGGATGAGCGCTTCTTCCTACTTGCTGTCGGGTGTAGTTGAGATGTGGCTCGGAGTCGCATTGGCGTTTGCTACTTCTCGAGCTTGCGTTATATTCCCTCGAACATGAAAGGGAGATGCAACATAGTAGCGTAAGTATTTCCCTCAGTTTTTGAGAACCAAGGTATCAATCCAGTAGGAGACCATGCGCTAGTCCCTTGCACCTGCACAAACAAATAAGAACTTCGCAGCCAACGCGATAAGGGGTTGTCAATCCCTTTACGGTCACTTACTAAAGAGAGATCTGATAGAGATGATAGTTTATATATTTGGTATTTTTAGTTTATAAGAACAACAAATAAAAGCGATAAAAGTAAAGTAGATGTAGATTGATATGTTGAGAATATACCCGGGGGCCATAGTGTTCTCTAGTGGCTTCTCTCATGATAGCGATATTCTACGGCGGGTAAACAAATTAGTGTCGAGCAATTGATAGAAAAGCGAATAATTATGAGACTATTTAGGCATGATCATTGTATATAGACATCACGTCCGAGACAAGTAGACCGACTCCTGCCTGCATCTACTACTGTTACTCCACACATCGACCGCTATCCAGCATGCATCTAGTGTATTGAGTTCATAAGAACAAAGTAACGCCTTAAGCAAGATGACATGATGTAGAGGGATAAACTCAAGCAATATGATATAAACCCCATATTTTTATCCTCGATGGCAACAATACAATACGTGCCTTGCTGCCCCTACTGTCACTAGGAAAGGACACCGCAAGATTGAACCCAAAGCCAAGCACTTCTCCCATTGCAAGAACTATAGATCTAGTAGGCCAAACCAAACCAATAATTCGAAGAGACTTGCAAGGATATTATGCACACACATAAAAAGTTCAGAGAAGAACCAAATATCTTTCATAGATAACCTTGATCATAAACTCAGAATTCATCGGATCTCGACAAACACACCGCAAAAAGAGATTACATCGAATAGATCTCCTCGAAGACCAAGGAGAACTTTGTATTGAGATCCAAAGAGAGAGAAGAAGCCATCTAGATACTAGCTATGGACCCGAAGGCATGTGGTAAACTACTCACAACTCATGGTGAGGGCGATGATGATGATGAAGAAGACCTCCGTGATGGATCCCCCTCCGGTGGAGCTCCGGAATAGGCTCCAAGATGGGATCTTCACGGGAATAGAAGGTACGGCGGTGGAATTAGGGTTTTCTCTCTTTTCACGGAGTTTCTGGTGTACATAGACTTATATAGGAAGAAGAAGGGCACCGGGGGACGCTCGAGGGGGCCACGAGGCAGGGGGCGCGCCCCCACCCTTGTGGGCCAGCCCTCGATCCCCTGACATGGTTCTCAAGCTCCGTGTGCGTGATTTTCCCCAAAAATATCTCTCGCGAAGGTTTCATTCCGTTTGGACTCCGTTTGATATTCTTTTTCTGCAAAACCCTGAAACAGGGAAAAAACTGCAATCTGGACTGGGCCTTTGGGTTAGTAGGTTAGTCCCAAAAATGATATAAAAGTGAAAGATAAAGCCCATTAAACATCCAAGACTTCATAAATAATAGCATGGAACAATAAAAAATTATAGATACGTTGGAGACGTATCAGGGTCGGTGGGGTGAATGTGCACATGTTTCGTCTCTCCCACCGACTGGAATGCTGACTCGGAAGCTGGCTTCTTAGCACGCAACAAATCACTCGGATCCACATTCTTTTGGTACTCCTCCATCTCCACTGCTACCATCTGCTCGTCAGCAATTTTCGAGCCTTTCTGGAAGCACTCTTCTGCCTTCTGCCGGTTCCTCGTGATGGTTATCATGCCTTTAGGCCCATCTTTAGTTTGAGGTACACATAACACAGCCGAGCCATAAAATGGGCGTAGGCGGGCCTGCCCAGTATGGCATGATAGGCGCTGTGGAAGTCCACCACCTCAAACGTCAGCTTCTCTTTGCGGAAATTCTTTGAATCGCCAAAAACCACGTTGAGTGAAATCTGACCAAGTCGGCTTTCTTTCCGGGGATGACCCCGTGAAATCTCATGTTTCTCTCACTTGGCTTGGACATCGGAATGCCTATCCCACGGAGGGTTTTAGCGTACAGTATGTTCAAGCCACTGCCGCCATCCATCAGAACCTTGGTCAAACGAGTACCATCGACAACTGGGTCGACCACCAACGCCTGCCGCCCAGGGGTTGCAATGTGTGTGGGGTGGTCGGATTGGTCAAATGTAATGGGAGTCTTGGACCATTTTAGGTACGTCGTCATTGCCGGAGCTACCATGTTGACTTCTCTACTGATAACTTTCAGCCGACTCTTGCTCTCTACGTCAACAAAAATCATCAAGGTGGAGTTGATCTGGTGGTAACCTCCATCCCCTTCTTTGTCCTCGGTCTCCCCTGTTTCCTTTTCTTTCTCAGCGGGTTGATATTTCTAGAAATTCTGGATCAGGAGCCGACACTGTTGAGTGGTATGCTTGGGATAAACCAAGTTCCCCTCTTCATCTTTCTTCATGTGGATAGGACACGGTAGGTCGAGCATGTCATTCCCCGCTTGATCTTTCACTTTCTTGGGGATCCAAGGGACTTTAGGCTTTCCTTTGCCTTTCCCTTGGGTAAGGGCCGCAGCTTCACCTTGAACTGCTGGTTCTGCTTTGCGCTTCGGCTTCCGATTGGAATTCTGGTTATCTTGGCCGACTGGTTTCTTGCCGCTGCGGAGTCGATCGGTATCTTCTCTGTTAGTATACCGACTGGCTATTTCCATCATCCGAGTCAGGGACATATCTCATGTTCGACCGAACTTCAGGTTCAGCTCTCTGTACCGCACGCCCTCCTTGAAGGCGCAGACTGCTTGATGCTCAGACACATTTTCCACCGTGTGATGCAAGCTGGTCCACCTTTGGATGTAAACTCTCAGGGTTTCATTCGACTTCTGAACACAATGCTGCAACTTCGCCAGCCCCGCAGGTGCCCTCGAAGGTCCCGACAAACACTCGGGCTAGCTCTTCCCAACTGTAAATGCTCCCAGGGGCCAACTGATTTAGCCACGCCTGGGCCGAGCCACCTAACATCAGGGGGAGATGCTTCATAGCCACATCATCATTGCCGCCACCGATCTACACAGCTACACGGTAATCCTCGAGCCAAGTGTCCGGCTTTGACTCGCCGGTGAACTAACTCACTCCCGCCGCCAATATGAAGTTGGGGGGAATCTCAGCAGCCCTGATGGCATTTATAAAACACTCGGTCCCAAAGACAGATGATCGGCTGCCACTTGGGCGATCTCTGCCTTGCTCTTCTCTGTATGCACGGTTCCCGTCGACCAGGCCTTGCACAAGAACCAATCTTGCGTCAAAGCCGGGCCTTCTGGGATCTGGAGGAATCCTCCGCTCGTCGTCACGCAGACGCCTGCCGTCGTGTCGCCTGGGCGAGTACGATCCGCTTCCCGGAGGAGGCGTTGGCACTCGGCGGCGATCGTTGTGACCAGGTCGACGATCGTACTGTTCGTCATTCCGACCCAGATGCCGGTCTTGACGGGGTCCACGGTACTCGCGCCTCGGAGGCGACCTTGGGCTGTGAGCTGACCAGACAGTGTTTGCCGCCACTGATCTGCTATGAATTTTGTTACGCGACTGAGAGATGGCCGCGTTCTGCTCTCCTGCTGTCCGGAGCAGCGCCCGGATCTGCTGCAAGCCTCTCCCAGCCTCCGACGAAGACGGCTGGATAGAATCTGCGATGCGGGCAGCAGCTTCGAGGTTCTGGATTGGCGTTCGGAATACCTGAGGTTCACGCGGGAATGATTGCCACGACCGTCGACTAGATTCGGGAATCAGTTGGCGGGCCCGATTGTCGAGTGAACGATGGATATTTTCCAGTCGCGCGTGCTCAGCCACAGTGGCTAGGCGCGTGGCTTCCAGGGCCCGAGCCTCTAGGGAGTCCCCCATGATAGGGGTGTAAAGTGCATCTTCATTGCGGTGGCAGAGCTCGTCCCTTTGCTCGGCGGTGAGGGGCTGGGGAATGTACCCATCGTGGTCGTACGACTGACCGTTGTCGCTGCCGTCGTTTCTGCCGCGAGGGTACCCCGGCGGACTATGCCGTGAGTCGACCATGTGGACTTCAGCCGCGGGGTCGCTGCTCCCACACTCGGAAAGCGAGTCCACGGACTCAGTCGACAGATCGACCAGCCCGTAGTGGTATTCGTCGGGCTCGATGGCCGCAACTTGAGGGGTGGCCGTTTGGTGAGCCACCGCGTGCTTCACTCACCGCTGGAGCCGCGATCGACCGGATCACTTGCGGCGACGTCCAACGGGGACGACAGACGATGAAGGAGTCGACCGATATTGAGTCGACGACTGCCGGAGAAAAACGCCGCAGGCACCGGCACAGAAGTGCATGGCCCCGCGGACGGGTAGCGCCTCGACATCGAGGGGGGCCTCCTGGAGCCAAGCGGAGTTGTCGGCGACGAAGATGAGCGCGCCGAGTCGGATCTCGCGGCCCAGCACCAAACCACCTCCAGAAACCATGATGATGGAGGTCGGAGAAAAAAGCTTGCAACCTCACCTGAAGTCGCTAAGACACCTGCCCCACGGTGGGCGCCAACTGTCGTGGTTCTAAGTCTGACAGTACGAGTAGGGGGTACGTAGGGGGAGGCAAGGTCCTAGCTACGGTGAGATTGTTCACAAGATGTTTACGAGTTTAGGCCCTTCTCGGAGGAAGTAACAGCCCTACGTCTCGGTGCCCGGAGGCGGTCGAGTGGAATGTATATGTGTGTGTGAGTTACAGGGGGTGCGAACCCTTGTACTGGAGGAGGGGTGGCTTATATAGAGTCCGACAGGACCCCATCCATCCCCACATTACAAAGGATTCAATGTACATAAAGGCATGACGTTACTGATAACGCCTGCAATAAAGGGTGATAAAGGCATTCATTACCGCAGAATGAATGCATGACCGTTGCTGGCCTAACGGGACCTTCGACCTTCGGCGGTCGAGTGTCCTCATCCTTTCGAGTGGAGTTGAGTCGTCTGAGTGGAGGTGTGCAGTCGAGTGCAATGTCCTCTTGGGCCGTATTAGTCGACTATTTCTGCTGTCTTCGAGTTGTCTCTTGAGCTTCTGGGGTAGTGACCTTGGGTGGGGTATCTAGGTCAGGCCCGTGACCCTACCCTAGGTCTGTAGCATCATCACGAGGGACTCGCGCGTGGTATCCTACTGTATTGATACCTTGGTTCTCAAAAACTGAGGGAAATGCTACTGTGCTGCATCACCCTTTCCTCTTCGAGAGAATACAACGCAAGCTCGAGAAGTAGCAAGAAGAATTTCTGGCGCCGTTGCCGGGGAGGCTTACGCAAAAGTCATATGCCAAGTACCTATCACAAACCCTTATCCTTCGCCTTACATTTATTTGCCTCTCGTTTTCCTCTCCCCCACTTCACCTTTGCAGTTTTATTTGCCCTTCGTTTGCCGTGTGTTTACCGTTCGCTTGCTTCTTGTTTGCCTGTGTGTTGCATTGCTTGCTTGTCACTATGGCTCAGAACAATACCAAATTGTGTGACTTTTCCAATACCAACAATAATTATTTTATTAGCACTCCGATTGCACCTATTACCGATGCTGGATCTTGTGAGATCAATGCTGCTCTGTTGAATCTTGTCATGAAAGATCAAATTTTTGGCCTTCCTAGTGAAGAAGCCGCTACCCATCTAAACAACTTTGTTGATTTGTGTGATATGCAAAAGAAAAGGGATACGGATAATGGTATTATTAAATTGAAGCTATTTCCGTTTTCACTTAGAGATCGTGCTAAAACTTGGTTTTCCTCTTTGCTTAGAAATAGTATTGATTTATGGAATAAGTGCAAAGATGCTTTTATCTATAAGTATTTTCCTTCTGCTAAGATTATCTCTCTTAGAAACGATAGTATGAATTTTAAGTAACTAGATCATGAGCATGTTGCACAAGCTTGGGAGAGAATGAAATTAATGATACATAATTTCCCTACACATGGTTTGAACTTATGGATGATTATACAAAACTTTTATTCTGGCTTGAATTTTGCTTCTAGAAATCTTTTATATTCGGCAGTAGGAGGCACTTTCATGGAAACTACCTTAGGAGAAGCTACCAAACTTCTAGATAATATTATGGTTAACTACTCTCAATGGCACACCGGAAGATCTACTAGTAAAAAAGTGCATGCTATTGAAGAGATTAGTGTTTTGAGTGGAAAGATGGATGAACTTATGAAATTATTTGCTACTAAGAGTGCTTCTTTTGATCCTAATGATATGCCTTTATCCACGTTGATTGAAAATAATAATGAATATTTGGATGTGAATTTTGTTGGTAGGAATAATTTTTGTAACAATGCTTATAGAGGAAACTTTAATCCTAGGCCTTTTCCTAGTAATTCCTCTAATAATTATGGTAATTCCTACAATAACTCTTATGGAAATTTTGGTAAGATGCCCTCTGAATTTGAAACTAGTGTTAAGGAGTTTATGATGTCGCAAAAGAATTTCAATGATTTGTTTGAAGAAAAATTGCTTAAGATTGATGAGTTGGCTAAAAGCATGGATAGAATTACTCTTGATGTTGATTCTTTGAAACTTAGATCTATTCCACCTAAGCATGATATCAATGAGTCTCTCAAAGCTATGAGAATTTCCATTGATGAATGCAAAGAAAGAACCGCTAGTATGCGTGCTAAAAAAGAAAGCTTTATGAAAGCGTGTTCTTCTAGTTATCATGAAAATAAAGACGAAGATATGAAAGTTATTGATGTGTCTCCTATTAGATCCTTGTTTTCTAGTATGAATCTTGATAAATATGGGACTGTACATGAGTCTACTTTAGTTAAAAGGCGTCCCAATGATTCGGAGTTTTTAGATCTTGATGCTAAAATTGTTAAAAGAGGGATTGAAGAGATTAAAACTTTGCATAGTGATGAACCCACTATTTTGGATATCAAGGGACTCAGTTATGATAATTGCTCTTTGATAGATTGTATTTCCTTGTTGCAATCCATACTAAATTCTCCACATGCTTATAGTCAAAATAAGGATTTTACCAAACACACAGTTGATGCTTTGATGCAATCTTATGAAGAAAAACTTGAATTAGAAGTTTCTATCTCTAGAAAGCTTTATGATGAGTGGGAACCTACTATTAAAATTAAAATTAAAGATCATGAATGCTTTGGCTTGTGTGATTTGGGTGCAAGTGTTTCTACTATCCCAAAGACTTTGTGTGATTTGTTAGGTTTCCATGAGCTTGATGATTGTTCTTTAAATTTGCATCTTGCGGATTCTACCATTAAGAAACCTACGGGAAGGATTAATGATGTTCTTATTGTTGGCAATAGGAATTATGTGCCCGTAGATTTTCTTGTTCTTGATATAAATTGCAATCCTTCATGTCCTATTATTCTTGGTAGACCTTTCCTTAGAACGATTGGTGCCATTATTGACAAAAGGAAGGAAATATTAGATTCCAATTTCCGTTAAGGAAAGGCATGGAACACTTTCCTAGAAAGAAAATCAAATTACCATACAAATCTATTATGAGAGCCACTTATGGATTGCCTTCCAAAGATGGCAATACCTAGATCTATTCTTGTATCGTGCCTAGCTAGGGGCGTTAAAGATAGCGCTTGTTGGGAGGCAACCCAATTATATTTTCCTTGTTTTTGCTTATGTTTAGGAATAAATATTTCATATTGCTTCTCTTTAGATGTGGTTTTGTGTTTTAATTAGTGTTTGTGCCAAGTAGAACCTTTCGGAAGACTTGTGTGAAGTTTATATGATCATGCTGTAAAAAACAGAAACTTTAGCGCTCACGAGATCAGCCACGAGATTTTACTGGAGAGTGCTATTTAGTTGATTCTTTTTGCAGATGATTAATAGACTAATTCCTCACGTCTACCAATTTATTTCAATTGTTTTGGAGTTACATAAGTATACGAAAGTCACAGATTACTACAGACTGTTCTGTTTTTGACAGATTCTGTTTTTCGTGTGTTGTTTGCTTATTTTGATGCATCTATGAGTAGCATTGGAGGATATGAGTCCTAGAGAAGTTGGAATACAGTAGGTTTAACACCAATATAAACAAATAAGGAGTTCATTACAGTACCTTTGAGTGGTGGTTTGTTTTCTTATACTAACGGAGCTCACGAGATTTTTGGCTAAGTTTTGTGTTGTGAAGTTTTCAAGTTTTGAGTATGGCTTTGATGGACTATGGAACAAAGAGTGGCAAGAGCCTAAGCTTGGGGATTCCCAAGGCACCCCAAGGTAAATTTCAAGTACAACCAAAAGCCTAAGCTTGGAGATGCCCCAGGAAGGCATCCCCTCTTTCGTCTTCACCTATCGGTAACTATACTCGGGACTATATTTTTATTCACCACATGATATGTGTTTTGCTTGGAGCGTCATGTATGATTTGAGTATTTGCTTTTTAGTTCGCCACAATCATCCTTGCTGGACACACCTTTTGAGAGAGATAAATATGATTTAATATTTTTTAGAATAGTCTATGTGCTTCACTTATATCTTTTGAGCTAGATAGTTTTGCTCTCGTGCTTCACTTATATCTTTTAGAGCACGGTGGTGGTTTTATTTTGTAGAAATTGTTGATCTCTCATGCTTCACTTATATCCTTTTGAGAGTCTTTTAGAACAGCATGGTAATGTGCTTTGGTTATAAAACTAGTCCTAATATGATAGGAATCCAAGATGAATATAGTAACAACTTCCATATAAAGTGCATTGAATATGATGAGAAGTTTGATACTTGATGATTGTTTTGAGATATGAGGATGGTGATATTAGAGTCATGCTAGTGGAGTAATTATGAATTTGAGAAATACTTGTGTTAAAGTTTGTGATTCCCGTAGCATGCACGTATGGTGAACTGCTATGTGACGAAGTTAGTGCATGAGGTATTTATTGAGTGTCATCCTTTGTGTGGAGGTCGGGATCGCGCGATGGTTAACTCCTACCAACCCTTCCTCTAGGAGCATGCGTTGATTACTTTGTTTTGATGACTCGTAAATTTTTGCAATAAGTATATGAGTTCTTTATGACTAATGTCGAGTCCATGGATTATACGCACTCTCACCCTTCCACCATTGCTAGCCTCTCTTGTACCCCGCAACTCTCGCCGATACCATACACCCACCATATACCTTCCTCAAAACAGCCACCATACCTACCAATCCTGGCATTTCCATAGCCATTCTGAGATATATTGCCATGCAACTTTCCACCGTTCCGTTCATACGACACACTTCAAATTGTCATATTGCCATGCATGTTCATGTAGTTGACATCGTATTTGTGGCTAGGCCACCATGCATAATTTCCCATACATGTCATTCTTGATTCATTGCACATCCTGGTACACCACCGGAGGCATTCATATAGAGTCATATTTTGTTCTAGCTTCTAGTTGTAATCTTTGAGTTGTAAGTCAATAAAAGTGTGATGATCTTCATTATTAGAGCATTGTCCCATGTGAGGAAAGGCCAAAAAAAGGAGATGGCCCAAAAAAATAGAGAGGGGCTAAATAAAAAAGAAGAGAAAAAAAATAGAAAGCACCTCCAAAAAAATGAGAGAAAAGAGAGAAGGGACAATGCTACTATCCTTTTCCACACTTGTGCTTCAAAGTAGCACCATGATCTTCATGATAGAGAGTCTCTTGTTTTGTCACTTTCATATACTAGTGGGAATTTACATTATAGAACTTGGCTTGTATATTCCAACGATGGGCTTCCTCAAATGCCCTAGTCTTCATGAGCAAGCAAGTTGGATGCACACCCACTTAGTTTCTTTTGATGAGCTTTCATACACTTATAGCTCTAGTGCATCCGCTGCATGGCAATTCCTACTCATTCACATTTATATCTATTGATGGGCCTCTCCATAGCCCATTGATACGCCTAGTCGATGTGAGACTATCTTCCTCCTTTTTGTCTTCTCCACAACCACCACTCTATTTCACCTATAGTGCTATATCAATGGCTCACTCTCATGTATTGCGTGAAAGTCGAAAGGTTTGAAAAAAATTGAGTATGAAAACAATTGCTTGGCTGAAGCCGGGGTTGTGCATGATATGCATATTAATTGTGATGAAGAGGGAGCATAACCAGACTATATGATTTTGTAGGGATAACTTTCTTTGGCCATGTTATTTTGAGAAGACATAATTGCTTTGTTAGTATGCTTGAAGTATTATTATTCTTGTGTCAATATAGACTTTTGTCTTGAATCTTTTGGATCTGAACAGTCATACAACAATAAAGAAATTACATTGAAAATTATGTTGGTTAGCATTTCACATCAAAAATTCATTTTTTATCATTTACCTACTCGGGGACGAGCAGGAATTGAGCTTGGGGATGCTTGATACATCTCCAACGTATCTATAATTTTTGATTGTTCCATGCTATTATATATTCTGTTTTGGATGTTTAATGGGCTTTATTATACACTTTTATATTATTTTTGGGACTAACCTACTAACCCAAGGCCTAGTAGAGATTGTTGTTTTTTTGCCTATTTCAGGGTTTCGCAGAAAAGGAATATCAAACGGTGTCCAAACGGAATGAAACCTTCGGGAGAGTTATTTTTGGAACGATATCAACACAGAAGACTTGGAGTACATGCGAGGGAACGAAGGAGGCAGCCACGAGGGTCTAGGGCACGCCCCCTCCCCCTGGGCGTGCCCCCCCACCCTCGTGGTCCCCCTCTGGCTCCCCCGATGCCCCCCTTCCTCCTATATATATCCATGTACCCTGAAAAAACTGAGGCAATAGAGAAAACCCTAATTCCACCGCCGCAACCTTCTGTTCCCGTGAGATCCCATCTTGGAGCCTGTTCCGGAGCTCTGCTGGAGGGGGGATCTACCACGGAGTGCTTCTACATCAACACCATAGCCTCACCATGAGTTGTGAGTAGTTTACCACAGACCTTTGGGTCCAAAGTTATTAGCTAGATGGCTTCTTCTCTCTTTTTGGATCTCAATACCAAGTTCTCCTCGGTCTTCGAGGAGATCTATTTGATGTAATCTTTTTGCTGTGTGTTTGTCAAGATCCGATGAATTGTGCGTTTATGATCAAGATTATCTATGATAAATATTTGGTTCTTTTCTGAAATCTTTTATGTACGATTATAATATCCTTGCAAGTCTCTTCGAATTATTGGTTTGGTTTGGCCTACTAGATCTATAGTTCTTGCAATGGGAGAAGTGCTTGGCTTTGGGTTCAATCTTGCGGTGTCCTTTCCCAGTGACAGCAGGGGCAGCAAGGCACGTATTGTATTGTTGCCATCGAGGATAAAAAGATGGGGTTTATATCATATTGCTTGAGTTTATCCCTCTACATCATGTCATCTTGCTTAAAGCATTACTCTATTCTTATGAACTTAATACTGTAGATGCATGCTGGATAGCGGTCGATGTGTGGAGTAATAGTAGTAGATGCAAAATCGTTTTGGTCTATTTGTCACGGATGTGATCCTATATGTAATGATCATGCCTAGATATTCTCATAACTATGCACTTTTCTATGAATTGCTCGACAGTAATTTGTTCACACACCGTAGAATTCTGCTATCATGAGAGAAGCCACTCGTGAAACCTATGGCCCCCGGGTCTATTCTTTACATATTAAACCTTCATCTACTTTACTTTGCTTTATTTACTGTATGTTATACCAAAAATATTATAGTATCCTATCTATCAGATCTCACTTTCGTAAGTGACCGTAAAGGGATTGACAACCCCTTACCGCGTTGGCTGCGAAGTTCTTATTTGTTTGTGCAGGTGCGAGGGACTCGGGCATGGTCTCCTACTGGATTGATACCTTGGTCCTCAAAAACTAAGGGAAATACTTACGCTACTGTGCTGCATCACCCTTTCCTCTTCAAGGGAATACAACGCAAGCTCGAGAAGTAGCATACTCCCTGACCTTCATCTTGAAGCTATATTGATTGGTACATCTGTTGTGTAGGACGCCTCGGTCGTATTGCCAAGATCTCCCTGAGAGAAGGTGGCACACGGCCATCGGAACTACATCACACTCCAAGGTATCTTCGTATGCGCCGATCTTGAAGGGAACTTGAACTTGGTAGTATTATGGCGATATCCATTTCTTGGTAGTAGTATTCCACCGTCTTTGAGCCTTGCTTGAGGAGTTTTAACTTCTTGTAGAGATGCCGGCTATAGTGTGTAGGCACAAAGCAAGCGCGCATGACATCCTTCATTTGGGTCCAAGTTGTGATGTGTGCGTCACCTTTATCCCTTCAACGCTTAATCACTTGTTCCTACCAAATAAGGACATAATCTTGAAACTTGAGCGATGCCATGGCAATCTTCTTCTCTTCTTCAAAGTTGTGGAGGCGAAATATCTGTCGACCTTCAATGCCCATGAAAGATATTCCTCAGGATCGGTGCTTCCAGAGAACTTGGGCATGGTGAACTTGAGCTTGCTGAAGCGTTGTTCTTCATCATGATGACGATGATGGTGTTACTTATGACATGGTGAAGGATCCTCGAATTCTTGCTCCGCACGATGGTCTTGACGGTTTGGGCGAGGCATGTATGCCCGGTTTCATCGGTCTTGTTGTTCGTCTCTTCGAGCGACTTCGTCTTGATGTTCTTGATGAATTGTGTCTTCTTCTTCTCGGGCATGACGGTTACGTTATTGGACGACGCGACTTGCATCTGGGAGAGCGCGTTGTGCTTCAAGTTCTTCTTCATTGCGACGTTGTTGCGCTTGGCATATGTCGTCACCATCCGGAGGTTGTGGATGGTGCGGGCATCATGGTGATGCTTGCTCCAGGGCATCTTGGCCTTGTCAATGAAGTCATTCGCGTTACCGAACACGGTCTTGTAACCCATTGCCATGGAATGGATTGCGATTGTCATCACGGCGATGGGAACGAGCTCGTGGAGGACTTCCATCGGTGTACGCGTCCATGGAGTAGTGACTTGAGTGATGCCATCTTGAGGAAGTTGTCGAAGAAGCGTGATTGCCGATCATGTGTCAAAACTCCTCCATTAGGCACTTGAGCTTGTTTTCGAGGTAGTCTCGTTGGCGTCGTTCCGATGTACGTAGGTGTAACACCCCGACACCGATGCACCATGTGTCTTCCTCTTATTCGCTGTGTTGCCATGTCATTCACTTGTGCATTGCAGTTTGCCATGTCATCATGTGCATTTCATCTGCATAGTTTTCAAAACTTGCATCCGTCCGTAGTTGCCGGGTCTCTCTGTTGTCCGTTCTGAGCCCAGACACACTCGCACGTGCCCGCAACACCTCCGAAACCACTTTTTGTAAGTGGCCGAAAAATGTTCTCGGAATGGGTTGAAACCAAGCGTCTAGTCTTATTATAGTGTAGATAGACCGCCTGTCAAATTTCGTCGCATTCGGAGTTCATTTGATAGCCCAACTATTGAACATATAGGGGCATCGTTGTTGGTATATTCGTCGGACGTTTCAGTCTCCGAAACTGTCGCCGAGCCTCCCTCTCTTCTCTCCCGCTGCCCTCCTCCTCTCTACAAAGCCCACTTGGCCCACCTACCCCTTCCTCCGAATGGAGCCGTCCGATCGTGATCCGAGGCTCTGAAATGTTCCAAAACCCCCCTAAACCTTATCCCTACCATATATAAAGACCCCCTCCTTCCATTTTTGGAATCCCCTAGTCTAAACCTACCCCTAAACCTTCCCCTACCTCTATCCCGCAGCTCCAGCCACCACCCACCTCAAATTCTGCGCCGGCCAGCCCCTCCCCGCCACTTGGCGCCGACCCACGGGCCAGTCGCCGAAGGGCGCACGCCCTTAGCCAATCGACGCAAGCCACGTCGCCCCTCAACCGCCTCCTCACCCAGTCCCCACGCACCATGCATCGCCCGTGCACGCCCAGTTGACGCGCACTCGCCAGGGTCCGGTTCAGCCCGCCCCAAGCCCGCGCGCCGCCGCCCTTCGCAGCCGCTCGCCCCCGCGACCCCGAGTGCTCCACCACCGTCGCTCAAAGCCGCCGACCCATTTCGCCGCGCCTCCTCGCCCCCGATGCCCCGCGACGCCGCCACCTCACCTCCACCTCGCCACCCCCGGCGAGCGACACGCCATCGTCGTCCGGGAGCTTGTGCCGTCACCGCGCCATGGCCGGCATCTCGAGCAGCGCCGCCCTCAGCTTAGTCCACAGTCACCATCACGTACTGCTTCGGATCTGGCGCCTCGCGGTCGTCCTCGCTCGGATCCGCCATGTCCCCACCTCCGTCGTGCCCCTCGTCGCTCGTTGTAAGGGCATATTTAGCCAAATGGTGTCTTGGTGATTGATGACAATGTGTATGCGGACTAATCATGTGTTATAAGCTCTTTCAGATATATCTCACATAGGCACAAGACGATTAAATGCCCCTCGGAATCTATGGAAGACGGTGTTTCCTTTTGCTTATTTTTCGGTGGATCTGAGTAATAGGAAAGCCGTACTATTAAGAGGGGATCCATTTTGGTAAGGTTTGGGTGGAATCAACACGTACACTTCATTATTGCACCCACCATTCCTTCCCGCCGCAATGGAGTCCTTCTTTCCCATCCTCTCTAGTTTTCCTGGCTCCAGTGGTAGTACCGCGGGTCCTAGCAGTAGTACCACCTGTGTGCCTCAAGCGGTAGTACCGCCCCACTAAGCGGTAGTACCGCTTGGTGCACACTGCGGTAGTACCACTGCTGATCCATGCTACCACCGCCTCGACTCGCGAGCGCGTTTTCGTGTCGAGTTTTGCGGTGCTAGGTGCGGTAGTAGGGGCGGTAGTACCGCTCCCAGCGGTAGTACCGCCCTGAGACCTCGGTAGTACCGCTCTGGGTCCCTGCCCCCTGGCACGGTAGTACTGCTTGATGGGAAACGGTAGTACCGCTCGCTCAAGCGGTAGTACCGCTCTGTGCGGGGCTGAGTGGGGGATAACGGTTGGATTGTCCCCCCCCCCACTATATAAAGGCTTCTTCTTCTTCCTCATTGACTCACCTCTTCCCCCACATACTCCATTGTTGCTCCAAAGCTCCATTTTCGCCCGATCTCTCTCCCTAGCCAATCAAACTTGTTGATTTGCTCGGGATGGCTTGAGAAGGCATCGATCTACACTTCCACCAAGAGATATTTGATTCCCCCCACTAATCCCTAGCGGATCTTGTTACTCTTGGGTGTTTGAGCACCCTAGACGGTTGAGGTCACCTCGAAGCCACATTCCATTGTGGTGAAGCTTCGTGGTATCGTTGGGAGCCTCCAATTTAGTTGTGGAGATAGCCCCAACCTTGTTTGTAAAGGTTCGGTTGCCGCCTTCAAGGGCACCACTAGTGGAATCACGGCACCTTGCATCGTGTGAGGGCGTGAGGAGAATACGGTGGCCCTAGTGGCTTCTTGGGGAGCATTGTGCCTCCGCACCACTCCAACGGAGATGTACTTCCCCTCAAAGGGAAGGAACTTCGGCAACACATCCTCGTCTTCACCGGTTCCACTTGTGGTTATTTCTTTCCTTTACTTGTGCAAGCATTACTTGTTTATCTCTTATAGCTTGCTTGTGAGGTTGTTATCTTTACTTCCTATTAGTTGTCTTCTTAGTAGCATATCTAGACAACTTACTTTGACGCTTAATTTAAAGTGGTTAAGAAAAGCTAAAAATTGTTAGTTGCCTATTCACCCCCCCTCTAGTCAACCATATCGATCCTTTCAATTGGCATCAGAGCCTCGTCTCTTTTTAAGGACTTTACCATCCAAAGAGTATGGGTGACAATGTAGTCGAGACGGAGGATCATTCCGGTGGAACTCCGTCCGTGCCTACGTCCGATGGGGGAGCCTCGGTCTCTCGTGAGGAGTTCAATGTGGCTATGACCACATTGAAAGAGTCACTAGCGACCGAGGTCAAAGGCATGTTTAAAGATTTGCTTGAGGGGCTTAAATTATCCACCGCACCGTTGGAAGTGGTTCGTCCCGCTACCAACGTGTCGGAGGCTAATCCCGACAAGGGAGAAGCTAGGAGTGAACAAGCCCCTGTTACTAAGAATGGGAGTGGGATCTTTGCCCACTCCGCTCCTCACACTCACTATGGAGGACCCGTTCCTACACCGCATTTAAATTCCGTTGGGCCTCCTCCCAAGTTTATAAAAAAATTTGATTTTGCTACTTGGGTGTTTCGTTTCAAATGTCATATAAATCATTGCTCTACTAATCTTTGGAGAATCATTGAGCAAGGTTTTTATCCGCGTGATCCCGACAACATGACTCCAAGAGAAACTGCGGATCATCAATTCAACGAGTCCGCTATTCCTCCAGAAGACATTGCACATCTTCGACCCTTCACTGTGGCCAAGGAAGCTTGGGAGCATGTTGGCACTATGTACAAGGGAAGCACTAGCATACAACGCTCTAACTATGAAGTTGTGCAAGATGAAGCCGATGAGTTTGCTATGATCGAAGAAGAAGATCCTCGTCAACTTTATCGGAGATTAACCACCCTTGCGGTCTCTCTTCGAGATCATGGCAGTAAGGACACAGATGACAATTGGATCAAGCACAAGTTCCCCAAGGCCATGATGCCCTATCATAAGGCCATGTCCTCTGTCATTCATCAGAGACCGGACTTCCACCACTTGTCATCAGATGAAGTGTTGGATGAGTTCGTTGCCATGAGGATCTTGGACATGACCGCCGACAATGCGGTCTTAAGAGCTCAACGATCAAAGAAGCCTAACCTCGCCCTAAAGGCCAAGGCTTGTGTGGAAGAAGAGGAGGTGGAGGATGATGATGAGTGTAGCCCCGAGGACACCAAATATGCCTATCATGAGCACATGGCTCTTGCTTCAAGGCAATTTTGGGGCAACAAGAATAACACAAGACCCAACTTCAACAGGAACAACTCAAGTGGGAACAAGGGCAAGCAACGAGTGAGGACATGCTTCAAATGTGGAAATGTAAGCCACTTCGTTGCGGATTGCCCATATGAGAAAAGAGAAGACTTTGGAGGCAAGCTTATCCGGAAGGACAAGTCAAAGTCTTATCCCAACAAGAACAACTTCAACAAGAAGACTCATCCTAAAGGGTTGGTGGCCCAAGAAGAATATGTTGAGGATGATGATAGTGATGAAGATGATGAGATGGTCACCATGGCCACAATTTCTATTGCTACTACTCCGCACTCATCTCTCTTCGACTCACCGAATGAGAACATCACCGCCAAGTGTCTCATGGCCAAGGCCACCAACAAGGTAACCCCAAACATCAATACGACTATTACTTCTAATCCTTCATTGACGGATTGTATTTGTGAGAGTGAGGGAACTAAGGAGGGAGAGAATGAATTTGAGTTGTTCATGAACAAACTCAAGGGCAAACCCAAGAAGCATTTTGTTGCTCTCTTGGAGCAACTCGGTGAGGCCAATGACATGATCGAGGCTCACGAGGAAACCATTACTAAAATGGAAGGACATAGTCAAGACTATGCCGATGAGATATCGGATCTCTCTAGCGCCCTAGAGGAAGAGCGTGCTCTTCGTTTGGCTCTTGAGGAGTCACACAACGATGATCATGCTAAATTAAAGAAAGGTCTTGATCATGCTTTAGTTGTCTCTTGTGTGCTTAATTCCGAGAAGGCAAAACTTGAGGTTGATCATGAGAAACTCAAGGAAGAGTTTGTCATACTCGACAAGGCTCACAAGGCCTTGAAAGGTATGCATGCGTCTCTCAAGGAGTCTCATGATCAGCTCCAAGTTTCGCTAACCAAGGAAAATGCTATCTTTCCTCGCATGGTATTAATTGATAATGCGAATGCTACTAACCCATGTTGCGAGCATGTGCATCTTGTTGAAGAAAATGCCAAGTTGAAAAAGCAACTTGAGAAAGGCCTTGTGTCATGCATACAAGGTGAGAAGAACCTCAACAATCTCTTGAGCAATCAAAAGGAGGTTGTGGCAAAGGAAGGAATTGGATTTATTCCTGAGCCCAAGAAGAAGAAGAATGACAAGACCAAGCTACCACCCCCTCTCCGACAAACTTTTGTGAAAGAAGGAGAGGGCGCATCCAAGAAGAAGAACACGGTGAAAAGTGGTGGTGTCAATAAAAACTCCACCATACCATCAAACATGGCCGGCGACTTTAATCCTTCATATGTTTTATGTCGTGCTAGTAATGGTCACGTGTTTGCTAAATTTGTTGGTTCTTCTTGTGAGTACGTTGAATGGTCCATT
The DNA here is from genome assembly GCA_902687465.1 of Secale cereale. Taxonomy (NCBI): domain Eukaryota; kingdom Viridiplantae; phylum Streptophyta; class Magnoliopsida; order Poales; family Poaceae; genus Secale; species Secale cereale. The sequence goes on along the minus strand of LR738713.1, from coordinate 428,974,220 downwards.
TGGGTTCCTAAGACCCTTGTTACTAACCTCAAAGGACCCATTACCAAATGGGTACCTAAATCCAAGCATTGATCTCTTGTAGGAGTTTGCTTCCGGTGGGGGATCATGGTTGCTCGATAGTGGAGCCACAAATCATATGACCGGAAGCAAAGACTTGGTGGTGGACGTGCATCTAGGTTCATCTATGGCCACCAACGTCGAATGGGGTGATGCTTCATCTTCTAAGGTATTGGGGCTTGGCAAGGTTGTTGTCTCTCATGATCTCACGATCGAGAAAGTCATGCTTGTTGAGTCCCTTGCATACAATTTACTTTCTGTTCGCCAACTTGCACTCATGGGCTTTGCTACATTCTTTGATGTTGATACCGTGGCCCTCTTGTGGAGCAAGACTCTTAAAGTAGCCTATGTTGGGCATGTCGAGAACGTTCTTTATGTGGTTAACTTCTCGAAGCAACCCACTAAGGTCGCGACATGCTTAATGGCTAAAGTTGATGTGGGATGGCTTTGTCATCGCCGTTTGGCCCATGTCAATATGAGATCTTTGCAAAGTCTTCTTAAGGGGACCATGTCCGTGGACTAAAAAATGTTAGCTTTGCCAAAGATCGTGCTTGCAGGGCTTGCATTGAAGGAAAGTTACATGAGACGGCTCACCCTCCCACGACTATCATCTATTCAAAGAGACCCCTAGAGCTCCTTCACATGGACCTCTTTGGGCCTCCATCTTTTGATAGTCTTGGGGGTAGAAAGTACTGCTTGGTGATTGTAGATGATTACTCAAGATACACCTGGGTATACTTCTTCAAGAAGAAGAGTGAGACCCAACAAACCGTCATCAACTTTGCAAATGAAGCTCAATGACAACATGAAGCAAAGATTTTGATGATCAGAAGTGACAACGGCACCGAGTTCAAGAACTACACCTTGGGTGAGTTTCTCAGTGATGAGGGGATCAAACATGAATATGCAGCTCCCTATACCCCTCAACAAAACGGTGTAGCAGAGAGAAAGAACCGAACTCTGATGGATGCGGCAAGAACCATGATGGCGGAATTCAAATCTCCATACAACTTTTGGGCCGAAGCCATCAACACTGCTTGCCATGCATCAAATCGACTCTATCTCCGCAAAGGCTTGAACAAAACTCCATCTGAGATTCTTACCGGTAACAAGCCCAATCTCAAGTACTTCCGGGTGTTCGGATGTAAGTGTTTCATCCTCAAGAAAGGTGTTCGTTTGTCTAAATTTGAATCTAGAGCTCATGAGGGCATATTTGTTGGTTATGCTACAAACTCTCATGCTTACCGTGTCCTCGACAAGTCCAATGGACTCATTGAGGAGACGATTAACGTAGAGTTTGATGAAAATAATGGCTCCCAAGTGGAGCAAAGTGGTACTTGTGATGTAGGTGATGAAATTCCTCCTCAAGCCATAAGAAGAATGGGCGTTGGATATATCCTACCCATTGAGGAACCCCTTGTGGCCGACGGAGAAGGACAATGTTCCACTCAAGTGGAACCATGTCAGGCCCAAGATGCGATTCTATCCCGATCACGTGACACTTACGTGATTGGGGCACAACCGCATTTCGGGCGCTTAGCAAGATGGATATCATTACATCGTACCATTACATACATACATAGGGGATACAACAATACATACAAGCCACATGAATACAACAACATCAATACAAAGTATCCGACTACGGATACAAACAAGAAAAGCACAACGACATCCATCTGCTATCCCAGGCTGCCGACCCGGAACCTAACCCAAGACTGAAGAAGAAGAACTCCATACAACGAACAACGCTCTCACGTCAGGACATCGGAAACCTGCACCTGCAACTGTTGTATGGAGCGACACGTAGGAGGTATAGTCCCATCCTGGGCATTACAAACCATCACCAACCCAAGACCCACATGCTTCCGAAGAACAAAGTGAAGGCCCTCAACCGGACGAACAAGGCCAAGTGCAAGATCAATCACAAGATGGCGGGGAGCCACCAAATGATGCAGAAGGCCAAGTTTTGTCCTCCGAGCAAGATCAAGGTCAAGAGGAAGCTCAAGATCAAGATCTAGCTCCTGACGACGCTCAAGATGATCAACTCAATGCTCCTCAGTTATCTCTTGAAGAGCAATTGGAGCGTCGTGCTGCAAAAGTTGCCTCCAGGCTTGCTTCCAGAGAACATCACATGGAGAATATTCTAGGAAGCATCAAAAGGGGGGGTAAGCACTCGTAGACAATTAGCAAACTATTGTGCTCATCAAGCTTTTGTCTCCCGTGTTGAACCTCAGAAGGTTTATGAGGCGCTCGAAGACCCTGATTGGCTCAATGCCATGCATGAAGAACTCCATAACTTCGAGCGCAACAAGGTGTGGCGTCTGGTGCCAAGGCCAAAGGAGAACCATAATGTCATTCGAACCAAGTGGATCTTTAAGAACAAGCAAGATGCTCATGGCATTGTCATCCGCAACAAGGCGCGTCTGGTGGCTCAAGGCTACTCCCAAGTCGAGGGTATCGACTACGGTGAAACCTTTGCCCCCGTTGCTCGCCTTGAATCCATTCGTTTGTTGCTTGCCCATGCTTCCCATCATAACTTTAAATTGCAACAAATGGATGTGAAAAGTGCATTTCTTAATGGTCCTATTAATGAGTTGGTGTATGTTAAACAACCCCGGGGGTTTGAGGATCCTAAGCTCCCCAATCACGTGTACCAACTCGATAAGGCACTTTATGGCCTTAAACAAGCCCCACGTGCGTGGTATGAGCATCTTACCGAGTTGTTACAAGATCGTGGGTTTGAAATTGGGAAAATCAACCCCACTCTTTTTACTAAGAAGTTCAAAGGGGAGTTGTTTGTATGCCAACTATATGTTGATGATATTATCTTTGGTTCTACTAACAAAGCTTTCAATGATGAGTTCGCCGCACTCATGACCACACATTTTGAGATGTCCATGATGGGAGAGTTGAAATACTTCCTTGGGTTTGAGATCAAGCAAAGAAGAGAAGGGATCTTCATCAAACAATCCAAGTATACTCAAGACATGCTCAAGAGGTTCAATCTAAGTGATGTCAAGCCGGCTACTACTCTAATGCCAACCAAGTGCCAACTTGACATTGATCCCAATGGTAAAGTGGTGGATCAAAAGGTATATCGCTCTATGATCGGTTCCTTGCTTTACCTTTGTGCATCTAGACCGGGTATTATGTTGAGTATGGGAATCTGTGCATGGTTTCAAGCCTCACCTAAGGAAAGTCACTTTGTGGCTGTCAAGCGAATCTTTCAATATTTGGCTCATACCCCAAACTTTGGCTTATGGTACCCAAGAGGAGCAAACTTCAACCTTGTAGGTTTCTCTGATTCTGACTGGGCGGGAGACAAAGTGGATAGGAAGTCCACTTCTGGAGGGTGCCAATTTCTCGGTTGCTCTCTTGTTAGTTGGTCTTCCAAAAAGCAAAGTTGTGTGTCTCTCTCGTCCATTGAAGCCGAGTATGTGGCTGCTGGCAGTTGTTGTGCTCAACTCTTATGGATGAGGCAAACTTTAAAGGATTACGGTGTCACTTGTGACAAAGTGCCTCTTTGGTGTGACAATGAAAGTGCCATCAAGATTTCTCTCAACCCGGTGCAACACTTCAAGACGAAGCATATAAAGATTCGGTATCACTTCATCCGGGATCATATACGACAAGGAGAGATCGAGCTTCACTATGTCAACACTCATGATAACCTTGCAGATATCTTCACAAAGCCATTGGATGAAGCAAGATTTCACGAGTTAAGGCATGAGCTAAATATCATTGATTTGAGCAATGTGGCTTGAGCACGTGCACACCCCACCATACTCTTCATAGTGTCTTATCTAGATGTAGGCATGGACATAGGGGGGGCATTGTTCTCTCAATGAACTCTTTCTCCCCCCATTATGCATAAATTGATCAAGTCTTTCATGAACCATCTTTGATGGTACCAGTGCTTCAAGGACGAGTTTTGGTCATGGGCCCAAGGTTAAAATCTTCGCGGCGCCATACCTCTAGACTCAAACATAGGTGACTTCGGTCACCACCCTCTCTTGTAGAGGGGTTTCTTGTCTCTTCCTAGTGAGTGTGTGAGTGGTGCTTTGTTTTTCCCTGCTGGTGTGTTTCTTTTTGAGCTTTGCCTTGAACGTTTGTTGCCGTGGCTTGCTGGGCAGTACTACCGCTGGTGGTGCACGGTACTACTGCTTATAAGCGGTACTACCGCCCACCAGCGCGGTACTACCGCTGCGGGGCGGTACATGGGGGTGAAGTCGGGGCAGGGGGAGGTTTCTCTCCCCCATACCCATTCACTCGCCCCCTCGTTCCTCTCTCTCTCTCTCTCTCTCTCTCTCTCTCTCTCTCTCTCTCTCTCTCTCTCTCTCTCTCTCTCTCTCTCTCTCTCTCTCCAGCAGTTCGTCGCCGCGGGAGGGCTCCGGCGGATCTCCTCCTTCAGGGTGTTCCTCTCCTTTTCCTTCGGTGGAGTCGATCCCCACCTAGTCCTCTTGCCATGGATGCCGGTATTGCCCTCGTTCCTCTTCTCCTCTTGTCTCTTTTTCAGATCTTGTGTATTAGGGGCAATAGTGTTTGCATCTTTAGATTTTTGGCTAAATCTAGGCTTGAGTAGGATGGAGAAAGCAACTAGACTATCTAGATTAGAGTATGGTAGAAATATTTTTGAATTTGACAGGCTGGTAGTGCAGGATCTGACCACGGTATTAGGAAACCGCTGTTTCCCCGCCTCGAGCGGTACTACCGCTCCCTTGGAGAGGTACTACCGCTTGGGCGGTACTACCGCTTACCAGATCATGGTACTACCGCGGCTTGCCAAGTTCACACATATTTCTTCATTCTTTGATCTTCTTTTGTTGTGTTCATTGTCTTATGCTCGTTCCTTTTGGTTGGTTCATCTGTTTTTGTGTTTGGTTCTAGGTGATGAACATCCTGAGCATCAGGCTCGCCGTATCAACCCCAATCGTGCAACCTCGAAGCGTTACCGCACATCTGAGTCTGCTGGAGGTTCCTGATACGTCCAAAACGTATCTATAATTTCTGCTTGCTCCATGCCACTTTTGGGTGATATTGCTATGATATTCATACACTTCCATACACTTTTGATCATATTTGGACTAACCTACTAATCCAGTGCACCCCAGTGCCAGTTTCTGTTTTCGGCTGTTTTTGTATTTCAGGTTTTCACGTTACGAGAACTGCCAGGAAAAATCCAGAAAAATCATATAAAAATTCAGCGTTCCATAACCTACCTTGCGCCCGAAGGGCAGCCGAGGGGGGGGGGGGCACCAGGGCTCCAGGCGCCCTGGCGGCGCCCCCCCCCTAGGCCGCGCCGGGGGGGCGCCTGGGCCCCCCGAAGCCCGTCTGGTGCCCCCCTTCGGCATATATTTAGAGCGTCCTTCGAAACCCTCGGGACGGGAACTCTTTTTCGCGATCTCATCTCTGTTCCGCCGCCGCCACCGCTTCCAAGATCGGGAGCACCAGGAGAACTCTTCCCGGCACCCTGCCGGAGGGGAGGATCACCATCGGGAGCTTCTCCACCACCATGGACGCCTCCCGGATGAGTTGTGAGTAGTCTCCCTTGGACCATGAGTCCATGACCAGTAGCTATGTGATGTTCTCCTCCCGTTCTTGTGCTTCACTAATTAGTCCTCGTGAGCTGCCCTACATGATCGAGGCACATATGTAATCCTTATGCTGTTGCTATGATGAGTTTTTTGGGATCCGATGGATTATGAGATTATGTTCAAATTGATCTTGAGTAATATATTTGATCTACCTCTTTTATATTTATGTTCATAAGTAATTCTTGCATGTTCTCCGTTGTTATTTATTGCTTTGGCCAAGTAATACGTAGTGACTCCAAGACGGAACGTTATGCTCGATTGTGGGTTCATGCCCCTCGATGACTAGCTTGAGTGACATAAACATGAGTCTAGGGGATGTGCTGTTGCCACAAGGGGGAAAACAACGGTGCTTGTGCCCGCGGGTGCAAGGATTGTTTACTTTACGCAAAGTTTTTTTAATGCAGTTGTCTCTTGCATTGAGTTTACACTATGGGCGGGACTCGCAACTTAATACCAGCGAGATGTTCTGGATAGATATCTCAAGGTGGATGATTAGTAGTAGATATTGATGGATTTCGGTCTACTTACTTTGGCGTACCGCCCATGCTTTGAACCTCAACCTTTCTTGCAATGTAATCAGCATTGGTTTGCGTTCGTGGTCCTGTCAATTGCCCAGCTGTAATTTGTTTACCTCACATAGCTGTTTTATCGTCTTTTGGGAGAGAGACATCACTAGTGAACATCATGCGACTCCGGTCCATATTACCATCATTGATCACATCCGCTATTTACTTTTCGCTTTTATTTAATATTGCAAACATTATCTATCACTACTATCATTTGCTTTTAATCCTTTGTGAACTACAAGGCCGGAGGGATTGACAACCTCTCTGTACTCGTTGGGAGCAAAGTTATTTGTATCTGTGTGCAGGTCCACGTTGACTGCTAATCCGCGCCGTTAGCAGTTGACACCTACTTGTTGAACCTAGGAGTCTCTGGGGATTCGATCCTTGGCATCTTTGCTAAGGGAAAACACTTCCACAACACTGCATCTTTCACCTTCCACTTGGGGTAACCAACGAGGGGTTAGAGGCCCATCAAGGAGTATTTTCTGGCGCCGTTGCCGGGGACTCCACTCTTCAGGATAGGGGAGTTGCACGCTATCTTTTACCTTTGCTTTTAGTCTTGTTAGTTTACCTTTTATCGAAAATCACAAAAATAGTTATCTTGCTTGCTTGCTACTATGGGTTCCACCGAGAACACCAAGTTGTGTGACTTCACTAGTCACAACAACGATGACTTTATCAGCACACCTATCACTACACCTGCCACTTCAGCACCTTCATATGAAATTAAACCTGCTTTACTGAACTTAGTCATGAAAGATCAATTCTCCGGTGCTGGAGATGATGCTGCTTTACACTTAAACAACTTTGTTGAACTTTGTGATATGCAAAAGTACCAAGAAATAGATGGTAATATTGTTAAGCTTAAGCTTTTTTCCTTTCTCCTTGAGAGGAGGAGCTAAAATTTGGTTTCAGTCTTTGCCTAGAAATAGCATAGATTCATGGGACAAGTGCAAAGATGCTTTTATCGGAAAATACTATCCACCTGCTAAAATTATCCAACTTAGAAGTAACATAATGAATTTTAAACAATTGGATAATGAACACGTTGCCCAAGCTTGGGAACGTATGAAGTCTCTTATCAAGAACTGCCCTACTCATGGTTTGACTACTTGGATGGTTATCCAAACTTTTTATGCAGGCTTGAACTTTACCTCGCGGAACTTGTTAGATTCAGCCGCGGGAGGAACTTTTATGTCAACTACACTTGGTGCTGCCACAAAGCTTCTCGATGAGATGATGACCAACTATTCCCAATGGCACACCGAACGCGCTCCAACAGGTAGGAAGGTAAACTCTGTCGAGGAGATTTCCTCCTTAAATGAAAAAGTTGACTTGATCATGTCTCTACTTTCGAAGCAATCTTCTGTTGATCCTCGTGATGTTCCTTCAAATTCTTTGATTGCTCAAGAACAAGTAGATGTGAACTTTATCTCTAGAAACAATTTTAACAACAATGCTTATAGGAGTAACTTTGGTAACAATCCTAGACCGTTCCCCTCTAATTCTTATGGGAACAACAATGCTTATCCTAGTACCAAGAACTCCACTACTGAACTAGAGATTATGCTTAAAGATTTCATCACTACCCAAAAAGCCTTTAATAAGAGTGTAGAAGAAAAACTACATAAACTAGATGATCTTTCTTTTAAGGTAGACCATTTAGCCAATGAGGTAAAATTGCTAAAAATTGAAACTTCTCCTCTTAAGGAGAGGGAAGTCACTCCTATAAATGCCATTCAAGTGCAAATTAATGAAAATATTAGGATGATGGCTAAACTTAAAGAAAGATGGGCTAGAGAAAGGGAGGAAGAGGATAGAATTAAGAGCCTTCCTACCCACCACACTGTTGCTACTATCCAAGTTGTTGAGGATATCCAAACTCTTAGCACCCAATGTACTCCTGGTCCCAATGGACCTATTAATGGTGATGCTATGACTATAGAAACTACCAAACAAGTGGGCCTAAAGGACACCACTACCACTTTACTTGATGCTGATGACCTTGATTTTGATAATTGCACTCTTACCGAAGTTATTGATTTCCTTCACAAGATGTCTAGAGACCCCCACACTAGCACGCTTAACCTTGCCTTCAGAGAGCATATCACTAATGCTCTCATCAAAGCTAGGGAGGAGAAACTTAGAGTAGAAGCCTCCATACCTAGAAAGCTAGAAGATGGTTGGGATCCTATGATAAAAATTAAATTGAATGACTTCTCTTGCTATGCATTATGTGATGTTGGAGCTAGTACCTCTGTTATGCCCAAAAGAATATATGATATGCTTAAATTGAAACCTTATGATTCTTGTTCTTTTGGTGTTCGTCTCGTTGATTCTTCCATAAAGAAACCTTTGGGGAGGATCGACGATGTTCTTATCATTATCAATGATAATTATGTTCCCGTTGATTTTACTATTATGGATATTGACTGTGATCCTTCATGTCCAATTATTTTGGGACGTCCCTTTTTACGCACCGTTGGTGCTATCATTGACATGAAAGAGGGTAATATAAAATTTCAGTTTCCTCTCAAGAAAGGGATGGAACACTTCCCTCGTAAGAAGGTCAAGTTACTTTTTGAGTCCGTTGTACGGGCTAGCTATTCTTTTACTCTTGATAAAACTTGATCTCTATGCATTATGCCTAGCTTAAAGGCATAAAAGAAAGCGCTTTTGGGAGGCAGCCCACATGAATAATTTTTTTTGCTTTTGTTGTGTCTTGATGTTGTTTACTGCTGTAGCATCATCATTGTATCTTTGCTTTTCATATTTGTGCCAAGTATAGCCTCTGATTGCTAGAAAGTTCAAAAGTTGTGAGGTGCTGTCCAGGAAACAGATTCTGTCCTTGGATAGAAAAATTCGTATAAAATCACCAGATCATCTTTTTGGTCTGAATTTTTTTTACAGCGTTCTCTATATAATTTTCTTTTGTGCGTCTGTTCTGAGTTTTTTGATTTGAGTTGCAGAAGTGCCCCGAACAAATCAATTACTACCTGCTGTTCTGTTTTTCACAGATTCTGTCCTGTTTTGCCTTTCCTTCATTTTGCAAATCAAGAGCTTGCTTTTTCTTTGCAAAAACCTTTTGGCAATCTTGAGAAACAGTAGAACTTCAAGAATATCTTTATTTCCAGCAAGGTATAATTATTTTATTAAGGGTACTAACCTCGCTAATCAGATTATGATGAGTTATGTATGAAGGGAGTTTTCAAGTGTGCGAGGGAAGATGATAAAAAGATTCAGGAGTGTCAAGCGCTCAAGCTTGGGGATGCCCCCGTGCACCCCCAAGAAATATTCAAGGAGACTCAAGCGTCTAAGCTTGGGGATGCCCCCGTGCATCCCCTTCTCCATCAACATTATCAGTTCGTCTTTCGTTCCGCTATATTTTTATCACTTCATGTGTTATGTGCTATGCTTGGAGCGTCTTGCTTTTAGTTTTCTTTTTAGTTTTTCATAACGAGTCGGAACTCAGCTTTCTTTATGTGGGAGAGAAACACGCTCCACTTCTACCTAGAACATAACATAGAATTTTCATGTCTATCTTTGCTGTGTGTGTTCTTTGTCTTTTAAATAGCTACTATCATGCTCTGCTCTTAGTATTCATGCTTATCTTTTCAAAGAGCTTTTGTTTAGTTGGTTGCTTGAACTCTTTTTAATTATCATGATTATCTTGTTAAGAGAGTTTGCTTCCGTTGCATTGGTTAATATGTCTATGATAAATATGCTACGTGCATAATGGTGCTTAGTAGTTCAGGTTTTTGTGTGGATAGTCTCAAATAGCTGGGGGGATTCCCAATGTGTTATTGGAGTACCAACTTGATTTGTTTGCCGATGATGTGGTATGGTTTAGTAATATCTTCCTTCGAGAATTTATTTTGATTGACTTGGTGTATGCTCACGCATATTTAAGACTGTAAAGAAAGTCTGTCAAGCATTGATGATCTTTTATTTCTGAGTAGCGATATAACTACCATGCCTGATTCAATATTGCTTTGTCGCTCTGCATGATTATGACCGTCATTGCTCTCTTAGTTGGTCGCTCCCAGTCTTTTGCTAACCTCCACCTGTACTAAGCAGACTAACCTTGCAATACATAGCTCATGGGAAAGTAGTTTAAAAACTATTGTGGTAAAGAATATGTTGCCTATGTATCTTATTTCTTATAAGTTGCTTGCTGAGCGGTAACCATGTTTCTGGGGATGCCATCAACTGTCACACTTTTGTTGAATATCATGTGAGTTGCTATGCATGTTCATCTTGTCTGAAGTAAGGGTGATTTGCCATGGGTTGAATGAGTATGCATATTGTTAGAGAAGAACATTGGGTCGCCAACCAAAGCCATGTATCATGGTGGAAGTTTTAGCTTGGACATTAATCCTCAATCTCTTATAAGAATATGCTTATGCATTAAAGAGGAGTCCATCATCTATTTTCTATGTTGTCCCGGTATGGATGTCCTCAAGTTGAGATCTATCAAAAACGAGAAATCAAATGCAATTTATCTCCTTGGACCTTTGTACATGTGGCATAGAGGTACCCCTTTGTGACACTTGGTTAATATGTAATGCTATGATAACCCATGGAAATCCGAGCTAATTAGGACAAGGTGCGAGCACTATTGGTATTCGATGCATGAGGCTTGCAACTTATAGGATGTCTTATGCATGACACATATGAAGTACTACTACCGTTGACAAAATTGCTTCTATGTTTTCAAAATAAAAAGCTCTAGCACATAACCATTCTTTTACTTTTATGTTGAGTCTCCACCTTCCTTTAAAAGCACCAACTACTGAGAGCATGATTGTCATTCTAAGTGTAATGTGCATTGTCCCAAAGTAGCATTGTCTTTTGCATGATTGTGATATCGTTATTTCTGAAATCATTGTATCTAGTCATTACTTAAACCTTGAAGGTGCCCCTGCATTTATGTTTTGCTTCACTAAAGGGGGCAAGCTAGATATCACTCTATCATATTTGCACATCATGTTCATTGCAAATCTTTTTGATGCTTCAATGTCATGTTGTAAAACTTTCAGTCATTTGTGATTTTCTCATGAGGCAACTTAACTACTATAGAATCATTGTCTCAGTAAGCTTTTGTAATATGACTATGAATAAGTCCTATATGGTTAATAGCATGTCACCACATAAATTATTCTTGTTATCATTTACCTACTCGAGGACGAGCAGGAATTAAGCTTGGGGATGTTGATACGTCCAAAACGTATCTATAATTTCTGCTTGTTCCATGCTACTTTTGGGTGATATTGCTATGATATTCATACACTTCCATACACTTTTGATCATATTTGGACTAACCTACTAATCCAGTGCACCCCGGTGCCAGTTTCTGTTTTCGGCTGTTTTTGTATTTCAAGTTTTCACGTTACGAGAACTGCCAGGAAAATCCAGAAAAATCATATAAAAAATCAGCGTTCCAGAACCTACCTTGCGCCCGAAGGGCAGCCGGGGGGGGGGGGGCACCAGGGCTCCAGGCGCCCTGGCGGCGCGCCCCCCTGGGCCACGCCGGGGGGGCGCCTGGGCCCCCCGAAGCCCGTCTGGTGCCCCCCTTCGGCATATATTTAGAGCGTCCTTCGAAACCCTCGGGACGGGAATTCTTTTTCACGATCTCATCTATGTTCCGCCGCCGCCGCCGCTTCCAAGATCGGGAGCACCAGGAGAACTCTTCTCGGCACCCTACCGGAGGGGAGGATCACCATCGGGAGCTTCTCCACCACCATGGACGGCTCCCGGATGAGTTGTGAGTAGTCTCCCTTGGACCATGAGTCCATGACCAGTAGCTATGTGATGTTCTCCTCCCGTTCTTGTGCTTCACTAATTAGTCCTCGTGAGCTGCCCTACATGATCGAGGCACATATTTAATCCTTATGCTGTTGCTATGATGTGTTTGCTGGGATCCGATGGATTATGAGATTATGTTCAGATTGATCTTGAGTAATATATTTGATCTACCTCTTTTATATTTATGTTCATAAGTAATTCTTGCATGTTCTCCGTTGTTATTTATTGCTTTGGCCAAGTAATACGTAGTGACTCCAAGAGGGAACGTTATGCTCGATTGTGGGTTCATGCCCCTCGATGACTAGCTTGAGTGACAGAAACATGAGTCTAGGGGATGTGTTGTTGCCACAAGGGGGAAAACAACGGTGCTTGTGCCCGCGGGTGCAAGGATTGTTTACTTTACGCAAAGTTCTTTTAATGCAGTTGTCTGTTGCATTGAGTTTACACTATGGGTGGGACTCGCAACTTAATACCAGCGAGATGTTCTGGATAGATATCTCAAGGTGGATGATTAGTAGTAGATATTGATGGATTTCGGTCTACTTACTTTGGCGTACCGCCCATGCTTTGAACCTCAACCTTTCTTGCAATGTAATCAGCATTGGTTTGCGTTCGTGGTCCTGTCAATTGCCCAGCTGTAATTTGTTTACCTCACATAGCTGTTTTATCGTCTTTTGGGAGAGAGACATCACTAGTGAACATCATGCGACTCCGGTCCATATTACCATGATTGATCACATCCGCTATTTACTTTTCGCTTTCATTTACTATTGCAAACATTATCTATCACTACTATCATTTGCTTTTAATCCTTTGTGAACTACAAGGCCGGAGGGATTGACAACCTCTCTGTACTCGTTGGGAGCAAAGTTATTTGTATCTGTGTGCAGGTCCACGTTGACTGCTAATCCGCGCCGTTAGCAGTTGACACCTACTTGTTGAACCAAGGAGTCTCTGGGGATTCGATCCTTGGCATCTTTGCTAAGGGAAAACACTTCCACAACACTGCATCTTTCACCTTCCACTTGGGGTAACCAACGAGGGGTTAGAGGCCCATCAGTTCCTCGAGTGCTCCACCTCCACCTCAACAGAAGAAGAAGGCCATGGCAAAGCCAAAGGGCAAAACTGTGACCCAAATGAGTGGCAAGGAGTTCTGGGCGAGGCGTCGCCGCAATCCCTATGAGGTTGATCAAGAACCCAATTTGGTCAACCGTCCGTTCTGGAACCGTTTTCAGTTTGCCGTCTACTTTGATGTGCTCAAGGCTAAGAAGAATCTCTTTGTCAGTGTTCGCTCCATCGACACGGAATACCTGGAGAAGGATCCTGTGTATTTTGGCGATGCTCTTCAGATGTGCACTCAACTTAACATTCTTCAGATCATTCAGTTCAACAAGGACTTTGATACAGATCTTGTGGCTCAATTCTATGCCACTGTCCATCTAGGGACGGATGAGGACAGAACTCTGACATGGATGACCAATGGCAAACTGTTGTCCGTCAAGTGGAAGGATTTCATGGAGTTACTTGGGGTGGAAGACCAGGGGCTTGAGACACCGGTTGGCTTTCGTCCTCATCAGAACACTACCTCTACTCACAAGCAAGCTCTCTGGCCCTACTGCACTGTGAAGTTCCACCCTGAGACTAAGAAGGTAACCTATGAGTTGTCTACCTATCTAGATATCCTTCACCGCATCTTCCGTGAGACTCTCTTTCCTCGGGTTGGGAATCATGATATGGTTTACTCCTATCTTGTGGACATGCTTCTCTTTTGTCAACATCAGTTAGAGAGGAACACTGGTGAGACCCTGGATATATCACATGTGATGTGGTCTGAGCTCTTGTTTGCTATTTCTGAACGCAAGTGCCTGATCTATGGACCCTTCATCATGCTGCTGATTGAGAAGGATTAGGATCATGTCTATCCCAACGTGTTGCTGGAGACTAGATAGTTGGTGTCTCATGAGATCAAGCGTCTGAGGCGGAAGGAAAACTGGGGCACTCATGCTCCCAAGTCTGGAGGTTCATCCTCCGCTGCTGCTATGGAGACTGAGGAGGCTGAGGCTGAAGCAGATGATGATGATGACTATGAGCCATCTAGTGCACAGCCCTCGTGGGCAAAGAAGCTCAAGAAGAAGAGGAAGAAGTTATTTTGCATGGAGTCTCATGGTTAGTACATGACTCATGTGGCAGAGAAGAAGGCCAGGGGACGTCACAAGGAGCTCATGCGTCAGTTGGGTGCGACTGTGGTCAGTGGCTCTAAGGAGCACGTTACAGAGGAGGAAGAGTGGATCCAGCAGCACTGCCCGTGGACAGATTCCGACGCCGAGCAGTTTCAGGTCGACGACGACGAAGCAGATGACCCAGCTGAGATATGATGTTCGAGACCTTCTCTTGCTCTCACCTGGAGCCGTAGCTTAGCTCTCTGCCCTTTTGGTGTCTCGATGCCAAAGGGGGAGAGAGTTTAGGGATTTGTGCCTTTGTGTTTCTGTCGCTTGTGTGTTTTCTGTCTTTGTGCTTTGGTTGGTTTTCGTGAGACCTTAGTTCCCGTCATATGGTGTGAGACATATGCTACCCTATCTTATTTATGTATCTGGTACTCTCTAGCTTGCATGATTATCTTACTAATTACTATGCTCTCATATATCTTGCTTAGGATGTTGGTCTCTAAAATATAGGGGGAGTGTTGATCCTAGTATGTGTGCCGTGCAGTCCAAAGCACTTATCTAGATAGCACACATCTAGGGGGAGCCCGTCTATATTTTAGGGGTATGGATTTTGCATTTACGTTATGTCATTATTCCTTTTGTGCAAATCCCGTTTTGTCATCAATCCACCAAAAAGGGGGAGATTGTAAGGGCATATTTAGCCAAATGGTGTTTTGGTGATTGATGACAATGCGTTTGCGGACTAATCATGTGTTCTAAGCTCTTTCAGATATATCTCACATAGGCACAAGACGATTAGATGCCCCCCGGAATCTATGGAAGACGGTGTTTCC
The DNA here is from genome assembly GCA_902687465.1 of Secale cereale. Lineage (NCBI taxonomy): Eukaryota > Viridiplantae > Streptophyta > Magnoliopsida > Poales > Poaceae > Secale > Secale cereale. The sequence continues at coordinate 428,959,197 of LR738713.1, read as the reverse complement.
TTTTGCTTATATTTCGGTTGATCTGAGTAATAGGAAAGCCGTACTATTAAGAGGGGATCCGTTTTGGTAAGGTTTGGGTGGAATCAACACGTACACTTCATTATTGCACCCACCATTCCTTCCCGCCGCAATGGAGTCCTTCTTTCCCATCCTCTCTAGTTTTCCTGGCTCCAGCGGTAGTACCACGGGTCCTAGCGGTAGTACCACCTGTGTGCCTCAAGCGGTAGTACCGCCCCACTAAGCAGTAGTACCGCTTGGTGCACACTGCGGTAGTACCACTGCTGATCTGTGCTACCACCGCCTCGACTCGCGAGCGCGTTTTCGTGTCGAGTTTTGCGGCGCTAGGTGCGGTAGTAGGGGCGGTAGTACCGCTCCCAGCGGTAGTACCGCACTGAGACCTCGATAGTACCGCTCTGGGTCCCTCCCCCCCTAGCGCGGTAGTACCGCTTGACGGGAAATGGTAGTACCGCTCTATAAGCGATAGTACCGCTCGCTCAAGCGGTAGTACCGCTCTGTGCGGGGCTGAGTGGGGGATAACGGTTGGATTGTTCCCCCCACTATATAAAGGCTTCTTCTTCTTCCTCATTGACTCACCTCTCCCCCCACATACTCCATTGTTGCTCCAAAGCTCAATTTTCGCCCGATCTCTCTCCCTAGCCAATCAAACTTGTTGATTTGCTCGGGGTGGCTTGAGAAGGCATCGATCTACACTTCCACCAAGAGATATTTGATTCCCCCCACTAATCCCTAGTGGATCTTGTTACTCTTGGGTGTTTGAGCACCCTAGACGGTTGAGGTCACCTCGAAGCCACATTCCATTGTGGTGAAGCTTCGTGGTATCGTTGGGAGCCTCCAATTTAGTTGTGGAGATAGCCCCAACCTTGTTTGTAAAGGTTCGGTTGCCGCCTTCAAGGGCACCACTAGTGGAATCACGGCACCTTGCATCGTGTGAGGGCGTGAGGAGAATACGGTGGCCCTAGTAGCTTCTTGGGGAGCATTGTGCCTCCACACCGCTCCAACGGAGACGTACTTCCCCTCAAAGAGAAGGAACTTCAGCAACACATCCTCGTCTTCACCGGTTCCACTTGTGGTTATTTCTTTCCTTTACTTGTGCAAGCATTACTTGTTTATCTCTTATAGCTTGCTTGTGAGGTTGTTATCTTTACTTCCTGTTAGTTGTCTTCTTAGTAGCATATCTAGACAACTTACTTTGACGCTTAATTTAAAGTGGTTAAGAAAAGCTAAAAATTGTTAGTTGCCTATTCACCCCCCTCTAGTCAACCATATCGATCCTTTCACTCGTCGCGCCGTCCCCTGCCTCCCTCGTCGACGGCAGCCGCCGCCGCTGTCTCACCGATCCAGGCGGGATCAGGTAGACGAGCACCTCGCCCTAGCTCGCTTGGGCCGGATTCGTCCCGGTCCAGCCGCGAGGCCCAGCCGGCCACTTCCTTCGGCCTAGCCAGCCTACTGCACCAAGCCAGCCCAAGTGGCCCATGGTGAGCGCTACCACCCTATTCCTTGCCTCATGCACATTTTAGCTATACAACACTCACTATGTTTCATTCAAAAAATGGCTAAGTCCATGTGTTTCCATAATATGTGTGCATATTCATCATCTCATATCTTTGTGCATGATTGTCCGAAATGAGCTTATGATATGTCAAACTGTTCATCTCTCTGTGCTCTACATGATGGTATGCTTTGCATTCATGTTAGGATGCATCTTGCCATGTTTATCTCTGTTGCAAAAGTGCTAACTGATGTTAAGTGCTAAAACTATTATAACCTGCTGATTTATCTTCTTAATATCGTGTGATTTTTGTTTGAGCATCATGTCAACATGTTTTCGGAGCACAATCATGTCATTTTTGCATTGGTGTAATCCACTTTTCATGATATGCCTTATGGTGAGTGAAACAAGCTTGCAAAGTGACCTACTCGCTGTTTGCTGATTTCTGAGACTTGGTAAAAACTGCTAATTCTGAAACTGTTATATTATGATGCAATGTTTGCTTGATGCTACAGTCAAATCCATGCATGTTTTGGAATATCCAGTGGGCATGTCTTGAAGTCCATGTTATGCTCTATCCATCCACGCCCTTGTTTGCAATTATAAGTTGCTGTAGCATGTCTCTTTCTTGTTCTCAAGTTGTCATTATGATAAATATGTCAGCCTATCAACATCATATTCCATTTGACAAAGCTCATTGTTATTAATCTATGCATCTTATGGAGTTGTGACAATGGAGTTATTTGGAGTATGCCATGCCTACTACATGTTCATGATCTTTTCATGCTAATTAGGTTTGCTATGATTGCTATTATGTGCCTCCAAAGTCAGCATCATGATGTTGTTGTTTGCATTCCCAGATTTTTCACCAAGTCTGAGAATCTGCTATATCATGTTTGCATCTTGTTTTGATGAATGCCATGAACCTGTTGCTTCTATGTATATGCCATGTTGTGTTATTTCAGATCCAGGTTATATGCTAGCATGCCATGCCTTTGTTTGCCTTGTTCTTGCTCTGTAGCTTAATTGTTTCTTGCCTCCAACATGTCATCATTTTAACTCTACTCATGTATATGCTCTATTTTTCACCAAGTCATAATCTGTGATATAAAGTTTGCTTGTTGCCTTGATCATGTTGGATTACTCTTGATGCCTATGAACCTGATCCTAGTTGATATTGGAAGCATGTAATCTGTAAGCTGAGTGCATGCCATGCTTGTGCCTATCTTGTACTTGTAGCATGTTGTTTTGATACTTGTAGGATGCCTAGTTGCTATTTTGGACAGCTTGTCCTTTAAACTTGTTTCGTGTGTATGTGTTGAACCGTGGCTCCGTTTGGGGCGTGCTCTATATGAAACTTGCTTGGTTTTGCATATAGATGCATCATGGCATGTTACATCAATGTTTTGAGTGTTTTTCTTGATGTTTGAATGTGTTTTTCATCAATGCCATGTTTAACTTGTTTTGCTCATATCTTCTAGGCCGTAGCTCCGAATCAATTGAACCTTATATGTAACTTGACTATAATTTCGTGTAGATCATCTTGGTGCATCTTAAATTGTTGTTTAACAACTCTAGAATAAGGTTTGTTCATATCAGGACCAATTTTGAAATGTTGCATATGAGGTCTTACCAGAATTGTTATATGTTGTTTCCGGCTTCATTTAAACTTACTTCGTTGTGTATTCTTGTTTGCATCATCTCTTGCCATGACTAGCATCATGTACCCTTGTCATGCATCATACTTGGTTGAGCATCATGTCTTGTTTATGTGTTGTGCGTTTACCATGTTGTTTGCTTCTTCTCGTTAGTTCCTGTTTCATTGCGATCATGAGGATTCGTTCGACTATGCTTGGATCGTCTTCATGGCTTCTTCCTCTTCATGGACTCATTCTTCTTCCTAGTGGGTTCTTAGGCAAGATGACCATCACCTTGCATACCATTACTATCATTGATATGCTAGTTGTCTCGATGCTATCGCTACCTATCTATTTGTTCGTCAGCCTCTCATTGTTGCCATGATACCTCAAACCTTTGACAACATCCCAGCAAACCGTTGCTTGGCTATGTTACCGCTCGCTCGGCCCCTCTTATAGCGTTGTTAGTTGTAGGTGAAGATGAAGACTGCTCCATGTCGGAACTTGGATTGTTGGCATATCACAATATATCTTATGTTAAATTAATGCACCTATATACTTGGCAATGGGTGGAAGGCTTTGCCTTTTGCTCGGTGTTTTGTTCCACCCATGCCGCCTTAAGAACCGATAAACCGGTGCTATATTCCTTGATTTTGTGTTCCTTACACAGTTGGGGTTTATGGCCCCCCTTGCTTCTTCGCTTACAGTAAAGCTTTCCCAAGGAGATCCAACTTTGGTTTTACCATTTGCCTAATAACTAAAACTTGCCGAGGGAGTAATTAACCCGAGAATTTATTAATCACCCCCCCGGGCAAGTGCTCGACTTGAGTGTTGGCCCACCTACCTAGCAGTCGGCGGTGCCGCCTCAGGGAAACTCGAGGTATTCTGGCTACGTCCACTTCGCATAGACGGGTGAGTCCGTAGATGGAGAGCGTCCGGCTCTTGACATGGGTCTGACTCACCGGGAGATCTCCTTGGGCTAGTTTTCTTTTCTTCGAAGAACTTGTGCACCAGGATTCCGAGGACGCTCGGGCCTTCCCTAAGATAAGAGGTTTTACCTCTACTGATCGTGAGAGCTTGTGATGGGCTAAGTTGGAACACCCCTGCAGGCTTATGATCTTTTGAAAGTCGTGCCCGCGGTTATGTGGCAGATTGGAAATTTATGATATCCGGTTGTAGAAAACTTGACAGAGGATCCGAAATAAAATACACCAACTACGTGAGTAACCGTGGCCGTCTCTTTTCATTTTGAGAAGAGAAGACAGTGGGGTTATATTTGACTCCTAGGTAGTTCAGGATTACTTAGCGATCATTACTAGTTTGCGACCAGTTGCGTAGCTTCTCATCTATCTGTGGTAATCGTAAGTTAGCCGCCATACAATGCTTAGCCCCTGCTGCAACCTCACCACTTATCCTACCATACCCGTTAAGCTTTGCTAGTCTTGATACCCATGGTAATGGGATTGCTGAGTCCTCGTGGCTCACGGATACTACAACAACATGTGCAGGTGCAGGTTTTCGATGACTTGATGTGAGAGCGATGTTTACTTGTGTTGGAGTTCTTTCTTCTTCTTTGTTGATCTTGGGATAGGTTCCTAGTCGGCAGCCTGGGATAGAAGGATGGATGTCGTGTGTTTTCATGTGGTTTCATCCGTATTCGGATGTCTTGTGTATGATGTGTTGTATTCATGTGGCTATTGTATGACTTGTATGTATCCCCATCTATGTATGTAATGGTACGATGTAATGATACCCATCTTGCTAAGCGCCCGGAATGCGGTTGTGCCCCAGTCACGAGTTCATCACGTGATCGGTATAGAATTGCATCTTGGGCGTGACAAATTGTTATCAGAGCCTCGACCAAACATAGGAGCCCCCTTGATTGATCATAGTTTGGCCATTGTCGAGTTTAGCAAAAAAAACTTTTTTCAGAGTCTAGTTATATCGGAGAGTAGGAATTCTTTTTACTCCTCAGCCCCTTCGTCGCTCTGGTGAGGAATCTTGATGTAGGTGTTTTGAATTACTCCTCTTCCCCTTTAATTTTTTTAGGATCACGCAATAGTTTCATTTGTTGTGGTGTCAGCCTTTTTCATCCGGTGCAATTCTCGTCAAGTTGATTCGATCCTCTTTACCTTTGCAAGATCATTCCTCAGTTCTTTCTCAACCGACGTTGTTCCCCTTCTGAAGTTGTCTTTCTTTTCCCACCCGCCCACCCATTTTCTTCTTAGAGCCAGAGTCCTTAATCGAGTATCCATCCTACTCGTGTGAAGCCTTTGCATTCTTTCCTTGATTATTTCAACTGGTGATTGTTCGTCTCGTTCGACATTCTTCATCGCATTTTCTTTTCGGTGGATTCAATTCAAGTATTCGGTGTTCATCATATCCTTTCCCTCGGCTCAAATGTTTCCCCCTTGCTCCTTCAGCTCTCTCCATTTAATTGTTCCAAAGACATCTCAGGAGATTCATCTGTGTTCCAATTAATTCGTGGTTGTCGCCTCATTCGAGTCCTTCAATCATTCCGGTGCATCATTCCTTGTTCAAAAAATCCCTTTCAATGGTGGTTTCTTCGGTGGGCTCATAACCCATAGGTCTTTTCCCAGGATCTTACATGACTCTTCTAATTCCCGCAGTGATTCCCAAATTATTTTCAAGTGTGACGTAAGTATGGATTCCATCAGTCATATGCCTTATCCAACATCGCTTTCAATTATTTTCATGTTTGGTTCAACCTTTCCTCTTTCATTCTTCGGAGTGTCACAATAATTTTGGTGGTGGTTCTCATCGTCATCCTCAACGTGTGAAGCCTGAAGAAGAGTTTCTCTAAATCTTGGCCGTTCTTTCGACTATTCGTTGCTCAAGTTTAATGCTATCCTCTCAAATTGTCCCGATCCCGACAAATTCTTTGCTTACCCATCCGAAGTATTTCATGAGTTCTTTTAATTTTTCGATCCTCCGAAGGCCATCATTTCAGAAGACTTCTTCATTCTCAGTTTTCAACTTCGTCCTCCAACTATTCTCAATTGATGACTCTTCGTTTGTCTCCATATTCTTCCGGTGCTTCCTTCAAGTATTCTTTAATCTGTTCGCGATCTCTTTGTTCTTTTTCTTCGTTTGTATTCAAATTCTTCTCGGCGATTCATTTTCTTTTCTTCGTCCAATTTCAATTCTTCCCGGTGGTTCATTCTTTTCTTCACTCGGTTTTAATTCTTCCGGTGGTTCCTTTTTCCTTTGTTATATAATCAATTCATTCATTCTTTCCAATCCTATCGGTGGTTCATGATGACTTTCTCGAGTTCTGCACTATATCCCTCTTTAATCTTTTTCAATGAGAATAAGTGATATGCATATACATTGCTTCTCAGCAATTTTATTGGTGGAGGATAAGCATAAGATAAGTCTTATTCTTTTTCATCAACTTGATTAATCCCTTCCTTTGGAGTTTGTTCATGACGAACAAATTCTAATCTCAAGTGTTTTGTTCTTTTCTTTCCCGGAGTTCAAAGTTTTCTCGGCTATCTTGTCGGAACCCTGACTAAATCATCACAAGGCTTTAATCTTATTCCTTTTAGCCTTCATTCCTATGTCATCCTCCTTTTGTTACCGGAGTCTTCATGGTGGTTCATCGTGATTCAAATCATTCTTCAAGTGTTCAGCAAATTCTTGTGGAGCACCTCAAGCATTATTCTTCATGCACCTAGAGAAGCAATAATTCTCCGTATTTCTTTTGAAGGGGAGTTGTGCATTTCTTCCTTCATCTAATCTATTCAATCTTTTGGTTGTGGCATAATTCACCTCTAGTTTTGAGATGTTGTCCATAAGTCCACACCAAGCATATTTTTGTTGTTGTTGATTTTCTCAACAACTCCGTCCAACCCTTCATCGTGAAGATTGTCTTTCAAATTCATTCGCGCTGGAAGTTGTTGCTCTCTTATCCGTTCTTTTCATTCCACTCTTTCAATTTTTCCGGAGGCATTAAATTCTTCCTCTCATCAAGTAGCGTTACATCTTCTCAAGTTTATGTTCTATTCCTTCCCTTTTCAGCCGGAGTGCTGCCCAAATTCCTTCGTTCAAATTCATTTATGTCTCTTATTAACCGGAGTGCTTTCGAATTCATTCTTGTTCCTTCAACTCTTGTTTCATGTCTTCCAACCATCAAGGTTCTTTGTTTTCACATTCTTCCTTTTTCACTTCCGTCTCGTTCCTAAGATCTTGGGACGAGATCTCTTGTTAGTAGGGGAGTGTTGTAACACCCCGAGACCGATGCGCCAGGTGTCTTCCTCTTACTCGCCACGTTGCCATGTCATTCACTTGCGTGTTGCACTTTGCCATGTCATCATGTGCATTTCATCTACATAGTTTTCAAAACTTGCATCCGTCCGTAGTTGCCGGGTCTCTCTGTTGTCCGTTTTGGGCCCAGACACACTTGCACGTGCCCGCCACACCTCTGAAACCTCTTTTTGTAAGTGGCCGGAAAATGTTCTCGGAATGGGTTGAAACTTGGCATGTGGTCTTATTATAGTGTAGGTAGACGGTGTGTCAAATTTCGTCGCATTCGGAGTTCATTTGATATCCCAACCGTTGAACATATAGCGGCCTCGTTGCCGGTATATTCACCGGGCGTTGCAGTCTCCGAAACCCTCGCCGGTCCTCCCTCTCTTCTCTCACGCAGCCCACCTCCTCTCTACACAGCCCACTTGGCCCACCTACTCCTTCCTCCAAACGGAGCCGTCTGATCATGATCCGAGGCTCCGAAATGTTCCAAAACCCCCAAAACCTAATCCCTACCCTATATAAAGACCGCCTCCTTCCATTTTTGGACTCCCCTAGTCTAAACCTACCCCTAAACCTTCCCCTACCTCCGTCCCGGAGCTTTTCATCCATCTCTGGTAATCGTAAGTTAGCCGCCATACAATGCTTAGCCGCTGCTGCAACCTCACCACTTATCCTACCATACCCATTAAGCTTTGCTAGTCTTGATACCCATGGTAATGGGATTGCTGAGTCCTCGTGGCTCACAGATACTACAACAACAGGTGCAGGTGCAGGTTTTCGATGACTTGACGTGAGAGCGATGTTTACTTGTGTTGGAGTTCTTTCTTCTTCTTCGCCAGTCTTGGGATAGGTTCCTGGTCGGCAGCCTGGGATAGCAGGATGGATGTCGCGTGTTTACATGTGGTTTCATCCGTAGTCGGATGTCTTGTGGATGATGTGTTGTATTCATGTAGCTATTGTATGACTCGTATGTATCCCCATCTATGTATGTAATGATATCCATCTTGCTAAGCGCCTGAAATGCGGTTGTGCCCCAGTCACGAGTTCATCACGTGATCGGGATATAATCACATCTTGGGCGTGACAGTAGGTCATAGGCGAGTTGTTTGATGCGACCCCCCCCCCCAAATCTTCTCTTTCTTGATGGAGAGGTCGTTGGACGCCGAAGAGGTGGTTCTTGGTGACATAGTTTGTCGCCTCATCTTGATTCTTGAAAAGCGGGTTTGCCGAATAACTTGGCCTATCCATCATGTAAAAGTGGGGTGAGTAGAAAAATGAGAAGACAATACCAAAGTTACCTTTTCCGAAGATTGAAGATGTATCGAGTATCACTCAATGTGATTCTATAATAGGGGAATTGGTACCGGATTTCTTTCTCACACCTACTCACGTAAAGCTTATGGGGCAGCTTTGGGGAGGATAAGTGGAACAAAATCTCAAGCAAATGTTAGTCAAGATATCGAAAATGTTGAGAAGGTTCACAAAAATGCAAGTAGATAAAATAGATCAAAGCCTAGGGTGTCACTTGGAAACACACACACGAAAGATAAGTGGGATCCGTACAAGCAAGGAATGAGCGGAATAAGTGTAACCACGGAAAATGCTCTCATTGCACGAATACTCGAGAGACTCTGGCTTGATTACTCAAATGGGCCAGATACGCACTTGTGCACCAACCTATAAGAGTAAACGTGCCGTCTTCGAATCCCAATATGATGCAACTATGCAAGTGGCCCGATGCTATTGCTATCAAGCTCTTTGTTTCTTCTTTTTTTTGCTTAAAAGCTTTTTCTCTTTTGTCTTTTTTATGCTTGATGCTCGAGCCAAGTATGATATGAAACAAGTATGTAAGATATGCACGGGGGAGACTTATGGCACAAAGATGATAGAATGCTAAATGGAGCTATGCGGGATAGGCGTATCACTAAGGTGCACAAAGAACGTGGCCTGACAATTCTCAACTTGCTAGTCTCAATAGGTAAGTAATGCAAAATGGCCCGGGGTTATCAAGTGCAATGGCAAAGGAATAATACAAGATGTCGTCGATGTTTATCTTCTTTCCTTATGGTTGGCGATGTCGACTCCGGGGCGATGATGAATGGCGGTGATGTCAAAGTCACACCATTCCTAAGTAGCCAAAACACCTTAGGAAACGGAAACCACAACTCAAAGTCGGTCAAATTTGGAAAATGGATGCTTTTAAGGTGAAACTTTTGATGGAAGCAAATGGTGGTGGTAATGATCTAAGTGGATGAGGGAATTCAAAAGCTATAAAACAAGCTAAAGAACACAAAAACAGACTTCGGGAGTGAAAGTTATGGCTAAAACGGTGTTGGTGTTGGGGTGATTTGGGGGAGGCACCCGGGGGTATGGGGTGCGGGTGCCCGGGGTGGTCAGAGAAATTGGCCCGGTGGTGCAGGCACCTGGGGGTTCGAGGTGCGGGCACTCGGTGGTGGCAGAAAATGGGCAGAAATCATGGGAATTGGATGAAATTGGTGGATTTCGTGGTGGGAAAGGTTGGGATGGATGGGGGGAAGGCTAGATCCACTTGCCAAAAAACAAATCCATGGACGAAAAAACAAAATCTCACAAGATCTAACAAATTGCAAGAAAACAATTGGGGGCTATTTTTGTGGGGATTTTCAAATTCGAACAAAAAAGCAACGAAATTAGGCTAGCAAATGGGGGTAGGGACTCCAAGATGTGAATCAACCTTGCTCATGATACCAAGATGTTGTAGGGTGAAACCCTAGGGTTGGATCTTTTCACATTGGGAGGGGGAAATGATCAATAACACAAGAACACAAGAGAGAAAACACTCAAACAAACCTCAATCACACATCCACTAGAGTAGCATACAAGAGATCCACAAGCATACAAGATCAAACCAAGGAAAATATCACTAGGTTAATGTTCTTCCCACACGTAGAGGAGGTGAGGTCTTGATGATGATCTTCTCCAAGAGGAGGTCTTGATATCCACAAGAGGATATACTCTCTTGGGAGGTCTTGATCTCTAAGAGGAGGAAGATGAGAAAAGCTCTCTCAATATCTCAAATATACTTTGATAACCCTACAAATGAGCTAGATGAGGAGTACTTATACCCTAGGGACAAAATAAGATGAAAAGAGGGGTACTGGCCCAAGCACCCGGGGCGGCTGATGGCGACCAAGCGAGGTGGGCCGAGCACCCGGGGCAGCATGGAGGAGCACATGCGGGGCGGTCACAGCGAGCGCCCAGGTAGGGGCCGGGCACCCGGGGCGGCCACGAGCTTCCCCAGCGAGCCGAAGTGGAGGGGCACCCGGGCTGTTGGCGGCCGGGCACCCGGGGTAGTCCGTGATGGAAATATGCCCTAGAGCCAATAATAAAATGGTTATTATTATATTTCTGTAATCATGACAAGGATTATTATTCATGCTAGAATTGTATTGACCGGAAACCTAAATACATGTGTGAATAAATAAATAAATATCGTGTCCCTAGTAAACCTCTACTAGACTAGCTCATTAATCAAGGATGGTTAAGGTTTCATAACCATGGACATGAGTTGTCATTTGATAACGAGATCACATCATTATGAGAAAGATGTGATGGACAAGACCCATCTGTTAGCTTAGCATTTGATCGTACAGTTTATTGTTACCGCTTTCATCTATGTGAAATACTTATTCCTTTGACTATGAGATCATGCAACTCCCGGATATCGTAGGAATGCCTTGTGTGCTATCAAACGTCACAACATAACTGGGCGATTATAAAGATGCTCTACAGGTATCTCCGAAGTTGTTTTGTTGGGTTGGCGTGAATCGAGATTAGGATTTGTCACTCTGAGTATCGAAGAGGTATCTCCGGGCCCTCTCGGTATTACACATCATAATAAGCCTTGCAAGAAAATGACTAATGAGTTAGTTGCTACCTCTTGAGATTGCGTTGGTATTTACCTTTAAGAGGAAAGGGTGATGCAGCAAAGTAGAGTTAGTATTTCCCTCAGTTTGAGAACCAAGGTATCAATCTAGTAGGAGACAACGCACAAATCGCCAAATACCTGCACAAAAATCAAACAACTTGCACCCAACACAATAAAGGGGTTGTCAATCCCTTCACGGTTATTTGCAAAGTGAGATCTGATAGAGATAGATAAATTGTAAAGTAAATATTTTTGGGTTTTTTGGTTTATAGATTGAAAGGTAAAATATTACAAAATAGTAGGTCGGAAACTTATAAGATGTAAAATAGACCCGGGGGCATAGGGTCCACTAGAGGCTTCTCTCATGATAGCAAATATTACGGTGGGTAAACAAATTACTGCCAAGCAATTGATAGAAAAGCGCAAATTAATGACGATATATAATGCAATGATCATGAATATAGGCATCACGTCTGTGTCAAGTAGGCCGACTCCTGCCTGCATCTACTACTATTACTCCACACATCGATCGAAATGATTCTACATCTAGATTATTAAGTTCATAAAGAATAGATTAACGCATTAAGGAAGATGACATGATGTAGCAGAATTAACTCAAGCAATATGATGAAAACCCCATCTTGTTATCCTCGATGGCAACAATACAATACGTTTCATGTCCATTTCTATCACTGGGATTGAGCACCGCAAGATTGAACCCAAAGCAAAGCACTTCTTCCATTAGAAGAAAAACCAATCTAGTTGGCCAAACAAAACCGATAGTTCAAATATAATTACTAAGATATCAAATCATGCATATAAGAATTCAGAAAAGACTCAAATAATATTCATAGATAGTCTGATCATAAATCCACAATTCATTGGATCTTGGCAAACTCACCGCAAGCGAATATTACATCAGATAGATCTCCAAAAACATCGATGAGAACATGGTATTGAGAATCAAAGAGAGAGAAGAATCCATCTAGCTACTAGCTATGGACCCGTAGGTCTGTGGTGAACTACTCACACTTCATCGGAAGGGCAATACGGTTGATGTAGATGCACTCCGTGGTCGAATCCCCCTCCGACAGAGTACCAAAAAAGGCCTCCAGATGGGATCTTGCGGAGACAGAAGGTTATGGCGGTGGAAAAGTGGTTTCGATGGTGCCTCTACGATTTCTGAAATATATGAGAATATATAGGCGGAAGAAATAGGTCGGTGGATGCTCGAGGGCCCCACAAGGGTGGGGGCGCGCCCTCCATCCTTGTGGCTGCCTTGCAGCTCCCCTGACGTGTACTCCAAGTCCTCTGGATGTCTTCTGGTCCAAGAAAAATCCTCGTAAAGTTTCGTTCCATTTGGACTCCGTTTGATATTCCTTTTCTGCGAAACTCAAAAAACAAGGAAAAACATGAACTGACACTGGGCTCTAGGTTAATATGTTAGTCCTAAAAATAATATAAAATATCATATTAATGCATATAAAACATCCAAAACAGATAATATCATAGCATGGAACAACCAACAATTATAGATACGTTTGAGACGTATCAAGCATCCCCAAGCTTAATTCCCGCTCGTCCTCGAGTAGGTAAATGATAAAAATAGAATTTTTGATGTGGATTGCTACCCAACATATTTATCAATGCAATTCTTCTTTAATATGGCATGAAAGTTCAGATCCTTATGTTTTAAGGAAAATTTTATATTGACATGAGAACAATAATATTTCAAGCATACTAGATAGTAAATCATTAAGCTTCAAAAATAACATGGCTGAAGAAAGTTATCCCTACAAAATCATATAGTCTTATTACGCTCCCTCTTCTCAACACAAGGTAATCATGCCCACCCCGGTGTCAGCCAAGCAATGGGTTCATACTTTTTAACGTGCTTCAACCTTTTCAACTTTTCACGCAATATATGAGCGTGAGCCATGGATATAGCACTATGGGTGGAATAGAAGGTGGTAATAGACAAACACTGGCTCGCGTCGGTCCTGAAGAAACGGTTTTAACCCACGACGACATTTGGAACCGTTGCCAAGTGAGTGTGGGCGATAGGGGGGGTCCTGCCCACACGACCCAGAAACTGTCAGGGATAGGGAGCCTTGATGCATACAGTTGTCCCTATATAACCGTTTCCGATATCTTGAATATCCCAAACGCTTCATCCTTGCTACTCGTTTGTGCTCGCATTGCCATCACAGTCGGAGTTTTGTGGTTCTAGGCAGATTCCAGGCATGGGAGATTTACGATGCCTGGCACATCACAAACAGCTCATGATTATAAACCATGTATGATAGGTAGACAATCACACACATTTAGTTTTCCTGCACCGTATGTGATAGTGTCTGACATCACACACGCTTTGCGAACGGCAAATATGTGCATGCTTGCACATGTTTCCTCTCTGTGAACCATCTCGGATTATGGTGTATATCGCAAACGTTTGTGTTTTACCAACCGTGTGTGCCGTAATGACCTGCACAACATAATTTCACGCTAATTTAATTGCAGCTATTTAAAATTGTACCTAATTTAAACTTGAAAGTAGGCTATAGCTTTATTCATATCCATCAGGTTCAAACAACCAATGCATTATTCAATTCGTAGGTACATATGTTTAAGAATTACAGAAGGACCAAATAAACAATGATGTACTAGGGTTCTATACTTGTACTATTACAGATGGTAAAGAAAGAGGCGACAAACATTCCAGTTGCTGAACAAGGTGAAGCGGAATGGCCCTATTGTGCTCTCCTGGATGCAGAAGGCATGCACAACTCTAGTCCAACCCCTTGTGATGGCCGGCCACCAATCATGTAGTTTGAGAGGTAATCTTGAGTAAACTGCTTCAGGATCCACTCAAAAGAAAAAAGATTCAGAAAAATTGTCATCTAACACAACTCATTACGGGCAGTAAAAAGATGGCTACAGGGTTCTTACTTACCATCCTACAGTTCACTGTTGTCTTGCATAAAGTGTAAGCAAATAGTTTGAATGACATCTTTTGACCCATTTTAGTAACAATATTTATCAGTTTCCTCACTTGATGTTGGTCCATGAATATCTCATAGCCCCATACGCATAAAGGGTCAAAGTGTGGATCTTTTGCAATCATATATGTACCTAAAAGCACCAAGTTAATATTAGAAGCTAAACAACAATTAAAAAATGATGTAGTACAACACTCCATCCATTCCATTATATAAGATTTTATTACATGTATATCTAGACATCATCAGAACATTAAGGTAACACTCTTCCTTGTTACTATGTAGCCTGGGATTGCATATTTAGTCATTCAGTACAATGCATGTTGCTAAACAAAAATTGAAAAATGAAAAGGCATGTTAACTGCAATATCCTTAACAGCAACCAAATATCGTAATTCATTGTGGTATTGTTGAAACTGTTATGATGAAATTGAACTGCACAGCAAATAGTTGCACATATAGAGCATCACATTGTGAAGAACTAAAATAAACAAGTCATAAGGACATCTCTAGGCTATCCTTAAACAGTTAAAGGACTAAAACCCTTAATGGATATATATATATATATATATATATATATATATATATATATATATATATATATATATATATATATATATATATATATATATATATATATATATATATATACAGCCGGTCTATTCTCATAACATTATGAGAATAATATTCTCATAACACTTCCGAACTGCATTGCAATACTGCATTGGAGAGCTATACGCACCGCACCACAGAGACCAGCGAACTTCATGTTTGAAAAAACTGTACGTGTTGTTTTTTGGATACCTTTTTTGCTCTAGTTTTTTAGCCGTTTATCGGAATTATGCATGTAATATGCCGTTGAAAAGCTATGGAGTAGACGCAACTTCGCCATGTTGAACACTTTTCCAAATTCATCATAGTTTAAGTTCAGTTTCGAAAATCGTGCGGCTCACAACGAATGGCAGCGAGCGTTTTTTTGCGTTTTTTTCTAAACCGCTCGTCGAAACGAAACATATGATACACCGTTGGAAAGGTATCGTCGTCACGCATCTTTTTTGTATCTATTATTTTTTCTAGTTCGCTACGGTTTAAGAGCAGTTTTAAATTTACTAAATCGCGGAATTGTGTTTTTCGAATTTTTTCAAATTTTTGGTACTGTTTTCACTCCAGTTTTCTAACCATTTGTTGAAACAAGGCGTGTAATATACCGTTGGAAAGCTACGAACGAGGCGCACCTTTCATATGTTGAAATGTTTTTGAGATTCCTTACGGTTTTTAGTTAAATTTGAAAATCGTGCGGCTGACTACGAACGGCAGCAGCCGTTTTTCGTGAAATTTTTACAGAACGTTGGCCGAAATGATCCAAATGATACACCGTTGGAAAGATATCGTCGAGACGCTACTTTCTCATGTAGAACACGCTCTCTAATTCATTACGGTTTAAGAGCAGTTTTGAAATTACAAAAACGCGAAAAGCGCACTGCTTCAGAGTGAAGAACGCACTGCATCAGACAGTTAACCGAACCTCATGATTTATTTTGTTGGACGTAGATTTTTCTCAGAGAAGTTTTGTTGTCTTTTTTCCAACTTTTTTTTGAAGGAAAGTGGACCGCAATACTCCCGAAAGTAAAGCGGAACACTACCAAAAGTGAACCTCATTAATTTTTTGCGCGCGTCGAGAAGTGTTTGAGAAGTGAGCTGCTTTCCGATGTGTGTTTTGTTTTTTGATCACCAAGTGAACCGCATTACTTTTTTGTGTTGTTTTGGTAACAATTTTTTTTACACGGGCGATTTGTTGTTGTCTTTTCTCGTACTAATTAAATTTTTTACACGCGTTTGAGAAGTGTTTGAGAAGTGAGCTGCTTTCCGATGTGTTTTTGTTTTTGGATCACCAAGTGAACCACAACGGTTTTTTTATGACCAACTTTCATGAGAGAACAAAGTGAGCTTCAAAGAGTCCTTTTGCAATGGACTTTTTTAGACCAAAGTGCACTGCATTTTTTGCTTTTCCAACAATTACAAAATAAACATTGCAAGTTTTACACAGCAAGCGATCAAACAGAAGTTAGAAAAAATAAGGCTCGGTGAACAATATAAACCACACGGCCACAGTGAACAAACTGCGTCCTCGTACGCCATACTTGTTGAACTGCATCACCCGCGAGGCCAATCCGCACACATGGCTTCACCGCACTGCACATCCATACACGGTCGACGAGGACCAAATCACGACAACGGAGATGACCAACAGACTTATCCCTGCTACATGTAAATCCAATATCCATGAAATACTTGTCATGAGTAAACTAGAAATCTGAATGATATAATTAGTACGTAGTCTCTGCTCCTATGTGAATGAGCTCAACAAAACAAAATTGACCTGCTGGTAATAAAACATATATTCCCTCTGTACACTATTAATTATAAGACGTTTTTGCAGTTCAAATTGAAGTGCAAAAACAGCTTACATTAGTGTAGAGAGGTCGTAACATATCGCACTACAAGTGTCTTCAGACCTGCTGCTACTACAAGTGTTGATTTCAGAATTTGTACCACATCACAAGCATCCATCCATCCAATTTGGGGGGATTTGGCACCAACAGTATGTATACGAAATCATCCAACAATCAACAGTAATGGTTGTTTATGGGGTAATCTGAGAAGATAATTACTGCGGTTTATGGGGACCTCCGGGATGCCCAAGCACCGCAGCAGCAACCAAGCAAATCAAAGGAACAACTGAATAAATCGATCCTCCTTGACTCACACCCGCAGGTAGCAGCAACTTGTTCCATGGTGATGGCCTACAAAAACCAACCGCGCGAATCAGATGAGCAAATTGAGAAGAAGAAGGTGATGCAGCCGGTCGCCGGCGTCGAGGCTCCCCACCGAGAGAGAGAGAGAGAGAGAGAGAGAGAGAGAGAGAGAGAGAGAGAAGGTGGTCGCCAGATCCATCCGTCCCATCCCATCCATGGTCGTCCATCCATCCATGCGGTGGTTGGGGTCGGACCTCCATGGGTGCTGCTGCAGATCTGCTCGATCTGGCTTTCCCTTCCCTTCCCTCCCTTGGGATGGGAGAGGAAGAGGGAGAGAAGGTGATGGTCGCAGGAGCGGCGGCGCTGGAGGGAGAGGAGGCCACCGGAGGGAGTTGGGGGCGGCGCTGGAGGGAGAGGAAGCCGCCGGAGGGAGTTGGGGGCGGCGGCGGTGGCGGGGGTGGTTGGGGTGGTGGATCTGTGGTGCGGCGGGGTTCACCGGGGTGGTGGATCCGTGGTGCGGCGGGGCTCACAGGGGTGGG
>LR738713.1:428912847-428923746 GCA_902687465.1 Secale cereale | reverse complement strand
CGCGCAGGTAGGGAGTGGGAAGGCGGCGGTGGGCACGACCGGAGCTGACCGGAGCAGCGACAGGGAGCGGCGGTGGTGCTCGGGCCTCGTTCGAATCGCGGCGGGAGCGGCCTAGGGGTGCGGTTGGGGCTGTAGCTCGGTGTTGTGCGTGCCCTGGAGGGCGCCAGTGACTCGTGCGGGGTGCGGGAGTGCGCACGATGCATAGACGGCGGCCATGGCGGGCGGCGGAGGTCGACAACGCGGTGGAGCGGCTATGGCTAGGCAGAGGGACCGAGGAGAGCAAGGAGAGGAGGGCGAACTCACAGTGGAGCCGTAGGGAGTGGCGGCGAGCTCGGGGAGGGCGCATGGTAGCCGGAATCGAGGATGAACGTCGACGATCCCAAGGTTGAGGACGAGCGTGTTCTGGTCGGGGGAGAGGCGCTCGGCTCAACCCTGATGGCGTAGGCGATGTGGACGACGATGAGGAAGCCGGTGAGCACGTCGAGGAGGCGAATGGGGCTCGGTGGCCGCGCTAAGACACGACCATGGCGGCGGCGACGACGGGTGCTCGTGGGGTAGGAAAATAGCGGGCGAGGGAAGTGGGAACGGGGACCCCTAGGGTTTGGAGAGGCCACGAGAGTACTTGTAGGTCGCCGGGAGCCGCCGGATGGCCGCCCCGTGGCCATCGACGCCATGGACGGACGCTCTGCGTCCACGGTGTTGCTTGAACAGGGAGGAAGGGGATGAAGGTGTGTTGGGTTAGCTTTGCCAAATGGGCCTAATGGCCTAGGCGAACAAGGGGGCTTTTCCTTTCACATTTTAGCTTATGTTTATAGTTTTCTATTTAAGTTTCAATTTGCTTTTGTTTTGTTTCATTTAACTTTTAAATTCTTCAGTTTTGGTAAAATATGACAATAGCTCATAAATTAATGTCTCAGATTAAACCACTGCCTTAAAACGTTTGGTGAGTAAAGAAACTAGTTTAACATTGCTTATTAATTTAAAAGCATTTAAATAATTGTTTTTGCTACTATTTTATTTAGTTTAGTGCATTTAAACTTTCTATAAAGACTTGGTTCATCCAACAATATTACTTATGAATTATTTGGCACATCCCGAGCATTTAGTTTTTTTATATTTGAAAACCTTTATTAACTGACTTGATTTTGAATTCGAATTTGAATTGGTTTCGAACCAACGTGAGTTTAACAACAGTATCGTGGTGACGTGGCATCATTAGCAGGGAATTACTGTAGCGTGATGATCCAGGCGTCACATAAAGTAAAGTTTTTCTCACACAACAAATAACAAAGCAATGAAATGAACTTCAGCTCAACCAATCCTCGGCGTTGGAAACACTTGCTTTGAACCATAACTGATTCTCTGGGAAGGGCCAGCTATTGTTAATCTCGAGACCAACGCAGGACTTATCATCTAGGATGAAGCGGCCTATATCAGGACGCATATTGTGATAGCCAAGGTAGGGAACCATAGAAATGTCCAAGGTATCGATACAGTTGCTTCTCATAAATGGTTGTAATGTTGTGTCAACATCAGCTGGATCTCCTTTCACCATCATTGGATAGTTTTGTCCAAGGAAGAGCGAGTTTTGTCCAAGACTATCAATACTGAACCAGGGAGAAGGAGGTATTGGCGGTAGTACACTAGTATCCATCCCGAATACCCAACAACGGATGTTGGAATAGGTCCGGATAGTACGACCATGGGAGACAACACCTGCTTCGTTAGTAACATTAGCAGTGCCCTGTATACATACAAGAAGAGGTGATCCATCGGAATAAGTTGCCAAGCGCCACTGAGTATATGGGTCCTGCTCGTCCTCATGCTCGTGATCATCTCCATCGTCATCCCCCCTTGGTTATAAATTTTTTCAAGTATAGGTGGTGGAATGTTCACAGGACCTTGGAACCACAAGAAGGTTAATTAGTATGGTGATACTAACTAGCATTCATGTGGATGAAACAATTCTAATTACGGTGGAAAACAAACGTACCGAAACAATAAGGATCCCATGCAAAACAGTGCCACAAGTGGTGGCAGCCAACATAAGACGCTCGTATTGAATTGCATCACAATACACATTACTCGCAGTTGTTACCAATATAAACAATCCAATCTCCATTTGCGCCTGCCCAGGCCTTACCCTTAAGAGATGGCATCTTAACATCACACGTATCATTATCAAGCGGCATCAACTTGCACAAGGCAAGGCTTCCGTCGTCCTCGTGACGGCGAGCAAGGTGGCAAAGAAGATAGAGTAGATCAAACCGCTCCTGAACCCTTGGGTTCTTTGTAATGATCCTATTTATTGAGTCGAGAATGGTCTTGTACGAACCTGCCATGCTAGCCGAGGTGATGACGTTGCATCGATCAATGAATTCCTCCACCACGTCATCTTTCAGAATGGGGCAAGAATAACGGGGTCGTTTCCGGCCTGTTCCCTCCATGGAGAAGCACTACAAAAAAATACACTTCCGTGATGATACGTGTTTGTCACAGTAGGTCACGTTTTCTATCATGCATGTACATCCATGACAAATTGATGACAAAATCAAGATAGTCATACATGTGCTGTCGTAGGAGTGTTCCATGACATTACCAAAATTATCATCACGAAAGTGTCCACTTCCATGACGATAAATCGCGCATCACAGAAGTGCATTGGTCAAGGGTGACCGACACATTGCATCCACCGTAACGGAATGCCGTTAAGCTATCGGGTCCGGTTTTGGATCTGATAACCCGTTAACAGCCCCGACCAATGGGGATTTTCCACGTGTAAAATCATCATTGGATGTAGGAAAAACGTGTCGGCTCATCGTTGGGACAAATGTCATCCACTCATTGGACCCAAAGCTCCTATGATACGTCGACACGTGGCACGGCCCAACAGAGGCCATTCCTATGAAAAGGCCGGCCCGTTTGACTTGGTCAAAAGGTGGCGGCCGGCCCACGGCAAGCCTGTTAACGGCATGTTCGCATATAGCCCATTTACAGCCCGCGAACCCAGGGCCCGTTTACGACCTATCCGAATTAGGCCCACTAGCATCATCTGGGCCGTCCAATATAATTCCAGCCCGTTTTAACTTCCGGCCCATGTATGTCCCATGACGTCTTTCGGCCCATATGAGGCCCTTATTACTCTCGACCCATTAACGACCCGTGGTAAAACTGGCCCGTAATGAACATTGTATCACTTTATACCCATTAACGGCCCATTATTCCGTTGGGCCGTTTCCAGCCCATGTTATCTTTCGGCCTTCTCAGGGCCCATTTGTTCTTGGGCTCATTTCCATCATTCGTTTACTTTGAGCTCGTTACTGTCATTTTCTGCTTGTGGGCCAAATACAACCCGTGGTTACAGTCGGCCCGTTTGTGGCCTATTAATACGTTGGGCCGTTTTCATAGCGTCATCAAATATGGCCCCATTTATTCTTGGGCTCATTTCCAGCATTCGTTTACTTTCGGCCCGTTACTATCATCTTCTGCTTGTGGGCCAAATACAGCCCGTGGTTACAGTCGGCCCGTTTGTGGCCCATTAATACGTTGGGCCGTTTTCATAGCGTCATCAAATACGGCCTATTAATGACGACCCGTTATGGTCGGCCCATGAACGGACGATTTCAACTCTAGCCCATTTACGACCATAATGTAGTCTGTTATTGGCCCATGTTTGGCCAACCGATCATACGGCCCGTAGAAGGCCCATTGATGATACGACCCGTAGAAGGCCCATTGTGTCTACGCCCCATAGAAGGCCCATTGTTTCGACGACCCTTAGAAGGCCCATTGTTTCTACGGCCCATAGGAGGCCCATGTTAACTACAGTAAATATGTAGCCCATTGTTAATGTGGCCTAGTTTTAAAAAATAGGTTATTCCGGCCACTAGCAAACCGCGGAAAAAGAACTGCACTGACTACAAGAAAACAAATAAACAAGACAACGGAAATAAATAAGCAAGCAACTTACGCTAGGCTATCACGGCTATTACACATATTACATCCACTTGGCATCAAAGTTCACCACAAGTGCAAATATAGGGAATGCATCATATTACATACACTGGCCGTCAAAATTGGCCACCAGTGCAAATAAATGTGGCAGCAAAACATGAACATAACTGAAACAACTTCAGAAGAGCTCAAGAAACGTGGTATGCACCATGCTGGCAATAAGCTTAGCAAGCTTATTGGCTTTGTCCTGTTTGGCGCTAAAATCCTCAAATGCTTGCTGTTGCACCAGAAAGTATGCATATGAATGCTCAAGTGACTTCCGCAGTCCTTCCGCTGCTTGTCGCAGCACAGCTGATCGATGTCTTTCAGCTTGTAGTTGAGACTCAAGAAACCGAACTGATTCAAATAGTGAGTTTGAATAGCTTGTGCAAGCGGTAGTGGCCAGTAAGTCCAACACTAAACCAAGACAGGACTTTGGGGTTGTCTCACTGTCTTCGACATAGTCTTCCTTAGCTGTTTTATCAGCTTTGTTGGAGACCAACAAGGATGTGTCACTATCCTGAACCTTATCCGCATTACTTCCTTTACCATTGCTTAATAAGGCACTCTTCCCCAATATTATGTCAGCATTCTAAAAGAAGAAACAAGCAGACACATAACAATTTAGCATGTACTAGTATATGAAACTCATTTCGGTGAACCAGTTCATTAGTAAAGTGGACATGATTAAACTACCAAGTCTTCTATTGGCAAGTACTAGTACATAATAAAAGCATCAAACAAACATATATCTATGTCCTATGGTCACTACATTGTCTTGCCAAATCAAAATAGAGACACGGTTCAAATCATATCAGTTCAAGACAAAGCAGCAGTGAAAGAATACAAAGCGTGGGAAACTACACGACACAACAAGATTTCATATGGGTACCACGGGTCTACATGTACAACAACACTATTTGCTTTGTTGTGATGCTAGTAATGTGCATGCTATGAGATGTCAACTGTATACACAATTGGAACTGAAATCAACAGAGCTATTGATAAGAGCAAGCCTGTTAAAGAAACATGTGTGAACATACCTACTGTGCCATTGGAGTTTCGGTTGGATCCTTCAATTTAAAAATAAGTTCGTATGAGTAAATACAGTGATACAAGAGCAAAGCAGTATGCACGATAGCAACCATAGTTAAAAAAGGCACACCTAAGCGAGCGTTTAAGCACGCCTAGGCTCTAGGCGTTGGCGAAACGCATTGCGCATAACTACGCTTAATCTGTGCATAACTGTGCATAAGCATGCACTTTGGTCAGTAAAGCGCAAGGCGGTGGCAAAACACACAATTAACGCCTAGCGATTTTTGGAATTATGATAGCAATGGAATCTTAAATTAGAACAATTGTTCTTCAGGTTTAGGCACTCGTTCTACATGAACAGAGTACAGTAAGATGCAAGAATATAGTACTTAAAAATAGAAAATGAGCTCATAGACCTTACCACATTCTTGGTTCGGGAGCAGTACAGAACAAGGCGTTCCCAGTCATCATCTAGTAAATGTGTCTCAGGAGAACGTAAGGGAATTTGATGAGTTTCTTTGCTAGTGAAGTATGTTTTCTTCAGGTAATTCCGATACTGCCACCAAGCATTCTTGAAGATAGCAGAGGTATTAGCACAGGTTACCTCATCCTGAGTTTCCAAATCGGTCCTTCTCTATAGAGAAAAATGGGAAAATTTGCTGTATTATAACCATCATGGAGGTAGGATGTATGGAACAAAGCAAAGTAATTGCCATGAATAACATTACTTACACATAACTCCTGGACAAACACCTGCAACTGGCATTTTCCTTCATCTTCAGTATAATATTTCCAAGATGGGAAAATACGCACATACGATTTAACAACATCAAATGCGATAGATGCTAAAGTACGACTAGCTGGTTGTGCTTCCACCACAGGAATAGGCGTACTAACTGGTGGTGTTGGGGTTCGCCGTGGTAGTACTGGCCCTTTGGGCACTGGAGCTGCCTTACTAACTGCTCTTGTTTGGGAGCTCCGTGGTGGAGATGATGCTGTGTCAACAGGAACTAGGTTACTATCTGCTAGGGTTGGGGTTAGATTGGGTGAAGCTGGTTCTCTGTCCATCGCAGTAGGGGTACAATCTGCGAGAGTTTGGGTTATGTGTGGTAGGGATGGTTCTCGTGCATGTACAACCGGGGTGCTATCTCCACCAAGAGGTAGCACTGTTTTATTTGAAGACAGTGTTTTTAGTCCGCTAGATGCTGGCATCACTCGCTCCAATTCAAATGGCTGATAAACAGGAAACATAGTTGAATGTACAGACATTGTATGAGAGACAGATGCAATAGATAATGCAGAAAAAAGAGGACATGAAATAGTTGACATGTATATTGTTTAACTAAAATGGATAACATGACATAATTTCACATATATGATGTCTATCTAAACTGGATAGCATATCATAACATAATTCAAAGATATGATGAATAACTAAAACGCCGTGCTAAGTTAGAGCATACACCTCAGTGGGGGAATATGACTGGTCATCTGTCTCTGAATCCATCTCTGAGGAGCTATCGGGGCCCAACAAGAGATCTGCTTCGACAGGTAGCACTGTCTGCTCTGAAGGCCTTGTTTTCACTCCAGATTTTTCAATCTCCTACCCAAATGGCTGATTCACAGGAAGAGTAGTTTAATGTACAAACATTGTCGACAAATGGAACTGTAATGAAGAAAAGGATGGGCAAGATATCATTCAAATATATGATGCCTGGTTAAATAGGAATCATATATTTTTCACATATATTATGGCTGGCTAAAAGACATGAGACTGCATAATTCCCATATATGATATAGGAACTAAACAGGTGGCGATAGAACATGTCTAAACTAAGCAAATGACATATATGATGTCAAAAGTAGGCACTGCAAGACAACATATGCATGATATGACTAACATCATCGTGCCAAGATAGAGCAAACACCTTGGGGGGTAAATAGGAGTGGTCAGCGGCATCTGAATCCGCCTCAGAACAGATATCTTCCTCTGGATTACAATATGGAGTGGGGTGGGAAGGGTTTGCCATTGAATCCACCATGGAGCGATGTCTGCATGACATTGTATTTCCGCGCAAAACTCTTCTCTTTTTCTCTACATGTTCAGCATGACTGTGTACAATATCTGACATGCATACGAAAAAAAGATGGTGAGATTATGTAAGGAGAGCATGCAGAAATTTAGAGTGATGGTAACAACCAGTGGATGGATCCAAAAATAATGATAGTAGGCTGATGATTGCTTTAATTTAATAAAAAGACAGATGATGATTGCTTTACTATTTGTTTCCCACCCAAGATGAACAACATAGGCATACCGTAGGTGAACCGGATATTAGACAGAGATACTATTAATTGATTCCTCGATATGTGCCCCACAACTAATTTAGAACTCAAGTTTGAACATTAATTTGGACCTGACTTGGAGTCCAAGAGGTGAACAGGACGATAAAGTAGCAGGTAATTTTAAGCAATGCATAACATAAGCAAAATCAAAAGAGTGCGACCTCTCTTGTGGACCCGTGTACTCCTCAGGTTCATCTGCTGAGTCGATGATGGTGATGTCGTTGCGGTGAGTGCCGGCGGCAGGGAAGGAGATCTGAAGCGGCGAAAGACGGTCAGGAGTCGTGATGTCTGGTTTGGTGGATGTTTCTGTTGATGGAGCACCTCAGGTGAGGTGGACGACATCGCGGCTGGAGCAGGATAAACCACACAAAGTTCCCTTTGACACCTACATGTAACTGAAGTAATTCTGTAAGGGCTCATTTGGCTTGCATGATTCTAAAAACACAGGGATAGGAAAAACACCGGAATAGGATAGGAATGCATATGGTAAACAAAGCCTTTGTAAACACATGATTTCTGTGAACTTGGGTGTTTGGTTTACAGGAATTGGAAGAGCAGATGAATGCAAAGAAACATGGCCAAAATAAAGTGAAACCATATGAAAGCGTGTACAGTTAGAATGTTATTCTGCCACTAATGCACCTGGTCTTGTTTTCATGCATAGGATTTTGAAAAGTAGGTCCAGGTGGATGTTTTGCTTTATTCCTTTCAACAAAATACATGAATAATTGAATAGTAGAGTGCCATTGGAAAATTACCTATTGCTATGTTTTTCCATCGAACCAAAAGAGCCCTAATGGATCGACATGAATGTATAGTAATAAGTGATGCGACAAATGTACAACCTCTTTGCCGTAGCCGTATCGACCTCAGCATCATTGGGTTGGTCGCCGAAACAGTTGAGGCAGAGGTGGCTGTAAGAGGTGTGGAGGAAGGTCTGAGAAATCTGTAGACGGCGTCCAGGGCACTGCTCTATTGTGATGGTTCGTTCTGTCGTTGGAGCAGCCCCGGTGACCCGTAAGATGCCAAGCAGCACAAGAGAGACATCGTCAATCTCAAGTGGGATTCTAATAGCATCTCCAATAGATGATGTAAAATAGATGTAAAATTTACATCACCAAAAACCACCTGACTACAACAGATGAGGTAAAAACTATTGACTCTGAACTTAACTGTCGAAATTGAAATTTACTGTGGAATCTGAATGTTACTATCGAAACTGAACAAAAAGGTAGCAGAGAGGCACTTGACATGTAGTTTAGGAAGGGCCTGCAGTTCATCTTCAACCTACACCCCGTGAGCCGCCAGCCACCATCGGCCGAACCGCCGGCCCCAGTGCCGCCTTGCCACCCCGAAACAACTCCCCACCGCCGGTCCGCCGCCGCCCCAGCCAGCCCTATAGCCCCCCCGCCCCCACCCTGAACCCTAAGATAGATAGTGGGGTACCTCTCTGGCGAGCCTCCATCCTCGCTACGAGTGGTTCTTCCTTAACTCCGGCGAGCCCCCCCACCCCCTGAAAATCGACTAACCCAAAAGTTGATTCAGTCGACTGAAGTGTAGCTAAATCGAAGCAGAGCAGCAGCACGAGTGAGGGGGGGAGCTGCAGCAGCAGCAATGCGAGCGAGCGGGCGAGAGACGGAGCTGCAGCAGCTGGGCGAGCGAGCGATTGAGCGAGAGCCGAAGCAGCAGCGACAGTGCGAGCGAGTGAGCGAGAGCCGAAGCAGCATCAGCTGGGCGAGCGAGCGATCGAGCGAGAGCCGGAGCAGCGGCAGCAGCGCGAGCGAGCGAGCGAGAGCTGGAGCAGCAGCAGCACATCTGGCTGGTATGGACGCCATCGCCGAAGGGGCATCGCACTGGGGGAGAGCCGCCGTGGAGATGTCGCCCGCGATGCCGGCTTCAAGGTAGCCGCTCCATGGGGGTGCGGGATGGAGCATCGTCGGCGCCGGGAGGTCGAGCTAAGGAGAAGGTGCGATGCGATGAGTGTACAACCTCTTTGGTGGCGCCGAGTAGGCCTCGGCATTGTCCGAGGAATCGGTGAGGATGCTGCAGTTCTGGTGGAGCAGGTTAAGGCGGTGTTGTGGGGATGGAGCAGCCGTGATAGACGAGGCGATCATCGGAGCAGCTCCTTGGAGGTGGAGGACGGTGCGGCTGAACCGGCGGGACGATGAGATGGACAACGGATCCTCATCCTGGGAGGTGTATGAGGGACGTCGAGTTGTTGCAGTGGACGATGTCGTCGGGGAAGAGGCTCCGGCTGGGCAGCGGTGAGGTGGCGGATGGAGGAGGAGGTGGGGTTTCGCGGCTGGAGCGGAGAGGTTATGGCGACATGTGATTTCTAATGGCTAAAAGGAGGCGATGGTGACACGCTTGTCCAAAATGTAGGGTGTGTTACAAAATTACCCCCCACCTATTTGAACCAGCAGCCCTTTCGGCTCAGGGTTAGAAGGGGGATTTCGCGTGTCGGGATTTGGCAGCTGGAGGGAGTTTTCGCGCGCGTTGGAATTTCGGAATAGCATGGCGCGGGTTGTGAAGGCGCCAGTTTTGGGAGCACGATATCTGAATTTTTGGCATATAACAAGGCGCGGGTTGAATTTTAGACACAAGCCTAATGTGTAATATTGTACTTGTACGTACCAAATCAATTCGCACTTCCCTCAACCAAAAAGAAAACGAAAAAAAATAAAACTATTCACACCACACAAAGAGATAGTTTTGCCCCGTGTTACTATAAATCTGCTATTTAAAGCTACTCATACCAACAATTTAGTGCAATTAAATGCTATTCGGTAGTATGAATCCATGTTATGTCCAATTGAATTTTTTTCCTTGTTGTATAATGCATATAGCCTACTCATACCAACATTTTAGTGCACTCCAAATGTCTATACTACCGCTATAATTCGAACTGAATTTGAATTCGTTTCTCTATTTCAATAACAATCTACAATCATGATTGTTGCCAACTTCAACCATCATTCGTGTATTACCTTAATAACACACCACATGATTACTATAGAGATAGTGTTGGGGAACGTAGCAGAATTCAAAAAAATTCTACGCTTTCACCAAGATCCAACTAAGGAGACATCTAGCAACGAGCATATTAGAGTGCATCTACATACCCTTTTGTAGATCGCGAGCGGAAGCTTTCGAAGAAGCGTGGATGAAGTAGTCGTACTCTTCACGTTCTTCATCACCGATGATCTAGCGCCGAACGGACGACACCTCCGCATTCAACACACGTCTGGTACAGCAACGTCACCTCCTTCTTGATCCAGCAAGGGGGGAGGAGAGGTCGTCGGAGATCCAGCAGCACGACGGCGTGGTGGTGGATGCAGCGGGAAATCCTGCAGGGCTTCGTCGGCGCCCTGCGGAGGAGGAGGAAGGTGTGACGGGAGGGGGAGAGGCGCCAGAGGATTGGGTGCGGCTGCCCTCTCCCCCCCACATATATATAGGGGGCCAGGGGGGTGCGCCAGCTCCTGCAGATCCAATCTGCAAGGGGGGGCGGCGGCCTGCGGGGGGGGG
>LR738713.1:428888956-428912754 GCA_902687465.1 Secale cereale | reverse complement strand
GGGGGGGGGGGGGGGGGGGGGGGGGGGGGGGGGGGGGGGGACTTGCCCCCCCCCAAGGCATAGGGGGCGCCTCCCTCCCCTAGGGTTTCAACCCTAGGCGCATGAGGGAGGGCCCAGTAGGGTGCGCCAGCCCACCAGGGGCTGGCCCCCTTCCCCTTGCGGCCTAGGGGCCCTGCCAGGATGGGTGGCCTAACCCGATGGACCCCCGGGACCCCTCCGGTGGTCCCGGGACACTCCCGGTGACCCCCGAGGTTCACCCGATGGCCGAAACTGGACTTCCTATATATCATTCTTTATCTCCGGACCATTCCGGAACTCCTCGTCATGTCCGGGATCTCATCCGGGACTCCGAACAACTTTCGGGTTTCCACGTGCATGTATCTCTATGACCCTAGCATCACCGAACCTTAAGTGTGTAGACCCTATGGGTTCGGGAGACATGTAGACATGACCGAGACCACTCTCCGGTCAATAACCAACAGCGGGATCTGGATACCCATGTTGGTTCCCACGTGTTCCTCGATGATCTTCATTGGATGAACCACCGTGTCAAGGATTCACTCAATCCCGTAGTTATTCCCTTTGTCCATCGTTACGGTACTTGCCCGAGATTCGATCGTCGGTATTCCCGATACCTTGTTCAATCTCGTCATGGCAAGTCTCTTTACTCGATCCGTAATCCATCATCCCGTGACTAACTCCTTAATCACTTTGAGCTCATTATGATGATGTCTTACCGAGTGGGCCCAGAGGTACCTCTTCGTCACACGGAGTGACAATATCCCAGTGTCGGTTCGTACCAACTCAACAGACACTTTCGGAGATACCCGATGCGTACCTTTATAGCCACCTAGTTACATTGTGACGTTTGGCACACCCAAAGCATTCCTACGGCATCCGGGAGTTGTACAACCTCATGGTCTAAGGAATAAATACTTGACACCGAAAAGCTTATGCATTACGAACTATACGATCTCGTGCTATGCTCAGGATTGGGTCTTGTCCATCACATCATTCTCCTAATGATGTGATCCCGTTATCACTGACATCCTATGTCCATGGTCAGGAAACCGTGACCATCTGCTGATCAACGAGCTGGTAACTAGAGGCCTACCAGGGACTCATTGTGGTCTATATATTCACACATGTATTTCTATTTCCGTACAATACAATTCAAGCATGAATAACAGACGATTATTATGAACAATGAAATATAATAATAATACTTTTATTATTGCCTCTAGGGCATATTTCCAACAGTCTCCCACTTGCACTAGAGTCAATAATCTAGTTCACATCGCCATGTGATTAACATTCATAGGTCACATCGCCATGTGACCAACATCCAAAGAGTTTACTAGAGTCAGTAATCTAGTTCACTTCAGTATGTGATTAACACTCAATGAGTTCTGGGTTTGATCATGTTATGCTTGTGAGAGAGGTTGTAGTCAACGGGTCTGCAACATTCAGATCCATATGTACTTCGCAAAACTTTATGTCATATCGTAGATGCTGCTACCACGTTCCACTTGGAGCTATTCCAAACTGTTGCTCCATTATACGTATCTGGTATCTCTACTCAGAGTTATCCGGATAGGTGTTAAGCTTGCATCGACGTAACTCTTTACGTCGAACTCTTTATCACCTCCATAACCGAGAAACATTTCCTTATTCCTCTAAGGATAATTTTGACCACTATCCAGTGATCTACTCCTGGATCACCTTTGTATCCTCTTGCCAGACATGTGACAAGGCACACATTAGGTGCGGTACTTTGCATGGCATTCCGTATAGAGCCTATGACAAAAGCATAGGGGACGACCTTCGTCCTTCCTCTTTCATCTGCCATGGTCAAGCTTTGAGTCTTACTCAACTTCACACCTTACAACTCAGTTAAGAACTCCTTCTTTGACTGATCTCTATTGAACTCCTTCAAAATCATGTCAAAGGTGTGTGTTCTTTTGAAAGTATCATCAGGCGTCTTGATCTATCTCTATAGATCTTGATGCCCAATTATATAAGCAGCTTTATCCAGGTCTTCCTTTGAAAAACTCCTTTCAAACAACCCTTTATGCTTTCCAGAAATTCTACATCATTTCGGATCAACAGTATGTCATTCACATATACTTATCAGAAATGTTGTACTGCTCCCACTCACTTTATTGTAAATACAAGTTTCTAACAAACTTAGTATAAACCAAAAAAACTTTGATCACTCCATCAAAACGTATATTCCGACTCCGAGATGCTTGCTCTAGTCCATGGAAGGATCGCTGGAGCTAGCATACCTTTCAGCATCCTTAGGATCGACAAAACCTTTCTGATTGTATCACATACAACCTTTCCTTACGAAAACTGGTAAGGATACTTGTTTTGTCATCCATCTGCCAGATTTCATAAATGCAGCTAATGCTAACATGATTCCGACGGACTTAAGCATCGCTACGGGTGAGAAAATCTCATCGTAGTCAACT
This sequence comes from Secale cereale, assembly GCA_902687465.1. Taxonomy (NCBI): domain Eukaryota; kingdom Viridiplantae; phylum Streptophyta; class Magnoliopsida; order Poales; family Poaceae; genus Secale; species Secale cereale. The sequence continues at coordinate 428,910,280 of LR738713.1, read as the reverse complement.
CCTTGAACTTATGAAAAACTCTTTGCCACAAGTCGAGCTTCATAGACGGTGACCATTACCGTCCACGTCCGTCTTCTTCTTAAAGATCCATTTATCTCAACGGCTTGCCAATCATCGGGCAAGTCCACCAAAGTCCATACTTCGTTTTGATACATGGATCCTTTCTCGGATTTCTAACCATTTGTCGGAATACGGGCCCACCATCGCTTCTCCATAGTTCGTAGGTTCATCGTTGTCCAACAACATGACCTCTAAGACAGGATCACCGTACCACTCAGGAGTAGTACATATCCTTGTCGACCTACGAGGTTCGATAGCAACTTGATCTGGAGCTTCATGATCACTGTCATTAGTTTCCTCTTCAACAGTCATAGGTTCCACATAAACATCTTTCTGTGTTGCACTACTCTCCGGTTGAAGTGAGGGTTCGACAACCTCTTCAAGTTCTATCTTCCTCCCACTCAATTCTTTCGAGAGAAACTCCTTCTCAAGAAAGGACCCGTTCTTAGCGACAAACATTTTTGCCCTTGGATCTGAGATAGGAGGTATACCCAACTGTTACCCTTGAGTATCCTATGAAGATGTATTTGTCCGCTTTGGGTTCGAGCTTTTCCCGGCTGAAGCCATAAGCATCGCAGCCCCAAACATTGAGAAAAGACAACTATGGTTTCTTGCCAAACCACAGTTCATACGGCGTCGTCTCAACGGACTTAGATGGTGCCCTATCTAAAGTGAATGCAGCTGTCTCTAATGTATAACCTCAAAATAACAGCGGTAGATCGGTAATAGACATCATAGATCGTACCATATCTCATAAGGTTCGATTATGATGTCCAGACACACCATTACCCTGTGGTGTTCCAGGTGGCTTCAACTGCGAAACAATTCCACAATGTCTTAAGTGATTGCCAAACTCACAACTCAGAAAATCTTCCCTTGATCAGATCGTAGGAACATGATCTTCTTGTTATGATGATTCTTAACTTCACTCTGAAATTGCTTGAACTTTTCAAACGTTTCAGACTTTTGCTTCATTAAGTAAACATACCCATATCTACTCAAATCGTCAGTGAAGATGAGAAAATAACGATACCCACCACACGCCTTAATTCTCATTGGATCATATACATCAGCATGTATGATTTCCAACAAGTCATTCGCCCGTTTCATTGTACATGAACACGGGATCTTAGTCATCCTGCCCATGAGGCATGGCTCGCATGTGTCAAGCGATTCAAAATCAAGTGACTCCAAACATCCATCAGCATGGAGTTTCTTCATGCATTTTATGCCAAAATGACCTAAGCGGCAGTGCCACAAGAAAGTGGTACTATCATTATTAACTCTACATCTTTTGGCATTAATATCATCATCATGTGTATTACTATGATCGAGATTCAAAAAACCATTGGGTGCATGACCATAAAGGTATTATTCATGTAAATAGAATAACTATTATTCTCTGACTTAAATGAATAACCGTATTGCAATGAACATGATCTAATCATATTCATGCTCAACGTAGACACGTGATAACATTTATCTAGGTTCAACACTAATCCCGAAGGTAGAGGGAGCGTGCGTTGGTGATCTTATCAACCTTGGAAACACTTCCAACACACATCGTCACCTCGCCCTTAGCTAGTCTCCGTTCAGTCCGTAGCTTTTGCTTCAAGTCACTAATAATAGCAACTGAACCGGTATCCAATACCCAGGTGCTACAAGGAGTACTAGTAAAGTACACATCAATAAAACGTATATCAAATATACTTTGTTGAAGTTGCCAGCTATCATATCTACCATGTATTTGGGGAAGTTCCGCTACCATGTGACCGTTCCCCTTAGAAGCACTTAGTCTCGAGGTTTGGTTTCAACCTTGGGTTCCTTCATTAGAGCGACAACTGGTTTGCCATTCATGAAGTTTCCCTTCTAGCCCTTGCCCTTTTGAAACCAGTGGTCTTGTTAAACCATCAACACTTGATGCTCCTTCTTGATTTCTACTTTTGCGGTCTTAAGAACCGCTAATAGCTCCGGGATCATCTCCATCCTTTGCATGTCATAGTTCATCATGAAGTTCTAGTAGCTTGGTGATAGTGTCTAGAGAATTCTGTCAACCACTATCTCACCTGGAAGATTAACTCCCACTTGGTTCAAGTGATTTTAGCACCCAGACATTCTGAGCACATGCTCACTACCTGAGCTATTCTCCTCCATCTTTTTGGCAAAAGAACTTGTCAGAGGTCTCATACCTCTCAACACGGGCATGAGCCTGAAATCCCAATTTCAGCTCTTAGAACATCTCATATGTTCTATGACGTTCAAAACATCATTGGAATCCCGATTCTAAGCCGTAAAGTATGGTGCACTAAACTATCAAGTAGTCACCAGGACGTGTCTGTCAGGTGTTCACAACATCCACAGCAACGTTGTAGGGGTTTGCACATCGAGTGGTGCATGAAAGACATAAGCTTTCTGTGCAGCAGTGAGGACACTCCTCGGACTACGGACCCAGTCCGCATCATTGCTTACAATATCTTTCAACTTAGTCTTTCTCTAGGATCGTATTAAACAGGGAGCTACAACACAGTTATTGGTCTACAACATAATTTGCGAAGACAACTTAGACTATTGTTCATGACAATTAAGTTCATCTAATGAACTCCCACTCAGATAGACATCTCTCTAGTCATCTAAGTGATACACGATCCGAATCGACTAGCCCGTGTCCGATCATCACGTGAGACGGACTAGTCATCAACGGTGAACATCTTCATGTTGATCGTATCTTCTATACGACTCGTGTTCGACCTTTCGGTCTTCCGTGTTCCGAGGCCATGTATGTACATGCTAGGCTCGTCAAGTGAACCCTAAGTGTGTCGCGTGTGTAAATATGGCTTACACCCGTTGTATGCGAACGTTAGAACCTATCACACCCGATCATCACGTGGTGCTTCGGAACAACGATCCTTAGCAACGGTGCACAGTTAGGGGGAACACAATTCTTGAAATTTTAGTGAGAGATCATCTTATTTACTACTGTCGTTGTAAGTAAACAAGATGCATAAACATGATAAACATCACATGCAATCAATTAAAGTGACATGATATGGCCAATATCATCTTGCTCCTTCGATCTCCATCTTCGGGGCACCATGATCATCTTTGTCACCGGCTCGACACCATGATCTCCATCATCATGATCTCCATCATCGTGTCTTCATGAAGTTGTCATGCCAACTATTACTTCTACTACTATGGCTAACGTTTAGCAATGAAGTAAAGTAATTACATGGCGTTATTCAGTGACGCGCAGGTCATACAATAATTAAGACAACTCCTATGGCTCCTGCCGGTTGTCAAGTTCATCGACATGAAAGTCGTGATTCCCTATTACAAGAACAGGATCAATCTCATACATCACATATATCATTCATCACATCTTCTTGGCCATACCATATCACATAGCACATGCTGCAAGAACAAGTTAGATGTCCTCTAATTGTTGTTGCAAGTTTTTACGTGGCTTCTATAGGTTTTCTAGCAAGAACGTTTCTTACCTACGCCAAAACCACAACGTGATTTTTCAATTTCTATTTACCATTCATAAGGACCCTGTTCATCGAATTCGATCCGACTAAAGTAGGAGAGACAGACACCCGCCAGCCACCTTATGCATCTAGTGCATGTCTGTCGGTGGAACCAGTCTCACGTAAGCGTACATGTAAAGTCGGTCCGGGCCGCTTCATCCCACAATACAACTGAATCAAGATTAGACTAGTAACGGTAAGAAAATTGAGCAAACTCAACGCCCACAACTGCTTTGTGTTCTACTCGTGCAAGATGCTACGCAAAAGACCTAGCTCAGATGCCACTGTTGGGGAACGTAGCAGAATTCAAAAAATTTCTACGCTTTCACCAAGATCCAACTAAGGAGACATCTAGCAACGAGCATATTAGAGTGCATCTACATACCCTTTTGTAGATCGCGAGCGGAAGCTTTCGAAGAAGCGTGGATGAAGTAGTCGTACTCTTCACGTTCTTCGTCACCGATGATCTAGCGCCGAACGGACGGCACCTCCGTGTTCAACACACGTCCGGTATAGCAACGTCACCTCCTTCTTGATCCAGCAAGGGGGGAGGAGAGGTCGACGGAGATCCAGCAGCACGACGGCGTGGTGGTGGATGCAGCGGGAAATCTTGCAGGGCTTCGCCGGCGCCCTGCGGAGGAGGAGGAAGGTGTGACGAGAGGGGGAGAGGCGCCAGAGGATTGGGTGCGGCTGCCCTCTCCCCCCCACATATATATAGGGGGCCAGGGGGTGCGCCAGCTCCTGTAGATCCAATCTGCAAGGGGGGCGGCAGCCTGGGGGGGGGGGAAACTTGCCCCCCAAGGCATAGGGGGCGCCTCCCTCCCCTAGGGTTTCAACCCTAGGCGCATGAGGGAGGGCCCAGTAGGGTGCAGCAGCCCACCAGGGGCTGGCCCCCTTCCCCTTGCGGCCTAGGGGCCCCACCGGGATGGGTGGCCCCACCAGGGGTGGACCGCCGGGACCCCTCCGGTGGTCCCGGGACACTCCCGGTGACCCCCGAGGTTCACCCGATGGCCGAAACTGGACTTCCTATATATCATTCTTTACCTTCGGACCATTCTGGAACTCCTCTTCACGTCCGGGATCTCATCCGGGACTCCGAACAACTTTCGGGTTTCCACGTGCATGTATCTCTATGACCCTAGCGTCACCGAACCTTAAGTGTGTAGACCCTATGGGTTCGGGAGACACGTAGACATAACCGAGACCACTCTCCGGTCAATAACCAACAGTGGGATCTGGATACCCATGTTGGTTCCCACGTGTTCCTCGATGATCTTCATCGGATGAACCACCGTGTCAAGGATTCACTCAATCCCGTAGTTATTCCCTTTGTCCATCGGTACGGTACTTGTCCAAGATTCGATCGTCGGTATTCCCGATACCTTGTTCAATCTCGTCATGGCAAGTCTCTTTACTCGATCCGTAATCCATCATCCCGTGACTACCACCTTAATCACTTTGAGCTCATTATGATGATGTCTTACCGAGTGGGCCCAGAGGTACCTCTCCATCACACGGAGTGACAATATCCCAGTCTCGGTTCGTACCAACTCGACAGACACTTTCGGAGATACCCGATGCGTACCTTTATAGCCACCCAGTTACGTTGTGACGTTTGGCACACCCAAAGCATTCCTACGTCATCCGGGAGTTGTACAACCTCATGGTCTAAGGAATAAATACTTGACACCGAAAAGCTTATGCATTACGAACTATACGATCTCGTGCTATGCTCAGGATTGGGTCTTGTCCACCACATCATTCTCCTAATGATGTGATCCCATTATCACTGACATCCTATGTCCATGGTCAGGAAACCGTGACCATCTGCTGATCAACGAGCTGGTAACTAGAGGCCTACCAGGGACTCATTGTGGTCTATATATTCACACATGTATTGCTGTTTCCGTACAATACAATTCAAGCATGAATAACAGACGATTATTATGAACAAGGAAATATAATAATAATACTTTTATTATTGCCTCTAGGGCATATTTCCAACAGGTAGATATGAACTATGTGTACTACATGAACTCGAATTCTATTTTTTGAATACACTTGATGTTGATTCCAAATAATAGTACATTTGATGTACTAACTATATAGTCATAATCTAAACCATGTTCCATACGTGTACACTGTGTTTATCACACATAGTATAGTGCCCCGCCCCCTACATTATGACAAGTATTTAGACCTGAGCTGCAAAAGCCACACATTAGCCCAAATTATGATCAATGTTCTATATGTTATACGTAGAACTAGCAAGATGCCCATGCGTTCCACAAAACATCAACATGATCAAGGGGAGGCCTAATTTGCAAATATGGAGAGGGGTGTGGGTATCTTTTTTCAAAATTGCCATAGTTTCCTTCCTATCCGTCAGATATAAATCGGACGGCCTATATTGCAGGATGGCACCATCATCAACAACTCCATTTTTTAATAAGAGTAGAGATAAAATATATTATATGTAGTATAACATGTTCATAACCACACCATGTGTATCACCATTATATATATTCACACATGCGTCGGTTTAAAACACTATGATAAATTCTTCAAATATCCGAATTCGCTTTTTATAATGAAGTATGATCTCTATTCGTCTTTTACACCCACACAATGCTCTTATCTTTGTAGCTAGCTAGCACTAACTTTCTCTCGTGCATGCAGACGCCCGCATCCCTCTCACCCTCCCTCAGCATTCTCTAGCTCGATCGCGCAAATTCGTCTTTTCACTTTAGGTCGTTCACCCACGGTGTGTGTAGGCCCCCCAGCCCCTTCTATACGGCACACATCGATCGACCTGCCTCTCTAGCCAGGTGTGCCTAGCACAAAACACAAACTTCCCCTCTTGTCTTATCACCGTCCATGCCTCACTCCAACCACTCTCTTCATCGATCTCGTACTCGCACACTCCTCCCCCCTCGATATAGTATGACTCTCGCACCACCTCCTAGATGCATCCCTCTCTCTCTATCCTTCTCCTCGTGCCTCATTTGCTTCTAACACACACATGCATGTATACCGATCGATCTCCCAACATATACCTAGGTCGACTTTCACTATTCACCCCCCATTGATCGACATACCTCACAAGTTATGTCTCTCCTTTCTCCGACAAAGGACGATTGATCTTCCAATGTAGTTATGTCTGCTTACCACAGCCATATCCCCCCCTCATCATTCGTGCATGCCTCCTGACCCGTCTCTCACACGCACGTGCATAGACAAGCAGCCATCCCCTTTCTTATTGATATTCCACGCGTGCCCTCCAGTTGTCTAGCAAGCCTATCCCACCATTTGTTAGAAGCAACTCCACTACCACCCCCTCCAACACTCTAGCTCTGTCTCTCTCCCAACCATATTCCTCTCCTACACATATGCATGGATGCCGATCGATCTCCCTTAATACATGAGGTAGATCGATCTCCCTTAATAAATGAGGTAGGCCTCTCTCCTCCTCCACACATATACCATCCATTGTACCTCTGTAGTTAATTAGGCCTCCCTCCCCCCATCACACACTGATAGTCGAGCGCTGTCAGGGATATTACTACCAGGTATAAACCGGCCAGGAGGGTCCGGTTTACGTTATCAAGACTATATTATCAAAGGCCCGGCGGAGTATGAAATAGAAGATTGTAGCCCAAGAGGTTTATAGCCCATGTGTTAGGGCCCATGATTTGTAAACCGTCATACTATGTAACTTGGGATGTAAGATAGAAAGAACAGAGACCGAGGCGGACACGTTTATGAGCCGGCCTCGGGACTCTGTAAACTGGACCGGGCATCACTTCTTATATAAAGGGACGACCCGATGACGGTTCAGGGACAGAGAACAATAGCTCGAGACACAGGCAAAGCGGATTCGCTCCCTGGTCATCGAAGCCCAAGCAATACCACCAAACTAGACGTAGGCTTTTACCTTCATTGAAGGGGCCGAACTAGTATAAAATCCTTGCGTCCTTCGTCTGCTTTAACCCCTTTAAGCTAACCCGTAGCAATGGCCTCATGACTAAGTCCTTTTGCTAGGACATCTGTCGTGCTAAACCCACGACAGTTGGCGCCCACCGTGGGGCTATCGCACGATGGTTTCGAGAACTTGAAGGGTAGCTTTGAAGGACTCAAAGGCTACGCAGTGGGCCAGATGACTAAGAGTCATCGCGGCCGGATCTACATTGACGATGCAGGCTGGGGCCCCGAGGCCGATTCAACCGAATACAGGTATCGGGTCCCCTTCGGCGGCATCCACGTCTTCATCGGCAAGATCGGCGAACTGTGCCCTGAGCCGGACATCTTCCCCAACATCGTCGAGTCGGCTCAGCGTGCGAGACCTGCCCGGATTCAGCCCGCCGTGAAGCATGTCTTCGTTGGAGCAGTGCATGGAGTACAAGCCGAGGACGGATCGGACTCTGGCGGCGAGACTATTGTTTATTCCGGTGATGAATCTTCTTCTGGAGAGACCGAATATTTGTATCTGTTGCAGGATGGCCGGTCTGAGGGTTGTTCCGATGGTGACAGTATTCCGGACCCCCTTGATCCACCAAACAGGGTTGCTGTCTTCATGGCCGGATAACAACCCATGCAACAGTCCTCAACAACAGGGGCGTTGATATCAGAGGCAATGGGACCTATAGCTGGAGATCCTCCCCCATCACCGTCTGATACCTTATCTATCTTGGTCGATACTTTGACAGCACTAGTAACAGCAGAAGTAGAACATGCCAACAAGGAGTAGCATGACGCGGATGTCGCTCAGGTGAAGAGCCGGATTGAACAAGCCAAGTTGGACCTGGCAGCTGAGAAAGGTAGGATGGCTACCAAGCAGGCGGAGCTAGATGCTCAGGCCTATCGGCTCATGTTAGATCAGACCGCTTCACAAGGGGTAATGATGAGAAGACAACGATCTCGCCTGCCGCCGGTTTATGAGGCAAGGAATCTCTTTAGCACGCCAGGCGCAGGAACTAGTAACTAGCCAGAGGTAAACCGGGGAGGAGCACCAGGAACATGCACATCGGTTCAGCCACCGGCCGCAGAGCCAGATCGCCGAATTGTGCCGACCCCACATGTGCCCACCCCTCCTGGTCATTATTCTAATCCGTTCGACAACATAGTTGCTGCCGCTTCACGGCTGGCCGCCCTTCCCATTGAAGGAACGTCCCCCATAGCAGTGGAGGCGCGACGTGCTAAGGAGTTGTTGGACACGACGCTAACTCAACAGCAAGCTTATTCCTATAGCCGGGAGAGGATTCATTCGACCCCCCAGTCCGAGCCGGAGTTATACGAGGCGTCTGGATGAGCCAGCCGTATCAAGCAGCGCACAGAGGCGTCATCAGCAGAGATGGGATAATCCGGCAGCAGAAGAGGTGCACGGTCAAGAGGCGGTGAATCAGGCCAGACAGCGTCCGGAGGCCGAGGTAACAGCGCAGTACAACGCCCGTCAGGCGACGCCGGTTCGTCCCACCACCACAGTTGAACCGGGGGTCATGTCCAGTTCCCTGGGCGTGCCGTGTCTCATCCCCGCTTTACGGAACGTGAAACTACCCAAGGATTTTAAAGGTCCACGCAAGGTGCCCAACTACACGGCGGATCTTGCTCCAGAGGCATGGATTGAGAGTTATGAGATGGCAATGGAGATGCTCGATGTGGATGAGGCGGCATGCGCTAAGTATTTCACAATGATGCTCGAGGGCACGGCCCGAACATGGCTGAAGGGTTTACACCTAACTCCGTCGGATCATGGGCTGAGCTGCGGAGCCGGTTTATCAAAAAATTCAAAGACACATGCAAGCAGCCAATGTCTGTTGTCGACTTAGCTTCCTGCGTTCAAGGAGAGCAGGTGTCTACAAGTAGTTGGGTGCGTCGAGTGTCCGAAATCTTGCACTCCTCCAATAGCATCAACCCAAGCACAGCGGTGGTAACCTTGGAAAATAATTGCTGGTTCGAGCCTTTGAGGCAGAAGTTGGGGCGGCTTAAACGTGATTGCAATGACATAGGAACGCTCATGGGCGCTTTAGTGAAGTATGGAGACTCTGACAACACCAAGCATCCAGACGCAGATGGAGACAAGTCAGGGAAAGCAAGCAAGAATGGTAAACCGCCGCAGGCCACTCCGGCGAACCAAGGATACAATGGTAAGCGTAAAGCGGATGGCAGCTCAGATTTTGTGGCCAACACCAATGCGCGGGAGGACGGGTAACGTCGCAAGGGTAGACCGCCCCCACTTAACGGGAGGCCACCTATTAATCTAGAGTGCTAGTTGAACGTGCCTTGCCCAAAGCACGGTACGCCGGAAAAACCAGCTATGCATCTCTGGAAGGATAGTTTCATCATGCAGGAGTTCATGAACCGGAATAGGTATGATTACGGCCCCCCCGACAGATCAGGCCCTGGCTTCCAAGGTCCGGGTTACCAAGGTGGTGGGTCCGGTTCAGGATAACAAGGCAATAACAATAACCATAATGGGCACAATCAGCATAACCAGCAGCATGGTTAGGGCGGATACAATAACCAAGGGAATTAATAGCGTCAACCGCAGCAACAATCCGGATATCAGAATAATCCAAAGGAGCTGAGCAGTGGGCAGTATCACGTCTTCACCACGAGTTTGTGCAAACGAGATCAGAAGGTTCTAAAGAGGGCAGTGCATTCTGTTCAACCGGCAATACCACATTTTTTGCGTTGGTCTGAGCAACCCATTGTGTGGAGCAGAGAGGATCATCCCCCCCGGGTTGATAATCCGGGTCAGTTGGCTCTGGTGGTGGCACCACAGGTAGGTGGTTATAAGTTCACCAAAGTGCTTATGGATGGAGGCAGCAACATCAACATCCTGTATTATGAGACTTTTCGGTGGATGGGGTTGACAGATAAGAAGCTTCGACAGTCCAACACAGTGTTCCATGGGGTGGTACCCGGTAAATCGGCCTATCCAGTTGGTAAGATTTATCTGGAGGTCACCTTTGGAGATGAGCATGACTCCAGGCCAGAGACTGTGACCTTTGAGGTGGTAAAGATCAAAAGCCCGTACCACGCTTTGTTTGGGCGGCCGGTTTATGCCAAGTTCATGGCTAGGCCGTGTTATGTTTATCTACAGCTCAAGATGCCAGGCCACAAGGGAACTATTATGGTTCACGGGAGCCGCAAAATTGCATTGGAGTGCGAGGAAGGTGATGCAGCTTATGCTGAGGCAGTTTGTGCCACTGAGGAGCTGAAGTTCTATAAGGACAATGTTGATCCGGCGGATATGTCCCCGCTGAAGAAGCCAACCACAGAGCATCATCTGGCATTGAAATTCAAATCGGCTGAGGAGACTAAGCAGGTGGACTTTGTTCCGAGCGATTCATCCAAGCAGTTCACTATCAGCGCTAACCTAGATCCGAAATAGGAAAGCGCGCTCATCGAGTTCATTCGTGAGAACCGGGATATATTTGCGTGGAAGCCTTCTGACATGCTAGGTATACCGAGGGAGCTCGCTGAGCACAATCTTAATATCGATCCTAAGTTTAAACCGGTCAAGCAGTATCTGCGCCGCTTCAATGAGGAGAGGCGCAACGCTATTGGAGAAATGGCTAGGCTCTTGGCTGCAGGCTTTATAGTTGAGGTGTTTCATCCAGAATGGTTGGCTAATCCGGTGCTAGTACTTAAGAAAAATGGAACTTGGAGAATGTGTGTTGATTACACAGATCTGAACAAGGCTTTCCCAACTGATCCTTTTGCTCTCCGCCATATTGATCAAATTATTGATGCTATGGCAGGATGTGAGCGGCTAAGTTTTTTGGATGCATACTCAGGTTATCATTAGATCAAGATGGCAGTTAAGGACCAGGAGAAGACAGCCTTTATAACTCCTTTTGGAGCCTTCTGCTACGTATCTCTGCCATTTTGGCTCAAGAGTGCCCAGGCGACCTACCAACGTTGTGTGCAGAACTGCCTTCAAGGGCAGATTGGATGGAATGTTCATGCATATGTTGATGACATTGTGGTAAAATCCAGGAAGGAGGAGACACTGATAGATGATCTGAAGGAAACTTTTGATAATCTCCGAGTCAATAAAATGATGCTTAATCCGGAGAAGTGCGTTTTTGGTGTTCCGGCACGCAAGCTCCTGGGATTCTTGGTGTCAAACAGAGGAATTGAGGCTAATCCGGAGAAGATCAAGGCGATTACGTCCCTGGCTAAACCGGCGTGCATCAACGATGTCCAACGTGTGGCATGTCATATTGCAGCACTCATCCGGTTTATCAGCCGTTTGGGGGAGAAGGCAATTCTGCTTTATCAGATGATGAAGAAGACAGACCGTTGTCGTCTGGAGTGATGGTGCTAATGCTGCGTTTGAGAATTTGAAGAGGCAATTGGCAGAGCCACCGGTCCTTGTTGCCCCAGTTGACAATGAGCCACTGTTGTTATACGTGGCTGCTAATGCCCGTGTAGTAAGTGTTGCCATTGTGGTAGAGCGCAAGGAGGCAGGGAAAGAATATCCGGTTCAGCGGCCGGTTTACTACATCAGTGAGGTGCTTATTGAGTCAAAGCAGAGATATCCACATTGGCTGAAACTGGTGTATGGAGTGTTCATGGCAAACCGGAAGCTAAAGCACTATTTTCAGGGCCAGCCAATCACTGTTGTCAGTTCAGCTCCGTTATGGGATATAATCCAGAACATAGAAGCTACTGGTCGAGTTGCAAAGTGGGCCATTGAGCTTAGCCCACATGGATTAAAGTATGTGCCCCGTACTGTGATAATGTCTCAAGCTCAGGTGGATTTTATCAACGATTGGACAGAGTTGCAAGCACCCGAGGAGAAGCCGGATCATACATACTGGACTATTCACTTTGACGGTTCAAGGCAATTGGAGGGCTCGGGGGCTGGAGTCGTATTAACTTCCTCACGAGGTGATAAGTTCTGTTACGTCCTCCGTTTAATGTTCCCTTGTACTAATAATGCTGCTGAGTATGAAGCTATCCTCCATGGTCTGCAGATGGCCAAGGAGATGAACTTAAGCCGGGTTAAGTGCTTTGGCGATTCAGATTTGGTGGCATAGCAAGTATCTGGCAAGTGGGACTCTAAGGATCCGCTCACGGCAGCATTTCGACGAGAGGTGGACGCTATCGCTAGATACTTCAAAAGATATCAGGTGGATCATATAGACCGGCGAAAGAATGAAGCAGCCGATGCGCTAAGCCGGCTGGGTTCCCAACATAAACCTGTTCCACCTAATACCTTCTTGGATGAGTTGCATAATCCGTCGGTATAGGTACCTTCAGAGGAGGACTTGGCTGTTCCTGATCCGGAAGCACAATTGGTGGCAGCACTTCATCTTATTCCGGATTGGACGCTCCCTTACCTGGCATACATGAACCGTGGTGAGTTACCAGAGGACGAAGTCGAGGCCCGACAAATAATCCGGCTGTCTAAATCTATGACTATTGTCAATGGAGAACTTCATCATCGCAACATTTCTGGAGCTTTTCAGCGGTGTGTATCATCAGAAGAAGGCTGTGATATTCTTAGAGAGATTCATGAAGGGGATTGCGGTCATCACGCCGGTTTAGAATCTTTGGTGGCTAAAGCTTTTCGTCATGGGTTGTACTGGTTGACGGCTCATGCCGACGCAGAGGACTTGGTCAGAAAATGAGATGCTTGCCAGAAATTCTCACGGCGTGCTCATATACCGGCGCAGGAGCTGAGGATGATCCCAATTACTTGGCCGTTTGTGACTTGGGGGCTTGATATGGTTGGACCCTTCAAGAGATCCCAAGACAAGAAAACCCACCTGTTAGTGGTTGTGGACAAGTTTACGAAATGGGTTGAAGTGGAGCCTGTAAGTAAGTGTGATGCAGCAACAGCGGTTCAGTTCATCAAAAAGGTGATTTTCCGGTTTGGCTTTCCACACAACATTATAACTGATAATGGCACCAATCTATCCAAGGGGGCTATGGAGGAATTCTGTCAACAAGAGCACATCCGTCTTGATGTATCATCGGTAGCTCACCCTCAATCTAATGGCTAAGCTGAGAGAGCCAATCAAGAGATCTTGAGAGGCATCAAACCCCGGCTTATGGTTCCTTTGCAGAGAACGCCGGGTTGTTGGGTGGAGGAGTTGCCTTTAGTATTATGGAGCATCAACACTACACCTAACAGATCCACAGGGTACACGCCTTTCTTCATGGTATATGGAGCTGAAGCGGTCCTCGCTAGTGATATCCGTCATGACTCGCTGTGGGTGGCGGCTTATGTTGAAGCAGACAATGAACAAGCAAGACAAGACGCCTTGGACCGGCTGGACGAGGAACGGGACACGGCAGCAGCTCGATCGGTGATTTATCAGCAAGACCTGCGCCGTTACCATAGTCGTCGGGTTAAAACCAGGACGTTTCAAGAAGGAGATCTGGTGCTCCGGCTCATCCAGGACCAGAGAGACATGCACAAGTTATCCCCACCTTGGGAAGGACCCTTTGTTGTCAGCAAGAACCTACACAACGGATCATACTACCTCGTCGACGTTTGAGAACATAAAGACTCACGCACGGCGGAGGAGGAGACCAAGCGGCCATGGAACATCGCTCTTCTTCGACCTTACTATACTTGAGCCACCGGCTCCGCTTTATGTACAATGTATATATTATGATTAATAGAATAAACCGGCGCCCCCGGTAAACCGGGGTATCAACCATCTTTTTTCATAAGAGTATCACATGGGGGCTTCCGTGGGCAAGGGAGTTTTCTATGGCCTCTTGAACCGGTGCCCTTGATAAATCAAGGTATCAGCCGTCTTTTCTATGCAAAAAAGAGAATCACATAGGGGCTTCCGCGCACAAGGAAGTTTCCTATGGCCTCTTAAACCGGCGGCCACATCAAGACCATCATAAGAGCACAGCTCTGGTTGCTTCGGCAATTTCCACATGATGATGAGGGGCAAAAGAGAGTTTGATGCCTAGCACAACTCAAACATAGGCCCCGACGAGCAATGCTCAAACGCTACCTGGGGGCTCCTGATGCAAGTTCATCAGCGAGTTGAAGACTCTTGTAGTGGACACGGCTTGGAAGCTTGGTGTATACACCTAAAACCCCGGATTAACCTGCCTGCATCAAGTAAATCACGCCGTCCAGGTAAACCTGGTATGACCCGTCGAACGTACACACAAGTCAATCCTTCGGGACCCTGAACTTGGTAACGTTAAATTGACGATCATCAAATGATTACACAAGTCAAATCTTTATAAGATATTGAACATTGGTAGCATTTGACATTGATGATTTGGTTAAAGATTGCGGATCATCTTAACAGGCTTTGCTAAAATGGTTAATGACAGTAGCCTGGCAGCTCATAAAAAGCCTCGAATTTGGAGCCTGGCAGCTCGTAAAAAACCTCGAATACATGGTCTTATTTGCCCAAAAACTTTATTTTTCATTTTTTATGTTTTCTCAAATCTTTATCTTCAAGGTCATTGGTGTTTCAACCAAGTCCATTGATTCAAGACTGGATAACTACAAAGTTGTCATTACATATGTATTTACACAGCTATAGTCTGGGTTATAAACACCAGTACTAGTTTACAGTTAAACCGACATTCATTTTAACTCGGATCGGTCTTCATGATAAGACGACAAAGAGCCAAGTGAGTCATCAACACTTACACCTTGGATTGTTCCTACCGGGTTAAGGTTTACAGATACACTTAATCACAGGTATGATACATGCTTATATTTCATACACAGTTCAAGTTATTAACTTAGATCATGTGTTTGGCCAGTATAACCCGTCCGGCGATAAACCGCCAGGACACTTTGAGCATTGTGTCTGCAGACACAGGTAATATAAACTGTCAAAGCATTGCAAGCAGGAGGTAATTTAGAAGTTGCCAAACAAAGTAATGCCATGACACAAAGTGTGGGATAAAGACAATATCTCAACTATTCTATTACAAGACACTGGCAGGCCCAAAAGAATATCAGTTTTTTCACCAAGTGTTCAACATATAAAGGTAAACCGGAACCGGTTTAAGATTCTGCTTCGGCTCGCTGTGAAGATTGAGGGTCAGCTTGTTCCGGGTCTTCGGCAACTTCTGGTAGCTGTTGGAAATCAGGGGGTGCTCCAGTCAATCTTGGCAAGGGCGCAGAAATACACTTCATCATTTATAAGTTCTGACGGTTCAATGTCAGGAGCGAAGGTATGCTTACGAACGGGTGGAATAAGATTTTTGATGTCATAAGACGGCCGCTCCACCCGCACATTCTCCAGATCATAACCCGGGTGATACCTTGATAAATCCGCTTCATCAGCAAGCTTACTGGTAAGAGGCCGCATATCTTTGGTTAAGGCGCGAAGATCCTCAGCGGAGAAAGCTGATCCGTCCTCTTTCATACTTGGATAACCATTAATGGCCTCCGCTGGATCAAAGTCAGGAACCCTTGCCTTGGCCCGGGTTAAAGCCATTAAAGAGCCAGCTCTTGCGGAGGATTTCTTCACTTCGACAATTCGGGCAGGCAAGATGGATAGTTTTTCCAGAGTACCTTGGATGGTGGTTGGCGCCAGTTTATTATGCGAAATAGCATTGATGGCCCTCTGAGCGCCGGCATAGAGTTGTTCCACCAAGGTATAAGCAGCCTTCTGCTTCTTCCGTACATTATCCCCAAGATGGGTCACGCGCCTCCCTGTGTACCAATGTTGGGGATATCGCTTATCGGGAACTTATCGGTCGACCCATGATAAGGGGAAAATCGGCTAGTTTATCGGCATATCGGCCGATTTATCGCCATATCTGCTGATTTATCGGCCTATTTATCTTATCGGTCAGATAGTGGTAAGCGATAAATCGGCCGATTTATCGGCATATGGGAAGATATCTTGAACAGTGCTGTGTACAAGTGATGAGTTAAACCGGAGCAGCGCAAGATAGCAGGGATAAGCTTATGTCAACAAAACACTTACCAAAGATAGCAGATGTCATATCATTTATATGCTGCCTTATCCCGGATAGCTCCTCTGTCACCGGGTTAAGAGCTGCCTCAGCATCAGTGGCTCTTTTCTCCAAAGTAGCCTTTTCCACCTCCCAAGTGGACCGTTCCGCTTCAAAATCTTTCTTGAGCTTCTCCATACTAGCTAAAGCAAGGGTAAGTTCCTCCTTGGCTTTAGTCGAAGCAGTCTCTTGGAAGGATAGGCTATTCCGGAGCTCAGTGATTTCAGTGGCCCTCCGGTTCAAATCAGTCTGCCAAGGATAAAACATGTCAGATATCTATAAAGGAAGCAATTAAATCAAAGTCCCAAGCACATAACAAGTTATGCACTTGACACTTGGGGGCTAATGTACAATTGAAATGAAAGAAGGCGACTTTTTCATACAAGTCCCAAGCACATAACAAGTTATGTCCTGGACACTTGGGGGCTAATGTAATATCATTCTCAAACATAGGAGAAGTCCCGATTCACCCACAATGGAGTAAACCGGCCCCTGGGGGCTACACGTGCAAATCAAAATATTCCAGTTGATCTATCAAAGTCCCGGTTCACCCTAAAGGCTAAACCGGCACTTGTGGGCTACAATGGACTAAAGGTACAGCTACAAGACACAAGCAGAAATGAAAGGCAAAGGAAAAGAAGTTACCTCATATTTTTCTTTCATTAAGTTTACCAAACCAGCCTCATGGTCACGGCTAGTGAAGAGCTGGTTTAGGTACCCAGAATGAAGCTCCTGGGCACTAAGCGGGGGGTAGCTAGATAGGTCAGTGCTCCACTTTCCCTTGTCCTTATGAAGAATTTCTTCCATGGTAGTGTGTCTGGCCAAGATGACAGGCTCTGCGGGGGTAGTAAAGCCTATCCCAGTAATCTCGACATCATCTGTCAAAGCAGCAGTTGGCCTAGAGGGATCAGCAGCAGCGGGATTGGTGTGTACCGGGCTAGCAGGGGCCGGACTAACCCGAGCAGGGCTAGTCCGGACAGGGCTGGCCGGTTCAGCAGGATTTTCCAAGGGGTCACCCCCCGGGGCAGCAAGATCTTCTCGGTCCATAGGGGAAGGATCATCGTGTGGAACTTCAATGTTTTCTTCTAATGGATTGGTGGCCTCAGGATCTTCTGCTGGTTCAGAAGTGGTGTTTTCGACCGCCGATTTATTCAGCTTTGCCTTTTTGCTAGGCTTGGGCATACTGAGAAAAGATTAGAGGAATAATTAAAATCACAAGTCAGAATGGAGAGATAAACCGGATAGACTGAAAGACGGCTTGCCCGTGAACAGTCTTGAGCACCGGGACTTGGGTGGCGGTTGACTCGCCGGAGGATGACATAGGAGTTTCCTGATAATTTGGATCAGACGGTTTAAGTGGTTTACGAAAAAGACCCGCTTTAGGATGAAGGATAGTTGGAGTAAGTAGAACCTCTGAACGGCGTCTTCGAGCCGGAGTGTGGGTCAATCCGGTCGACTCGACCACATGGCCACTGTGGTGTGTGGTGCGGTGAGCCCATGTTGCTGCTTCTTCAAAAGAAAATGGGGATCCAGTTGAGCATAAGGGTGAGAAAATGGATATTTCCGGGCTACCCGACGAACTTTGGGTGGTAATGGTTCTGAATCAGAGGAAAGAGAGATTACCTCAACTTAATCCGCTTTACTACCTTCCGCCGGATCCTGGGAAAAGTCATTATTAATATAAATACAGACAAGGGAAAAATTAAAAGCCAAATGAGCCAAGCAGTACCTCAGAGGCCGGATAATCTTCTTCCGCGTTTGAACCGGAAGCAGCGGCATGTCTTTTCTTATGTTTCTTCACGGCCAGGCTCTTCTTGCGAGTTGGCTTCGCCGGTTTGTCCTGGGCTTTCCTCTTCTAGAAAGGGTCGTTGGCCTGTTTAGAAGAATAAAAGCATGTTAATGCCAAGCAATATGGACGGATTAAAGCAAAGAGAAGGGACAGAAGGATCTCTTACCGACGGCGGTTTGTTATTCACGCAGAAGGGTGCTAAGCCGGTCCGACTACACTCCTCCAGAGGTATATTCAGCATCTTCTTGGCAGATTCGGTAACTTCATTATCTGGAAGCACCATCTCCGTGTGACGCAGAGGATCCTTGGGGTTGCCAGTATACTCGCACATTAACCCGGAGCGCCGGCTTAATGGGAGAATGCTCCAAGAGAGCCAGCAGCGGACAAAATCAACTCCAGTTAAACCGTTGGCTACAAAAGCCCTTAGCTTTGAAAGCTGGGGGGCATATCGAGCCCGGTCTTGGGCACTCAAGCGCTGCGGGAAAGGATGATCCGCTGTCAGATGATAAGGGCGATAACCCGGCAGTGGATTCTCTCCTTCTGGTGAAGTATCAACACAATAGAACCAAGTTTGGTTCCAATCCTTGGGATGGCTATGAAGGGTAGCATGAGGAAAGCTGACATCCTTCCTCTTCTGGATACTCATTCCGCCCAATTGAGTGTTTGGCCCGTCATGAAATTCAGTCCGGCGATTCAGATGGAAGAAGTCCCGGAATAATTCCACGGATGGCTCCTCTTGCAGATAGGCTTCTAAGAAGACTTGGAAATTACAGATGTTTGATATAGAGTTGGGACCTATGTCTTGGGGATGGAGCTGAAAGTCTGCTAATACGTCGCGGAAAAACTTTGACCCCGGAGGGTTAAAGCCCCAGGCCGGGTGATCAAAAAAGACGATAACTTCTCCTTCCTTAGGCTGGGGAGGACACCCTTTCCCAGGAGCCCTCCAGTGAAGAACCTCCTTGGGACCTAAAGTGCCAATTGAGGCCATCTTTTCTAAGTCATCCTCGGTAATCCGGGATGGGACCCAGTTGCAGGCAACAAACTGCTTGGCCACGGAAGTCATCTTTTTCAAAGGGGGAACGCTGAAAAATACAATACAAGATCCGGTTTACGATCCACCAGATATAAACCGGCATGTTCAATAAAGGCATTGATCTAATTGGCGGTTTAAGCAGGGGACTAATGGTATCTACTGATCCGAGATAACTATGAATATGACAGCTACCAGATTATGAAGTTTGAAAGGAACATGTTAAACCGCCAAAACACAGGCAGGTGAGGTGCAGGTCTAAAGCTAAACCGTCAATATAGGCAAGGGAGGTGCAGATCTAAAGCTAAACCGTCGACACAGGCATGTGAGGCGCAGATTTAAAGTTGAACCGTCGACTTAAGAGAAGGAGATGCAGATCTAAAGTGTGGGAATCAACTTTAACATGAGCAGCAGTAAATTATGGATCTACAGCATATGAAAAATTCAAGATAATTCAAGGTATATTCAACGGAGACAATGAAGATTTTTCCAGATTCAGTCTAAACTAGCGTTGTTGGAGGAACTAAGATTATGAAGACGGAGCAGAGTCATGCGTACGAGCGTCGGCCTAAAAAGTTTAACATCTACGGCTAGGAACTACCTATGGCGACGAACTACGAAGAACAGGGGTTCATCGGCAAGCTCCCGTGAAACCCTAGAACTAAGATCTACGGGAAGGAATGAGTAAACGTACCTGAGGCAACGGAAGCGGAAGACGGCGAATTTCTGGACGCGTTCAGGTTGATGCAGCGGCCGGGCTTGATGACGACAACGAGCTCAGCGGACGGCGACGGAGCTTGAGCGCTGGAGGTTAGAGGAAGAAGAAAGTGAAGGGGAAAAAGGAGATGGCCCCCGGCCCTATTTATAAGCCGAAGGGATAAAACAGCAGGCGCAGGAATCGAGGAGACCAAAAATCGATATGGATGGTGCTGTTGCCTCGATCTTTGGAGTTTTAATAAGGTAAAAAACAGGTACATGCATTAAATGCGCGGATGGCGTCACGACGGTTTAAAAGTGATGTGAGGAGATGACGTCATGCCGGTTTACCAAGCATACTGAAGCTGCAGAAAGGAAAATCTATACAAGACTTTGAAGATTGACATGAACAGGTTCAAATCAATCTGGGGCCTAATGTCAGGGATATTACTACCAGGTATAAACCGGCCAGGAGGGTCCGGTTTACGTTATCAAGACTATATTACCAAAGGCCCGGCGGAGTATGAAATAGAAGATTGTAGCCCAAGAGGTTTAAAGCCCATGTGTTAGGGCCCATGATTTGTAAATCATCATACTATGTAACTTGGGATGTAAGATAGAAAGAACGGAGACCGAGGCGGACACGTTTATGAGCCGGCCTCGGGACTCTGTAAACCAGACCGGGCGTCACTTCTTATATAAAGGGACGACCCGACGTCGGTTTAGGGACAGAGAATAACAGCTCGAGACACAGGCAAAGCGGATTCGCTCCCTGGTCATCGAAGCCCAAGCAATACCACACCAAACTAGACGTAGGCTTTTACCTTCATTGAAGGGGCCGAACTAGTATAAAATCCCTGCGTCCATCGTCCGCTTTAACCCCTTTAAGCTAACCCATAGCGATGGCCTCACGACTAAGTCCTTTTTCTAGGACATCTGCCATGCTAAATCCACGACAAGTGCTGTAGGTAGGTATCCATGCCACAGAGACAAACTGCACTTGTCTCCTCTCACATTCCAGTAGGCCAGCCACTCTATATCTTTGACGTGGGCACACACAAATTTGATGGCACTCTTTATCGATCGCGCGCGCGCACACACACACACACATCATCCCTCTCTTCGATTCTATGGGCACCTCAAGCTGATGATACCTGCACTCTCTTCTCGTGGATCACCCCCTCTATATATATGATATATCCAGGACTCTATTTCACACACATTGCATATGTAACATTTTTTGGTTGACCCCCCCC
>LR738713.1:428852510-428888873 GCA_902687465.1 Secale cereale | reverse complement strand
CCAAAAAAAACTCTCACGAACCCACACACTATATCTCTCTATGTTTGTATCTCTCTCACACAACCCCACGTAGGTGGTGTACGCATACAAGAAGAGAATAGGTGCACCGTGCACGTACTCTCGCTTCGTGCCCAGCCACACCCGCGCGAGTACATGTTGGAGCTCATTTCTGTACGAAATGAGAACCCACGCGCTAATTTGAATGCGTGTAGCGGTTGTTTACCTACGGAGGTCGTGTACCACGCGTGCACGAAACAAAGTACGCCTTGATGCGTTGGCGCGTTATTTTTAAATAAAGTTATATCGCTCAATGGCACGTACACAAAATATAAAACAATTTTTATGGAGAAAAAGGTAGTTCGCTCCACTATATACAATGGAGCCTGCCTACCTGGTTTGTGTCTATTCAGAGTATCTCACACAAGGCTGCAGTGACCTCTCTCTCTCTCTCTCTCTCTCTCTCTCTCTCTCTCTCTCACCATTGGTCACTGATCCGGCCGCATCCCGTCCACCAGCGGAAAGGGAGGACGCGCATCGTTTCTCCATTCGACGGTGCCGAGGCAGCATGTCCTGATCTGCGGTACACGCCGTTCTCTCTGACCAAGCTCCGGCGTGGTAGGGCCTATGCCACCTGCTCGCTACCGCAGTATGGGCAGATTCCGCCCGCCGCTGCTCACCTAGTTACATCCCGACGACCTCCAGGTATGCCCTCCGGCCTTGCTCCACTACCCATCTTCTCACGTCACTGCATGTGGATCTTCCATAGTTCTTTGCCCAAAACATAGCTCGTCCGGCGTACTTTTCATATTGCAATCTAGTCCTCACACCGTTTTAGACAAACACAACCGTGTTGTTATCTTCCCTTAGGACAAGGGATATGCTTCTTTTTTGTCGTCGCATGTGTCATCAATTGTTATTGGCCAGTAATTGTTTCCTTTCTACCTCTTTTTTGCAAACAGGGCTATCCATTTCACCTCGTTGCTATTGCGACCTTTTGGTGAACTGCACAAATCACTTTTCTCTGAAGAGTGTTTTGTGCAGTTCTACCAAAATGTCACACATGCAACGTCTCTACATTTCAGTGCGACTGCACAAAGGGAGATTGGTTTTGCTCTATCCTCCTCATCCAACTCCGAGCCTAATCTTCTCCAACTAGTTAGTCTTAAGAGAGACTGCAAAGGTGACCGGCTTCTATTTGTGTGTTTATTGTTTCACCAGCAGTCCTCTATTATCGTAATCACACTTAATATCTTTGGAACAGGGATGCTCAGCTCTATTTTAGTGGAACTGCACAAAACGATCGGAATGTTGCATGCTCCAGACAACTACTTTTTTCCCAACATGCGTTGTTGATTTAGACAGAGCTGGGGGGACGTTGCTGCCAATGAAAGCAAGGATCAATTTTAATTTAACACCTTCTCACAACTTCGCCTTCAGTTGTGATGTAAATATTAGCTCTGATTAGCAAGGAATTTATTTTTTTATTGTTTCCGAAAGAGCATCGATGGCAAGACACACGATACAAAAGCTGAAACCTCACACCATTGTACAATTTCATGTCGCTGGAAAATTATTTGTATAGTACGTCAATTATGTAAATAAATGCTGGAAGCTTGATAGCATTTCCAAAATCCTCTTCGGCATCCGGGTCCATGTGCCATGCACAAAATTATACTCCTTCGTTCCTAAATATTTTTCTTTTTACAAATTTCAAATGAGCATATTTTAGAGTGTAGATTCACTCATTTTGCTTCGTATGTGTACTCCCTCCGTTCCTAAATATTTGTCTTTCTAGAGATTTCAACAAGTGACTACATACAGAGCAAATGAGTGAATCTACACTCTAAAATATGTCTATATACATCCATATGTAGTAGTCCATTTGAATCTCTAAAAAGACAAATATTTGAGTAGTCACTCGTTGAAATCTCTAGAAAGACAAATACTCCGGAGTATATTTAAGAACCGAGGGGGTAGTGCACAGCCGCTTGGGAGACTCAGACCGGTCGTTGCGCCGCACTAATAGTGAGCAATGAACAGTCAAATTATAAGCCCCACCTTTCCCACTGTAAGTTGCTCGGAAGAAGCAACCATCAATACGCTCTTCTTTGAATCCGCTCATATTACTCCATCCGTCACTGTTTATAGAGCGCGCTTCAAAAAAAGAGAAAATATCTGGGACCAAGGCGACTAGCGATCGGCCTGAAAATTAGCATTGGTAGTTATAGCACGTCGTCTATTACTAGAGGAAATAATGCGTACACACATGCATGCACTTACTCCACTCCGTAGTACTTCATCGAGAGAAAATTGCGGTTACCACGCCCTAATTAATTGAGCATTAAACCAAACGCGTCTAAAGTCTCTTTGGTGGTGGAAATGCATTGAGAGAAATGCATCATAATGAAGCGTGCCCTGTAAGCTGTGACATAGGGAGGAGTAGTATGAAGGTACAAAACCAAGTACGCGTACAGCCAGTCGGTCAGCGCACCTCCTCTTGGCATATCACTGACATGTGGGACCGGAGTGTGAGCAAACCGATCTCAATTGACGGCAAAATGTCCAACCCGCCGTTCCTTGAGAGAGACGAGGAGCGAGAACACACAGACGGGCTCGCACGGAGGCCTAGATATATTCGAGCATGGTTGATCGATATCATCATTGCATGTTGGGCTGCCGTTTTCCGCCCTTCTCCGGAATAAATGTGTACTTTATCAGAGATTAAGAAAAATAAGAGTACAGAAGCTCCACCAGGCGGTTCTAGTAGTAGTACTACTCATACTACTAAACCTTGTGCTTGGCTCTTCGCCTCTTCGTGGAGTCGAACAATGATGGTACTCCGCATGTTCGCTACTACAGTGTCTGCCTCTGGCAATCTGACACCGAATGAACTGATGCATGTCCACCGCTTGGGCGAGGGTACGTTGCATTAGTCAAAAGGCGTAAGCGAGCTTCACCTTGTCCTGCAAGATTCTCCTCGTTCTGCGAGTTGACGGGACACACCAACAAGTAGTTCTAGTCCATACTCCCCCCTTTCCGGTTAATATGGTTTAATCTTTTTTTGCGGGTAAATGAGAGAGCTTTATTCATATATAAGCATTCTTAGGACGATCAGCCAAGACACTGGTCACTAGGAAGCGAGGTACCCCGCAAAAAAGAAGTAGGAAGCGAGGTGTTTCATCAAGCCAGCTGTCGGCCACATTCGAAGTGCAGCAAGCATGGTTCGCACAAAGATGCGCCGCAAGGTTTGCTGACCTGTTTACATGCTGAATAACAAAAAAAGAGGAAATATTACCGAGCACTCCTATTTGTAACAGGATATGAGCCATAATTAAGCGAGAATTGTGGTGAGTGTTCCATGCAATCAACTTCCATTATCACATGCGAGAACCCTCGAAGAGAACCAAATGTGTTGAAGATTGCTTTATCACATTTTAAAAATATAATAAGAGTGAAGACGCTCCTCCATCCGGTTCCTAGTACTAGTATAGTACCTCTATAGACTATAGTAGTAGTACTAGTACTAGTAAACTTTGCGCTTGGCTATTCTCCTCTTCGGGAAGTGCAACAATAATAGTACTAGTATAGTGTATGCTTCTGGCAATCTGACACCAAATTAACTATTGCACGTCCACCGCCTGAGCGAAGGACAGCTTGCATTAGTCAAAAGTTTCTCCTGGTCTTGCGAGCCACTGCGCGTAAGCTTCTCCCGTCCTGCAAGCTTCTCCTCATTCGACAAGTTGACAGGACATAGCAAAGTAATGCTAGTCCATACTGCCTCCTCTTTGGTTAATAGGGCTTAATTTCAAACGAGATAAATACAATGTCTGTCACTGTATATTTGTAAAAATACGGTCAGTGGACTTCATAATACGCTCATTGCGCTCAATATATACATTTTCCGGTGTTTATAGTGTCACTAGCTCACCCTGGCTGAGTATGTGTGTGCGTGCACGTGTAGGTTGAGCACTTGAGAGTGACCGTGTGTGTTCCATCGTGTGCTCGGACATGCATGCATTAGGGCGTCGCACGCATTTTTGCGTCCATGTGTACATGTGACTGTTGCATACACGTAGGGGGAGTACATGTAGGGGCCACTAAAGGAGCAGTCAAATCACACAGTAAGTTAGTCGGAAGAAGCAACCATCATTTCACTCTTCAATGAGACGTACGCAATATAAAATGGTTGATATGGAGAGAAAAAAACCACTATATATACACTAGCAGGAGCCTAAGCTACAAGCCTTCTTGCTTGGGTTGCTCTCTTCACAAGCATAGAACGACGGTGGCCACACCGCTGGTCACATATCTGGCCTGATCCCACAACTGGGGGAAGGGAACAATGTTCTACGTAGGCGCGGTCGACATCAGCGAGGGAGAAAATCCACAGTCGGTGCGTCCCAATCGAGGGTCACCGCGGTATGGGCCGATGCCGCGTCCCAACTGCCCTTCTAGCTACAGCCCGACATCCCAGGTAGTCCATCTTCCTTTTGGAGCCGGCTTGCTCCACTGTCGCGGCTCCCCACGTAGCTCCATCTCCATGCCGACCTTTCTCTACTTCTACCGGCTTCTACTTGTGATGAGTTTATGTCGCATGAACTAGTGCCAGTACTATTATTCTAATCACACTTCTTCAATATCTTTGCCATCAGGGATGCTCAGCTCGATTTTAGTGGAACTACACAAAAGCATCATATGATCCGAGGGTGCCAGCCGTCTTTCCTTTGACAGGTTCTACCTGGCTAGGAAATTAAATCATGTTTAGGGTTTAGGGTTTAAGTCATAGTGACCCCATCAGTAGTTTTTCTTTCATACACGCTCTCACAACTTTCGTCTTTAGTTGTGGAGTAAATATTGGCTATGATCTATGAATCATTGAGATGCATCAGCATGTGTGTTAGTTTTCCTTTGTATTTGATGGAATGTTGTAACGGGGCAACCTTGGAGTAGGAATGAAAATAGAGTGGAAAGTTTCCGTTTTTCCGGAGAAAAAATGGAAATGGAGAGAAACCAATGTTTCATTTCGTTGGATCGTGCCATCGAGCAAAACCAACGTTTAAATCACGTATGTCGCGTTCGTGTCTCACCCTCCTCCACGGCTCGACCCCACACGGTCGCTCGGCATGCCACTCACCGCAAACTGAGTATAGGATAACTTTCCCGCCTGCTTGTCGATGGAGCGCGCCATGGAGTACTAGTACTACTAGAAGAGATTGACGAGTTGGGGGAGGACAGCTAGCTGTAGCATGGACTCCCAAGAACTTTTTACATGCATTTTGTGGCCGGCTATTGCGACCTTTGAATGCGGAGCAGTCGCATGCACCAGGAAGCGACACAGGCGACGCTCTTTCGGCCGGCGCACCACTTCAATGTCGGCGCCAGTGAGAGGTCGCGTCCGATCTGGCTGGGCATGAATGCGGCACTGACCATTTCGGGCAGGAAGCACGCGCGGGTGATGAAGAGGGTTAGGGTTGGTCAGGAGCGGCCGTGGCAGTGGTCCGGACGCTCGCAAACAAGAGATGATGTACTATAATGCCCAGTATGCGGCTATGTCCCCCACGTGTTGAGGCACGACTTAAGGACATAAACGCATACTAGAATGATCTCAAGTATGGTATCTTTGCACAACTCATGTAAAAATCAGGGATGAACGTGTAAAATGATAGTTGGCTTACACTCGCCATGTCACACAAGTGAATACAATAGCATACATCATCCAAATAACATCAGAGTCCGACTACGGACGAAATACAAACGAAAAGATACCATAAATAACCCAAGCTCGGATCCTCCTAGTAAGAACCACTACTGATCATCGGGACAAGACACATAGTAACGTCCACGCTCTTCATCAAACTCCCAATACAGCTCTGGACCATCTCCTATATAGTTCTCAATGGTACCTGCATCTGGTGTGCGTTGAACCTGTGAGCCATAGAGGACTCAGCAATCCCGTTCCCGGGTATCAAAACTACCAAAAGCCTTAGGTGTGGAAAGGCTGTAAACAAAGGTTGCAGCAAACACTAAGCACTAGCTTACGTGTTTAGAGCGAGAAGAGAACAAGTGCCAACGATCGTCAAGCTGATCAAGAAGTGATCCTAGCCACTCACGATCAAACATAACCCCACCGTGTTCACTTCCCGAAGCCATTCAGAAAGAGACCATCACAGTAACTCACGCAGGTAGTGTATTCATGAATATGGTGTCAAGTTGTCTACAACCGGATATTAACAAATTCCTATCTGCCACATAACCGCGGGCACGGCTTTTGAAAGATCAAACCCTGGAGGGGTGTCCCAACTTAGCCCATCACAAGCTCACGATCCGCGGAGTCGCAACTCCAAAGTGGGAAGACCCGAGTATTCTCAGAATCCCGTGCTCAAGATATTTCGACAAAGGTAAAACTAATGCAGCAAGACCTCCCGGCGTGCCGACACCCTGATAGTAGCCGTGCGTATCTCGTCTCAGGCCACGACCGGATGGGAAAAGCTGCGGTAGAACCAGAACCTTGAGTTGCCTTAAGTTGGCCCCGCAGGCTGCCCAGTTTGGACCAACACTCATGAGGAGCACTGGCCCGGGTTGTTAATTAAGAACTCGGGTTTGCAACGCCCTATGCAAGTTTTAGTTATTAGGAAAATGTAAAACCAATGTTGGGCCTTGCTAGAAAAGCTTTAAACAGAGCGAATTATCAAGGGGGGCCCATAAACCCCAACCGTGTTAGGAACGCAAAATCAAGGAACATAACACCGGTTTATCGGTTCCTAAGGTGGCATGAGTGGAACAAAACACCAAGCAAGAGGCTTAGCCTTCCACCCATTACCAATATATAGGTGAATTAGTTTAACATGTATTTATATATTGTGTTATCCCAACAACAACTTCATCATGGAGCAACATCTTCAAAACTTCACCTGCAACTAACAATGCTATAAGAGGGGCTGAGCGAAGCGTACTTAGCCAAACAACGGTTTGCTAGGAAGGTGGTTAGAGTGTTTCATGGCAAGAATAGGAGGATTAACAAACAGGAATTGGCATCGAGGCAATACCTAAAGAGCGAGACATCTAGCATAGGCAAAGATAGAAGAGATATATGGGAATGGTCATCTTGCCTGTTGATTCCACGGAGGGGTCGTGACTTTGCTCCTCAAACTCGACCTCGTAAGGAACCTCGAACTCCGAATCGGCTGCCGGCTCTACTCAACACAAGATCACAAACAACGGCACAATATCAAATACAGTGCAATGCACAATCAACATGATGCAAGTCATATCTTGGGATGCAGGTATGATGTGTGTATGCATGAGGAAGCTCTTGAGCCTAAGGAGAAGATGATGGAAAAGGCTTCATCTTGGGCAACCAAGCAAGTCATTGGATAGAGGGGAAGATTTCGGTTGAAATTGATATAAAGATCACCAGAAACGGATGCACGGTTTGCAAATGACAAGCAAAACAATATTCAAGAAAAACTGCAGTTTACAGCAACATGGCATCTTTGGAGCAAGAAATAATTATGCTATAGCACCCAAACAAAGATACAAAGGACATGGATATGAAATATACATGATACTTAACAAGCATGAACTTAGAGCACACCCAAAACCTTGCTGGAACACAACTAAACAAGCATGGAAAGTTGCAATAAATTTACAGAATTCTCAGACTTAGTGAAAATTACAAGGCATGGCAGAATTACAACGAATAGGCATGTTTGAAAGCTTGTGCAACTCAACTCAAATCATAGCATGGCAAGTTAAGATAACTAACAGCAAGAACACATAATTTAGAAGCTACTCAAAGCAAGAACATGCTCATAGGATGCATAGAACACTAGCTACACTCGTGGAAAAACTGAACTTGTTGATAACATGCTGACAGATACATTTTATAGTCACTTGAGAGCATGAAAATAACAAGTTACAGCAAGCCCTCATGCAAGCAAAAGGCATGACAATAACATACATAACATGCTCTTCAAGAATAACCACATGGATACTTCTACAACATACTAGAACATGTCCCAAACACCATGGAAAAAGTGCAAAAGTTTATCCAGACTTAGCAAAATATGGGCATGCTGTCAGAAACATTTCATAGCAACTTGAGAGCCTCATAAGAACAATCTATAGCATGGCATCATGGCAATCAAGTGCATGGATAGCTAGATAATGACATATACATCAAGGAACACCCACTGGACAACTCTAAACATGCACAACAAAAACGGTGGCATCATGGATACATGGCAATAAAATTAACAGAAACACACTTAGCAGAAATTTAACATCATGATGACATGTTAACAAGCCTGTTGCACTCATTTTAAGACATATAATGGCATTAAAATGAATCTATCATGTAGAGCATATTCCCAAGAGCAAAACTCATGTTGACACCTAGCTCATATGACTCATGGATAAATATGCACAAGCAAGGCAAAACATGATCACATAGCAAGTTCAGAAACTTATCAGCCAAATGCACTTTTGCAACAGAGATAAACATGGCAATATGACACCTAACATGAATGTTACAGTGACCATCATGTAGAGCATTTCACAATGAAGATCTGGACATATCATTCACTCCATTCGGACCAACATGCACAAAGTTACTAGCTCACGAACATGCCAACAAATTTACACAGACAACTAGTGCTGAAACAGTTTCAGCACGAAGCACTCTTGCCACGAATATTGAGTCAACTAGATGAACTCTAACGTGAATGAAACTGATACTAACATGTAGAGCACGACGAGACAAACATTTCGACATATCATACGCACAAAACGGAGCACCGAGCACAAAGATATTGCATGACAAAGAGGGTAACATATTTACTCAGATCCAGGACTTAGAGGAATTTTACCTCCACGAAAAGTCAACGCAGGATGGAGGGATTCCGGGACGGGGAGATCCGGGACGACGGAGGCGTTTGGTTCGGATCCCGGTGGATCTCGTCCCGATCCACCGGATCCGGACGAGGAAGACGGCGGCGCGGCTCCGGCGAACTCCGGTGGCCGGAGCGGAGGGCGGCGAGGCGGTAGCCGGCCGGCGAGCTGGCGGCCGGTGCCGTTGGCGGCGGTGGCGGATGAGGTGGTGATGGCTACGGTCGGCGCCGGCGGGCGCGCGCCTATTCCGGTGGCCGGGCGATGTGGCGGCGGCGGAGCGGAGCTCCCGAGGTGGCGGCGGTTGGTGGAGTTGGGCCACGGCGGCGCAGCGGACGCCGGCCGGCGCGAGGGCACCGGGGCGCGGAGGCGCGGAGGGAGCCCAGGCGGCAGGGCGAAGTGGGCCGCGGGAGCCGTCCTCGGGCCCGGCGGGCCCGCGCGGAGCGGCGGCGCAGCGGGCGCGGGCTGTCCGTCGCCGGGCGGACACGTCCGCCCGACGCGGATTCCGAGGCGGGGCTGGAGCTAGGAGGAGGCTAGGGTTTCGTCTCCAATTTGGACGTGGTGGACGTTTTTATAGATAGAGGGAGCTAGGAGACTCCAAATGAGGAGCGGTTTTCGCCCACACGATCACGATCCGACGACCGAGAGGATGGGAGTGGTTGTGCTGGGTTAGTGGGCTGTTGGGGAGGGGGTCTTGGGCCAAAAGGAAGAGGAGCTTTTTGCCCACGAGGTTAACCATTGGAGTATCAAATGAATTCCAAACGCGATGAAACTTGACAGGTGGTCTCCACGCACTAAAACAACAACGTACGACAAGTCTCACCTCATTCCGAGGATGTTTCACGGCCACATACGAAAGAAGGACTCGGGAGTGCTACGAGCACATGTGTGAGTGTCGGAACTCGAAATGGACAACGGGAAGATACGAGCATGACCGGGTGCAAGTGACAACACGAATGCAATGCAATGCACATGATGACATGACATGGATGAAATGCACACACACACACGACAAAAACAAAGAAACCCGAAATGAAAGAAGAGCCCGGAGTGGAATTGATTAAGTCAATGAAGATTATATTGCCATAAATGGAAGGTATCACATATGGGGTGTTACAAACTCTCCTCCACTACAAAATGATCTCGTCCCGAGATCTAGGACTGAAAGAAGGCAGGATACTCGGAACAGAGAAGATCTTCTCGTTCCCATGTAGCTTCTCGGTCGGTATGGTGTGACCACTTCACTTTCAAGAATTTGATGGACTTGTTGCGGGTCTTGCGCTCAGTTTCTTCAAGGATAGCAACGGGGTGCTCACGATAAGACAGTTCTTGTTGAAGATCAATCTCTTCGAACGAAATGGTGCATTTAGGCGTCTTGAAGCACTTGCGGAGTTGAGACACGTGAAACACATCATGCACATTTGCAAAATTGGAGGGAAGCTCGAGTTGGTAGGCTAGATCACCTCTATTGCCAAGAATCTTGAAAGGGCCCACGTATCTTGGAGCAAGCTTGCCCTCGATACCGAACCTCTGAGTGCCCTTCATGGGAGAAACACAGAGATAGACATGGTCTCCAATGTCGAAAGCCAAGTCACGATACTTGCCGTCATAGTAGCTCTTTTGACGTGATTGCGTGGCCTTGAGATTCTCAAGTATGACCTTGCACATTTCTTCGGCTTCTGAGATCAAATCATTTCCAAGGAGTTGACGTTCACCAGTCTTGGACCAGTTGAGAGGGGTACGGCACTTTCTACCATAGAGGATTTCAAAAGGAGCTTTGCCGGCACTTGCTTGGAAGCTGTTACTGTAGTAGAATTCGGCAAATGGAAGACAATCTTCCCATTTCATACCGAAGGAGAGGACACAAGCTCTTAGCATATCTTCGAGGATCTGGTTCACTCTTTCGACTTGACCACTAGTCTGAGGGTGAAATGCAGTGCTGAAGCGAATCTTTGTGCCCATGGCTGACTGAAAAGAATCCTAGAACTTGGACGTGAACAAGATTCCACGGTCTGAGGAGATCACTTGCGGAATGCCATGCAAAGAAACAATTCTGGAGGTGTACAGCTCTGCCAGCTGAGCTGCGTTTTTGGATTCTTTGACGAGAAGAAAATGTGCCACTTTAGTTAGCTTGTTAATCACCACAAATATAGCATCATTTCCCTTCTTGGACTTGGGAAAACCGGTGAAGAAATCCATCTCAATGTGATCGAATTTCCACTCGGGAATAGGTAGAGGTTGAAGGAGTCCGGCTGGAAGTTGATGCTCTGCCTTCACTCTTCTGCAGACATCACATTCATTCACGAATTGGGCAATCTCCCTTTTCATGCGAGTCCACCAATACGATTGCTTGAGGTCTTGGTACATCTTTGAACTTATGGGGTGTATCGAGAGAAGTGAGTTATGTGCTTCGTTCATTATGAGCTTCCTGAGATCACCCTTGGGAACCACAATCCCGTCCTCAAAGAACAAGTTGTCTTTCTCATCAATGCGATAGCACTTGTACTTGGGAGTACCCTTAGCAATACTATGTTTCACTTTCTGCACCATAGCATCACTGAGTTGGGCCTCACGGATTTGATCTTCCAAGGTAGGAGCAACTTGAAGGTTTGCAAGAAAGCCTTGCGGAACGACTTGAAGGTTGAGCTTCCTGAATGATTCACAAAGTTCAGGCTGGAACGGTTTGAGAAGGAGACTGTTGCAATATGCCTTTCTGCTCAAGGCATCTGCAATGATATTGGCCTTACCAGGAGTGTACTCAATGCTTGGATCGTACTCTTGAATCATCTCAACCCAACGAGTCTGGTGAAGGTTAAGGTTTGGCTGTGTGAAGATGTACTTCAAGCTCTTTTGATCGGTGAAGATGTCCACTTTTCTGCCCAACAGAAGGTGTCTCCACGTGATCAAGGCGTGAACAACTGCTGCTAGCTCAAGATCATGTGTGGGGTAATTCTTCTCATTTGGTTTCAGCTGACAAGAAGTGTATGCCACAATCTTCTTGTCTTGCATGAGAACACCACCAAGACCTTGCAATGAAACACCACCAAGGCTTGGACTCATCCAGAGGAGTAAGAACCGGAGCAGAAATGAGCTTCAGTTTGAGGGTATTGAATGCCACATCACAATCAGGAGTCCATGAGTACTTGACATTCTTCTACAACATGTTGGAGAGAGGCTTGGCAATCTTGGAGGAGTTCTCAACGAACCTTCTGCAATAACTAGTGAGACCAAGGAAACTTCAGAGTTGCTTGACATTCTGCGGAGGTTCCCAGTTGACAATTGCTTCAACCTTCTCGGGGTTCACATAAATGCCCTCGGCAGAGATAATATGGCCAAGATAGAGGACTTTATCCAGCCAGAATTCACATTTGGAGAACTTCACATAGAACTTGTGCTCACGGAGCCTGTCAAGGACCAAACGGAGGTGCTTGGCATGGTCTTCTTCGTTCTTGGAGAATACCAAGATATCATCCAGATAGACGAGAACAAATTCATTGGTGTAGGGGTTGAATATGAAGTGCATCATCCGAGAGAAAGTGGGTGGAGCATTTGCAAGGCCGAAAGACATGACCGTGTATTCATAGGAGCCATAGCTTGTTCTGAATGCAGTCTTGGGAATATCCTCTTCACGGATACGAATCTGATGGTAACCCATCCGGAGATCGAGCTTCGAGAACACCTTTGCTCATTTGAGCTGCTCAAACAATTCATTGATATTGGGGAGCGGGTATTTATTCTTTATTGTCTTCTTGTTCAATGGTCGGTAATCAACGCAAAGGCGTTCCGTGCCATCCTTCTTGACAAATAGAACACCACAGCCCCAAGGAGAGGTGCTAGGCCTGATTAGACCCATATGTTCTTGCTCATCGAGTTGTTTCTTCAGCTCCTTCAACTCATCAGGAGAAAGATTGTACGGACGCCGACATGCTGGCTCAGTACCGGGTTCTAGTTCAATGACGAATTCAACTTGACGATGTGGAGGCATGCCTGGAAGATCTTCAGGGAATACATCCTCATATTCACGAACCACCAGAATCTGAGAAATTGCATTAATCTCGCCCTTGTCATTGAGAGAGAATAGCCTGATTGTGTTATCTCGAGAAGCGAAGATAATCACGTCTTCGTCAGGATGAGTAAGCTTGACTTCCATATTTGGACAATCAATGTTTGCATCATGCTTGGAGAGCCAATCCATCCCAAGAATAAGATCAATGTCGGAGTTGCCGAGAATAACCGGGGAAACCAGAAAACTATAATCACCCATGTGAATAGATATATCCGGAGCAAACATATTGGAACACAACCTCTTGCCCAAAGAAACAACATGTAATGGCCTTGGCAAGGCTTTGGTGTCAATATTGTGCTTTGATGCAAATGGGTGAGATATGAATGAGCATGATGCACCCGAATCAAACAAGACTTTAGCCGGTATTGAGTTAACTGGAAGATTACCAATTATCACATATGAAGAATTCTCTGCTTGAGCTGCATTCATCAGATTCATTCTTGCTGACTTGGGATTGTGCTTGACAATAGCATTGCTGACAGGTGGAGGAGGCGGAAGGCGCCTTTGAGTACACTTGTTAGCATAGTGACCCTTCTGAGAATAGTTGTTGCAAGTAACTTCTGAAAGAGGCCGTTAATAAGGACCACTTGATCTTGAAGCTTGGAACTGAGGCTTGGACTGATTGCTTGGGTTGGGTGGGTGGGAGAAACCATGACCACCTGAGTGCTTGTTGTTGTTTGGAGGACGGAGCACTGGAGGAGGTGGTAGCCAGAACTTCTGCTGCTTGGCAACCACTTGAGAGGAAGAGGAGGAGTGAACAACATCTCTAATCCTCTTTTTGGAAGCTTCATACTTGAGCTGAGCTGCCTCTTGCTTGAGAGCCATATTGTAGAATTGGTCAAATTCATCCGGCTCGAACAAGGTGAGAGGAAGTTGGAGTTCATCTTTCAGACCACCTCGGAACTGATATAACTTGCTCTTGGCATCGGGGATGTCTTGCTTCGCATAACGGGCA
Organism: Secale cereale; assembly: GCA_902687465.1. Taxonomy (NCBI): domain Eukaryota; kingdom Viridiplantae; phylum Streptophyta; class Magnoliopsida; order Poales; family Poaceae; genus Secale; species Secale cereale. The sequence continues at coordinate 428,874,966 of LR738713.1, read as the reverse complement.
AGATTCTGGAACTTGACATTGTATTGATAGACGGACATGGTGCCTTGCTTCACGTTGCGGAATTGCTCATGCATGCTTGCTACTTCTCGAGCTTGCGTTGTATTCCCTCAAAGAGGAAAGGGAGATGCAGCACAGTAGCGTAAGTATCTCCCTCAGTTTTTGAGAACCAAGGTATCAATCCAGTAGGAGACCACGCGCCAGTCCCTTGCACCTGCACAAACAAATAAGAACTTCGCAGCCAACGTGATAAGGGGTTGTCAATCCCTTTACGGTCACTTAGGAAAGTGAGATCTGATAGAGATGATAGTTTATATTTTTGGTATTTTTGGTTTATAAGAACAACAAATAAAAGAAATAAAAGTAAAGTAGATGTAGATTGATATGTTGAGAATATACCCGGGGGCCATAGTGTTCTCTAGTGGCTTCTCTCATGATAGCGATATTCTACGGCGGGTAAACAAATTACTGTTGAGCAATTGATAGAAATGCGAATAATTATGAGACAATCTAGGCATGATCATTGTTTTGAGGAAGTATGGTGGCTGTTTTGAGGAACAATATGATGGTTGTTTTGAGGAAGGATATATAGTGGGTTTATGGCACCGGCGAAAGTTGCGCGGTACAAGAGAGGCTAGCAATGGTAGAAGGGTATAATCCATGGACTCAACATTAGTCATAAGAGCTCATATACTTATTGCAAAAATCTACGAGATATCAAAACAAAGCAATCAACGCATGTTCCTGGGGGGGGGGGGAGGTTGGTAGGAGTTAACCATCGCGCGCCCCCGACCTCCACACAAAGGTTGGCACTCTACAAATACCTCATGCTCTAACTTCGTCACATAGCGGTTCACCATACGTGCATGCTACGGGAATCACTAAACTTAACACAAGTATTTCTCAATTTCATAATAACTCCACTAGCATGACTCTAATATCACTATCCTAATATCTCAAAACAATTATCAAGCATCCAACATCTCATTCTATTCGATGCACTTAGTGTGATTTTTTTACTACATTGACATTGGATGTTTATCATGTGAAGACTAGTTTCTTTAGCCTAAACACATTACCATGCTATTTTAATAGACTCTCGAATAGATATAAGTGAAGCATGAGAGTTCAACAATTTCTACAAAATATTACCACCACCGTGCTCTAAAAGATGTAAGTGAAGCACTAGAGCAAAAACTATTCAACTCAAAAGATATGAGTGAAGCACATAGAGTGTTCTAATAATTCCTAGGCCATATTTAACTCTCTCAAATAGGTGTGTCCAGCAAGGATGATTGTGGCAAACTAACAAGCAAAGACTCAAATTATGCAAGACGCTCCAAGCAAAACACATATCATGTTGTGAATAAAAATATAGCTCCAAGTATAGTTACCGATGGATGAAGACGAAAGAGGGGATGCCTTCCCGGGGCATCCCCAAGCTTAGGCTTTTGATTATCTTGAATTTACTTGGGGTTCCATGGGAATCCCCAAGCTTAGGCCTTTGCTACTCCTTGTTCCATAGCCATCAAAGCAATACTCAAAACTTGAAAACTTCACAACACAAAACTTATACAAAAATTCTCGTGAGCTCCGTTAGTATAAGAAAGCAAATCACGGTGCAGCAATGAATTCATTCTTTGTTTAAATTGGTGTTAAACCTACTGTATTCCAACTTCTCTATGGTTCATATCATCCAATACTACTCATAGAAACATTGAAATAAGCAAACAACACACGAAAAACAGAATCTGTCAAAAATAGAGCAGTCTGTAGTAATCTGCAGGTTTCGCCTACTTATGGAACTCCAAAAAATTCAAACTAAATTGGTAAATTTGAGGACTTTGTCTACCAATCATATTCAAAAAGAATCAACTAAAAATAACGCTCCTGTAAAATCTGAAGACTACTTTAGCGAGCGCTAACGATTCTGTTTTTCACAGAAAGATCATATAAACTTCACACAAGTCTTCCCAAAGGTTCTACTTGGCACAAACACTAAACAAAACATGAAAACACATCTAATCAGAGGCTATATGCAATATTTATTCCCTAACAGCAACAAAAACAAAAAACATAAAATTGGATTGCCTCCCAACAAGCGCTATCGTTTTACGCCCCTAGCTAGGCACGATACAAGATAAATCTAGGTATTGCCATCTTTGGAAGGCAATCCATAAGTGGCTCTCATGATAGATTCATATGGTAATTTGATTTTATTTCTAGGAAATTGTTCCATGCCTTTCATTAACGGAAATTGGATCTAATATTTCCTTCCTTCATATCAATAATTGCACCAATCATTCTAAGGAAAGGTCTACCAAGAATAATAGGACATGAAGGATTGCAATCTATATCAAGAACAATGAAATCTACAGGCACATAATTCCTATTGGAAACAATAAGAACATCATTAATTATTCCCATAGGTTTCTTAATAGTGGAATCCGCAAGATGCAAATTTAAAGAACAATCATCCAGCTCATGGAACCCTAGCAATTCACACAAAGTTTTTGGGATAGTGGAGACACTTGCACCCAAATCACACAAAGCATAGCACTCATGATATTTTATTTTTATTTTAATGGTAGGTTCCCACTCATCATAAAGATTTCTAGGGATAGAAACTTCCAACTCAAGTTTTTCTTCATAATATTGCATCAAATCATCAACTATGTGTTTGGTGAAAGCTTTATTTTTACTATAAGCATGCGGAGAATTTAGTACGGATTGCAACAAGGAAATACAATCAATCAAAGAGAAATTATCATAATTGAATCCCTTGAAATCCAAAATAGTAGGTTCATCACTATGCAAAGTTTTAATCTCTTCACTCCCGCTTTTAACAATTTTAGCAATCTAAAAACTCTGAATCATCGGGACACCTTAAAGAAGAATCATATACAATCCTATTTTCATCAAGATTTATAATAGAAAATAAGGATCTAATAGGAGACACATCAATAACTTTCAGATCTTCATCTTTATTTTCATGATAACTAGAAGAACACACTTTAATATAATCCTCTCTTTTAGCACGCATCCTAGCGGTTATTTCTTTGCATTCATCAATGGGAATTCTCATGACCTTGAGAGACTCATTGATATCATGCTTAGGTGGGATAGATCTAAGTTTCAAAGAATCAACATCAAGATTAATTCTACTCACACTTCTAGCCAATTCATCAACCATAAGCAATTTCTCTTCAAGCAAAGCATTGAAATTCCTTTGCGAGATCATAAACTCCTTAACAATAGTTTCGAATTCAGAAGGCATCTTTCCATAAGAGTTGTTGTAGGAATTACCATAATTATTAGAGGAATTACTAGGAAAAGGCCTAGGATTAAAATTACCTCTATAAGCATTGTTACCAAAATTATTCCTACAAACAAAATTCACATCCAAAGATTCATTGTTATTCTCAATCAAAGTGGACAAAGGCATATCATTAATATCAGAAGAAGCACTCTTAGCAGGAAATAATTTCATAAGTTCATCCATATTTCCACTCAAAACACTAATTTCTTCGATAGCATGCACTTTTTTACTAGTAGATCTTTTGGTGTGCCATTGAGAATAATTAACCATAATATTATCTAGGAGTTTGGTAGCTTCCCCTAAGGTAGTTTCCATGAAAGTGCCTCCGGTGGCCGAATCTAAAAGATTTCTAGAAGCAAAATTCAAGCCATCATAAAAGTTCTGAATAATCATCCATAGATTCAAACCATGTGTAGGGCAATTCGTATCATTAGTTTCATTCTCTCCCAAGCTTGTGCAGCATGCTCATGATCTAGTTGCTTAAAATTCATAATATCGTTTCTAAGAGAGATGATCTTACAAAGAGGGAAATACTTCGAGATAAAAGCATCTTTGCACTTATTCCACGAATTAATACTATTTCTAGGCAAAGAGGAAAACCAAGTTTTAGCACGATCTCAAGTGAAAACGGAAATAACTTCAATTTAACAATGTCGTTATCTGTATCCATTTTCTTTTGCATATCACACAAATCAACAAAAGTTGTTTAGATGGGTAGCGGCATCTTCACTAGGAAGGCCGGGGAATTGATCTTTCATGACAAGATTCAAGAAAGCAACATTGATCTTACAAGATTCAACATCGGTAATAGGAGAAATCGGAGTGCTAATAAAATCATTGTTGTTGGTATTGGAAAAGTCACACAATTTGGTATTGTTCTGTGCCATAGTGACAAGCAAGAAATCCAACACACACAAGCAAACGAAAAGCAAGCGAACGATAAACACACGGCGGAAGAAGGGCAAATAAAACGGCAAGGGTGAAATGGGGGAGAGGAAAACGAGAGGCAAATAAATGTAATGTGAAGGATAAGGGTTTGTGATAGGTACTTGGTATATGACTTTTGCGTAAGCCCCCCCGGCTTCGGCGCCAGAAATTCTTCTTGCTACTTCTCGAGCTTGCGTTGTATTCCCTCGAAGAGGAAAGGGAGATGCAGCACGGTAGCGTAAGTATTTCCCTCAGTTTTTGAGAGCCAAGGTATCAATCCAGTAGGAGACCACGCGCCAGTCCCTTGCACCTGCACAAACAAATAAGAACTTCGCAGCCAACGCGATAAGGGGTTGTCAATCCCTTTACGATCACTTATGAAAGTGAGATCTGATAGAGATGATAGTTTATATTTTTGGTATTTTTGGTTTATAAGAACAGCAAATAAAAGCAATAAAAGTAAAGTAGATGTAGATTGATATGTTGAGAATAGACCCGGGGGCCATAGTGTTCTCTAGTGGCTTCTCTCATGATAGCGATATTCTACGGTGGGTAAACAAATTACTGCCGAGCAATTGATAGAAAAGCGAATAATTATGAGACTATCTAGGCATTATCATTGTATATAGGCATCACGTTCGAGACAACTAGACCGACTCATGACTGCATCTACTACTATTACTCCACACATGAACCGCTATCCAGCATGCATCTAGTGTATTGAGTTCATAAGAACAGAGTAACGCCTTAAGCAAGATGACATGATGTAGAGGGATAAACTCAAGCAATATGATATAAACCCCATCTTTTTATCCTCGATGGCAACAATACAATACGTGCCTTGCTTCCCCTACTGTCACTGGGAAAGGACACCGCAAGATTGAACCCAAAGCCAAGCACTTCTCCCATTGCAAGAACTATAGATCTAGTAGGCCAAACCAAACCAATAATTCGAAGAGACTTGCAAGGATATTATGAGCACACGTAAAAAGTTCAGACAAGAACCAAATATCTTTCATAGATAACCTTGATCATAAACTCACAATTCATCGAATCTCGACAAACACATCGCAAAAAGAGATTACATCGAATAGATCTCCTCGAAGACCGAGGAGAACTTTGTATTGAGATCCAAAGAGAGAGAAGAATCCGTCTAGATAATAGCTATGGACCCGAAGTTCTGTTGTAAACTACTCACAACTCATGGTGAGGGCGATGATGATGATGATGAAGACCTCCGTGATGGATCCCCCTCCGGTGGAGCTCCGGAACAGGCTCCAAGATGGGATCTTCACGGGAACAGAAGGTACGGCGGTGGATTTAGGGTTTTCTCTCTATTCACGGAGTTTCTGGGGTACATAGACTTATATAGGAAGAAGGAGGGCACCGGGGGATGCTCGACGGGGCCACGAGGCAGGGGGGCGCGCCCTGGGAAGGGGGGCGCGCCCCCCACCCTCGTGGGCCAGCCCTCGATCCCCTGACGTGGTTCTCAAGCTCCGCGTGCGTGATTTTCTCCAAAAATATCTCTCGCGAAGGTTTCATTCCTTTTGTACTCCATTTGATATTCTTTTTCTGCAAAACCCTGAAACAGGAAAAAAACAGCAATCTGGACTAGGCCTTTGGGTTAGTAGGTTAGTCCCAAAAATGATATAAAAGTGTATGATAAAGCCCATTAAACATCCAAGACTTTATAAATAATAGCATGGAACAATAAAAAATTATAGACACGTTGGAGACGTATCAATGCCTTCAATGACACTGGTTGGAATGTGATGAGAATGGAAATCTCTGTAGAAATCAGTCCACGAGATCTCACAACCACCTCTGGAATCTTTGTACTGTTGCCACCAATCAGCAGCTTGATCTTTGAGTTGGAAAGCGGCAAACTTGACATAATCCTCAGGGCTCACGTTACTGCATTCAAAGTGCTTTTTGATGTCTGTGATCCAATCTTCAGCATCTAGCGGGTCCACACAGTAACTGAAAGACTTTGGTTGGTTTGCCAAGAATTGATTCAGTGTCGCAAAGTGAGGTTGATTGAACAGATTGCCTTGGCCTTGGTTCCCATGATTGCCTTGATTTTCTTGGTTGGCTTGAAAGTTCTCCATCATTTGCATGAGCATCTGAGTGTTCTGGTTGGTCGCTTGCATAATTTCTCACCATGCCTCAGACGGAGGAGGAGGGGAAGGAGGACGCTCTTCTTCACCCGTTCGGGTTGGGAACCTTCTTGGGAGCCATCCTGAATGTGATGACAACCGTTAGCCATTGATGCAAATAGATAAGCTGAATCAACGGCTAGATATTTGCAACAAATAGTCTTCACAATGAACATTCGAACAAAATGAACGAATGAATTCCACAGTTTAATGGTACAACAATCTTATCGAGAAGCCACTTGGGAGAACAAAAGATAAAATAAAAATAACAAGGCCCGGATGGAACAAATACATGATAGAAGATCCGTCCCACATGTTCGTGCTGAATGCCCCATGGAACATGTTACAAAGGGTGTTGCAATCCTCGGATCAGCATAGCCAAGGACCCTTTAAGATGCAACTCCCAATTGGAATAGCGCCCATGAAACCTCTTCACTCGATGTTGAACCCCAAACCTCAAACCATGCACTCGTTTGGAAGAATGCCTACGAGCTACTTGAAGAACCCACCTATTAATTCCCGAATGTTTCCGGTTATGCAATCTAGTGTTGGGGATACAGGGGAAGCACCGCGCACTCAACTCTAAACCTACGTCCAGCTGTATCCATCCATCAACACATAACCAGTCATCCTCGGAAACTGTTTACCTCGGACCTTCGAAGCGCATCCGCTATACTAGCTGTGGCAATACTCCCGAACTATCTCCCCAGTACTGGGTGACGTCGGGGTTATCTCACCACTAACCGCATTTAATACATCGTTGTCGGCCGTCTTAAGTATTCTAGAACTGCTACGATACATTTGTGAAGACAACACCTCGGAGCTCAACTCCCCGGGACACTGCCACAACCCCTAAATGACATGAGGCATCGAGAACAATGTTCTTGTCACAAAGATATCGGAACAATCCAAACAATACTCGCGTGATCCTAAAACAAAATTAGTGAATTTTTTAGAGTAGAGGAGATAGAACAACGCCATGAGTCCTCACCAGAGCGATGAAGGGATGAGGAGTAAAAAGAAATCCTACTCTCCGATATATATAGGACTCAAAACATTTTTGTGTGTGTGCCTACACTCAACCGTCAACGATTCGATCAATCAGGGGGCTCCTAGGTCGGAGAAGGCTCTGAATACCAACTTATAATGCCCAGTATGCGGCTATGTCCCCCACGTGTCGAGGCACAACTTAAGGACATCAACGCATACTAGAATGATCTCAAGTATGGTACCTCTGCGCAACTCATGTAAAAATCAGGAATGAAAGTGTAAAATGATAGTTGGCTTACACTCGCCACGTCACACAAGTGAATACAATAGCATATATCATCCAAATAACATCAGAGTCCGACTACGGATGGAATACGAACGAAAATATACCATAAATAACACAAGCTCGGATCCTCCTAGTAAGAACCACTACTGATCGTCGGGATAAGACACATAGTAACGTCCATGCTCTTCATCGAACTCCCAATATAGCTCTGAACCATCTCATGTATAGTTCTCAACGGTACCTGCATCTGGTGTGCGTTGAATCTGTGAGCCACAGAGGACTCAGCAATCCCGTTCCCGGGTATCAAAACTACCAAAAGCCTTAGGTGTGGAAAGGCTGTAAACAAAGGTTGCAACAAGCACTAAGCACTAGCTTACGTGTTTAGAGCGAGAAGAGAACAAGTGCCAATGATCGCCAAGTTGATCAAGAAGTGATCCTAGCTACCCACGATCAAACATAACCCCACCATGTTCACTTCCCGAAGCCATTCGGAAAGAGACCATCACGGTTACTCACGCATGTAGTGTATTCATGAATATGGTGTCAAGTTGTCTACAACCGGATATTAACAAATTCCCATTTGCCACATAACCGCGGGCACGGCTTTCGAAAGATCAAACCATGCAGGGGTGTCCCAACTTAGCCCATCACAAGCTCACGATCCGCGGAGTCGCAACTCCAAAGTGGGAAGACCCGAGTATTCTCGGAATCCCGTGCTCAAGATATTTCGACAAAGGTAAAACTAATCCAGCAAGACCTCTCGGCGTGCCGACACCCTGATAGTAGCCGCGCGTATCTCGTCTCAGGCCACGACCGGATGGGAAAAGCTACGGTAGAACCAGAACCTTGAGTTGACTTAAGTTGGCCCCGCAGGCTGCCGAGTTTGGACCAACACTCATGAGGAGCACTGGCCCGGGTTGTTAATTAAGAACTCGGGTTTGCAACGCCCTATGCAAGTTTTAGTTATTAGGCAAATGTAAAACCAATGTTGGGCCTTGCTAGAAAAGCTTTAAATAGAGCGAATTATCAAGGGGGGCCCATAAACCCCAACCGTGTTAGTAACGCAAAATCAAGGAACATAACACCGGTTTATCGGTTCCTAAGGTGGCATGAGTGGAACAAAACACCAAGCAAGAGGCTTAGCCTTCCACCCATTACCAATATATAGGTGAATTAGTTTAACATGTATTTATATATTGTGTTATCCCAACAACAACTTCATCATGGAGCAACATCTTCAAAACTTCATCTGCAACTAACAACGCTATAAGAGGGGCTGAGCGAAGCGTACTTAGCCAAACAACGATTTGCTTGGAAGGTGGTTAGAGTGTTTCATGGCAACAATAGGAGGGCTGACAAACAGGAATAGGCATCGAGGCAATACCTAAAGAGCGAGACATCTAGCATAGGCAAAGATAGAAGTGATATATGGGAATGGTCATCTTGCCTGTTGATTCCACGGAGGGGTCGTAACCTTGCTCCTCAAACTCAGCCTCGTAAGGAACCTCGAACTCTGAATCGGCTCCCAGCTCTACCCAACACAAGATCACAAACAACGGCACAATATCAAACACGATGCATTGCACAATCAACATGATGCAAGTCATATCTTGGGATGCAAGTATGATGTGCATATGCATGAGGAAGCTCTTGAGCCTAAGGAGAAGATGATAGAAAAGGCTTCATATTGGGCAACCAAGCAAACCTTTGGATAGAGGGGGAGATTTCGGTTGAAATCGATATAAAGATTACCGGAAACGGATGCACGGTTTGCAAATGACAAGCAAAACAATATTCAAGCAAAACTGCAGTTTACAGCAACATGGCATCTTTGGAGCAAGAAATAATTATGCTACATCACCCAAACATGGAGACAAAGGACATGAATATGAAATATACATGATACTTAACAAGCATGAACTTAGAGCACACCCAAAACCTTGCTGGAACACAACTAAACAAGCATGGCAAGTTGCAATAAATTTACAGAATTCACAGACTTAGTGAAAATTACAAGGCATGGCAGAATTACAACGAATAGGCATGTTTGCAAGCTTGTGCAACTCAACTCAAATCATAGCATGGCAAGTTAAGATAACTAACAGCAAGAAGACATAATTTAGAAGCTACTCAAACCAAGAACATGCTCATAGGATGCATAGAACACTAGCTACACTCGTGGAAAACCTGAATTTGTTGATAACATGCTGACAGATACATTTTATAGTCACTTGAGAGCATGAAAACAACAAGTTACAGCAAGCCCTCATGCAAGCAAAAGGCATGGCAATAACATACATAACATGCTCATCAAGAATAAACACATGGATACTTCTACAACATACTAGAACATGTCCCAAGCACCATGGCAAAAGTGCAAAAGTTTATCCAGACTTAGCAAAATATGGGCATGCTGTCAAAAACATTTTATAGCAACTTGAGGGCCTCATAAGAACAATCTACAGCATGGCATCTTGTCAATCAAGTGCATGGATAGCTAGATAATAACATATACATCAAGGAACACCCACTGGACAACTCTAAACATGCACAACAAAAATGGTGGCATCATGGATACATGGCAATAAAATTAATAGAAACACACTTAGCAGAAATTTAACATCATGATGACATGTTAACAAGCTTGTTGCACTCATTTCAAGACATATAATAGCATGAAAATGAATCTATCATGTAGAGCATATTCCCAAGAGCAAAACTCATGTTGACACCTAGCTCATATGACTCATGGATAAATATGCACAAGCAAGGAAAAAAATGATCTCCTAACAAGTTCAGAAACTTATCAGCCAAATGTAGTTTTGCAACAGAGATAAACATGGCAATATGACACCTAACATGAATGCTGCAGCGACCATCATGTAGAGCATTTCACAATGAAGATCTGGACATATCATTCACTCCATTCGGACCAATATGCACAATGTTACTAGCTCACGAATATGCCAACAAATTTACACAGACAACTAGTGCTGAAACAGTTTCAGCACGAAGCACTCTTGCCACGAATATTGAGTCAACTAGATGAACTCTAACATGCATGAAACTGATACTAACATGTATAGCACGACGAGACGAACATTTCGACATATCATACGCACAAAACGGAGCACCGAGCACAAAGATATTGCATGACAAAGAGGGCAACATATTTACTCAGATCCGGGACTTAGAGGAATTTTACCTCCACGAAAAGTCAACGCGGGACGGAGGGATTCCGGGACGGGGAGATCCGGGACGATGGAGGCGTTTGGTTCGGATCCCGGTGGATCTCATCCCGATCCACCGGATCCGGACGAGGAAGACGGCGGCGAGGCTCCGGCGAACTCCGACGGCCGGAGCGGAGGGCGGCGAGGTGGCAGCCGGTGCCGGAGGCGGTGGGGGCGGACGAGGTGGTGACGGCTGCGGTCGGCGCGCGGTGATTCCGGCGACCGGGCGATGTGGTGGCAGCGGAGCGGAGCTCCCGAGGTGGCGGCGGTCGGCGGAGCTGGGCAGCGGCGGACGCCGGCCGGCGCGAGGGCGCGGGGGCACGGAGGCGCGGAGGAAGCCCGGGCGGCGGGGCGAAGTGGGCCGCGTGGGCCGGCCTCGGGCCCGCGCGGGCCCGCCCGGAGCGGCTGCGCGGCGGGCGCGGGCTGTCCGGCACGGGGCGGACACGTCCGCCCTACGCGGATTCCGAGGCGGGGCTGGAGCTAGGAGGAGGCTAGGGTTTCGTCCCCAATTTGGACGTGGTGGACGTTTTTATAGATAGAGGGAGTTAGGAGACTCCAAATGAGGAGCGGTTTTCGCCCACACGATCACGATCCGACGACCAAGAGGATGGGAGTGGTTGTGCTGGGTTAGTGGGCTGTTGTGGAGGGGGTCTTGGGCCAAAAGGAAGAGGAGCTTTTAGCCCACGAGGTTAACCGTTGGAGTATCAAATGAACTCGAAACGCGATGAAACTTGACAGACGGTCTCCACGCACTAAGACAACAACGTACGACAAGTCTCGCCTCATTCCGAGGACGTTTCACGGCCACATACGAAAGAAGGACTCGGGAGTACCACGGGCACGTGTGTGAGTGTCGGAACTCGAAACGAACAACGGGAAGAGACGAGCATGACCGGGTGCAAGTGACAACACGAATGCAATGCAATGCACATGATGAAATGACATGGATGAAAGGCACGCACGCACACGACAAAAACAAAGAACCCGAAATGAAAGAAGAGCCCAGAATGTAATTGATTAAGTCAACGAAGATTATATTGCCATAAATGGAAGGTATCACATATGGGGTGTTACATGTACGTTAATATTCCCGCGTATATAATTAACAACGTAAATAATGTGCTAGTTGGACAAATATGATTGGACATGGAGATGGAAATGGAATTTTACGTAAACATGGATATGCATGTCTATGTCTATGTGTGTGTGCGCGACGACTCTCGCGACCTGGAAGCGGGGCGTGTTTTTGATCGAGTTTCCTTTCTAGGTACGTTAAAAAATTGTTCGCCAGTTTTCATTTCTTTTTTTCGGGAGCGCGCATATTCTATTTAAAACCACTGCTATGGAGAGATTGTTTTACTCCATTATAGCCTCTAGTTTGATAGAGTTTCTCGCGTCTCACTCTCTCACCCTCTCCATATCAAAACAAGTTGACAGTGTCCACACTATCTCTCTCCTCACCGGTGGTCACAGATCCGGCTGAATCCCGTCCGCTGCGGGAGGTGAGGAGGTGCAGCGTTGTCGTTGTCGCCATCGGCGATGGAGGAAGCCGATGCGCAACGTCCTCTCAGAGCCGGCGCTGGCGCGGACGAAGGTCCTTCACGCCCTTGTTCGCTGCCGTCGTGTGGGCAGATCCCGCCCGCCCGCCTAAGCGACATCTCGCCCACCTGAGGTATAACTTCTTGTACTGGTCCAGCTCCCCAGGTCGCTGCATGCGGGTTTTCTTCTATGCGACTACTCCCCAGCTCCCCATGTATAGTAACTAGGGTTCGTCAGCTGGTCCAACATCACCTACAATTATAGAGGAAATGTCACTCGAAAAGTTGTCCTGATTTATGCCTCGGTGGAGGTATACATGTTGTTTCGACAAAAAGTACATGGTGGTTGTGCGGTCATTGTTCATATGCTCCTATTGCTACTGCTAATCTAATACTATCACTGGTTAAATGAAGAAATGCTTTTTTTCTTGGGTATCCTGGTTTAGTTCCCATTAATATTATCATGATGCTTTTGTTTGTTGGTGTACTTTTCATAATTCTTATTGACAATTGAGATGTTGTTAATCTTGTAAAACAAAGTAACAACACTATATCCCTTTTTAATATTTTTGGAAACAACGATGTGTATCTCCATACCCGGGCATGTCTTCCTCAATTTTAGTGGAACTGCACAAAATTGGATGGCCATTGTTGTTCCGCCTCACTGTCCTCTGCCACGTGGTTGTTCCTTCCTCGAGCTTGACTACTGAGAAGAAACAGACCACAGTGAGGATTTGTCGAACTTCATAGGTGCCTCACCCAAACTTGATGCCAAATGGATGATGCATCACCACGATGACCTATCGATGCTCATGGTTGCGCCTCATGGTTGCATCGGCTGGTGAAGCTGATCGATTTTCAATGAAAAACAAGCTGTCTTCCATCAGTGCTATTTGCTTGTTACCCATAAAGATGATATCCTTTATCAGTTCACCTTTGTTGCGTTGGAGACGCAGTCATCTTTCACGTTGGTGCAATGTTATCACACAATTGGCTATGAACCAAATGTTTCCTCGAAGAAGGATCGACGTTGGTACTAAGATCATAAGTTTTGTATTGATTTCTAAGCCATCTCACAACTTTGTCTCCAGCTCCCCCGTAATTTTATTTGTCCAGCTATTAACTTTGATTAAAAAAATGGTGTGGACTAAAAACCCAGATGGACGTAGTAGCCCTCCATTTTTGTTTACTCCGCATATTAGATTTGACTGAAGTCAAACTTTGTAAAGTTTGACCAAGTTTGTACACGCTGGAGGCTCAGCGTTCCTTTGCTAGGGTTTGCTATATTCCCTATGTTTCACCCTCTTCACCAGATCTAAACAAGACTGTGTTGTGTCCTCTGTCTCTCTCACCCCCCTCATAGCTGGCGAAGGAGGCGTCCGGATCCCGTCGCACCGGGAAGGGGAGGAGGTGCAGCGTTCACTCTATCGCCTTCGGCGAGGGAGGCAATCCACTGCCGGATGCACTTTTCTCTTTCACCCAGCGCCTGTGCGGGAGGGCCACCGACCCCTTCTTCCTCGCTTCCGTACGTAGTGTGGGCAGATCCGACCTCCCGCCTCATGCCTTGCCACATCCCTACGACCCTAAGGTATAAGTTTCTTTGAAACCATCATTGGTCTAGCTGCATGCTGATCTTTTTCGATTCTGTAGTCAAATCTAGGTCTTCGTTCAAAGAGGAAAGAAGGGTGCGGTGGGGTGGAGCATGAATCTAGGACGTGGTTCAATGAGGAAAAGAGGGAGGGAAAGTAGTATAGACTAGCTATCCAGCCGCTTTCTTGGTAGAAAAGGGAAAAGGGGGTAACCTAGTACACACATCTGTAAGGAACCGAACTCTTTGTTGAAAAGGGAAAGAAACTAGGGGTCGGGTAGTTTGTGCAGGACTAGATTTGCTGCCCTCACATCGGAAAAAGTTTCAAAGAGAACAAATATGGGACCAACACAAATATGCTGCTTGGCTACATACTCTACATCACCCATTTATACGTGTGGACGCACATGGTGCTGGCATGTCCCATGTCCCATCCACATGATCATGCAGTGTGTTTTGAGATGTTGCGCTACTTGTATTGGTACTGTTTTAAATAAACTTTGCATCACCCCCTTTATAAGTAGATGGAAGCACATGTTGTTGTTGCGCCCACTCTCCCCTGGAACTGTTTATGCTTTTTGTTAATCTAATGCCGCTGGTAAAATTAAGCAATGCCACTCTCAGCATTAACTATTGAATCTTATTTCAAAACTACAACACTTGTTAGGGATTGGCGGGATTACCATTTTTGTGGCCGCATGTTCCATCCTCCTTTATTGGCCAGTAATTGATTCCTTTTCTGCCTCTATTAAAACAGGGATATCTATTCAACTTGTTGCTATTGCGACATTTTTCTTCACTTAATTTTGGTGGAACTGCACAAAATGAGACCGGATTTCCATATATGTGTTGAGATCTCTTTCAGGTCGTCCTCACGAGTTATTTCAAATCTTGTTCTTGAAAGGTCAGTACCGACTTTCCTCAGAATTAACTAGTGAATCTTAGTTCAAAACTGCATCACTTGTTAGGGATCGGCGGGAGTACCATTTCTGTTAGGGATCGGCCGGAGTACATGTTTAAGAAATGTATTGTTCAGATAATGTCTCTGTTATTATATATCGGTTACAGTGTTTTACAAATGGTACTATCCTGCTTTGTAGTTCTTTCTACATGTTTAACCAAGGTATTGTTAAGATAATGTCTCTGTTAAAATGAATCACTCGCATTGTTTTAGGAATGATACTTTTCTGCTTTGTCGTTCTTTATACGTGTTGAAACAAGGCATTGTTAAGATAATGTCTCAGTTAATATGAATGAATCACACTGATTGAGAATTTCTACTCTCCTGCTTTGTTTCCCATTAAGATAAGGTAGATAAATATATGTTTTTCTTCTGGGAGTACAAGTCATCAACCATTATTTCTTAGTAATTGTTTCCCTTATACCTTTTGTTGCTTACAGGGATATCAAAATTAAAGCTTGGTTTTATTCCGACTTTGATTTTAGAAGAACTGCACAAAAGGAGCCAATGTGTTTAAGGCAAACTACTGCATTAGTGGGTCCAGTTGGTCTTACCACTTTGCAGAAAGAAGTAGTCACTGTTTGCGCTACATTACACAAGGAATGATCGAGAAGCTTTATAGAGTATTAGTAGACGCTGGTGACATGACTAGTCTGCAGAGAGCATAGGAAACTCTACAACACATGGAGTGCACTGGGAAAAAAGTGCCCAAATAAGTACAGGAAGCCAGGACAGGACTCCAACTCTGTCAATGTCATTCTAAGCAACAATGATGGGGCATCTGGGTATGGCAATCTGCTTATCGTACTTTCAGTTTGTTAGTCCACCGATTGGTGGGTTGACACTCGGGCCAATATTCATGTGTGTGCTGGTGTGTCTTCGATTTCTGGCAGCATATAAATACGAAATCAACAGGGATGCTCAGCTTGATTCTAGTGGAACTGCACAAAATGTTCAGATGGTTCGTGTCCTCCATAATAATACTTCATCATGCACAATACATCAAATGGTTCTCTAATCATTCGTCGTCACCTTGAGCCACCGGACTATCAGATGACAAACTGATGACAAACCCTGCCCGTTCCACAATCATAGGCATTACATATTTTGGATGGGAAAAGCTTGTCAAAGTTGGCATTAGTTTAATATATTGAATTGGAAAACCTTGTCAATTTTTGCTCATTGATGCTAGCCAGAAGACATGCATTTGATATTTTTGAGTGGGACGCCATTTGCTGTGAGCAACGTCAATCATTTTTTTCTATTCATGTCTTCAGTTCAGAAGTAAATATTTACTCTGCCGAGATGCATAGTCACATGAATTTTGACTTATCTAAGATATTTACTTCGAAGCGCTTGGTTGGTCGATTTTGACTAGTAAAAAATACACTGGTCTCTCAAATTACACGCGTAACCCTCCAGTTTTACTTACAGACCTCGGGCCCTCTGTTTCATTACGCCTGTATTTTACGCGTTGTTGCGATGATGAGTAAATTACACTTGTATCTTAATACAAGTGTGAAATAAACCAGAGCTCTCAAGCGCGGCCTTACTGTTTCATGTCGTCTCAGTCTCTCAAAGGTGCTCATAGGTGTCTGATGATCCTGGCTTCCTGAATGAGCAGCGATCGCTATATAAGACCATCCGTAGGGCCCACGAGGCCCTCTCCGTCGTCCTTCGAGTTGTTGCGCTCGCCATGGCGCCAAGCATTGTTAACATGGTCAATGAACATGAGGATTCAAGAGATGACTTTATTTTGACTGGTTGACAGTAGGGACCCACTAGGGCCATAGCCGTACGTACGCAAGTGCCTTCTTATTATGTACAACTATTTTTTTTGCTTCCTCCTGGTTTCCTGACATCACGGTCCCACACCATTGTCAACATATGTAGTCAATATAAACGAGAGAACTGCACAAGGTGCGGCCGACAGCTGGGACCAAGCAGCTCGAGCAGTATTTGTGTTTGTGAGGCGTGAGCACTACAGAGCTTTTCTTAGCGATGTTTTCGTTGTTGTTCAGAGGAGAGCAGGGTATTAACTGGGCAAGTTGTGGCCCGTCTAGCCCAGGATAGATATCCAACCCAGATATTAAATTTTTTCAAGATGAAAATGGCTAGCCCAGCTATACGTTTTTTTGAGAAATACCCACGCAAGGTCAACTTGTTATTCTCCACCCCGCTGGGCTGCAAATCTTTCCTAGGAGGGGTGCATTAGGCTTAACAGGAAAATGGGCTTTAAAAATAATAAATGGGATGTAATTATAAAAACTAGGCAGTAAATATTAAAAAAATGCACCAAGCACGAAATTAGTTTATAAAATATTATTTATGAATTTTGAAAATCTTAATTTTTAATTGTTGCGCGCGCAATGTTTCGTTAGATTTTTACGTAATACAAATTTATATTTAATCTGACTGGAAATTTCAGGATTAAAATATTTCGGATCCCATCAAAATGTGGGAAATTTTATTGAGTTCTGTCTTGAACGGTTGGTTGAAATTATTAATCGTTGTCCTACCTAGAAAATGGGTTGTACTTTTATCAAACTGTAAAATGAGCCCAGTTTATTTTTTCTGAAGAATACCCAATCCAGGCCTATTTATTTTTCTATGCCCTGATGGGCTGGAACTCTTTCAAGACGCCTGTAAATCTTGAAAGTAATATGAAATTGGTTATAAATATAAAAACAGATGACAAATTGGCAATTACTTTATAATTTCTGAATTTTTTCACATTTTCATATTCCTATTTCACTGGGCATTAACCTAATTTAAATATATCTTCAAGGTACTTTAAATCTGGCTCGACATTTCGGTATTAAAAATAGTTTGGAACCCACAGAAATATGCAAAATTGGCCCTGGCCAACGTAAAAAAATGGACTGCAATAAATTGCATAAGAAGTCACAGTGAGCTATATTCCGCCATGTTCCGTTCAGGAGCCAAAACAACAGGCACCAATGGCCGCTCTGCAGCCGACAACAAGCACAGGTCCATCACACATATGCCTAGCCGTCGACTTTGTCTTTCTCACCATGTCGGATCGATAACACCTCTGTAGTGGCTCTCGAAGTTGTCACGCCTACGCCGTTGGGTTTCTCTCGTAGTCTGTTGTTCATATAACTCTAATAATTTGCCAAGATCAGATTTTATCTACATATCCGACCAGGGCAGTCTGATGCAAGCGAGTTTCTTGTTGGATTCGTGCGTCAAACAAGCAACTCCTTGATCTTTACTCATGTTTCTCTTGGTGATGTTCAGGTGTCGCAGACTCACGGTACCAGAAGGGAAGCTCAAGGCTGCCGTCGCCGATGTCAGCCACCTCGGTGCGGGAGGAAACATGCACGTGCTGGCCTCTGGGACATTGGCAGCGTCGTCCATGCCCAGGTCCTCGACGGGTAAGAAAATCAACACATGGATCGATGCCCATCCCTTTTTACTTTCTTCCCTTCTTTGTCCACTCTTCGTGCTGAACTGAATCTCGTCTTGTTTGCTCCAACAACAAGATCCAACTACTGACAGGGATCAATCGTCCAATCATCAAGAGGTTTGGTGCTCAACTCTTGAAGAAAGCCCACACCAATCCATTCAAGGCACATATACAATCCCCTTTCTTATGGACTGGTGGTTTGCACAACGGCGTAGCCGTTCCTCTAGCAGCGCGGGCAGCCCTGCAGCAAGTAAACAAGAAGGTCCCTATCAAGGTGGCCGCCTCTTGCTGTTACTCACAGGGGATGATGAAGAATGCAGTTTTTCCTTTTCCTTTTGCACACAAATGAGGCAATGCAGTTGGCATCGATGGCTTCTACTCGTTGGCCACTCCTGGAGCGTTGGTCGCCATCACCATCCGCGGCTTTGATGCTCAGCTGCTGTCCCATAGACGTATTCGCCACACCCCTCAGCCAACGCTCCTGCCCTCCACTCTGTGGCTATCCTTCAGGCATGATTTTGACACCCTACCAATACTAGCACCATGCTGCCCAGGCTGATTTTTCTTTTTTACATGCATGGAAATTTATTACATGCATGTTCTTTTCTGTTGCCTCATGACCGGTACTGGTGTTTGCGGGGATAGTATAGCCTATCCTCTTCAGTAGGTGCAATGGCAATAAAGCTTATTAGCTCATTTTTAACATGTACGTGAGGAGTTGACATGCTGGTGTGAAGCAGGTATGTGCCTTGCTTATAAATAAAGCATTGCATGATTTGCTCTTGAACTGATGGACTAAGAAGGAGGTCCGAGATGTATAACAACAATCTTGATCCAAATTACAGGGCTAACCTGCTTACCTATAATTTTCCCACATCCTAACACTTACAAATCTATACAATGGGAATGACTAACTGTTTTGTGGTCTACATGTCTACATGTAGTGTTCAGGTATGATTCTTGCATACAATCGATAACGACGTGATGTATTTCTTGAATTTTTTTTCCTTTCCATTATGTCGAGCTCGATTTCAACTTCTACCGAGTAGTTGATAAGCAAGCCTGATGCAGATATATGGAGGTTATGCAGTTCCATTAGCTCTAGAGTTGTCCACTATACCGATGAGGCCTACTGATGACCCACAAGTATATGGGATCTATGGTAGTCCTTTTGATAAGTAAGAGTGTCGAACCCAATGAGGAGCAGAAGGAAATGATAGGCAGTTTTCAGTAAGGTATTCTCTGCAAGCACTGAAATTGTCAGTAACAGATAGTTTTGTGATAAGGTAATTTGTAACGAGTAACAAGTAATAAAAGTAAATAAGGTGTAGCAAGATGGCCTGATCCTTTTTGTAGCAAAGTACAAGCCTGGACAAACTCTTATATAAAGGAAAGCGCTCCCGAGGACACATGGGAATTATCGTCAAGCTAGTTTTCATCACGCTTATATGATTCGCGTTCGTTACTTTGATAATTTGATATGTGGTGGACCTGGGTTTGGGTACTGCCCTTCCTTGGACAAGCATCCCACTTATGATTAACCCCTATTGCAAGCATCTGCAACTACAAAAGAAGTATTAAGGTAAACCTAACCATAGCAGGAGACATATGGATCCAAATCAGACGCTTACGAAGCAACACATAAACTAGGGTTTAAGCTTCTCTCACTCTAGCAACCCATCATCTACTTATTACTTCCCAATGCCTTCCTCTAGTCCCAAATAATGGTGAAGTGTCATGTAGTCGACGTTCACATAACACAACTAGAGGAAAGACAACATACATCTCATCAAAATATCGAACGAATACCAAATTCACATTACTACTTATAGCAAGACTTCTCCCATGTCCTCGGGAACAAACGTAACTACTCACAAATCATGTTCATGTTCATAATCAGAGGAGTATTAATATGCATAAAGGATCTGAACATATGATCTTTGTAGCACCATGATCTGAATGGACCGAAGTCTCTGTGTTCTGTGTCATCCCTGGATCGGTAATGCTGACACACACAGTACTTGAAGGATTAATAACAAAGTGCCAATCACACACTTATTACATCGAATGTCTCAAGAGAGAACTTATTACAAAATAATATGGCATAAGGCCATCTAACACGATAACAGAGGAAGGCTTGGAAGATAAGTGAGTCCATCAACTCCAACGACATAGCTGAGTGCATGACAACGACCTAGCGCACCTTACTCTTCTTCTGAAAAGTCTTCAACATAACATGTTGCAGCCCGAAACTGGTCAGCACATGGAATATGCTGGCAAGATAACACAGTAGAGCAAGTAACAGAATAAAGGCTAATACTACATGCATATATGGCTGGTGGAGGCTCTAAGGTTAAAGTTTTTGCATAAAGCCAATTTTTCCCTACAACGAAGAATAAATTTTATTTTAACTGTCATGGGAGTTGAAACATCATTGAGAAGGTTCCTCCAACTCAATCCCAATTAAAGTAGTCATCATTAACCCAGCAAATTAGTTTTAGAGTGATGAGCTCAACCAATAATTCAGGTACCAGATACTCAAGATGTCTATAATCGGGGACACGGCTAATCATGATTAGTTTGTACACTGTGCAGAGGTTTGTGCACTTTCCCCCACAAGACTCGATCTCCTCCGTTGGTTTTCTCACACTGCATGGTGTTTGAGAAACAGATGACCGAGACACAGTCTTTCAGAAGCATTTACTCTTTACCCCGGGTGGACCGGTACACCTACTTTCCCCTACATCTGCTAGTCCACCACATAAAGAGCTCACACAACATACTCAACTATGCCAGAGCCCATAATGGCATTGTGGATGCACACGGAAGTTTCTGGCATGAATAGTCTTATGATCCCTTTGAGCTTGGGTGGCATTCCATAGGATAATCACACGGTTCCTCCGGTATTTTCTAGGACAACACTGGATTCTCCAGGTGCCCTGCAACCAATCCACCCAGATGTGTATTAATGTTGCCACCTTAAGTTGAACCATTAATTAACATCTCACATCTATCATGGATTCTCACAAAACCAAACCATGTCTACGACCATAGCATGGCAACCTAAGCATAACGTAGAAGTAACTCCTAGGGGTTTGAAAATAATGCAGGTAATAGGTTCTACCTCAACCTACTTCCCAGACCCACAAGTTAAGAGATCCGACTCATGCAATGTGTGAGGGTTTGATCTAATGCATAAAAACTGGGTAATAAAGGGTATGCTCAAAGTGTTACTTGCCTTCCTGATGATTCACAAAACCTAGGGACTCGTAGTAGCACGCTTCGCACTCCGGGAATTCTATCGCAAGCAAACAATAGCATACATAAGCAACCATGCAAAGATGCACATGTAAAACTCCAAATAAGAAGATCTAAACAGAAAGTTCAGCTGAAGAACTCCGGTTTGCAAAAAGATTCGAAACAAACGGACCAACGAAACTCAACTCTGAAAGAAACAAGATCTGTTTACTAGATTGAACTAAAGTCAAATTTTACGATATCAAAACCTTGTTCAAGTTGGTTAAACGGAAAGAGGGCTTCGAGACGAAGATCTAGGCGCTTGAATCGCCTGATTCTGACTTACGAGCGAAAAGAAACACTAAAACAAAGATCAGGGTAGAAATCGTGATCGAAAATAATCGCGGAAAAACCCTGAAAAGGAAAAACTGACGAACAAGCTAACGAACGAACGTTCGTTGTCTGTGACTAATGGGCGAACAATGTTCGTTAAAACGAACGTACGGACGACCGTCCGCTATTTAACTAAACCTAGAAAACTGAACGGATCTAATTAAAAAAACAAAACTAGGGTTTCTAAAAAAACCGATCGATTTTTCCAAGAAAACCGATGGTGGCGGCGGCTACCTCGGCGGCGGGGTTCTCCTGCGGCGGCGGCGGGCTTCGGCGGCGGGGCGTCGAAGACCGGCGGGGGGCGGGGTGCGGCGGCGGCGGCGGGCTTCGGCGGCTAGGGTTAGGGCGGTTCGGGCGGAGTGGGCTGGCTGGGGCGGCCGACTGGGCTTATAAAGGCCCCCCCC
>LR738713.1:428800091-428852490 GCA_902687465.1 Secale cereale | reverse complement strand
CCCCCGGGCGGAGTCCCGGTCGGACACGTCCCGACTAGGTCGGTTCACTTTTTTTCTAAACAGTTCTAACGCGGCAAAACAGACGGAAAAAAATACTAAATGGACTCGAAAAAATTCGAAATAAATTATTAAAACCAAAGTGATCCTCGCACCGTTATTTGAGAAAACTCAAATGTGAAAACGGTAAAATCCCCAACTCTCTCCGTGGGTCCTTGAGTTGCTTAGAATTTCGGGGATCATAACACACAAATGCAATAAAAACATGATATGCAATATGACCTATGTATAACATTCCAAATTGAAAATTTGGGATGTTACAAACCTACCCCCCTTAAGATGAATCTCGTCCTCGAGATTCGGGTTGGCTAGAAAATAGGTGTGGGTGGTCCTTGCGTGGATCATCCTCTCGTTCCCAGGTGGCTTCATCTTCACTATGGTGACTGCACTGAACTTTTCAAAACTTGATAACCTTGTTGTGGGTGACTCTGCTTGCAAATTCGAGGATCTTGATCGGTTTCTCCTCGTAAGTTAGATCACTATCCAGCTGAATTGCTTCCAGGGGTACGGTGTCTCTTAGAGGAATATCGGCCATCTCAGCATGGCACTTCTTAAGCTGGGAAACGTGAAACACATGATGAACTCCTGACAATCCTTCGGGTAACTCCAACTTGTAGGCAACCTCTCCCATGCGTTCCAAAACACGGTATGGTCCCACAAATCTCGAGGCTAACTTTCCCTTAACTCTGAAACGTTTAACACCTAGCAGGGGTGACACTCTGAGATAGGCTCTGTCTCTGATTTCATAGACTACTTCCTTGCGCTTCGAGTCTGTGTAATTCTTCTGCCTGGACTATGCTACCTTCAGTCTATCTCGAATCAGCTTAACCTTCTCTTCTGACTCTTTGATCAGATCTGGTCCAAATAAGTGACGGTCTTCGACTTCATCCCACATCAATGGCATTCGGCAACTCCTCCCGTACAATGCTTCGAACGGTGCCATCTTCAAACTGGCCTGGTAACTGTTGTTGTACAAAAACTCCACGTAGGGCAAGTTGTCGTCCCAACTAGATCCATATCTAGCGCGCAAGCTCTCAACATGTCCTCTAGAATCTGATTGACTATCTCGGTCTGTCCATCACTCTGCGGATGAAAGGTTGTACTGAACTCTAGCCTGGTATCCAAAGTCTGGTGCAACTGATGTCAAGACTTTGATGTAAATTGTGTTCCTCTATCTGATACGATGCTCCTCAGAACTCCATGCAGACATACGATCCTGGTCATGTATATCTTGGCCAATTTCGCACTGGTATAGGTGGTTTCACGGGGATAAAGTGGGCTACTTTGGTCAAGCGATCCACTACTACCCAGATTCAGTCATATCCTGATCGGGTCCTGGGTAATCCGGTGATAAAGTCCATGCCAAGCTTATCCCACTTCCATTCGGGTATCGGCATAGGCTGCAGTAATCTTGCTGGCTTCTCATGTTCTGCCTTCACTCTCTGGCATACATCACATACAGCTACATACTCGGCAATATCCCTCTTCATTCCCGTCCACCAGAAATGTTGCTTCAAATCCAAATACATCTTAGTGTTTCCGGGGTGTATCGAGTATGGTGAATCATGTGCTTCCTGCAGTATCAACTTCCTGCTCTCGGCGTTGTTGGGCACATAGATTCGGTCCTCAAACCACAAGGTGTCGTGCTCGTCCTCACGAAAACCCATGGCTTTTCCTTCACTTATCTTCTCCTTTATCTCTGCAATCTCCTTGTCATCGTTCTGGGCTTCTCGTATCTTTCCCAATAATGTTGACTGAACCTCCAAGGCTGCAATAGAACCTCTAGGAACTATCTCCAAACGAAGCTCCCTGAGATCTTCTGCTAACTCCTTTGGCAATCCTCCATTTACTAAGGCATTGGCATAACCCTTCTGGCTCAAAGCGTCTGCAACGACATAGGCCTTACCTGGATGATAGTGCAGCTTCATATGATAATCCTTTATGAGCTCCAACCATCTCCTCTGTCTGAGGTTCAGCTCCTTCTGAGTGAAAATGTACTTCAAAATCTCGTGATCCGTGTACACATCACAACGATTCCCAATAAAGAAATGTCTCTAGGTTTTGAGCGCATGCACTACTGCTGCTAGCTCCAAATTATGCGTAGCATAATTCAACTCGTGCGGTTTAAGTTGACGAGACGCATAAGAAACAACTCTTCCATCCTGCATGAGTACTCCACCAAGTCCTAAGCGTGAATCATCGCAATACACTTGGAAATCCTTGCGTATATCTGGCAAGATCAGCACTGGGGCTGTAGTCAAACGTTTCTTCAACTCCTGGAAACTTTCTTCGCACTCCTCAGTCCAATAAAACTTTGTGTCCTTCTTCAACAATGCCGTCACAGGATTTGCAATCTTGGAGAAATTTTCTATGAATCTCCGGTAATATCCCACGAGTCCAAGAAAACTACGGATTTCTCCAACTGAGGTGGGTGCCAACCACTCAGTGATTGCCTGCACCTTGATAGGATCCACTGCTATACCTTCTCCTGATATAACATGTCCTAAGAATCCAACTTCCTTCAACCAAAACTCGCATTTGCTGAACTTGGCATATAACTGATGTTCTCTGAGCTTCTCAAGAACCAAACGAAAATGCTCCTCGTGTTCCTCTTCATTCTTCGAGTACACCAAAATATCATCAGTGAATACCACGACAAACTTATCCAAGAACTCCATTAATACCTTATTCGTCATACTCATGAAATAGGCAAGAACGCTAGTCAATCCAAATGACATAACCGTATACTCATATAGCCCATACCTTGTGGTGAAGGTTGTCTTTGGTATATCCTTCCCTTGGATCTTCAACTGGTGGTATCCTGATTGTAGATCAATCTTGGAGAATACTTTAGCTCCTTGAAGTTGGTCGAACAAATCATTGAGCATCAGTAGTGGGTACCTATTCTTAATCATCACTTTGTTCAGTGCCTGATAATCAATGACCATCCTTAAAGATCCATCCTTCTTCTCGACCAAAAGCACTGGGCTCCCCAAGGTGATGAACTTCGTCGAATAAATCAAGTCTCCAATAACTCCTTAATCTGCTTCTTGATCTCCTCCAGATCGTTCGCTGGCATCCAGTATGGTCTCTTCGATATTGGTCCGGTGCCTGGCAATAGCTCTATTAAAAACTCAATGTCCCTATCTGGTAGCATGCCTGGTAGCTCCTCTGGAAATACATCCGGGTAATCCTTTACTACTGGCACTTCCTCCTGAACAACTCCTGAGAGAGAATTTACTTGTGTCCTCCTAGGCGAATGCCTAGATACATACTTGATCCTTTTTCCCTCTGGGTGGTAAGTAAAATCGACTTACTGGCACAATCGATGTTCCCTCCATACATCGATAGCCAATCCATACCTAGTATCACATCCAATCCTTGTGACTCCAAAATTATCAGGTCTAAGGGGAAAACATGGCGTCCAATGGTCAATGGCACTTGAAAACATTCTTGACTTGCCATATACTTTGCTCCTGGGGAACTTACTAACATGGGGGTCTTAAGTACTTGGGTGGGCAGCTTATATCTATTCACAAATCCCCTTGAAATGTATGAATGCAATGCACCAGTATCGAAAAGAACTATTGCGGTAAATGACTTAACCAAAAACTTATCGACAACACCATCAGGCTGCTCTTCAACCTCTTCCATGTTCACGTGGTTCACTTGTCCCCCGTTGAAAGGGTTGGGCTCGTTCCCAGCCCTTCCATTGTCGTTCCCATTATTCGCTTCTGGGCACTCCGTGGCGTAGTGTCCATTCTTCCCGCACTTGAAACAAGTAATGTGACCTAAATCCCTCTTGGCGGGTGTGGATGGAGTAGAGTGGTTCTGATTATTGCTTGCTCCATTCCTATTCCCATTCTTGGAGCCATTGTGGTTGTGAGAACTCCCTCCATTATGGGTGTGGCTTCCATGGTTATGGATGTAACCTCCCAAGTTCCGGGTGAACCGGGGCTTCTGCTGGGCTCCAGAATTGTTCTTTCCTTGTCCATACTTCCTCTTGTGGCTCTCAATCTGCTACTGCTTCCCTTCAATCATAAGAGCCTTGTCTACCAACTCCTGGTAGTTGTTGAATGTTGACACCATCAACTGTATGCTCATTTCATCATTCAGCCCTTCCATAAACTTCTCATGCTTCGCAGCATCTATGGCCACATCATCAGGGGCATAGCGAGATAGAGTACTAAACTCATCTACGTACTGAGCCACAGTACGATTTCCTTGGCGCAAGTTGCGAAACTCACGCTTCTTCATGCTCATGGCTCCAGTTGAGACATGGGCAGTGCGAAACGCTTGCTGAAACTGATCCCAAGTGACATTGGCTATAGGGAAAGTGGTTGTGTAATTCTCCCACCATGCTGCTGCTGGTCCAGCCAATTGATGTGCGGAAAAATGCACCTTCTCAGCATCCGTGCAATTCGTGGTGGTCAACTCCCTTCCAATCTTGCGTAGCCAGTCATCAGCAACTATTGGCTCAATGCTACTAGATAACACCGGTGGCTGCAACCTTAGAAAACGGGTTAGGTTGTCCACTAGTGGTGGTGGTGGAGGGTTTTTGTTGTTGTTCTGATTGTTCTGGTTGTTCTGGACAAGAAGTTGCATCAAAGTGTTCTGCTGCTGGATCAACTGAGTGAGCTCAGGGGAAGCTGAAATCCGGGCTCATGTCTTGGAGGCATCTGATAGGTTTAGAGGGAAGAGATTAGAATAGAAATGAGGTCTAGGGGAAAATTCACTACCCATATGCACATGAGGCAAACACAATCATATCACACCAATCAATTTCAAGCAAGGGCATACAAAAGATCTAACTAATGTTACCAAAGTGCTCTGAATTCTACTATATGGGAGAAAACTACTAGTCATAGGGTGGACATCTAGAAATTTTGATCGGTGGAAGATTCCATGATATCTGCTCCAGCTTCATCTTCATAGTCATCATCACTATCATCAGGGTCTGAGTTGGTGTCATCAATGATGATGTAGTCCTCAGAACGAATCTCCTAGGGTTCTTCTTCTTCTCCTCCTCCTCCTCCTGGCATGGGATCTCCCATGAATACTCCTAGCTTCCTTGTCAGGTCGTCATTCTTCTCCACAAGTATTGTCATTTCCTCCTCGTATCCGTCACGTGTAGACTTGAGTTCCTCTTCTAGCTCCGAATTCTTGGTTAATGCCTTCTTCAAATCTATCATGCCTGCGCACATCTGGTGCTCCTGTCGACGAATGCGCTGGTTTAACTCCTGGATGAAAGCTGCAATCGACCTATCCTTCCGGGTACTGATCATGTCCCATTGCTCATCTCGGCGTCCACATATCTGGTAGATAGTGTCCTTCATCTCCTACTTGTAGACTTCTCCAATACGTCCCATGGCAATGTGGGCTGCCATGCTCTTGCCTAGGCTCCAGGTTGGTGCATCAAATGAAAACTCTATGGGCTCCGTACTGGCATCAAAGGAGAGATAACACAATAGAGCAAGTAACAAAATAAAGGCTAACACTACATCCATATATGGCTGGTGGAGGCTCTAAGGTTAAAGTTTTTGCATAAAGCCAATTTTTCCCTACAACAAAGGAATAAATTTTATTTTAACTATCATGGGAGTTGAAACATCATTGAGAAGGTTCCTCCAACTCAATCCCAATTAAAGTAGTCATCATTAACCCAGCAAATAAGTTTTAGAGTGATGAGATCAACCAATAATTCAGGTACCAGATACTCAAGATGTCCATAACCGGGGACACGGCTAATCATGATTAGTTTGTGCACTCTGCAGAGGTTTGTGAACTTTTCCCCACAAGACTCGATCTCCTCCGTTGGTTTTCTCGCACTGCATGGTGTTTGACAAACGGATGACCGAGACACAGTCTTTCAGAAGCATTTACTCTTTACCCCGGGTGGACCGGTACACCTACTTTCCCCTACATCTGCTAGTCCACCACTGAAAGAGCTCACACAACATACTCAACTATGCTAGAGCCCATAATGGCATTGTGGCTGCACACGGAAGTTTCTAGCATGAATAGTCTTATGATCCCTTTGAGCCTGGGTTGCATTCCATAGGATAATCACACGGTTCCTCTGGGGTTTCCTAGGACAACACAAGATTCTCCAGGTGCCCTGCAACCAATCCACCCAGATGTGTATTAAAATAGCCACCTTAAGTTGATCCATTAATTAACATCTCACATCTGTCATGGATTCTCTCAAACCCAAACCACGTCTACGAGCATAGTATGGCAACCTAAGCATAACGTAGAAGTAACTCCTAGAGGTTTGAAAATAATGCAAGTAATATGTTCTACCTCAATCTACTTCCCAGACCCACAAGTTAAGAGATCCTACTCATGCAATGTGTGAGGGTTTGATCTAATGCATAAAAATTGGGTAATAAAGGGTATGATCAAAGTGTTACTTGTCTTACTGATGATTCGCAAAACCTAGGGACTCGTAGTAGCATGCTTCGCACTCCGGGAATTCTATCGCAAGCAAACAATAGCATACATAAGCAACCAAGCAAAGATACACAGGTAAAACTCCAAATAAGAATATCTAACCAAAAATTTCAACTGAAGAACTCCAGTTTGCAAAAAGATTCGAAACAAACGGAGCAACGAAACTCAAACTACGAAAGAAACAAGATCCGGTTACTAGATTGAACTAAAGTCAAATTTTACCGTATCAAAACCTTGTTCGAGTAGGTTAAATGGAAAGAGGGCTTCGAGACGAAGATCTAGGCACTTGAATCGCCTAATTCCGACTTACGAGCGAAAAGAAAAACTAAAACGAAGATCAGGGCAGAAATCGCGATCGAAAATAATCGCGGAAAACCCTAAAAAACTAAAACTAATGAACAGGCTAACGAACGAACGTTCGTTGTCTATGACTAAGGGGCGAACAACGTTCGTTAAAACGAACGTACGGACGAACGTCCGTTATTTAACTAAACC
Organism: Secale cereale; assembly: GCA_902687465.1. Classification (NCBI taxonomy): domain Eukaryota; kingdom Viridiplantae; phylum Streptophyta; class Magnoliopsida; order Poales; family Poaceae; genus Secale; species Secale cereale. The sequence continues at coordinate 428,845,485 of LR738713.1, read as the reverse complement.
GAGAAAACTGAACCGATCTAATTCAAAAAACAAAACTAGGGTTTCTAAAAAACGATCGGTTTTTCCGAGAAAACCAACGACGGCGGCGGAGGCTACCTCGGCGGCGCGGTTCTTCGGCGGCGGTGGCGGGCTTTGGCGGCGGGGCGACGGGGTGCGGCAGCGGCGCATAGCGCGGTGTCGGCAGCAGCGGCGGCTGGGCGGCACGACAGCGGTGGCGTTGGCGCGCAACGTCGGCAGCGGGCTTCGGCGGCTAGGGTCAGGGCGGCTCGGGCGGGGTGGGCTGGCCGGGGCGGCCGGCTGGGCCTATAAAGGCCCCCCGGGCGGAGTCCCGGTCGAACACGGCCCGACTAGGTCGGTTCACTTTTTTTCTAAACAGTCCTCACGCAGTAAAATGGGCGGAAAAAAACTAAACAGACTCGAAAAATTCTGAAATAAATTTTCACCGTCCTCTAATAATATTTAGGACTAAGTGAACATTGTTTCCGGACCTAAATGCAATTTTTAAAAACACGCATTTTTCCTATGCAGATAAAATTGCAAATAAATCCAAATAAAACACCAAAGTTGATTTTAATATTTTCCTCCAATATTTCATTTGTTTTGGAGAAGTCATATTATCTCCGCTCATTAAATTTACTATGAAATATTTTTGGAGAGAAATTTTTTATTAAAACCAAAGTGATCCTCACACCGATATTTGAGAAAACTCAAATATGAAAACGGTAAAATCCCCAACTCTCTTCGTGGGTCCTTGAGTTGCTTAGAATTTCCAGGATCGCAACACACAAATGCAATAAAAACATGATATGCAATATGACCTATGTATAACATTCCAAATTGAAAATTTGGGATGTTATAATCTTCCATCGAATAAACCAACTAGCATCAACTACAAGAAGTAATCAACACTACTAGCAACCCACATGCTCTAATATGAGGTTTTGGGACAAAGATTGGATACAAGAGATGAACTAGGGTTTGAGACGAGATGGTGCTAGTGAAGATGTATATGGAGATTGACCCCCTCCCGATGAGAGGATTGATGGTGATGATGATGGTGACGATTTCACCCTCCCGGAGGGATGTTTCCCCGGTCGAACAGCTCCGACGAAGCCCTAGATTGGTTCCGCCAAGGTTCCGCCTCGAGACGGCGGTGCTTCATCCCGAAAGCTTTCTTCTAATTTTTCCAGGGCGAAAGACTTCATATAGCAAAAGATGGGCACCGGAGGCCTACCAGGGGGCCCACGAGGCAGGGGGCGCGCCCAGGGGTAGGGAGCGCCCCCCACCCTCGTGGATGGTGTGTGGCCCCCCTTTGGTGCTTTCTTCGCCCAATATTTTTAATATACTCCAAAACTGACTTTCGTGGAGTTTCAGGACTTTTTGAGTTGTGCAGAATAAGTCTCTAATATTTGCTCCTTTTCTAGCCCAGAATTCCAGATGCCGGCATTCTCCCTCTTCATGTAAACATTGTAAAATAAGAGAGAATAGGCATAAGTATTGTGACATAATGTGTAGTAACAGCCCATAATGCAATAAATATCGATATAAAAGCATGATGCAAAATGGACGTATCAACTCCCCCAAGCTTAGACCTCCCTTGTCCTCAAGCGGAAGCCGATACCGAAAAATATGTCCACATGTTTAGAGATAGAGATGTCGATAAAATAAAATACGGACATGATGGCATTATGATCATTCTTATAACATCAACATATATATATATATATATATATATATATATATATATATATATATATATATATATATATATATATATATATATATATTGTCATATGATTTCTAATGCTAAAGTAACAATCTATTCACAATGTCAAGTATGAATCAGAAACTTCATTGAAAACTAACAAACTATGATCTCGGTCATTGACGCAATTGCAATTTATCACAACATCGGAAAGAGTCAATATAAGAGCTTTTCAGCAAGTCCACATACTCAACTATCATTTAGTCTTTCACAATTACTAACACTCATACAATACTTATGGGTATGGAGTTTTAATCAGACACAGAGAAAGGTAGGGGCTTATAGTGTTGCCTCCCAACCTTTTACCTCAAGGGTAACGTCAACAATAATAGTTTATGATAACTTACATCCAATTGGGTATATATATTAGGATCTTTCCAACACAATGTGCTTGCCAAAGGATAAAATGTAAAAAGGAAAGGTGAAGATCACCATGACGCTTGTATAAGGTGTAAGATGAGAATAAAAGATAGGCTCTTCGCAGAGGGAAGCAAAGGTTGTCATGTGCTTTTATGGTTGGATGCACGAAATCTTAATGCAAAAGAACGTCACTTTATATTGCCACTTGTGAAACGGACCTTTATTATGCAGTTTGTCGCTTTTATTGCTTCCATATCACAAGATCGTATAAAGCTTATTTTCTCTACACTAATAGATCATACATATTTAGATAGCAATTTTTATTGCTTGAAAATATGACAACTTACTTGAAGGATCTTACTCAATCCACAGGTAGATATGGTGGACTCTCATGGCAAAACTAGGTTTAAGGATATTTGGAAGCACAAGTAGTATCTCTACTTGGTGCGAGGAGTTTGGCTAGCACGAGGGGGAAAGGCAAGCTCAACATGTTGGATGATCCATGACAATATAGTTTATTTTGGATATAAGAAAACATAACCCATTACGTTGTCTTCCTTGTGCAACATCAACTTTTTAGCATGTCATATTTTAATGAGTGCTCACAATCATAAAAGATGTCCAAGATAGTATATTTATATGTGAGAACCTCTCTTTCTTTATTACTTCCTGTTAATTGCAACGATGACCAAAACTATGTTTGTTAACTCTCAATAACTTTTATTCATCATACTCTTTTATATGTGAAGTCATTACTCTCCATAAGATCAATATGATTTCTTTAATTCTTTTTATTCTTTCTTTTATTCCCTCAAGATCATAGCAAGATAACCAAGCCCTCGACTCAAAACTAATCTTTATTATATATAGCTCACGAACTCGATTACATAGATAAGGATCAACACAAAAACTCAAAGCTAGATCATACTAAACTTTATTCTACTAGATCAAGATATAACCAAAAGGATCGAACTAAGAAAAACGATAAAGATAAAAGTGTGATGGTGATATGATACCGGGGCACCTCCCTCAAGCTTGGCAGTTGCCAAGGGGAGTGCCCATACCCATGTGTTTATGTCTCTTTCTTCAGAGCTGGTGATGATCGAGTTGTTGATGACGTAGGCTTCTTCCTTAATTTGCGCTCGAGGATAGAATTTTGCTCCCTTAGGTCATCGATCTCCTGCTCAAGGCTTAATATCTTTTTGCATAGTTCCTGTTTGGTCTCATGCAAGAGGCGAGAAGGGATGAACTCGATCTTAGGTTTCTTTGCTCTATCAGGGAGGCTTGACTTTTTGAACTCCACATGCATGTCCCCAGGTTGAGGTAATGGGACTTAATCTTCATCTGAGCTTGTCTCCTCCTTTCCCCTAGGATCATAGTCTTCCTCCATGGTCCAACCACAATGCTCCAAGTCCCCGTAAACCTTAGGGTCTGCAAGGTAATCAGCCACATAGCTTTCTCCCTCCGAATCCCGGGATGACATATTGCTCTAATCTGCGGTAGAAACAACTCAAAACAAAAACAAACGATTTTGTCGTGGTACGGTGGTCAAAACCTTAGGGAGATTATATAATGAATTTTTGCCGAACAAAAGAAGTATCATGCTAGAAAACAAAGTCCAGAGGGCACACGAGGAGTCCACGAGGTAGGGGGCGCGCCCACGGGGGGTAGGGCGTGCCCTCCACCCTCGTGGATGCCTCATGTCTCTTTCAGACTACTTCATATTTTCCAAAAAAAATATATTCCAAAACGGAAAAATTTTTGCTATTAGAACTGTTTTGGAGTCAGTTTACTTACCGTACCACATACCTATTCCTTTTTGGAGTCTGAAACGTTCTGGAAATTGTCCCTTATGTATTCCTCCGCGGTTACGGTTTCAATGACATTAGTTTCAACATTTATGGGATTACTTGAGATATAATGTTTGATTCTTTGACCATTCGCCACCTTTGGATTTGTGCCTTCGAAGTTCTTGATTTTTATGACACCAAAATGATATACCTCCTCGATAACGTAAGGACCTTCCGATTTAGAGAGAAGTTTTCCTAAAAAAAATCTTAAATGAGAGTTGTATAGCAAAACATAGTCACCTACATTAAACTCGCGTTTTTGTATCCTTTTGTCATGCCATCTTTGAAGTTTTTCTTTAAACAATTTGGCATTTTCATAGGCCTGGGTTCTCCACTTATCAAGTGAGCTAATGTCAAATATTCTCTTTTCACCGCCAAGTTTGAAATCATAATTGAGCTCTTTAATGGCCCAATATGCCTTATGTTCTAGTTCGAGACGTAAACATGCTTTTTCGTAAACCATTTTATACGAGACATACCTGTCGGGGATATACCCCGCAGCATAACCCGGCTGGAAGTATAACCCGGCCGGACTTGGCGGTTTACTTGAGACGGTTTACACTTGATGATTCACTGGTAACCCGGCGGGCGGATCATGGATGACAAGGCCGAAGGCCCATAAGGCCGGTTCATGTTATGGTGGGCCGGTTTATGAAGAAAGCATAAGGAATATTCTCCTACAAAGGAAGCAAGACTAGGACTCCTTGTAATAGAGTAATCCTAATCCTACTAGGACTAGTCATGTAACCCGCCCCTTTAACATATATAAGGAGGGACAGGGCTCCCCCAAAAAGGGTCAAGTTCTGACAAGCAAGAAGAAACAATTTCTAGGGCTAGACACCAAAAGCCGGTTTACCGGTGACACCACGAGGGTCATAATGAAATCTAGCCTCAAACAACATGTCGGGCTATTACTGGATGATGTTTCCCGGGGCCCGAAGCTGTCTAAATCCTTGTCTTGCGTTGCGTCTCTCGATTCCGCTCAACCCCTCTCAAGCTACCACATAGATGCGCGGCCTCATGACTAAGTCCTCACACTAGGACATATGCCTTGCTAAATCCACGACAGTTGGCGCCCACTGTGGGGCCTACGCACAGTGGTGTTGAGTTCTTGAAGGAAATCTTTTAGGGATCAAGAAGCTCGCGATTGACCAGACGAAGAAGAGCCAGAGAAACAGATCGTACAGGATAAACCGGGATGTGCGTTGTACGCCACTGCAAGTTTGCGAGACGTTGATTTGACGCCACCGCCGTCTGCTTATAGGCTTTGGAAAAATTGCTGAAGCTATGTCAAAGATGAAGCAGTGCGAGGATCGAAATCAAGGGCGGTCAATGGCAAGTGTCCAACCAACCATCGACTTGTCCTGCGTGAAAACCAATGCCAATATCATCCATCGAGCCGGGGCTATAGTCACGTAAAAGTTCAACTTTTGAGAAGCAATCTGTCCGATTCGTAACTTGCCACTTCAACCTGTCTCACGGAAAAGCCGGATCGATTTTTGCCGCCGCCGTCGTTCGATACGCCGAGTCCGAGACAAGGTGTACTCAGCGTTTCTATTCTGAGATCAACAGGAGATCGACCTTTACTGCCATCACCGAGATCAAATTGGGAGATTCCTTTGTATCTGAAGTGCTAGCTATACGAGTCGATGCAGCCTGTTTCACCTGTGTGCCAAGTCCCGATGGCGTTTGTCGCTACTGCCAGTACTACTTTCGAATTGTAGGATCACATCATCACACAGAGGGCCAACAGAGTCTGTACTTCCCAACCTAGCGCTAAGCTGACAAATTCATCGTTTTTTGTGATCAGAGTGGTGATTAATTTTGGATCCGACATATACCAATTGGAGAGAAGAGATTAACTAAACGAAGCGATTCAGCAAGACGGACAAGAATTCGTGTGTCGCCGAGTGCACCATGAGATCCATAGCGCGTTGCCTCTTCTTCCCATCAAAAAACAGTGGCGTTTCAGCCTCAAGGATTGATCCCACGTGAAGCTTCAAGACATCAAGTGGAGTACTACTTTGACTCGAGTACGAATCAAGTGCAAACGAGAAGAAGGAAAGGACACCAGCGTAGGAAAACTATTACTGATGGTCCAGCAAAGGCTAAAGTATTACACGGTGCCTGTGTATACCATAGGAAAATACTGGGATCAAGCCGGACTGTGCCAACAGTCTGCTGCACGTCCAACAGTCGCGGGGGCCATGATGAGCCACTCCTACCGTGTTCAGCCGCCGCACGCCTCCGTACAGAGCCGCCGTTAGAGTGCTGCCTACATCTCGGGATGCCTCGACACCGGTGCATCTCTGAGCCGGCCTCGTCGTCACTCGTTGCCGTCAGGATTAATCTAGCAGTACTACTTGAGCATACTATTCATCAAGAAGACACGCTGCCGATTGGATCCACCCGCGTACAGTCAAACACAAAATCGGAGATCAACCACGACTGGGAAGGATTGGTCAAAACCAGCCACGATTTGGAGAAGGGACCAGGCGTGAGCACGGACTCGGATGACCCTTGAGTTGTGGTCGCCTGTTCTGCCGTCCGAACCGACCGCTGCCGTCGCTCTGTCTCGCTCTGGCTCGCCCGCGTCTGTTACAAGCTGCCGTCGCCGCGCCTCGCTTTGGCTCGATGAAAAATATCAGGTGTTATTTTCCTATATATTTTATCAGCACATGTTAATTCATCCGACAACAATTACTCCTGCATGTAATATCTTTTACGCAGGATGACTATTAAAGGAAAAAGGGGTGGTGATATGCCACGGATGCACGTTCAGCTGTGTTGCGTGGCTTCACGAACATACATGTTGCGGTCCGGTTTACATCAACGCGTCGGCTGACTCATCTGTCCGCGCCCACGCGCGCTGGTCTCCAGCACCGCGGCCGACTCCCTCACCAATGGACGTGTGCACGCCACTGCTTCCGCGGTCCGGTCTACATTAACACGCCGGTGCCGCACCCGTCCTGATAAACCGGCCCAGCAGATACGCGTGCGAGTCGCTACCCCCGTTGTTGCATCAATACGTGGCCGATTCAGCTATCCGCACCTGCGATTGACTCATCCGCATGTTCCGGCTTACAACACTGCGGTTGACTCATCTGTTGTCCGGGCAAATCAGGTGATATCTATCCTATTTATTTCTTAATACATATTAATTCATCCGAGCAAAAATACCTCGCCCTGCTGTATTTTATACGCAGGAAAATCATTCATTACAAGGTGATATTATACCGCGGAGATGGAGGCACGCCAACATCATTCGGCACAAGTGGTCGTCGTTACTCAACGGACTCCCGCACCGGCTTACAGCGCTATGGCCGTCTCTTGCGACCACGCCGGTTTTACAACACCGTAGCTGTCTCTTGCGACCACGCCGATTTACAACATCGTGGCCGTCTTTCGCGAACGCGCCGGCTTACAACGAGGAGGGCAACTAGCCCGTCGGCGCCGACCGACCCATCTGTTGTTCGAGCAAATCAGGTGTTATCCCTCCTATATATTTTATCAGGATATTTTAATTCCTCTGAGCACCATTACACTGCCCTATTGGTATTTTCATATACAGGTAAAATCATTGTTATACTGCGGATATAAACACGCACCGACAATATTCTACAACGGCATTTTCCTCTGTGTCACATTACCTAATGAACGGACGGCCGGTTCACGCGTCCACACCGGTTTACAACGTGGAGGACAACTTGCCCGTCCGCACCGGCGTATAATATTGCGACCGACTCATCTGTCGGCTCCTACGACGGATTCACCCATGATTGATTTCCGCTTCACCATGGTGATCTTCAACTCTGCGACGGATAAATACTGGCTTAACATGTCAGGTGAAATCCATCCAGTATATTTTATTATATATTGCTTTCTTTAGAAGAGCAGTTACCCCGTCTTGCAAAGTTATTTAATGCAGGACCCTGAACCGTCATATTGGTGCAAATTTAAAGGCCGGCTGAAAATGATAATTCCGTTTTAAGATTTTGTTCAAGGGAAAGATGTCTCCCACGAAGCTTTTAAGCTCTCAATATCCGGTTTAACATCTGGTTCAAGAAGAAGTGCTTCTCGCAAGTTCGATTTCTCAGGAAAAATTAAAGGCACCAAAGAGTGTTTGTTGCACAACATAACTCAAACATAGGTACACGACGAGAACAGCTCAGAAAGAGTATCACATGGGGGCTTCCAAAGAAGCTTTCCATGGCCTCTTAAACCGGCGCCCTTGATAAAATCAAGGAATCAGCCGTGTTTTCTACACAAAAGAGTATCACATGGGGGCTTTCAAGTAAGCTTTCCATGGCCTCTTAAGCCGGCGCCCTTGATAAAATCAAGGAATCAGCCGTGTTTTCTATACAAACAAGAATCACATGGGGGCTTCCGCGGGCAAGGAAGTTTCCCATGGTCTCTTGAGCCGGCGGCGGTATGAAGCCCATCATAAGAGCACTGCTTTGGTTGCTTCGGCAATTTCCACATGATGATGAGGGGTAAATGAGACTTTTGGTGCCTAACCCAGCTCAAACATATGCCCCGATGAGCGAACAGGCTCACACACTACTTGGGGGCTCGCATCGAGTTGAATACCCTTGTAGTGAACATGGCTTGGAAGCCCGGTGCATGCCACTAAAACCCCGGATTAACCTGCCTGCATCAAGTAAATCACGCCGTCCAGGTAAACCTGGTATGACCCGTCGAACCTACCACAAGTCAATCCTTCGGGACCCTGAACTTGGCCACGTTTAATTGACGATCATCGAGTTGATTACCTAAAGACAAAATCTTTATGAGATTTTGAAACATTGGGTAGCTTGTCATCGATGATTTGGTTAAGGATTGCGGAGCATCTTGACAGGCTTTGCTAAAATGGTTAATGACAGTAGCCTGGCAGCTCATAAAAAGCCTCAAATTTGGAGCCTGGCAGCTCGTAAAAAGCCTCGACTACATGGTCTTATTTTCCCAAAAACTTTATTTTCCATTTTTTCTGTTTTCACAAATCTTTATCTTCAAGGTCATTGGTTTTTTAACCAAGTCCATTGGTTCAATACCGGACAACTACAAGGTGTCACTACATATGTATTTACAGAGCTATAGTCTGGGTCATGAACACTAGTACTAATTTACAATTAAACCGGAGCTCATTGTAACCCGGTTCGGTTTCATAATGAACCGGCAAATAATCAAGGGAGTCATCAACACTTGTGCCTTGGATCATTATCTTTGACTACCGGATTAAGGTTAATCATGACACACTTAATCACAGGTATGATACATACTTTATATCTTGTACACAGTTCAAGTTATCAACTTAGATCATGTGTTTGGGCACTATGACCCGTCCGGCGATAAACCGACAGGAACACTTTAAACATTGTTTTATGCAGAAGTAGGTAAGATAATGACCGGTGTTTATAAAACCGGCCTGGCTTTTGACTATAAGTCGCCGGTATGAGATAAGACAATGACCGATGTTTATTAACCTGGCCTGGCTTTTGACTATAAGTCGCCAGTATGAGATAAGATAATGACCGGTGTTTCTTAAATCCGACCCGGTTTGTTTATAAACCAGCGGTCTATGATAATCACCAATGTTCAGATATTGGGTTATCATCTTTACTACACTGTCTTGACCAACAGTGTGATCAAATATCACTGGAGCCGGTTTTCAAACTAGGTTATATTATTCAAATCTTCAAATAGCCAACAGGGCTGAATTTTTAATATGGTTATCAATAACCAATATTATGATTGAGGGTTTCAAAGTTGCTTTAGCGCAATGGCTATTATTTTATCAATGGGTATGATTTATTCTACAATTGAAGGAATAGTCCTGAGTCGTTGCAGGCTTACAACCCGGCACTTGGGGGCTATATTGTTCAAGTTGAGGTTACATCAAATATACAAGTCTCATGTCGCTGCAAGCATGCACCATGACACTTGGGGGATAATGCAAAGTCATTTTTTGCTCACCTTATTGAAGACCCAACTCATTACATTATAATGAGCCGGCCCTTGGGGGCTACCAATTGGTCCTGTCAACAATTTAAGGTACACAAATATTAATCCATTATATTGAAGTATCCACTGCTCAATTGGTAAAGCACAAAGCTCTTAACCTTGTGGACGTGGGTTCAAGCCCCATGATGGGAGTTATATTATATAATGTTGTTTTCAATGAAGTATATACAAAGTCCCTGCTCATTATTACATAACAACCCGGCACTTGGGGGCTGCATAATATGGAGTATTCAGTTTTTACTAGTGACTGGCATGAACAATCTGGATTTCTTCAAGCAAGATTAATTGTGTGACCCAGTGTTGGCAACAATCATAATCCGGCATCCGTAAACAGTCATGACCCGGGATCATCAGTTTTTATAAATCGGCGATTTTGGCAATCATAAACCGACAAGTTCTACATCTTCAAGCCGGATGAATATCAGTTGAATATTTGAAGACCAATATTTTTGTCAAATCAGAGCATTGAAGGCCGATTCAAATGGATTCTTTATTTACAAAATATCTTCTGCAAGCAAATTGATTATGAAGCTGGTCTATTGACCCGGAGTTTTCAGAAGAAGTGCCTGGATTTTTTGCATTGGTAATGTTTGAAAATATCTGCTAAGGAGATTTGCTATGAGATCATGGATACATATCAAGGAGTAAATGACAAGGATTTAAGGATGATCAGGTGCCGGTTCAGGAAAATATTTTAACCTGGAGCACAATCTATCAAATTTGTTCTCGTGTTTATATATGCAGGAAGGATCAAGTTTAACATGGATAAATCCAAATTAAACTGGGAGCTAATGTCGGGGATATACCCCGCAACGTAACCCGGCCGGACATGGCAGTTTACTTGAGACGGTTTACACTTGACGATTCACTGGTAACCCGGCGGGCGGATCATGGATGACAAGGCCCAAGGCACAGAAGGCCGGTTCATGTTCTGGTGGGCCGGTTTATGAAGAAAGCATAAGGAATATTCTCCTACAAAGGAAGCAAGAATAGGACTCCTTGTAATAGAGTAATCCTAATCCTACTAGGAATAGTCATGTAACCCGCCCCTTCAACATATATAAGGAGGGGCAGGGCTCCCCCAAAGAGGGAAAAGTTCTGACAAGCAAGAAGAAACAATTTCTAGGGCTAGACACCAAAAGCCGGTTTATCGGCGACACCGCGAGGGTCATAATGAGATCTAGCCTCAAACAGCATGTAGGGCTATTACCGAATGATGTTTCCCGGGGCCCGAAGCTGTCTAAATCCTTGTCTTGTGTTGCGTCTCTCGATTCCGCTCAACCCCTCTCAAGCTACCACATAGATGCGCGGCCTCACGACTAAGTCCTCACACTAGGACATCTGCCGTGCTAAATCCACGACAATACCCATAGGATTTTTATATGCAGTTCTATAGGCCCATAATGCATCATCAAGTTTCTTGGACCAATTCTTTCTAGATCTATTAACGGTCTTTTGCAAAATTAATTTGAGCTCTCTATTACTCAGTTCTACTTGACCACTAGACTGTGGGTGGTATGGGGATGCAATTCTATGATTAACATCATACTTGGCAAGCATTTTACGAAAAGCACCATGAATAAAATGTGAACCACCATCAGTCATTAAATATCTAGGGACTCCAAACCTTGGAAAAATAACTTTTTTAAGCATCTTAATAGAGGTGCTATGATCAGCACTACTAGTTGGAATAGCTTCTACCCACTTAGTAACGTAATCAACAACAACTAAAATATGTGTATACCCATTAGAGGAAGGAAACGGTCCCATATATTCAATGCCCCAAACATCAAATGGTTCAATAACAAGTGAATAGTTCATAGGCATTTCTTGATGTCTACTAATATTACCAATTCTTTGACATTCGTCACAAGACAAGACCAACTTACGGGCATCCTTGAAGAGAGTAGGCCAATAAAAGCCGGATTGCAATACCTTATGTGTAGTTCTATCTCCAGCATGGTGTCCTCCATAAGCCTCAGAGTGACACTTGCGTAGTAAATGTTCCTGTTCATGCTCAGGTACACAAAGGCTAATAACACCATCTACTCCTTCTTTATAAAGGTGTGGGTCATCCCAGAAGTAATGTCTTAAATCATAGAAAAACTTTTTCTTTTGTTGGTATGTGAAACTAGGTGGTATAAATTTAGCAACAATGTAATTAGCACAATCAGCATACCATGGAGCAGTAAGAGAAGCATTTATGACAGCTAATTGTTCATCAGGGAAGCTATCATCTATAGGTAGTGGGTCATCAAGAATATTCTCTAACCTAGACAAGTTGTCTGCAACGGGGTTCTCAGCTCCCTTTCTATCAATAATATGCAAATCAAATTCTTGTAGCAAGAGAACCCATCTAATAAGTCTAGGTTTAGCATCTTTCTTTTGCATAAAATATTTAATAGTAGCATGATCAGTGTGGACAGTTACTTTAGAATCAACAATGTAAGGTCTGAACTTATCACAAGCAAATACAGATGCTAAAAACTCTTTTTCAGCAGTAGCATAATTTCTCTGGGCATTGTCTAGAGTTTTACTAGCATATCGGATAACATTTAATTTCTTATCAACTCTTCGTCCTAGCAGCATAATCACTAGCATCACACATAATTTCAAAGGGTAAATTCCAATCAGGTGGCCGAACTATAGGTGCAGAAATCAATGCTTTCTTAAGTATTTCAAACGCTTCTACACAATCATCATCAAAGATAAATGTAACATCTTTTTGTATGAGATTAGTCAGAGGCCTAGAAATTTTTGAGAAGTCTATAATTAACCTCCTATAAAAACCGGCATGACCAAGGAAACTTCTTATACCTTTAATGTCCTTAGGACACGGCAGCTTTACAATAGCATCAACTTTAGCTTTATCAACTTCAATACCTCTTTCAGATATTTTATGCCCCAAGACAATACCTTCATTAACCATAAAGTGGCACTTCTCCCAATTCAAGACAAGATTAGTTTCTTCACATCTCTGTAAAAATCGATCAAGATTGCTTAAGCAATCATCAAAAGAAGTTCCATACATGGAGAAATCATCCATGAAAACCTGAACAATCTTTTCACAAAAGTCAGAGAATATTGCAGTCATACATATTTGAAAGGTAGCATGTGCATTACATAAACCAAAAGGCATACGTCTATAAGCAAAGGTACCGAAAGGGCAAGTAAAAGTGGTCTTTTCTTGATCCTCTTTTGACACAGGTATTTCAGAGAAACCAGAATAACCATCTAGAAAGAAAAAATGTGTATGTTTGGATAATCTTTCTAGAATTTGATCAATAAAAGGTATGGGTTAGTGATCCTTTTTAGTAGCTTTATTTAGTTTGCAAAAATCAATTACCATTCTATAGCCTGTAACAATTCTTTGTGGGATCAATTCATCTTTATCATTAGGAACAACAGTAATACCTCTCTTCTTAGGAATGCAATGGACATGACTTACCCACTGACTATCAGCAACAGGATAAATTATACCCGCCTCTAGAAGCTTTAGTATTTCTTTCCTTACCACTTCTTTCATCATAGGATTTAACCATTGTTGGTGATCAACAACCGGTTTAGCGTCTTTCTCCAATTTTATTTTGTGCTCGCATAGTGTGGGACTAATGCCCTTAAGATCATCAAGAGTATATCCAATGGCATCACGATGATTCTTCAGAGTTTTCAATAGTTTATCATCTTCCTACTCTGAAAGGTTAGCACTAATAATAACATGATATATCTTCTTTCCATCAAGATAAGCATATTTAAGAGTATCATGTAATGGTTTAAGCTCAAACACGGGATCACCCTTGGGTGGAGGAGGATCTATTAGGATTTCAACATGCACATTGTGTTTCAATAAAGCTCCCTGCTTAAAGAATACTTCATCTATTTCCCTTCTTTCATTCATAAACATATCATTTTCATGGTCAAGCAAATATTGTTCTAAAGGATCATTAGGAGGCACGACAATAGAAGCAAGACCAATAATTTCATCTTTACTAGGCAATTCTTTATCATGGGGTTGTCTACGAAATTTAGCAAAATTAAAGTCATGAGACATATCCCCTAAACCAATAGTAACAATATCCTTTTCGCAGTCTATCCTAGCATTAATAGTATTCAAGAAGGGTCTACCAAATATAATGGGAGAAAGGTCATCTTGTGGGGAACCAAGAACAAGAAAATCAGTAGGATATTTGACTTTCCCACACAAGACTTCAACATCTCTTACAATCCCAATTGGTGATATGGTATCTCTATTAGCAAGCTTAATTGTAACATCAATACCTTCTAACTCAGCAGGTGCAATATCATGCATAATTTCTTCGTATAAAGAATGAGGTATTGCACTCGCACTAGCACCCATATCACATAAACCATGATAGCAATGATCTCCTATTTTAACAGAAATAACAGGCATGCCTACAGTAGGTCTATGTTTATTTTTAGTATCGGGTCTAGCAATTCTAGCAGCTTCATTACAGAAGTAAATAACATGCCCATCAATATTATCGACCAAGAGATCCTTAACCATAGTAATACTAGGTTCAACTTTAATTTTCTCAGAGGGTGTAGGGCTTCTAGCATTACTCTTATGAACCACAGTTGAAGCTTTGGCATGATCCTTTATTCTAACAGGGTAGGATGGTTTCTCAATATAAGCGGTAGGAACAATAGGATAAACATTATAAGTGATAGTCTTTTCTTCAACTTTAATAGGTTCAAATACTTTTACTTCAATGGGAGGATTATATTTTAACCACTTCTCCTTAGGGAGATCAACATGAGTAGCAAATGATTCACAGAAAGAAGCTACTATCTCAGAGTCAAGTCCATATTTAGTGCTTAATTCATGAAAAACATCGGTATCCATAAAATATTTAACACAATCAAACTTAGGTGTTATAGCTGACTCCTTACCTTCGTCAAGATCCCAATCTTCAGAGTTGCATTTAATTCTTTCCAATAAATCCCATTTGAATTCAATAGTCTTCATCATAAAAGAACGAGTACAAGAAGTATCGAGCATGGAGCGATTATTGAGAGCCGAGCATAAATTTTTTGAATAATAATTTCTATTGAGAGCTCATGATTGGGGCATGAATATAACATTGACTTAAGCCTCCCCCAATCTTGAGCAATACTTTCTCCTTCGCGGGGCAAAAAATTATATATATAATTACAATCATGATGAACCAGATGCATAGGATAAAACTTCTGATGAAATTCCAATTTCAATCGGCTGTAGTTCCATGATCCCATATAATCACATATCCTAAACCATGTCAATGCCTTTCCCTTCAAAGATAAAGGGAAGACCTTCTACTTGATAACATCCTCGGTCATACCTGCAAGCTTAAATAATCCACAAACTTCATCCACATAGATTAGGTGCAAGTCGGGGTGCAATGTTCCATCTCCTGTAAAAGGATTAGCTAGTAGTTTCTCTATCATACCCGAAGGAATTTCAAAGTAAACATTTTCAGTAGGTTCAATAGGTTGAGGAGCAACTCTTTGCTCTACTGGTCGGTGTGAAGATACCCCGAACAAGCCCCTCAAAGGATTATGTTCCATAGTAACAAGTGACAGTAAATTTCAACACACTATATAAATTTTTCCTTACCAAATTCCACTTACCAAAGGCGCTTCACTCCTCAGCAACGGCGCCAGAAAAGAGTCTGGATGACCCACAAGTATAGGGGATCTATCGTAGTTCTTTCAATAAGTAAGAGTGCCAAACCCAACGAGGAGCAGAAGGAAATGATAGGCATTTATCAGTAAGGTATTCTCTGCAAGCACTGAAATTGTCGGTAACAGATAGTTTTGTGATAAGATAATTTGTAATGAGTAACAAGTAATAAAAGTAAATAAGGTGCAGCAAGATGGTCCGATCCTTTTTGTAGCAAAGGATAAGCCTGGACAAACTCTTATATAAAGGAAAGCGCTCCCGAGGACACATGGGAATGATCGATAAGCTGGTATTCATCACGCTTATATGATTCACGTTCGTTACTTTGATAATTTGATATGTGGGTGGACCGGTGCTTGGGTACTTTACTTCCTTGGACAAGCATCCCACTTATGATTAACCCCTATTGCAAGCATCCGCAACTACAAAAGAAGTGTTAAGGTAAACCTAACCATAGCATGAAACATATGGATCCAAATCAGCCCCTTACGAAGCAACGCATAAACTAGGGTTTAAGCTTCTGTCACTCTAGCAACCCATCATCTACTTATTAATTCCCAATGCCTTCCTCTAGGCCCAAACAATGGTGAAGTGCCATGTAGTCGACGTCCACATAACACCACTAGAGGAAAGACAACATACATCTCATCAAAATATTGAACGAATACCAAATTCGCATGACTACTTATAGCAAGACTCCTCCCATGTCCTCAGGAACAAACATAACTACTCAGAAATCATGTTCATGTTCATAATTAGAGGAGTATTAATATGCATAAAGGATCTGAACATATGATCTTCCACCAAATAAACCAACTAGCATCAACTATAAGAAGTAATCGACACTACTAGCAACCCACAGGCACCAATATGAGGTTTTGGGACAAAGATTGGATACAAGAGATGAACTAGGTTTTGAGACGAGATGGTGCTGGTGAAGATGTCGATGGAGATTGACCCCCTCCTGATGAGAGGATCGATGGTGATGACGATGGTGACGATTTCCCCTCCTGGAGGGATGTTTCCCCGGCCGTACAGCTCCGACGGAGACCTAGATTGGTTCCACCTAGGTTCTGCCTCGAGACGGCGGCGCTTCGTCCAACAGCTTTCTTCTAATTTTTTCCATGGCGAAAGACTTCATATCGCAAAAGATGGGCACTGGAAGCCTGCCAGGGGGCCCACGAGGCAGGGGGCACGCCCAGGGGGATAGGGCGCGCCCCACACCCTCGTGGACGGTGGGTATCCCCCCTCTGGTGCTTTCATCGCCCAATATTTTTAATATATTCCAAAACTGACTTTCTTGGAGTGTCAGGACTTTTTGAGTTGTGCAGAATAGGTCTCTAATATTTGCTCTTTTTCCAGCCCAGAATTCCAACTGTCGGCGTTCTCCCTCTTCATGTAAACCTTGTAAAATAAGAGAGATTAGGCATAAGTATTGTGACATAATGTGTATTAACAGCCCATAATGCAATAAATATCGATATAAAAGCATGATGCAAAATGGACGTATCACCTACATATTTTGCTAATGCAGGTTGGAGGGGAACATGAACTCTGGCAATCCAAAATAGAAGATATAAAATAACCACAGCTCATTCCATGTATTTATATAACAACAAGGAACAAGTCTGTTTTTTATATCCTACCTTGGCCAAGGAATGTAAGCTTATACGGGTCTATTTTTCAGAGGTGCGTGTATTGTGATCACCCATGATTCAGGCCAAAAAATCTAGACAAAGTAACAAACATTGTACAAGTTGTACTTGAATCGAGTGATAGCTCATTTAAGGATGATGATAGTGATTATCCTGCTTTAACAATGTGCTTGCCACTCAGGAGTGAAAAAGTACAGCATGCTACTTTTTTTAAGAAACCCCTTCAACTTATGTATGTTGTATGTTGTGAAGAACTATGATAGAGCCTTGTTTATTGTATGCATGTCTAATGTATTTTCATACTGAATCGAGTAATGTACTCTTGCCCCCACAGTCCCAGCACTGCCTTTGCAGTTGTATTCTTGGTTGTGCGTTGCCCAATCAGGTGAGTTTTTATTTTTACATGTTTACATGAATTTATCCATGCATTTCGTCCTATCACTGACAACAATTCGAGAATGTCAATCGGGGCT
This sequence comes from Secale cereale, assembly GCA_902687465.1. Classification (NCBI taxonomy): domain Eukaryota; kingdom Viridiplantae; phylum Streptophyta; class Magnoliopsida; order Poales; family Poaceae; genus Secale; species Secale cereale. The sequence continues at coordinate 428,827,681 of LR738713.1, read as the reverse complement.
CATCATCAGTTCTCCATACTTGAGATGTTGATATGAAAAGTTTAATTTGTGTTTAATCTTCACAGAACTAATTTTACATACCATGTATGTCATATCGAAATGTTAAATTCCCTTCATTTTTATCACAAATGTTGCACTATGATGTGTGCTAGAACTACGTCGGTATTTCCCAAAGAGGAAGGGATGATGCAGTATAGCAGCGGTAGGTATTTCCCTCAGTGATGAGACCAAGGTTATCGAACCAGTCGGAGAACCAAGCAACACAACGTAAACATCACCTGCACACTCATAACAAATACTCGCAACCCGACGTGTAAAAGGGGTTGTCAATCCCTTTCGGGCAACAAACATGATAGAGTTGTAAATGTTGATAGATCAAACGCCAAATAAGATAAATTTTAGTAAGGTATTTTTGGGTTTTCGGTTTAATAGATCTGAAAATAAAAGCAAAGGAAAATAGATCGCAAAGGCAAATAATATGAGAAAGAGACCCGGGGGCCGTAGATTTCACTAGTGGCTTCTCTCGAGAAAATAGCAGATGGTGGGAAAACAATTACTGTTGGGAAATCGATAGAACTTGAAATAATCATGATGATATCTAGGCAATGATCATTATATAGGCATCACATCCAAGATTAGTAGACCGACTCCTGCCAACATCTACTACTATTACTCCACACATCGATCGCTATCCAGCATGCATCTAGTGTATTAAGTTCATGGAGAAACGGAGTAATGCAATAAGAACGATGACATGATGTAGACAAGATCTATTTATGTAGAAATAGACCCCATCGTTTTATCCTTAGTAGCAACGATACATACGTGTTGGTTCCCTTTCTGTCACTGGGATCAAGCACCATAAGATCGAACCCACTAGAAAGCACCTCTTCCCATTGCAAGATAAATAGATCAAGTTGGCTAAACAAAAACCAAATATCGGAGAAGAAATATGAGGCTATAAGAAATGATGCATATAAGAGATCAAAGAAGACTCAAACAAATTTCATGGATATTAAAAGATAGATCTGATCATAAACTCAAAGTTCATCGGATCCCAACAAACACACCGCAAACAGAGTTACATCATATGGATCTCCAAGAGGCCATTTTATTGATAATCAAAAGAGAGATAGAAAGCCATCAAGCTACTAACTACAAACACGCAGGTCTACAAGGAACTACTCACGCATCATCTGAGAAGGACCAATGGAGATGGTGAACCCCTCCGTGATGGTGTCTAGATTGGATCTGGTGATTCTGGACTTTGCGGTGACTGGAATAGAATTTCGTTGACTCCTCTAGGGTTTCTGGAATATCTGAGTATTTATAGAGCAAAGAGGCGGTGCGGGAGGCCACCGAGGTGGGTTGTGCCCCCCTCGGGGCACCCCCAGGTGCAGCTTTGGGCCAGTGGGTGTCTTCTGGCCCATAAAAATCTCCACAAAGTTTCGCGGTGTTTGGACTCCGTTTGATATTGATTTCGTGCAATGTAGAAAACATGCAGAAATCAACAACTGGCGCTTGGCACTATGTCAATAGGTTAGTACAAAAAATGATATAAAATGACTATAAAATGCTTGTAAAACATCCAAGAATGATAATATAACAGCATGGAACAATCAAAAATTATAGATACATTGGAGATGTATCAGCATCCCCAAGCTTAATTCCTGCTCGTCCTCGAGTAGGTAAATGATAAAAACAGAATTTTTGATGTGGAATGTTGCCTATTGTTGGGAACGTAGTATTTCAAAAAAAAACCTACGATCACGCAAGATCTATCTAGGAGAAGCATAGCAACGAGCGGGGAGAGTGTGTCCATGTACCCTCGTACACCAAAAGCCGAAGCGTTTAGTAACGTGGTTGATGTAGTCGAACGTCTTCATGATCCAACCGATCAAGTACCGAACGCACGGCACCTCCGCGATCTGCACACGTTCAGCTCAGTGACGTCCCTCGTAGTCTTGATCCAGTTGAGGCCGAGGGAGAGTTTCGTGAGCATGACGGCGTGGTTACGGTGATGATGAAGTTACCGGCGCAGGGCTTCGCCTAAGAACTGCAATTATATGACCGAGGTGTGTAACTGTGGAGGGGGGCACCACACACGGCTAAAACAATTGTCAACTTGTGTGTTCTAGGGTGCCCCCTACCCCCATATATAAAGGAGCAAGGGGGAGGCTGGCCGGCCCCTATAGGGCGCTCCCAAGGGGGCAATCCTACTCCTACTAGGAGTAGGAACCCCCCCCCTTTCCTAGTCCAACTAGGAGAAGAAGGAAGGGATGGAGAGAAGAGAAGGAAGGAGGGGCGCCTCCCCCTAGACCAATTCGGATTAGGCCCATGGGGGGCGCGCGACCACGCCTTGGTTGCCTTCCTCTCTATCCCCTAAAGCCCAATAAGGCTCATTACTTCCCCAGTGGTTCCGATAACCCTTCCGGCACTCCGATATTTATCCGGTGACCCCCAAAACACATCCAGTGTCCGAATAATAGCGTCCAATATATCATTCTTTATGTCTCAACCAATTCGAGACTCCTTGTCATGTCTGCGATCTCATCCGGGACTCCGAACAACCTTCGGTACATCAAAACACATAAACTCATAATACCGATCGTCATCGAACGTTAAGCGTGCGGACCCTACGGGTTCGAGAACTATGTAGACATGACCGAGACACATCTCTGGTCAATAACCAATAGCGGAACCTGGATGTTCATATTGGCTCCTACATATTCTACGAAAATCTTTATTGGTCAAACCGCGTAAAAGCATACGTTGTTCCCTTTGTCATCGGTATGTTACTTGCCCGAGATTCGATCGTCGGTATCACCATACCTAGTTCAATCTCGTTATTGGTAAGTCATCAATAAAGCAATAGCAATAAAACTAAATGATCATAGTGCTAAGCTAACGGATGGGTCTTGTTCATCACATCATTCTCCTAATGATGTGATCTCGTTGATCAAATGACAACACATGTCTATGGTTAGGAAACACAACCATCTTTGATTAACGAGCTATTCTAGTAGAGGCATACTAGGGACACTCTGTTTTGCCTATGTATTCACACATGTATCAAGTTTTCAGTTAATACAATTCTAGCATGAATAAAATACATTTATCATGATATATAAGGAAATATAAATAACAACTTTATTATTGCCTCTAGGGCATATTTCCTTCAGTCTCCCACTTGCACTAGAGTCAATAATCTAGATTCCATAGTAATGATTCTAACACCCATCGAGTCTTGGTGTTGCCCATGTTTTGCTCGTGGAAGAGTTTAAGTCAACGGGTCTGCGGCATTCAGATCTGTATGTATTTTGCAAATCTCTATGTCTCCCTCCTTGACTTGATCGCGGATGGAGTTGAAGCGTCTCTTGATGTGCTTGGTTCTCTTGTGAATCTTGGATTCCTTCGCCAAGGCTATTGCTCCAGTGTTGTCCCAAAAGATTTTCATTGGATCTGATGCACTAGGTATTACACCTAGATCAGATATGAACTCCTTCATCCAGACTCCTTCATTTGCTGCTTCCGAAGCAGCTATGTACTCCACTTCACAAGTAAATACTGCCACGACGCTCCGCTTGGAACTGCACCAACTAACAGCTCCACCGTTCAACAAAAATACGTATCCGGTTTGTGACTTGGAGTTATCTGGATCAGTGTCAAAGCTTGAATCGACGTAACCGTTTACGATGAGCTCTTTGTCACCGCCATAAATGAGAAACATATCCTTCGTCCTTTTCAGGTACTTCAGGATGTTCTTGACCGGTGTACAGTGATCCACTCCTGGATTACTTTGGTACCTCCCTGCTAGACTTATAGCAAGGCACACATCAAGTCTGGTACACAACATTGCATACATGGTAGAACCTATGGTTGAAGCATAGGGAATGACTTTCATTTTCTCTCTATCTTCAGTAGTGGTCGGGTATTGAGTCTTACTGTCTTACTCAACTTCACACCTTGTGACACAAGCAAGAACCTTTCTTTGACTGATCCATTTTGAATTTCTTCAAAACTTTATCAAGGTATCTGCTTTGTGGAAGTCAAATTAAGCGTCTTGATCTATCTCTATAGATATTGATGCCCAATATATAAGCAGCTTCACCAAGGTCTTTCATTGAAAAAATCTTATTCAAGTATCCTTTTATGCTATCCATAAATTCTATATCATTTCCAATCAACAATATGTCATCTACATATAATATCATAAATGCTACAGAGCTCCCACTCACTTTCTTGTAAATACAGGCTTCTCCAAGAGTCTACCATATGCTTTGATCACCTCATCAAAGGGTATATTCCAACACTGAGATGCTTGCACCCGTCCATAGATGGATCGCTGCAGCTTGCATACTTTGTTAGCAACTTTAGGATCGACAAAACCTTTTAGTCGCTTCATATACAACTCTTCTTTGAGATATCCATTAAGGAATGCAGTTTTGACATTCATTTGCCAGGTTTCATAATCATAAAATGCGGGCAATTGCTAACATGATTCAGACAGACTTAAGCATTGCTACTGGTGAGAAAGTCTCATCGTAGTCAATTCCTTGAACTTGTCGAAAACCTTTCGGAAAAAGTCAAGCTTTGTAGATAGTAATATTACCATCGGCGTCGGTCTTCCTCTTAAAAATCCATTTATTTTCAATGGCTTGCCGATCATCGGGCAAGTCAACCAAAGTCCACACTTTGTTCTCATACATGGATCCAATCTCAGATTTCATGGCCTCAAGCCATTTTGCGGAATCTGGGCTCATCATCGCTTCCTCATAGTTCGTAAGTTCATCATGCTCTAGTAACATGACTTCCAGAACATGGTTACCATACCACTCTAGTGCGGAACGTACTCTGGTTGACCTACAAGGTTTAGTAGCAACTTGATGTGAAGTTTCATGATCATCATCATTAGTTTCCTCACTAATTGGTGTAGGGATGACTGGAACTAATTTCTGCGATGAACTATTTTCCAATTCAGGAGGAGGTACAATTACCTCATCAAGTTCTACTTTCCTCCGACTTAGTTCTTTCGAGAGAAACTCCTTCTCCAGAAAGGATCCATTCTTAGCAACGAATATCTTGCCTTCGGATCTGTGATAGAATGTGTACCCAACTGTCTCCTTTGGGTATCCTATGAAGACACATTTCTCCGGCTTGGGTTCGAGCTTATCATGTTGAAGCTTTTTCACATAATCATCGCAACCCCAAACTTTAAAAAATGACAACTTGGGTTTCTTGCCAAACCATAGTTCACAAGGTGTCGTCTCAACGGATTTAGATGGTGCCCTATTTAACGTGAATGCAGCAGTCTCTAAAGCATAACCCCAAAACGATAGTGGTAAGTCGGTAAGAGACATCATAGATCACACCATATCTAATAAAGTATGGTTACGATGTTCGGACACACCATTACATTGTGGTGTTCCAGGTGGCGTGAGTTGTGAAACTATTCCACATTATTTCAAATGAAGACCAAACTCGTAACTTAAATATTCGCCTCCGCGATCAAATCGTAGAATCTTTATTTTCTTGTTACGATGATTATCTACTTCACTCTGAAATTCTTTGAACTTTTCAAATTTATCAGACTTGTGTTTCATTAAGTAGATATACGCATATCTACTCAAATCATCTGTGAAGGTCAGAAAGTAACGATACCCGCCATGATCCTCAACACTCATTGGACCGCATACATCAGTATGTATGATTTCCAATAAGTAAGTTGCTCGTTCCATTGTTCCGGAGAATGGAGTTTTAGTCATCTTGCCCATGAGGCATGGTTCGCAAGCACCAAGTGATTCATAATCAAGTGATTCCAAAAGTCAATCATTATGGAGTTTCTTCATGCGCTTTACACCAATATGACCTAAATGGCAGTGCCATAAATAAGTTGCACTATCATTATTAACTTTGCATCTTTTGGTTTCAATATTATGAATATGTGTATCACTACGATCGAGATCCAACAAAAATAGACCATTCATCAAGGGTGCATGACCATAAAAGATATTACTCATGTAAATAGAATAACCATTATTCTCCGATTTAAATGAATAACCGTCTCGCAACAAACAAGATCCATATATAATGTTCATGCTCAACGCTCTCACCAAATAACAATTATTTAGGTCTAAAATTCCCAATGGTAGATGTAGAGGTAGTGTGCCGACGGCGATCACATTGACTTTGGAACCATTTCCCACGCGCACCGTCACCTCATCCTTAGCTAATCTTCGTTTAATTTGTAGCCCCTGTTTCGAGTTACAAATATTAGCAACCAAACCAGTATCAAATACCTAGGTGCTACTATGAGCATTAGTAAGGTGCACATCAATAACGTGTATATCAAATATACCTTTGTTCACTTTGACATCCTTTTTATCTGTAAAATACTTGGGGCAGTTCCGCTTCCAGTGTCCAGTCCCTTTGCAGTAGAAGCACTTAGTTTCAGGCTTGGCTCCATACTTGGGTTTCTTCGCGGGAGTAGCAACTGGCTTGCTATTCTTCTTGAAGTTCCACTTCTTTCCCTTTCCCTTTTTCTTGAAACTAGTGGTCTTGTTAACCATCAACACTTGATGATCCTTTTTTATTTCTACCTTTGCAGCTTTGAGCATAGCGAAGAGCTCGGGAATTGTCTTCTGCATCCCTTGCATATTATAGTTCATCACGAAGCCTTTATAGCTTGGTGGCAATGATTGAAGAACTCTATCAATAACACTATCTTCATAAACTTTGCATCCAAGTTGAGTCATGTGATTGTAGTACCCAGACATTCTGAGTAAGTGTTCACTGATAGAACTATACTCCTCCATCTTGCAACTATAGAACTTATTGGACACTTCATATCTCTCAATTTGGGCATTTGCTTGAAATATTAACTTCAACTCATGGAACATCTCATATGCTCCATGACGTTCAAAACGTATTTGAAGTCTCGATTCTAAGCCATAAAGTATGGCACACAAAACTATCGAGTAGTCATCAGATCAAGCTTGCCAGACATTCATAACATCCGGAATTGCTCCTGCAGCGGGCCTGTCACCTAGCGGTGCTTCAAGGACATAATTCTTCTATGCAGCAATGAGGATAATCCTCACCCAGTCCGTGTAGTTGCTACCATCATCTTTCAACTTGGCTTTCTCTAGGAATGTATTAAAATTCAAAGGAACGGTAGCACGGGCCATTGATCTACAACAACATAGATATGCAAAAACTATCAGGACTAAGTTCATGATAAATTAAAGTTCAATTAATCATATTACTAAAGAACTCCCCCTTAGATAGACATCCCTCTAGTCATCTAAATGATCACGTGATCCAAATCAACTAAACCATGTCCGATCATCACGTGAGATGGAGTAGTTTTCAATGGTGAACATCTTATGTTGATCATATCTACTATATGATTCACGCTCGACCTTTTAATCTCCAGTGTTCCGAGGCCATGTCTGCACAAGCTAGGCTCGTGAAGTATAACCCAAGTATTCTGCATGTGCAAAACTATCTTACACCCGTTGTATGTGAACATAGAGCTTATCACACCCAATCATCACGTGGTGTCTCAGCACGACGAACTGTCACAACGGTGCATACTCAGGGAGAACACCTGTACCTTGAATTTTTTTGTAAGGGATCATATTATAATGCTACCGCCGTACTAAGCAAAATAAGAAGAATAATAAGATAAACATCACATGCAATCAAAATATGTGACATGATATGGCCATCATCATCTTGTGCTTTTGATCTCCATCTCCAAAGCATCGTCATGATCTCCATCATCACCGGCTTGACACCGTGATCTTCATCATAGCGTCGTGGTCGTCTCGCCAACTATTGCTACTACTACTATCGCTAACTCATAGTGATAAAGTAAAGCAATTACATGGCTTTCACAATTCATACAATAAAGAGACAGCCATAAGGCTCCTGCCGGTTGTCGATAATTTACAAAACATGATCATCTCATACAATATCGTATAACTCATCACGTCTTGACCATATCACATCACAACATGCCCTACAAAAACAAATTAGACATCTTCTACTTTGTTGTTGCAAGTTTTACGTGGCTGTTACGGGCTTAGCAAGAACTGTTCTTACCTACCCATCAAAACCACAACGATTTTTCATCAAGTGTGTTGTTTTAACCTTCAACAAGGACCGGGTGTAATCACACTCGATTCAACTAAAGTTGGAGAAACTGACACCTGTCAACCACCTATGTGCAAAGCACGTCGGTAGAACCAGTCTCATGAACGCGGTCATGTAATGTCGGTCCGGGCCGCTTCATCCAACAATACCACCAAATCAAAGTATGACATGCTGGTAAGCAGTATGAATATTATCGCCCACAACTCATTGTGTTCTACTCGTGCATATCATCAACTCATAGACCAGGCTCATGATGCCACTGTTGGGAACATAGTATTTCAAAAAATTCACCTACAATCGCGCAAGATCTATCTAGGAGAAGCATAGCAACGAGCGGGGAGAGTGTGTCCACGTACCCTCATAGACCGAAAGCGGAAGCATTTAGTAGCGCAGTTGATGTAGTCAAATGTCTTCATGATCCAACCGATCAAGTACCGAACGCACGACACCTCCGTGATCTGCACACGTTCAGCTCGGTGACGTCCCTCATACTCTTGATCCAATTGAGGCCGAGGGAGAGTTTCGTCAGCACGACAGCGTGGTGACGGTGATGATGAAGTTACCGACGCAGGGCTTCGCCTAAGCACTGCAACGATATGGCCGAGGAGTGTAATTATGGAGGGGGGCACCGCACATGGCTAAAACAATTGTCAACTTGTGTGTTCTAGGGTGCCCCTTACCCCCGTACATAAAGGAACAAGGGGGAGACCGGACGGCCCCTATAGGGCGCTGCTACTTCTTGAGCTTGCGTTGTGTATTCCCTCGAAGAGGAAAGGGAGATGCAACACAGTAGCGTAAGTATTTCCCTCAGTTTTTGAGAACCAAGGTACATCAATCCAGTAGGAGACCACGCGCGAGTCCCTCACACCTGCACCAACAAATAAGAACTTCGCAGCCAACGGGATAAGGGGTTGTCAATCCCTTTACGGTCACTTACGAAAGTGAGATCTGATAGAGATGATAGTTTGATATTTTTGTTATTTTTTATTATAAGAACAGAAAGTAAAAGCGGAAAAGTAAAGTAGATTGTAGATTGATATGTTGAGAATAGACCCGTGGGCCATAGTGTTCTCTAGTGGCTTCTCTCATGATAGCGATATTCTACGACGGGTAAACAAATTACTGTCGAGCAATTGATAGAAAAGCGAATAATTATGAGAATATCTAGGCATGATCATTATATATAGGCATCACGTCCGAGACAAGTAGACCGAAACGATTCTGCATCTACTACTATTACTCCACACATCGATTGCTATCCAGCATGCATCTAGTGTATTAAGCTCATAAGAACAGAGTAACGCCTTAAGCAAGATGATATGATGTAGATGGATAAACTCAAACATAGTGATATAAACCCCATGTTTTTATCCTCGATGGCAACAATACAATACGCGCCTTGCTGCCCCTACTGTCACTGGGAAAGGACACCACAAGATTGAACCCAAAGCCAAGCACTTCTGCCATTGCAAGAACTATAGATCTAGTAGGCCAAACCAAACCAATAATTCGAAGAGACTTGCAAGGATATTACAATCATACATAAAGAGTTCAGAGAAGAACCAAATATTTCTCATAGATAATCTTGATCGTAAACCCGCAATTCATCGGATCTCGACAAACACACCGCAAAATGAGATTACATCGAATAGATCTCCTCGAAGACCGAGGAGAACTTTGTATTGAGATCCAAAGAAAGAGAAGAAGCCATCTAGATACTAGCTATGGACCCGAAGGTCTGTGGTAAACTACTCACAACTCATGGTGAGGCGATGATGATGATGTAGAAGCACTCCGTGGAAGATCCCCCCTCCGGCGGAGCTCCGGAACAGGCCTCAAGATGGGATCTCACGGGAATAGAAGGTTGCGACGGTGGAACTAGGGTTTTCTCTGTTGTTCTGATGGTTTCGGGGTACGTAGGTATATATATAGGAGGAAGGAGGGCACCGGGGGCCTGACGTGGGGCCCTCGAGGTAGGGGGCGCCCCCACCCTCATGGGCGCCATGTGTGCCCTACTCCGTGGTTCTCAAGTCTCCCGTGCGTATTTTGCTCCAAAAAATATCTCTCCAGAAGTTTCATTCCGTTTGGACTCCGTTTGATATTCCTTTTCTGTAAAACCCTGAAATAGGAAAAAAAAGAGCAATCTGGACTGGGCCTTTGGGTTAGTAGGTTAGTCCCAAAAATAATATAAAAGTGTATAACAAAGCCCATTAAACATCCAAAACATCATAAATAATAGCATGGAACAATCAAAAATTATAGATACGTTGGAGACGTATCAAGCATCCCCAAGCTTAATTCCTGCTCGTCCTCGAGTAGGTAAATGATAAAAACGGAAATTTTGATGTGGAATGCTAACCAACATAGTTTTTCAATGTAATTCTATTAATTGTGGCATGAATGTTCAGATCTGAAAGATTCAAGACAAAAGTCTATATTGACATAATAAATAATAATACTTCAAGCATACTAACAAAGCAATCATGTCTTCTCAAAATACTATGGCTAACGAAAGTTATCCGTACAAAATCTTATAGTCTGGCTATGCTCCCTCTTCATCACACAAAATATTCATATCATGCACAACCCCGATTTCAGCCAAGCACTTGTTTTCATACTCTATTCTTTCAAACCTTTCAACTATCATGCAATACATGAGCGTGAGCCATGGACATAGCACTATGGGTGGAATAAAGAGGTGGTTGTGGAGAAGACAAAAAGGAGGGAGATAGTCTCACATCAACTAGGCGTATTAATGGGCTATGGAGATGCTCATCAATAGATATCAATTTGAGTGAGTAGGGATTGCCATGCAACGGATGCACTAGAGCTAAAAATGTATGAAAGCTCAACAAAAGAAACTAGTGGGTGTGCATCCAACTTGCTTGCTCATGAAGACCTAGGGCATTTGAGGAAGCCCATCGTTGGAATATACAAGCCAAGTTCTATAATGAAAATTCCTACTAGTATATGAAAGTGACTAAACATGAGACTCTCTATCATGAATAACATGGTGCTACTTTGAAGAACAAGTGTGGAAAAAGATAGTGGCAGTTGTCCCTTTTTTTTCCTTTTTTTGGGCCTTTTTTTCTTTGGCCTTTCTCTTTTTTGGAGGGGCTTTATGGATTTAGCCTTTCCTCACATGTGACAATGCTCTAATAATGATGATCATCACACTTTCATTGAATTACAACTCGATACTAGAACAAAGTATGACCTATATGAATGGCTCCAGCGGTGTACCGGGATCTGAAATGAATCAAGAGTGACATGTTGTCGGGGAAACTGGTCGCCCACGAACACCTATGGGACCGGAGCCCCTTCTACGGTACGGCAAGGGTGCGGAGGGAGCACGAAGAGCGGATCGAGGGGCACACGCGGGCAGTTTACCCAGGTTCGGGCCGCGCGGACGCGTAAAACCCTACTCCTGCCTTGGTTGTATTGAGTTCGTGAGCTCGGGAGCTTGAAGATCTACAGTACTAGCTGCACCGAGCGTGGGAGTGGTCTAGTTTCTGGAATCGAACCCCCTGTACGTTGTGCATGGGCCTCCTTTTATAGCTCAAAGGGGTTCCCGGCAGGTGTCAACGTAGAGAAGGGTAAAAGTGTAAATCTGGTGGTAGTTGTAACAGTGCATGAACAGTGGTCTTCACCTAACTCTGACGGTGGGGGACAAGGGCATTGAATGCCCGTCGCCGTCGCCCCAAAAGCGTCCGTCCATGCGTCTCCGTTCGCCACGGCGATAGCTTCGTCACCGCGGCTTGCCACCGTGTCCCCCAGGCTGCACAGCTATCTGCCACGTGCCCCCTGGAAGGGCCCCAGGGCGACGCGTGGTCAGATGAGCTGGAGCGTAGGCACACAGCGTAAGCTTCCCCCGGCAAGCACCTTGCCGGGGCTGCTATCTTGCCGGGCCCGGAAGCTTGTCGCTCCCCGGGACCCGCCGGGGCGCACGATGCGCCACGATATATCTTCTGAAGTGTTATTCTTCGGCCTTCCTGGCAAGCTCCTCTTGCCAGGGTCTTGTGCTGGAATGATAACCTTGAGCCTGGTGTGGCCTTCCCGGCAAGCTCCTCTTGCCGGGGTCTTGTCTCTTAACTTGAATACTTTGTTCTTGAATGGCTTCAAAGGGGACTAGAGTGGGCTTTGGCGGGCGCGCGGTGAGCCAGACCACGGGACGCTGCTACTGCCCGTGCACAAGTCGGGATACTAAGGTACCCCTACTTTAGTACACCGACAGGAGCCCCCGGGCCTGGGCCACACACGATGCCGAGCGCTGTTGGGCCAGGCCCAGAACAGTGCACGGGCACCCGTGGCCCATGGCGCGCCGTTTCCCGCTCCAGATTGGCCGCATCCCTCCCTAATGGCACACGTCGATTGCGGCGTCGTGGGAGAGATCGTGGCCTATTTCTTTAATGGGGAAATGCGGAACGTCCCCCACTTCCCCCTTAAAAGCAGAGGGAGCAGGGGCAGTTTCCCCCATTGCTTTCATTGCGTCTTGAATCACCAGAAACCCCCGCCGCTCTCTGCCTCCGCAAAGGTCGACAGAGAGCCGAGCTCCACCCTCTCCTCCGCCATCCCCAACATCTGCAGCGCCGTCGACCTCCCCACTGTCCCCGCCATGGCCCCGAAGAGCGACAAGGCGAAGAGCGACCAGGCGAAGAAGGAGAAATCCGAGAAGGCGGCGATGCTGGCATCCATGCGGAGAAGGATGGTGGTCTTCCCGCCGAGGCTCGGCGCGAGGGAGCTGTGGGACAAGTACTACTTGTTCTGGGCGAGGGAGACGAAGGCTCATCCTCGCACCAGAGTCCTCCCCGCCAGAGCCGTCGACATGTTCCCGGGAGGTTACTACTACTTCGCTTCATTCTTCCATTGCGGTCTCTGTCCCCCGTATTCAGAATTTTTCTGCGATGTGATGAACACATATGGACTCCACCTCTTAGATTTTACCCCGAATGCCGTCCTCACTTTGGCCGTTTTCGCACATCTGTGCGAAAACTATGTCGGGGTCCACCAAACGTAGCCCTCTTCCGCCACTTCTTCACACCTAGAGTAGAATCTGGATCCCCACTCTCCGGCGGTATCTCCTGGATCTTCAGGCTCGGCAAGAAGGAGGCGTACTTGATTGGAGAGCTACGCGGCCAGTGGGAAGAGTGGAGAGCTGACTGGTGCTGGATTCTGGAAGATGCACCCGAGCAGTTTACCTCGTCGCGCCAGACTGCAATAGTGCGCGGCAAGGATTGGAGCGACTTGGCCCCGGAGGATGACAAGCTGCAGATTGCCCTTACTAGGATCCTTCGTGCCGCCAACCTGACTGTGGGTGAAGTTGGGGCCGATTTCCTCCGCCGCCGCATTGCCCCTCTGCAGGAAAGGAAGAGACCCGCTTGGGAGTTCGGCAACGCGGCAGACCGCATGAGGCTGCGCCCCGGGTTGAACTATAACTTCACTGTCTTGGAGCTGAAGGGGATGGTCCGGGAGCTGTTCAAACACGACCCCAGGCACAAGGAGTGGTTCACCCCGTCCCGGGGAGTAGTTCCGTTGTGCAACAATACTGGCCTTAGTGCCATCCACGCGGTGATGCCTGACTGTGATTCCCACGGGGTCGTTCCTACTTGGCTGATGCCTTCAGAGGTGACCGTGCAGGCCTTCTTCGAAAACCTAGTTGAAAAACCACGCAACGCCGAGGAGAAGAAGGGGCTCACCCGGGAGACCACCGAGCGAGATGTGGCGTACATTGCCTCCAGGATGGAGGAGGCCGCTGCGGCTGCGGCTGCAGGTGAATTTGGGTACACTGTGGATGAAGCAGAGGCAGCGGACGTAGTGAGCCAGGCCGAGGAGGAGGAAATCCTCAAGCTGCTGAATATTGCGCCCGAGGAGTTTGCCGGGGAGCCCGCCGGGGGGCCTGTCGGGACGAGCGAGGCCGCCGGGCAGGGCCCCGAGTCCAGTGAGCCCGCCAAGGAGGACGCCGAATCGGGCGATTCCGACGAAGACTCGAGCGGGTCACTGAACCTGGACGACGACGCCTCCTCATCCTCAGAGAATTCTCCGCCACCACCAAGTCCTCCGCCACAACAGAAGAAGCGCCTCCGCAAGGCCGCAGAGACAGCGAGGCCACAGGCGCCCCGACAGCAGCCGAAGCGCCGGGCGACGCGCGCCACCACGACGAGCAAGGTCGTCAAGGAGGCGCCCCGTGCCCGAGCGACAAGTGGAGGGGGATCTTCCCGGAGTGGCTCTGGGGTTCCTTCCGCCCCTCGGTCTTCAGCGATGACCGGCGCGGGGTCTTCGCAACCCGCAGCTCCGGAGCCCGCCAAGCGCCCCGAGGGAGCCTTCTCCTCCATCTCCTCGCGCCGGAGCACGTGAGGCACAGTTTTACTTCTCCGCCCTCAGCTCCGATGAAGAGGAGGAAGAGTAAGTACTTGCAGCTTTAATTTCCTTTTATTTTTGTTGCTTTGTCTTGATTTCTTTTTCGTCTAACTCTGATCTTGTTTGGCTTCCAGGACCTCGACCCAGCGGATGGCAAAGAGGGCCAAGATCCCTGTTGTCGATCTCGAGGACGACGAGCCTGCCGTAGCGACGGGGGATGCGCCAGCGACAAACTTGCCGGACCAGCCTGCTGCTCCGGGGAGCAGCCCCCAGCGTAAGTCCTTTGTTCACTTTTCTGTTTGTCGGGCGCGCTTGAGGTAGTTATCCTTATTAACGTTTTGTTGTCTTGTGCAGAGGTGGAGCCGCAGCCGCAGGAGCACCAGGAGGTCGCCCCCGACGAACCGCTTGTTCCACCCTTCCCGCCAAGGATGAGTTCCCCAGCAAGGGACAGTGCTCCGCCAAGGATGGGTACTCCGCCAAGGGCGAGCACCCCGACAAGGGTGAACTCCCCGCCAAGGGAAGGCGCCAACGGCCCTCCGCCGGCGGGGGCTTCTTCTCCGCCGCCAAGGGAGAACTCCCCGGCGAGGGACCCCGTTGTTGAAGAGGCCCGCGAAGGTAACCCTTGTAATTTCTTCTTCTTGGATTCATCTTTTTTGGATATTTGCTTGACGGTTCTTTCTTTTCTTTTTCTTCTGTTGTCAGACCCGCCCGCCCCGGAGCCGATGGAGACGGAAACCATCGCCGAGGAGGAGGTGCGCGGCGACGCTGGCGATGGCACCGCTGCGGAAGGAATGGCCGGCGCCGACGAGCCAGCCGCCGAGGAGACTGCCCCGACCGCTGACGCGGCAGCTGGGGAAGGAACCGGCGACCGTACTGCTGGCCCCGAGGCCGCAGGAGCGCCGGACGCTGCACCGGCCGCCGACCCTTCCGCCCCTGTGGCTGGGTCGGGAATCTATCTGGAGGCCGCCAACGGGGTCTTCATCCAAGTCCCGTGGGCGTCCTCATCAAGGGCACCTGCGGAGGGGGAGACCTTTGACGGAGAAGTTCTCGCCTCCGCTGGGTTGAAGGTTGTTGACGCGCCCGGCAGCAGCGACGAGCACGAAGAGGAGCAACTCCTGCGTCGACTCCTGGGTTTGTACCGGGCCAGGCAAGCCAAGCTGGAGTCCCGAGAGGCTCTGGCTGCCAAGGCCGGTGCTGATCTGGAGAAGCGTGTCGCGGAGCTCCGTGCCGCCAACCAGGCGGCCCTCCGAAACTTGGCGGAGGAGCGCGAAGAACTTTCCGGAGCACACCAAGCGTTCCTCCTCGAGAAGGCCGAGGTGGAAGAGCAGCAACGACTGGCCGCCGAGGAACTGTCTCGGCGGGAGGGAGCGCTCAACCAGCGGAAGGTCGACCTCGACAGCCACGAGGACGACCTCACCGCTCGTGAGCAGGCCATTGGCGGGGCCTTGCAGGAGGCGAGGGATGCCGCCGCTACCGCGGAGACCGCCAAGAGGGATCTGGAGGCTAGGGTGGCGCAGATGGAGTCGAACTTGAAGGCGAGTGAGGACAGGGTCGCCGCGCTCAACGTGGCGCGGGAGAAGGACGCCCATACCAACTCGGAGCTGCAAGTCCGCCTCTCCGAGAAGGGCAAAGAGCTCAACGACGACAAGGACTCCATCGCCGACTTGGAGCTGAAGGTTTCCACTCTCACCGACTCGCTTGACGCCGCCCGGGACCGCGAGACGAAACTGAAGGACGATCTCCGTACTGAGAGGGCCTTGTTGGAAAGCGCCGCCGTCTCGCAAAACCACTTCCAGCGGATGGTGGAGCAGTGGACCGAGGAGCTCGTCGCCTCCGCCGCCAACATCAACAGGGAGATGGTAGCGTTGAGGGCGAAGCACCTCGCGTACTCCCCCGACGAAAGCCTCCCCCACAGCGCCAAGCTGAGCCTGTTCTTCAGGGGAGTGGCGCCGGCACTCACGCAGCTACGGGAGAGGATCCCCGCGCAGCTGGCTGACGAGGCGCGCCGGCTTTGCATGGGTACCATGGAGCGGGTGTTGTCGAAGATCGTCTACCGCAACCCCGGGATCAACCTCGTCAACGTCCTCCGGACCCTGCCGCCCGAAGCTGACCAGGAGGCGTTGAAGGCACAAGTTGCCCATATCGTAGCGAAGGCGGGCAGGATCCAGAGGGTCGATGGAGACCATAGGGACTAGGCTTCCTTCTTTCCACTTCCCTTGCCGCTGTCGATTAAGTCATGGGTAGTAGTTGGTTAGAACAGCGGCAAGTTATCTTGTAATATAACTTTAATTTTGGATTATCAACGCAGTGTTATCTCCCTTGTTTTAGTTCCTTCACTTTGTATGCTTTTCACCCTACGCTTTTAGGGAACTTGCCGGCAAAGGGACCCTCGCCGCGAGCGCTGAGTGCGGGACTCTTAGCAGCCTGCTGGCAATGCCCTTGCCGGCAAGAAGCCTTGCCGCAGCTAGTCGCAGCACACTTAGGTTGCTGAGCGAACTCGAAAACGAAGTAAGGGCGCGACACTTGTCGCAGCTGACTTAAGCCATTGAGCGTGCTCGAAACAAAGTAAGGGCGCGGCTAGCCACGGGTAGGTTCCTCCGCGCACAGGTTTTCCATACAAAGTGTGGTTGTTCAAGGAAAACAACTAAAATTTTAATATTTTGAATTGCTCAAACTCTGGCAACTTATCTTTCATTGGTTGTTTGCTTCCCGGCAAGGCTTAGCTTTTCTTGAACAGCACTTGGTCCATACCCCTATCTCCTCCCCCCCCCCGGCAAACTTGTTTGCGAGGGTTCTTTCTTCTGTTTAAGAGAGAAAGAAAAAAAAGAGGAGGAAAACACAAGTATGGAACCTTGCGGCTTGTTGCTGCTTACCGGAGATGTGTGTTGCACAGAATGTCAGATGATACATGCAAGTAAAAAGAAAAGCATGAAACGACAAATAGTGCGAAGCACAAGAGCTTTACTGATGCACGGGGTCTGCGCCCAGCTTTGTACAAAGGTTTACATGCAACAGCGGCAAGACTCGTGCAAAAGGTGGTTGCCGGAGTGGATCACGGCAACCGCGCCTCATGGGTGAAACTTGCGAAGATGCTCAATGTTCCAGGAGTTGCTCACCGGTAAGCCTTCTTCGGTCTCAAGGCGGACAGCTCCGGGCCTTGTGACTTGTCTCACCCGATAAGGGCCTTCCCACTTCGGCGTCAACTTGTTGGAATTCTTGGCGGACTGAACGCGCCGAAGAACAAGGTCGCCTTCCTCGAGACTCCTGGCTTTGACCTTGCGGCTATGATAGCGGCGCAAGGCCTGCTGGTATCGAGCAGCTCGTACAGCAGCCTGGAGACGGCTCTCCTCGAGGAGCAATGCATCATCTTGCCGCAGTTGCTCTTGCTCGAGCTCGTCGTAAGCGAGCACTCGAGGAGATCCGTATACGAGTTCCGTGGGGAGAACTGCCTCTGCTCCATAGACAAGAGCAAAGGGTGTCTGTCCGGTGGCTCGATTTGGTGTCGTCCTGATCGACCAAAGAGCCACCGGCAACTCCTCTATCCAGTTTCTTCCACATTTGTGCAGCCTGTCGAAGGTTCTTGTCTTGAGCCCGCGCAGCACTTCAGCATTGGCCCTCTCTGCTTGACCATTGATCCGTGGGTGAGCAATGGAAGCAAAGCAGACCTTGGTGCCAAGGTCTTGGACGTACTGCATGAAGGTGCGACTTGTGAACTGTGTGCCGTTGTCGGTGATGATCCTGTTAGGGATTCCGAAACGGCAAACGATCGTCCTGAAGAACCTGATAGCTGACTGTGCGGTCACCTTTCTCACTGGTTCCACTTCTGGCCACTTTGTGAACTTGTCGATGGCAACGTACAAGTACTCAAAGCCCCCGACTGCGCGGGGAAAGGGGCCGAGGATGTCGAGCCCCCAGACCGAGAAGGGCCAGGACAAAGGTATCGTCTGGAGAGCTTGAGCTGGCTGGTGTATTTGCTTGGCATGGAACTGGCATGCTTCACACTTGGTTACTTGTGCAGTTGCATCTTGGAGGGCTTCTGGACAAAAGAAACCTTGCCGGAACGCCTTCCCGGCAAGTGCTCTTCCGCCAATGTGGTGGCCACATATGCCTCCGTGTATCTCTGCCAACAGCTTCTGTCCATCTTCTCGAGAAATGCACTTCAATCTGACACCATTGAGTCTCCTTCTGTACAGTTCATTGCCGACGAACTGGTACATACTTGACTGCCTGGTAATCCTTTCTATCTCTTCTGGTTCTTCGGGAAGTTCTCCAGTTTGGAGAAAGCGAACGATTTGTTGCGCCCTTGCTGGAGCCTGGGGCTCAACAGCAAGGACTAAAGGCATCAGGGCTGCTGCAGGAACCTCAGCTTCTATGACAAAAACCTGTGTTTCTGCCGGAGCTGAGTGTTCCCCGGCAAGCCTGCCGAAGCGAGGCTTGTCGGGAACGCCTGCTTCAACTGTACAAACCCTTGGGTCCGTAGGAGCAGACTATTCTTCAGCATCTTGGTTGTTGATCTTGGGGACCTTGGCGGCGGTTTCTGGAAGATCCGCCGGCAAGTAGTCGCCGGAGACCAATTTCCTCTTCTTGATTTGCCCAACTGATGGCGTAACGGATGGTTGAGTTAGCTTGAGCACGAAGACCCCTGGTTCCACAGGTAACTTCATTGCAGCACACTTCGAGAGGCCATCTGCGATATCATTCTGAGCTCTTGGGACATGCTCCATCTGCAAGCCTTCAAAGTGTTCTTCAAGCTTCCTCACTTCGTCAACATAAGCTTCCATCAGAGGACTCTGGTAACTCTTGTTTACTTGTCAGACCACCAACTGTGAATCTCTCCGCACAACCAGCTTCTTAATCCCAAGTTCGGCCGCAATCTTGAGGTGCTCTCCGGTGGGCGCTATGAGTAACACGCCAGCGCCGGTGCCTTGCAGCGAGAAGGCACCATCGAAGTACATTATCCACTCTCTGCTTGCTTCTTGGACGGGGATGTTTGTCTCTGGAACTTCTTCATCTGGCGTCGGTGTCCATTCTGCTACGAACTCTGCCAAAGCTCTGCTCTGTATGGTTGAAGTACTCTCAAACTTGAGACCAAAGGTCGACAACTCCAGTGCCCATTCGACGATCCTGCCTGTTGCTTCTGGATTCTGCAATATCCTCTTCAATGAAAAGCGAGTGACCACTGTTATCTCGTGTGCTTGGAAGTAGTGGCGAAGCTTTCTTGAGGCCATGAGGAGGCCGAAAAGCAACTTCTGCACCCCAGAGTATCTTGATCTAGCCCCCTGCAAGAGGGAACTTACAAAATAAACTGGGCGCTGCACCATCTTCTTTCGCACTTCTCCTTGTTCCTGCGCAGGTTTGTCCTTATCGGGGCCAGAGCTTGTCGGGGAAGCCCCCTGCTTGTCGCTGGATGTACTTAGCGGGGATGTGGGTTCTTCATCTGCCTCCCTCTCCGCTACTAACGCAGCACTAACCACTTGATTGGTTGCCGCTATGTACAGCAGCAACTTCTCTTGTGGCCTAGGTGCGACAAGTATTGGAGTGGAGGACAAGTATCCTTTCAAGTCTTGCAGCGCTGCCTCTGCTTCCGGAGTCCATTCCATAGGACCTGCCTTTTTCAAGATTTTGAAGAAAGGCAGGGCGCGTTCTGCAGACTTCGAAATGAACCTGCTGAGGGCAGCCATACAACCAGCAAGTCTCCTTACGTCCTTGACGCGCTTCGGGGCTTCGATCTGCTCGATGGCCTTGATCTTGTCGGGATTGGCTTCAATCCCCCTGTGGGACACGAAGAACCCGAGAATCTTGCCGGAGGGGACTCCGAAGACGCACTTCTCGGGGTTCAGCTTGAGTTGTATCTTGCGCAGATTCTCAAAGGTTTCTTCTAAGTCTTGGATCAGGGTATCCTTGTTCTTGCTCTTGACCACTATATCATCCATGTATGCTTCTACGTTCCTGCGTATCTGTGGCTCAAAAGCAGTGTGGACCACCCTTGCAAATGTTGAGCCTGCATTCTTCAGTCCAAAGGGCATGCGTATAAAGCAATATGTGCCACATGGAGTAATGAATGCGGTCTTCTCTTCGTCTTCCTCAGCCATGAATATTTGATGGTAACCTGAGTATGCATCGAGAAATGAGAGCAACTCACATCCGGCCGTGGAGTCTACTATCTGGTCAATGCGCGGCAAGAGAAATGGATCCTTGGGACATGCTTTATTCACATCGGTGAAGTCTATACAGAGTCTCCACTTCCCATTCGCTTTGCGCACGACAACTGGATTGGCCAGCCACGTGGGATGAAGTACACCTCTAACGAGGCCTGCTGCTTCTAACTTCTTAATCTCTTCGGCGATGAACTCTTGGCGCTCCACCGCTTGCTTCCTGACCTTCTGCTTGACGGGCCGCGCATGAGGACAAACAACAAGCTTGTGCTCAATTACCTTCCTGGGAACGCCGGGGATGTCAGATGGTTGCCATGCAAACACATCGACATTCGCCCGCAGGAAGGCAACGAGCGCGCTTTCCTATTTGGGGTCGAGCATAGCACTAATGGTGAAAGTACCACCAGAGCCGTCCTCCTTGGCGGACACCTTCTTGGTTGCCGGTGGAGCTGCCATTCCTTTCTTGCACTTGACGGTGGAGCTCGATGGTGCGCCTTCGACGGCAGCGCAGCACTCCGAAGAGGTGCGTTTGCCGGAGTGGGCCCCAGAGCTCTTGCCGGACTTGGTCTTGGTCTTCCCCCTGGGAGCTTCAGCGGCAAGTGTGTTGCTATCTGCCGTGGCTGCTGCGTCCCGGTAAATCTTGTCGGCGCAAATAAGCGCGTCCTTCTTGTCGCCGGGGACAGAGATGACGCTTATTGGCCCCGGCATCTTGAGCATGTTGTAAGCATAGTGGGAGGCCGCCATGAACTTGGCGAGCGCAGGACGGCCAAGTATCCCATTGTATGGCAACGGGATATCGGCGACGTCGAAGGTGATCCTCTCCGTCCTGAAATTAAGCTCTCCGCCAAAGGTCACCGGCAGCGTGATCTTCCCCTTCGGCTTGCTCCTTCCCGGGTTGATTCCTTGGAACGTCCCGGTTTCCTCGAGCTCGCTGTCGGGGATCTGCAGCTTCTTGATCACAGCAGAGGAGATCAAGTTGAGGCCGGCCCCGCCGTCAACCAACATCT
Organism: Secale cereale; assembly: GCA_902687465.1. Classification (NCBI taxonomy): domain Eukaryota; kingdom Viridiplantae; phylum Streptophyta; class Magnoliopsida; order Poales; family Poaceae; genus Secale; species Secale cereale. Next base: position 428,806,005 of record LR738713.1, on the reverse strand, counting down.
TGGTGACCTTGAGGTTGCGGATAGTTGGTGATACCAACATCGGCAAACACCCGACCGCAGTTGTGCGGTCAGGGTGATCCTCAAGGTCGAAGATGATGGGCGTGCCGGACCACTTCAGTAGCCTGCGCGATTCGATTGGTGCCTCTGCCGCATTCACTTCCCGCACCCACTGCTTGAGTTGGCGGTGAGAAGTGTGCAGAGAGGCACCTCCATCGACGCACAGAACTTCTGTGGCCTTCTAGAACTCCTGCTCGCTGTTATCTCCTTCATCCATGTCCTCGTCATCGTCTTCGTCTTTGTCCTTGTCGCGGCCCCGGGGAGGTCTGTCTCCTTGCCGCTGCTTGGCCTTGCCGCGGCGCCCTCCCCGGCCATTAAACGGCCGCTTCTTGCTGGGTTCCCCTCCGCCTCCTTGGGCCTTCTCCTTGTCGCGACGCTCGTATTCAGCCTTCTGCTGCTCTACGAGGTACTCTACTCTCTTGCAGTTTTGGAGATCGTGGCCCTTGGTGCGGTGGATCTTGCAGTACTTCTTGTCGGAGCCGTCCTGCTTGTCGGCTGCCGCTACAGGGGCGGCCTCTTTGCCGGAGCTACCAGCCTATGTCTTCTTGGCGGCAGCCTCCTTGCCGGACTGCTCGACAACCAGTACCTCCTTGTTCTTCTTCTTCTTCTTGTTGTTCCGCCGCCGGTTTTTCCTTGCCGGGGCGGCATCCTCGCTGTCACTTCCTCCTGCTCCGGTATCCTCTCCGAGGAGTCTCCTCCCTTCTTCAGCACGGGCACACTTATCAGCCAGAGCGTAAAGCTCGCTGACATCCCGGATCTTGGTCATCGCCATCTCCTCCCTCATCCGGCGGTTACGCACGTTCTGGTGGAACACGCTGATAACCGCGGCGGGGTGGACATCGGGGATATTGTGTTGAAAGCGGCTGAATCTCTGGATGTATTTGCGTAGGGACTCCCCCTCCTTCTGGGCAAGAATGTGGAGATCACTCTCCTGGCCGTGGGGTTTGTGGCCGCCCGTGAAGGCGCCGACAAACTGGTGGCACAAATCCGCCCAAGAGGAGATGGAGTTCTCCGGCAAGTGCATAAGCCAAGACCTGATGTTTGGCTTAAGCACGAGCGGGAAGTAGTTCGCTAAGATCTTCTCGTCGCGCCCCCCGGCAGCCTGCACCGCAATGGTGTAGATGCTGAGGAACTCGGAGGGGTGTGTCTTGCCATCGTACTTCTCGGGTACGTCGGGCTTAAAGATCTTCATGCTGGGCCACTGGACTTGCCGCAGCTCTCGGGTGAACGCAGGGCAACCTGCCGAGTATGGCAAGTCGCCTGGTTCACCGGGCGCGTGCATGTCGACAGCAGTCCCAGCGCGCTGGTCGGACTGTCTTCGGGCTTCTCTTCGACGCTCGATACGAGTCCGAGCGTCCTCTTGTCGCCTGTCGTCAAGGACTTGGCGCTGATCGCGGCGAGCCCGCGGATCCGACGACGCCGTGGAGTCGTCGTCGACGTTGATCCGGCGGGTCGGCGATTTCTGCTTCCGCGGCGGGGAGTGCACGGTAGTTGCACCCCCGGCGGTCTTGTCACCGTCGGCCTTCGCTTGGTCGGCTTGCCATGGCCGTGATGTTGCCGGCTGCTGCGGCGTGTCGTTGTTGGCGAAGGCGATGAGGCTCTGGATCATAGCCCTCCAGTCTTCGGCTTTGTTTGCCGCTGGAGGGAAGTCGAGGAGTAGCTGAGCTCTGGCGAGAACTTCAGCCGGAGTGGAAGGGAGTGGTGGCAAGCGGTGCGAGGAGCGAGATATGCTCGGACTTCTAACAGCGTTTGAAGGAGCAAGTTCTCGCCCCGGCGACCGCGCCTTGCTCGTGCCAGCACGCTGGCCTTGAGCGTCCCGCGATCCTCCAGTTTGGCCTTGCCCCAGCAGACGGATGGTACCGTGGGTACCACGTCGCTGCTGGCCCGGCGTCTCCTGAGAGGGACGGAGTGCGTGCACAAACGCCGAGGCTTTGGAGTTCGCCCGGTCATCCATCTTGTCCTTGGACTTGGCGGCGCCGTGAGGGTCCTCACCGGCGTCCACCCTTCCGCCGGTGTCTCCCCCACCAACCGTTGGCTCTGGTGGTGGTGGAATTGACGCGGACGGGCCTCCGACCTCCGAAGCCTTCTTCTTCGGAGGCATGTTGATGTAGTGGATGAGGTTGATGAAGCTGGTGAAGATGTCGAAGATTGCGCCCGCGTGAGCGCCGGATCAGGTTCGCACAACCTCGACGCCCCCCTACCTGGCGCGCCAAAGATGTCCGGGAAACTGGTCGCCCACGAACACCTATGGGACCGGAGCCCCTTCTACGGTACGGCAAGGGTGCGGAGGGAGCACGAAGAGCGGATCGAGGGGCACACGCGGGCAGTTTACCCAGGTTCGGGCCGCGCAGACGCGTAAAACCCTACTCCTGCCTTGGTTGTATTGAGTTCGTGAGCTCGGGAGCTTGAAGATCTACAGTACTAGCTGCACCGAGCGTGGGAGTGGTCTAGTTTCTGGAATCAAACCCCCTCTATGTTGTGCATGGGCCTCCTTTTATAGCTCAAAGGGGTTCCCGACAGGTGTCAACATAGAGAAGGGTAAAAGTGTAAATCTGGTGGTAGTTGTAACAGTGCATGAACAGTGGTCTTCACCTAACTCTGATGGTGGGGGACAAGGGCATTGAATGCCCGTCGCCATCGCCCCAAAATCATCCGTCCATGCGTCTCCGTTCGCCACGGCGATAGCTTCGTCACCGCGGCTTGCCACCGTGTCCCCCAGGCTGCACAGCTATCTGCCACGTGCCCCCTGGAAGGGCCCCAGGGCGACGCGTGGCCAGATGAGCTGGAGCGCAGGCACACAGCATAAGCTTCCCCCGGCAAGCACCTTGCCGGGGCTGCTATCTTGCCGGGCCCGGAAGCTTGTCGCTCCCCAGGACCCGCCGGGGCGCACGATGCGCCACGATATATCTTCTGAAGTGTTATTCTTCGGCCTTCCTGGCAAGCTCCTCTTGCCAGGGTCTTGTGCTGGAATGATAACCTTGAGCCTGGTGCGGCCTTCCCGGCAAGCTCCTCTTGCCGGGGTCTTGTCTCTTAACTTGAATACTTTGTTCTTGAATGGCTTCAAAGGGGACTAGAGTGGGCTTTGGCGGGCGCGCGGTGAGCCAGACCACGGGACGCTGCTACTGCCCGTGCACAAGTCGGGATACTAAGGTACCCCTACTTTAGTACACCGACACATGTATGAAAAATTATGCATGGTAGCTTTGCCACAAATACGATGTCAACTACATGATCATGCATGGAAATATGACAAAATGAAGCGTGTCATATGAACGGAACGGTGGAAAGTTGCATGGCAATATATCTTGGAATGGCTATGGAAATGCCATGATAGGTAGGTATGGTGGCTGTTTTGAGGAAGATATATGGTGGTTGTTTTGAGGAAGGATATATAGTGGGTGTATGGCACTGGCGAAAGTTGCGCGATACAAGAGAGGCTAGCAATGGTGGAAGGGTGAGAGTGCGTATAATCCATGGGCTCAACATTAGTCATAAAGAACTCATATACTTATTGCCAAAATCCGTGAGTCATCAAAACAAAGCAATCAACGCATGCTCCTAGGGGGGAGGTTGGTAGGAGTTAACCATCGCGCGCCCCCGACCTCCACACAAAGGTTGGCACTTTACAAATACCTCATGCTCTAACTTCGTCACATAGTAGTTCACCATACGTGCATGCTACGGGAATCACTAACCTTAACACAAGCATTTATCAATTCCATAATAACTCCATTAGCATGACTCTAATATCACTATCCTCATATCTCAAAACAATTATCAAGCATCCAACTTCTCATCATATTCCATGCACTTAGTGTGAAAGTTTTTACTACATTGATATTGGATGTCTGTCATGTGAAGACTAGTTTTATATCCAAAGCACATTACCATGCTGTTTTAATAGACTCTCAATTGGATATAAGTGAAGCATGAGAGTTCAACAATTTCTTCAAAATATAATACCACCGTGCTCTAAAAGATATAAGTGAAGCACTAGAGCAAAAACTATTCAACTCAAAAGATATAAGTGAAGCACATAGAGTGTAATGCCCCGGATGTAATACTTTCCCTTTTGGGCTTATAATAAATCTCCGGCTTCATCTATTTCCATTTCGGGTTCTTTGTCTTTCGGGTTTTCGTCGTTTTGTTGTGTGAGTGTGTGGCATTCATTCATATCATGTAGACATGTGCATTGCATTTTGTTTGTGTTGTGGGTTGCATCCGGTTCGTGGCGTTTCTTCCCGTTGTCCGTTTCGTGTTCCGGAGCTCCCTCACGTGTTCGTGACGTCCCGTAGGCCTTCTTTGTTGTTCGGGCGTTTTTCGTTACCGGTGTGCCGCGAGGTTGTGTTGTGTGTTGTTGTTTTGTTGTGTGCAACCTGCCTCTCAAATCTCGTCTCGTTTGGACTCCGTTGACTTTCCCCTCCGTTGTCCGTGTGGGTCCGAAGTGCCCTTACTTCGTGTCCCGGAAATACCCCTGTTGTTTTCTTTTATCTCCGTCTAGTCCTTTTAAAATCATCCCCGCGATCGGATCCGTTGGATCCAGATCGGAGGGCTCCTAAACACCCTAGTCTCCTAACCCTAGTCTAAAGACTGCTATATAATAGACCCTAGTCTATTGTGGTTTTCCCCTTCTTCTTCCCCTCTCCACCATTTCGTTTTTTTTCCTTTTTCGTTCAGATCCAAAACCAGATCCCGAAGGATCCCGAGGAACCAGGCTCTCCGGCCAGTCCCTCGACCGACCGCGCCGGCCTCGACCGAAGTCAACGCGCCAGGCTCACCGCTCGCTCGGCGCCTGACCGACCAGGCCGATCTCTGCCTCGCCTGTTTTCCCTTCGCGCCGTGCGCCTGCCTCGCACTCGGGCCGGGCCCGTACGCCGTTTTCCTCCTCGTCGCCAGTCCCAGCGTGCGGGACCACTTCACCGCGGGGGCGCCGAACCAGGCCGACCGGCCCACCTCCCCGAGGCCGCGCCGTCCGCCCCTGTTTCCGCTTCGCCCCGAGGCCGCCGGGTGGGCCACTCGCCGCCGCACCGCCCCACGGGCTCCTTCGCCGCCCAGCCCCGGGTGGGCCGCTCCGCTTCCAGGCCCAGAGAGCCAGCCGACGGGCCTCGCCTCCTTCCTCCTCTGTCGGCCGCGGTGGGCCGCCGCCGCTGCGCCCCCGTGGGCCGCCGCCTCACCTCCAGCCGACCGGGCCGCACTGTTCCTCGCGGATCCGCAGCCGTCGGCCCAATACTGTTCATCGGATCTCCAGATCTGATCTGAGGTTTATTTCGAAAAACCCTAAGTCCCTGATCTGTTAACTGAGAATGCTATCTTTGACCTGCTGTAACTTTTACTGTGGTGCTCCGTTTTGCGCGTGTAGCATGTCCAGATGTTCGTGGAGTTGTCCTCTACGTTTTACCTGTGGTAGTCATGCATGTTAGAGATCATCTAGGGCCTTGTTTTGCTGTTGCAAGAGTGTATGATGATATAAACTGCTGCTATGTGTTATTTTTGTGCCACCTTTGACATGTGATATCTTTTAGCTCGTTTGTCCAAACGAAGCAAGTGACATGTCCACGTGTTCGTCTTGACACGAACTACGTGTTGTGTGTGATAGGTTGCATGGTAGATGTATTGTTTCCTTGTTATCATCGTTGCAAGATGCCATGTTCAAATGTTGTGTTTTCACTTGTTATGAAATGCCATGTTGTTGAGCTTGTTGCAATCGGTGTGTTCATCACATTGATGCATGCTTGTGTGTTTCGGGATCACCGTCATATGTATTTTGATGAGGTGCTTACCCTTTGCCATGTTTAGTTTCGAGGTGTCTTAAACATGCTCTTTTTGTTGCTATGATGATGTTGCTGTTTTGGGACTT
>LR738713.1:428701043-428799534 GCA_902687465.1 Secale cereale | reverse complement strand
ATATCACACTATATAAATGCTTTAATTGAAATCACCTATATATTGGCAAGGGTGGAAGGCTAAGCCTTTTGCTTGGTGTTTTGTTCCACTCATGCCGTTAGGATCCGTATAAGCCGGTTTTATGTTCCTTGATTATGCGTTCCTAACACGGTTGGGGTGTATGGGACCCCCTCGATAAACCGCTATGTGCTAAGTCTTTTCCAGCAAGTCCCAACCTTGGTACTATTTGCATAAACAACTAAAACCTTTCCGAGGGAGTAATTAACCCGAGGCTTAATTAATTCAACCCCCTGGGCCAGTGCTCGACTTGAGTGTTGGTCCAAACCAGAGTCACTTGCGGATACTACCCAGTTCGCTGGGGTCTTTGGTATCTGTACGTAGCGCTCATCCGGACGTGTCCTGAGACCTAGATACGCGCGGCTACTATCAGGGTGTCGACACGCCGGGAGGATTTGCTGGATTAGCCTTACCTTAGTTCGGTTTAACGTGAGCAGGGATTCCGAGGATACTCGGGTCTTCCCACTTTGGAGTTGCGACTCCGCGGATCGTGGGCTTGTAATGGGTCAAGTTGGAACACCCCTGCAGGGTTTGAACTTTCGAAAGCCGTGCCCGCGGTTATGTGGCAGATGGGAGCTTGTTAATTCCGGTTGTAGATAACTTGACACATTGATACTAATGCACTACCAGCGTGAGTTCCGTGACTGTCAATTTCCGAATAGGGATTCGGAAGTTGAACACGGAGGGGTTATGTTTGTGAGCTTGTAGCTAGGATCACTTAGTGATCACTTCTCGCTTTGCCTTCTCTTCTCGCTCTCTCTTGCGTAAGATAGTGCTAGTTGCTGCTGCAGACTCTTTGATGTTCCTTCACCTCTTTTCTTTCTTCAGCCTTTCCCTCACCTAAAGGCTTTGATAGTTCTGTTACCCGGGAACGGGATTGCTGAGTCCTCTGTGGCTCACAGTTACTTCACACACCAGATGCAGGTCCAGCCGTGAGCTATCCAGGAGATGGCACCGAGCTGGATTGGGAGTACGACGAGGAGCGTAGTCGTTACTACGTGCGCTACCCGGACGATCAGTAGTGGAGACTCTTACTAGGATTCGATCCGCCTGTGGTTGTTTTATTTATCTGAGTTTGGTACTTTGACATTTGGTTTTTGCCCTTAGAGGGTTGTAGTGATCTTATTGAATGATGTTTGAGACTTGTACTGTTATTCTGTGACGTGGCGATTGTAAGCCGACTATTTTAAGTTTACCATCCCTCTTTTACATGAGTTGTGCAAAGATTACCAAACTTGAGATCATTCTAGGATGGACTTATGCCTTTAAGTCGGGCCTCGACCCGTAGGAGGTATAACTCCATCCTGGGCATTACAAGTTGGTAATCAGAGCCTTCTCCGACCTAGGAGCCCCCACTGTTTGATCGAACCGTTGACGGTTGAGTCTAGGCACACACTGAAAACTTTTTGAGTCATATATTATATCGGAGAGTAGGATTCTTTGCTTCCCATCCCTTTTCTCTCTGGTGAGGACTCCTGACGTCTACTCTTGTCTCTCCTATCTTCAAAATTTGCACAAAATTTTTTTTAGGAATCCCGCGAGTATTCTGGGATTGTTTCGATGTTCTTGTGACAAGGATATTGTTCTCGATGCCTCCTGTTACCGAGGAGTTGAGCTTCGGGGTATCATTGTAACAAGCATATCGCGACAGTACTAAATACTTAAGACGGCCGACATCGAAAATCTCCCCTATACGGCCAGTGGCACGATAACCCCGACATCACCCAGTACTGGGGAGGTAGTTCGGGAGTATTGCCATAGCTTGTTATAGTGGATGCTTTTCGAAGGTCCGAGGTACACAGTTTCCGAGAAAGACTGGTTATGTGTTGAAGGATGGATACACCTGGATGTAGGTTAGAGTTGATTGCGCGGTGCTTCCCGTGTATCCCCAACACCTGATTGCATAACTGGAATCTTTCGGAAAGCTATAGGTGGGTTTTATCCAGTAGATCGTAGGCATTCTTCCAACGAATGCAGGTTAGTGAGTTCGGGGTTCGACATGGAGTGAAGAGGTTATATGACCGAGGTTACTATCAGGAGTTGCATCTTAAAGGGTCCTTGGCTATGCTGATCCGGGGATTGCAAAACCTTTTCGTAACGCGTTCATATGCTTTCAGCACAAAGATGTTAGAACGAAACTCCTCTCTTGTGTTTGTTCCGTCTGTACCTTGTTGTTTTATTTATTTTATCCTTTTGATCCCTATGTGGCTTCTCGTGAAGACTGATGTTATCATTTAACTAAGAATATCATTCGTTCCTCTTGTTCGGATGATTTCATTCGTTCTTATTGTTCGAATGATTATTGTGAAGACTTGTTGCAATTCATTCCATTGATTCAGCTTATTCCTTTTGTCAATCTATTGCTGATTCGTGGTCATCTCTTACAGGATGGCTCCGAAAAGGGTTCCGAATGCCAACCCAGAGGGTGAAGAGGTTCCGGAACGTCCTCCTTCACCTCCTCCTCCGCCTGAGGCTTGGAGAGCAATTATGCAGACTACTGCTCAGAACACTCAGTTGATGATGCAGATGATGCAGATGATGCAAGCTAATCAAGTTAATCAAGCTAATCAGGGCATTCCAATGAACCAAGGCAACTTCTTCCAGCAGCACCATGCTACCCTCAACCAGTTCTTGGCCAACAATCCTAAAGCTTTCAGTTACTGTGTCGACCCTCTTGATGCTGAGGATTGGCTGACCGATATCAAGAAGCATTTTGAGTGCAGTAACGTGAAAGAAGATGACTATGTGAAGTTTGCAGCCTTCCAACTGAAAGATCAAGCAGCTGACTGGTGGCAGCAGTATAAAGACTCAAGGCCGGGTCAAGTGATCTCGTGGGAGAACTTCTGCAGGGATTTCCGCTCGCATCACATTCCTACAAGTGTTATTGAGGGTATGCGTGAGCAATTCCGCAACCTCAAGCAGGGCTCCATGACAGTCTATCAGTATAATGTCAAGTTCCAAAACCTCGCTCGTTATGCAAAGCAAGACATACCTGATGCAAAGAGCAAAATCTATCAGTTCCGTGGAGGTCTCAAAGATGAACTTCAGCTTGCTCTCACTCTGTTCGAGCCAGACGAATTCGATAAGTTCTATAATATGGCTTTGAAACAAGAAGCAGCTCAGCTTAAGATGGAGGCTTCTAAGAAGAGAATTCGAGATGCTGTTCACTCTACCTCTTCGTCTCAGTTGGCTGCGAAACAACAGAAATTCTGGCTTCCTCCTCCTCCAATGATTCGAGCTCCATTCAACAACTCCAGCAACTTCAACAACTCCAACAACAAGAACTCTAGTGGCCGTGGTTTCTCCCACCCACCCAACCCAAGCAACCAGTCGAAGAAGCAGTTTCAGTCTCAAGGCTCTAAGTCCAGTGGCTCTCAGTTCCGTCCTCTCTCTGAAGTGGTGTGCAACAAGTGTGGCCAGAAGGGTCATTATGCCAACAGATGTCCGAATCCGAAGCGCCTTCCACCTCCTCCTCCTATGAGTTCAGCTATTGTCAAGCATGATCCAAAGTCTGCAAGGGTCAATCTGATGAATGCAGCACAAGCAGAGGCTTCTTCTGATGTCATTCTGGGTAATCTCTCGGTGAACTCTTTTCCAGCTAAAGTATTGTTTGATTCGGGTGCATCTTTGTCCTTCATCTCAAAACCTTTTGTTGCTAAGCATGAATTGGTTTCGGAGAGGATTCATAGACCTTTGAAGATTATTTCTCCGGGTTTGCAAATGACTTCCAACACAGTTGTTCCGGATATTTCTATTCGCATGGGTGATTATCGATTTTTGGCTTCTCCGGTGGTTCTTGGTCATTCTGATATTGACCTCATTCTCGGAATGGATTGGCTTTCTCAGCACGATGCTCACATTGATTGTGCTCAAAAGGAAGTCAAGTTGACTCATTCGGATGATGATGTGATTATCTTCGCCTCCAGGGATAATACTATTCGGCTTTTCTCTCTTAATGATAAGGGTGAAATTAATGCCATAGAGCAAATTCCAGTGGTGAATGAATATCAAGACGTCTTTCCAGAAGAGCTTCCAGGCATGCCTCCACACCGTCAGGTGGAGTTTGTCATTGAACTCGAGCCGGGCACCGAACCTGTCTGTCGGCGTCCTTACAAGCTCTCTTCAGATGAATTGAAGGAATTGAAGAAACAGTTGGATGAACAGGAGCGTATGGGTCTCATCAGACCGAGTACATCTCCGTGGGGATGTGGTGTCTTATTTGTCAAGAAGAAAGATGGCACGGAGCGTCTCTGTGTTGACTACCGGCCACTGAACAAGAAGACGATTAAGAACAAGTATCCGCTCCCCAACATCAATGAACTCTTTGAGCAGCTCAAAGGAGCTAAAGTATTCTCTAAGCTTGACCTCCGAATGGGCTACCATCAAATTCGCATTCGCGAGGAAGACATTCCCAAGACGGCGTTCAGAACGAGCTACGGTTCATATGAGTATACCGTCATGTCCTTCGGCCTCGCCAATGCTCCTCCTACCTTCTCAAGGATGATGCATTACATCTTCAACCCCTATACAGGCGAGTTTGTGCTAGTGTATCTGGACGATATTTTGGTGTTTTCCAAGAATGAAGAAGATCACGAAAAGCACTTGCGTCTGGTTCTTGATCGACTCCGAGAGCACAAATTCTATGCCAAGTTCTCAAAGTGCGAGTTTTGGCTCGATAAGGTTCTCTACCTGGGCCACATTATCTCAGCTGACGGTATTGCGGTTAATCCCGAGAAAGTTGAAGCAATTGTCAACTGGGAAGCTCCTCAGAACGTCAAGCAGCTTCGCAGTTTTCTGGGTCTTGCCAGCTATTGCAGAAGGTTTGTGGAGAACTTCTCCAAGATTGCCAAGCCTCTTTCCAACCTCCTCCAGAAGAATGTCAAATACTTTTGGTCTCCCGATTGTGAAGTGGCTTTCAAAACCCTCAAAGAGAAGCTTGTCTCAGCTCCAGTTCTGATTCCTCCTGATGAATCCAAGCCCTATGAAGTGTTCTGTGACGCTTCTCTTCAAGGCCTTGGTGGTGTGCTTATGCAAGAGAAGAGAATTGTGGCATACACTTCACGTCAGCTCAAGCCAGCTGAGAAGAACTATCCGACACATGATCTCGAGCTAGCAGCTGTGGTACATGCTCTGATTACGTGGAGACATCTGTTGTTGGGCAGAAAGGTCGACATCTTCACTGATCACAAGAGCTTGAAGTACATCTTCACACAGCCGCATCTGAACCTCCGCCAGACTCGTTGGGTCGAGATGATCCAAGAGTACAACCCCAGCATTGAGTACACTCCAGGCAAGGCGAATGTGATTGCAGATGCTTTGAGCAGAAAGGCATATTGCAACAGCCTTCTTATCAAGCCACACCAGCCTGAGCTTTGTGAAGCTTTCAGGAAGCTCAACCTTCAGGTTGTTCCGCAGGGTTTTCTTGCTAATCTCCAGATTGCTCCTACCTTGGAAGATCAAGTCCGTGAGGCTCAGCTCAGTGATACCATGGTGAAGAAGGTGAAACATGGGATTGCAAAGGGCACTCCAAAATATAAGTGCTTCCGTGTTGATGAGAGAGATACCTTGTTCTTTGAGGACAGACTCGTTGTTCCCAAAGGTGATCTCAGGAAGCTCATAATGGAAGAAGCTCATGACTCTCTCCTTTCCATTCATCCTGGCAGTTCCAAGATGTACCAAGACCTCAAGCAATCTTACTGGTGGACACGCATGAAAAGGGAAATTGCCCAATTCGTGAATGAATGTGATGTATGCAGAAGAGTGAAAGCAGAACATCAACGTCCAGCCGGTCTTCTCCAACCTCTTCCTATTCCTGAGTGGAAGTTCGACCACATTGAAATGGACTTCGTCACTGGCTTTCCTAAATCCAAGCGAGGCAATGATGCTATCCTTGTGGTGATTGACAAGCTTACCAAAGTTGCTCACTTTCTTCCAGTCAAAGAATCAATCAATGCAGCTCAACTTGCAGAGTTGTACACTTCCAGAATTGTGTCCCTACATGGCATTCCTCAAGTGATATCCTCAGACCGTGGCAGCTTGTTCACATCAAAGTTCTGGGACTCCTTTCAGTCCGCCATGGGCACGAAGATCAGGTTCAGCACTGCCTTTCACCCTCAGACTAGTGGTCAAGTCGAGCGTGTGAATCAGATCCTTGAAGATATGCTCAGAGCCTGTGTCATCTCCTTCGGCATGAAATGGGAGGACTGTCTTCCATTTGCAGAATTCTCTTACAACAACAGCTTTCAAGCAAGTGCAGGCAAAGCACCGTTTGAAATTCTCTATGGCAGAAAGTGCCGTACCCCTCTCAACTGGTCTGAAACAGGCGAACGCCAACTTCTTGGCAATGATTTGATCTCTGAAGCCGAAGAAATGTGCAAAGTCATACGTGAGAATCTCAAGGCCGCTCAGTCGCGTCAGAAGAGTTACTATGATGGAAAGCATCGTGATTTGGCTTTCGACATCGGTGATCATGTCTATCTCCGAGTTTCTCCGATGAAAGGAACCCAGAGGTTCGGTATCAAAGGAAAGCTTGCTCCTAGATACGTCGGGCCTTTCAAAATTCTTGGCAAAAGAGGCGATCTAGCCTATCAGCTCGAGCTCCCTTCCAACTTTGCAAATGTTCATGATGTCTTCCATGTGTCTCAGCTTCGCAAATGCTTCAAGGCACCTGAGCGAATGATTCCGTTTGAGGAGATTGATCTTCAACAAGACCTTTCCTACCGAGAGCATCCAGTTGCAATTCTCGAAGAAACCGAACGCAAGACTCGCAACAAGACCATCAAGTTTCTGAAAGTCAAGTGGTCACATCACACAGACCGAGAAGCTACCTGGGAACGAGAAGATCATCTTCGTTCCGAGTACCCTTCCTTTTTCCAGTCCTAGATCTCGGGACGAGATCTTTTTGTAGCAGAGGAGAGTTTGTAATGCCCCGGATGTAATACTTTCCCTTTTGGGCTTATAATAAATCTCCGGCTTCATCTATTTCCATTTCGGGTTCTTTGTCTTTCGGGTTTTCGTCGTTTTGTTGTGTGAGTGTGTGGCATTCATTCATATCATGTAGACATGTGCATTGCATTTTGTTTGTGTTGTGGGTTGCATCCGGTTCGTGGCGTTTCTTCCCGTTGTCCGTTTCGTGTTCCGGAGCTCCCTCACGTGTTCGTGACGTCCCGTAGGCCTTCTTTGTTGTTCGGGCGTTTTTCGTTACCGGTGTGCCGCGAGGTTGTGTTGTGTGTTGTTGTTTTGTTGTGTGCAACCTGCCTCTCAAATCTCGTCTCGTTTGGACTCCGTTGACTTTCCCCTCCGTTGTCCGTGTGGGTCCGAAGTGCCCTTACTTCGTGTCCCGGAAATACCCCTGTTGTTTTCTTTTATCTCCGTCTAGTCCTTTTAAAATCATCCCCGCGATCGGATCCGTTGGATCCAGATCGGAGGGCTCCTAAACACCCTAGTCTCCTAACCCTAGTCTAAAGACTGCTATATAATAGACCCTAGTCTATTGTGGTTTTCCCCTTCTTCTTCCCCTCTCCACCATTTCGTTTTTTTTCCTTTTTCGTTCAGATCCAAAACCAGATCCCGAAGGATCCCGAGGAACCAGGCTCTCCGGCCAGTCCCTCGACCGACCGCGCCGGCCTCGACCGAAGTCAACGCGCCAGGCTCACCGCTCGCTCGGCGCCTGACCGACCAGGCCGATCTCTGCCTCGCCTGTTTTCCCTTCGCGCCGTGCGCCTGCCTCGCACTCGGGCCGGGCCCGTACGCCGTTTTCCTCCTCGTCGCCAGTCCCAGCGTGCGGGACCACTTCACCGCGGGGGCGCCGAACCAGGCCGACCGGCCCACCTCCCCGAGGCCGCGCCGTCCGCCCCTGTTTCCGCTTCGCCCCGAGGCCGCCGGGTGGGCCACTCGCCGCCGCACCGCCCCACGGGCTCCTTCGCCGCCCAGCCCCGGGTGGGCCGCTCCGCTTCCAGGCCCAGAGAGCCAGCCGACGGGCCTCGCCTCCTTCCTCCTCTGTCGGCCGCGGTGGGCCGCCGCCGCTGCGCCCCCGTGGGCCGCCGCCTCACCTCCAGCCGACCGGGCCGCACTGTTCCTCGCGGATCCGCAGCCGTCGGCCCAATACTGTTCATCGGATCTCCAGATCTGATCTGAGGTTTATTTCGAAAAACCCTAAGTCCCTGATCTGTTAACTGAGAATGCTATCTTTGACCTGCTGTAACTTTTACTGTGGTGCTCCGTTTTGCGCGTGTAGCATGTCCAGATGTTCGTGGAGTTGTCCTCTACGTTTTACCTGTGGTAGTCATGCATGTTAGAGATCATCTAGGGCCTTGTTTTGCTGTTGCAAGAGTGTATGATGATATAAACTGCTGCTATGTGTTATTTTTGTGCCACCTTTGACATGTGATATCTTTTAGCTCGTTTGTCCAAACGAAGCAAGTGACATGTCCACGTGTTCGTCTTGACACGAACTACGTGTTGTGTGTGATAGGTTGCATGGTAGATGTATTGTTTCCTTGTTATCATCGTTGCAAGATGCCATGTTCAAATGTTGTGTTTTCACTTGTTATGAAATGCCATGTTGTTGAGCTTGTTGCAATCGGTGTGTTCATCACATTGATGCATGCTTGTGTGTTTCGGGATCACCGTCATATGTATTTTGATGAGGTGCTTACCCTTTGCCATGTTTAGTTTCGAGGTGTCTTAAACATGCTCTTTTTGTTGCTATGATGATGTTGCTGTTTTGGGACTTCGTGAAATTTCACTAAGTCTGAGATCTGTAACGTTCCGATGCCATGTTCGTGTGATGTTGTAGGACAAAGCATGATAGTTTTGGGGTGGATTTTGTTTGTTCCATGAAGTATATATTGTTGTCTTTCCATCCATGTCCTCACATGTCCATTTGAGTGGCTGTAGCATGTTTATCTTTTGCTCCAAACTTTCAATAAAATTCTGCTGCCAGAATTTTATTTCAAAGTTCAATATGTCCAAGGTCATTGCTAATGATCCGTGACTCCGTTTGGGGTGCACTTTGGACCTAGTTGCTGTACATTATATCTAGTTTATGTTCAAGTCCTTTGCCATGCCTTTTGGGTGCTGTAGATTATTTATTTTGTGCTCCCAAGATGCTATGTTGCTGTAATGTGCAGTTTTCGCTCAAATCTTGTTTCGGGCATAACTTTTAGCCCGTAACTCCGATTTCAGCGATCTTTATATCAAACTTGGGTGTTTTTCTGTGTAGATTAATAATATCAGGTTGTTATCTTGTTTTGAGGTGTTTTGCTTGAGTGATGTTTTCCGTGCTCCATGTGCTTCACTAGTGCATCCATCATGCATACATGTTTTTCGAGTGCGCATTGCATTGTGTTGATTGGTGCTGGTGTGTTTGTCTTGTTTAGACCCGGAAGTTGAGCACGAGTTTTCCAACGAGGTTGAGCACGAGGTTTCCAACGAGTTTGAGCAAGAGGACCCTTCTTTTGATCCGAACTTCTTCTCTTCAGGCAAGATGACCGAACCCCGATAACATTACTATCTTTGTCTATTGCTAGTAGTCTCGATCTATAGTTTTGCCTCGATGCCCATGTTCTTCTTGTCAGCCTCCTACTTGTAACCAAATGCCATGTTTAACCACCCTACCTATGCAAACCGTTGCTTGGCTAAGTACGCTTCGCTCAGCCCTTCTTATAGCGTTGCTAGTTGCAGGTGAAGTGAAGATGCTTGCTTCATGTTGAAGTTTGGTTGGGTTATATCACACTATATAAATGCTTTAATTGAAATCACCTATATATTGGCAAGGGTGGAAGGCTAAGCCTTTTGCTTGGTGTTTTGTTCCACTCATGCCGTTAGGATCCGTATAAGCCGGTTTTATGTTCCTTGATTATGCGTTCCTAACACGGTTGGGGTGTATGGGACCCCCTCGATAAACCGCTATGTGCTAAGTCTTTTCCAGCAAGTCCCAACCTTGGTACTATTTGCATAAACAACTAAAACCTTTCCGAGGGAGTAATTAACCCGAGGCTTAATTAATTCAACCCCCTGGGCCAGTGCTCGACTTGAGTGTTGGTCCAAACCAGAGTCACTTGCGGATACTACCCAGTTCGCTGGGGTCTTTGGTATCTGTACGTAGCGCTCATCCGGACGTGTCCTGAGACCTAGATACGCGCGGCTACTATCAGGGTGTCGACACGCCGGGAGGATTTGCTGGATTAGCCTTACCTTAGTTCGGTTTAACGTGAGCAGGGATTCCGAGGATACTCGGGTCTTCCCACTTTGGAGTTGCGACTCCGCGGATCGTGGGCTTGTAATGGGTCAAGTTGGAACACCCCTGCAGGGTTTGAACTTTCGAAAGCCGTGCCCGCGGTTATGTGGCAGATGGGAGCTTGTTAATTCCGGTTGTAGATAACTTGACACATTGATACTAATGCACTACCAGCGTGAGTTCCGTGACTGTCAATTTCCGAATAGGGATTCGGAAGTTGAACACGGAGGGGTTATGTTTGTGAGCTTGTAGCTAGGATCACTTAGTGATCACTTCTCGCTTTGCCTTCTCTTCTCGCTCTCTCTTGCGTAAGATAGTGCTAGTTGCTGCTGCAGACTCTTTGATGTTCCTTCACCTCTTTTCTTTCTTCAGCCTTTCCCTCACCTAAAGGCTTTGATAGTTCTGTTACCCGGGAACGGGATTGCTGAGTCCTCTGTGGCTCACAGTTACTTCACACACCAGATGCAGGTCCAGCCGTGAGCTATCCAGGAGATGGCACCGAGCTGGATTGGGAGTACGACGAGGAGCGTAGTCGTTACTACGTGCGCTACCCGGACGATCAGTAGTGGAGACTCTTACTAGGATTCGATCCGCCTGTGGTTGTTTTATTTATCTGAGTTTGGTACTTTGACATTTGGTTTTTGCCCTTAGAGGGTTGTAGTGATCTTATTGAATGATGTTTGAGACTTGTACTGTTATTCTGTGACGTGGCGATTGTAAGCCGACTATTTTAAGTTTACCATCCCTCTTTTACATGAGTTGTGCAAAGATTACCAAACTTGAGATCATTCTAGGATGGACTTATGCCTTTAAGTCGGGCCTCGACCCGTAGGAGGTATAACTCCATCCTGGGCATTACATAGAGTGTTCTAGCAATTCCTATGCCATATTTAACTCTCTCCAATAGGTGTGTCCAGCAAGGATAATTGTGGCAAACTAACAAGAAAGCTCTCAAATTATACAAGATGCTCCAAGTAAAACACATATCATGTGGTGAATAAAAATATAGCTTCGAGTATAGTTACCGATAGATGAAGACGAAAGAGGGGATGCCTTCCCGGGGCATCCCCAAGCTTAGACTTTTGGTTGTCCTTGAATTTTACCTTGGGGTGCCTTGGGCATCCCCAAGGTTAGGCTCTTGCCACTCTTTGTTCCATAGTCCATCAAAGCAATACTCAAAACTTGAAAACTTCACAACACAAAACTTAGACAAAAATCTCGTGAGCTCCGTTAGTATAATAAAGCAAACCACTACTCAAAGGTACTACAATGAATTCATTCTTTGTTTATATTGGTGTTAAACCTACTGTATTCCAACTTCTCTGTGGTTCATACTTCCCAATACTACTCATAGATGCATTGAAATAAGCAAACAACACACGAAAAACAGAATCTGTCAAAAACAGAACAGTCTGTAGTAATCTGCAGTTTTCGCATACTTCTGTAACTCCAAAAAAATGAAATAAATTAGTAAACGTGAGGAATTTGTCTATTAATCATCTGAAAAAAGAATCAACTAAATAGCACGCTCCAGTAGAAGCTGGTGACCATTCTTGCGATCGCTAACGATTCTGTTTTTCACAGCAAGATCATATAAACTTCACACAAGTCTTCCCAAAGGTTCTACTTGGCACAAACACTAAACAAAACACAAAACCACATCTAAACAGAAGCTAGACAGAATATTTATTCCTAAACAGAAGCAAAAACAAAAAAAAAATTGGGTTGGCTCCCAACAAGCGTTATCGTTTTACGCCCCTAGCTAGGCACAATACACGGATAGATTTAGGGAATGCCATAATGATACGATATATCGTGAAAACTCATCTCATATTCCCTACGTTTAGTAGCAAGTTTCCTTTGTGGCAAGCAAAAGTAATCAAAAGGGCTAAATTTAATGGGACTAAAGTCCCCCATATCAAGCTTAGGAGGAATAGGTTCCTCTTTTGGCCCTTTGTAGTGAACAACCAATTCATCATTATAGGCGTTCTTTTGGCAAGAGGTCATGAGCCTTCGCTCAAGGGAGAAGCCTAACCCATTGTTTTGAATAGCAAAATCATCATTCAACTCAGAAATTCTATCAACCAAGACATCAGTAGGAACCTTTTTTCTAAGGTTTTCATTTAAAGCAACATGATCAAGAGATCGCAACCGCATTACGTCTTCTTGATTAAATAAGAAAGCCTCTATGGGAGGTTGGCCGGCATCTACTCCGTAATGAGCAAAGATTTCTTTGGCCTCTTTCATGATAAATCTAAATTCATGAGCCAAAAAGATAGTAGTTGCACGCTTAACATAAGAATGCTCAATATTGGAAAACTCCAAAAAGATTCTCTGAATATAGGGATGCATATGGATAAATTGTCTTTCAATTTCAACTATAAGCATAGATACAACATCCGCAAGGCTACTAGTTTTGTGAAGAATAGAGCCACCCATAGTGGGCAAAGCACCGGCACAAGTAAAGAAGTCTTGAAGAACTCCTTTTCCAATGATATTACCACTACCAACCCGGAACTTCGTAATATGTAAAGTGGTAGTTTCATCCGGTGGTCAACATAGACGTTGCCCTCAACATTACTACCCTTCTCGAAAAAATCTTCCCCCATCTCAGACATGAGGGCAAGCGAAAGATAAACACACGGCAGAAGAAGGGCAAATAAAACGGCAAGGGTGAAGTGGGGGAGAGGAAAACGAGCGGCAAATAAATGTAATGCGAAGGATAAGGGTTTGTGATAGGTACTTGGTATATGACTTTTGCGTAAGCCTCCCCGGCAACGGCGCCAGAAATTCTTCTTGCTACTTCTCGAGTTTGCGTTGTATTCCCTAGAAGAGGAAAGGGAGATGTAGCACAGTAGCGTAAGTATTTCCCTCAGTTTTTGAGAACCAAGGTATCAATCCAGTAGGAGACCACGCGCGAGTCCCTCGCACCTGCACAAACAAATAAGAACTTCACAGCCAACATGATAAGGGGTTGTCAATCCCTTTACGGTCACTTACGAAAGTGAGATCTGATAGAGATGATAGTTTGATATTTTTGGTATTTTTGATTATAAGAACAGAAGGTAAAAGCGGAAAAGTGAAGTAGATTGTAGATTGATATGTTGAGAATAGACCCGGGGGCCATAGTGTTCTCTAGTGGCTTCTCTCATGATAGCGATATTCTACGGCGGGTAAACAAATTACTGTCGAGCAATTGATAGAAAAGCAAATAATTATGAGACTATCTAGGCATCACGTCCGAGACAAGTAGACCGAAATGATTCTCCATCTACTACTATTACTCCACACATCGACCGTTATCCAGCATGCATCTAGTGTATTAAGCTCATAAGAACAGAGTAACGCCTTAAGCAAGATGACATGATGTAGAGGGATAAACTCAAACATAGTGATATAAACCCCATCTTTTTATCCTCGATGGGAACGATACAATACGTGCCTTGTTGCCCCTACTGTCACCGGGAAAGGACACCACAAGATTGAACCCAAAGCCAAGCACTTCTCCCATTGCAAGAACTATAGATTTAGTAGGCCAAACCAAACCAATAATTCGTAGAGACTTGCAAGGATATTATAATCATACATAAAGAGTTCAGAGAAGAACCAAATATTTCTCATAGATAATCTTGATCACAAACCCACAATTCATCGGATCTCGACAAACACACCGCAAAAAGAGATAACATCGAATAGATCTCCTCGAAGACCGAGGAGAACTTTGTATTGAGATCCAAAGAGAGATAAGAAGCCATCTAGATACTAGCTATGGACCCGAAGGTCTATGGTAGACTACTCACAACTCATGGTGAGGCGATGATGATGATGTAGAAGCACTCCATGGAAGATCCCCCCTCCGGCGGAGCTCCGGAACAGGCGCCAAGATGGGATCTCAAGGGAACAGAAGGTTGCAGTGGTGGAACTAGGGTTTTCTCTGTTGTTTTGATTGTTTCGGGATACATAGGTATATATAGGAGGAAGGAGGGCACCGGGGGCCAGACGTGGGGCCCACAAGGCAGGGGGCGCGCCCTATAGGGGGGGACGCCCCCACCCTCGCGGGCACCACGTGTGCCCTACTCCGTGGTTCTCAAGCTCCCGTGCGTATGTTGCTCCAAAAATATTTTTCAGAAGTTTCATTCTGTTTGGACTCCGTTTGATATTCCTCTTCTGTAAAACCCTAAAATAGGCAAAAAAACAGCAATCTGGACTGGGCCTTTGGGTTAGTAGGTTAGTCCCAAAAATAATGTAAAAGTGTATAACAAAGCCCATTAAACATCCAAAACATCATAAATAATTGCATGGAACAATAAAAAATTATAGATACGTTGGAGACGTATCAGGCGCGCCCAAGGGGGCAATCCTACTCCTACTAGGAGTAGGACCCCCCCTTTCCTAGTCCAACTAGGAGAAGAAGGAAGGGATGGAGAGAAGCGAAGGAAGAAGGGGTCGCCGCACCTCCCCCTAGTCCAATTCAGACTAGGCCCATGGGGGGGCGCGCAGCCACCCCTTGGCTGCCTTCCTCTCTCTCCCCTAAAGCCCAATAAGGCCCATTACTTCCCCGGTGGTTCTGATAACCCTTTCGGCACTCCAATATTTATCTGGTGACCCCTCGAAACTCATCCGATGTCCGAATAATATCATCCAATCTATCATTCTTTATGTCTCGGCCATTTCGAGACTCCTCGTCATGTCTGTGATCTCATCCGGGACTCCGAACAACCTTCGGTACATCAAAACACATAAACTCATAATACTGAATGTCATCGAACGTTAAGCGTGCGGACCCTATGGGTTCGAGAACTATGTAGACATGACCAAGACACATCTCCAGTAAGTAACCAATAGCGGAACCTGGATGTTCATATTGGCTCCTACATATTCTACGAAGATCTTTATCGGTCAAACCGCATAACAGCATACGTTGTTCCCTTTGTCATCGGTATGTTACTTGCCCGAGATTTGATCGTTGGTATCACCATACCTAGTTCAATCTCATTACTAGCAAGTCTCTTTACTCATTCCGTAATACATCATCTCGTGTCTAACTCATTAGTCATTTGCTTGCAAGGCTTATTATGATGTGTATTACCGAGAGGGCCCGGAGATACCTCTCCGACACCCAACGTGACAAATCCTAATCTTGATCTATGCCAACACCACAAACACTTTCAGAAACACCTGTAGAGCATATTTATAATCACCCAGTTACGTTGTGGCATTTGATAGCACACAAGGTGTTCCTCTGGTATTCGGGAGTTGCATAATCTCATAGTTAGAGGAACATGTATAAGTCATGAAGAAAGCAATAGCAATAAAACTAAACGATCATAGTGCTAAGCTAACGGATGGGTCTTGTCCATCACATCATTCTCCTAATTATGTGATCCCGTTGATCAAAAGACAACACATTTCTATGTTAGGAAACACAACCATGTTTGATTAACGAGCTCGTCTAGTAGAGGCATACTAGGGACACTCTATTTTGTCTATGTATTCACACATGTATCAAGTATCCGGTTAATACAATTCTAGCATGAATAAAAGACATTTATCATGATATACAAGGAAATATAAATAACAACTTTATTATTGTCTCTAGGGAATATTTCCTTCACTATCGGGGTTTTGGGGCGATATATGCCAACGGATGGCTTATCATGCATGGGGTCAATAGAACGTCACCGGGCCCTGGAAGCGGGATGAGGCGAAACTTAGGATGCCTACAGATCTTACCCAGGTTCGGGGCTCTCCAAGGAGATAACACCCCTAGTCCTGCTCTGCGGGGACTCCACATCATGACTGATGTCACTATGGTGGCTACAAGGTTGCTCCTCGAGTTGTGCGGTCTAAGGGAGGAAGATGAACAAGGCTAGCTCACTTCCTACGCTCTAGGGATCCGGGATGGTTGCTAGGGTTTCTATCTCTCTCTCTATCTTCTTCTAAGAGTTCAATCTTTTCACCTTCCAACCCCTCCTCATGGAGGACCCTCGGGATTTATATAGGCCTACCCCAAGGGTACAATCGTAATCTCAACGGAGTGGCCCCCGTCTGTCAGCGTCTTGCGGTGTCGGCCTTGCCGCCTGTCTGCTGAGGCCCGCCGCGTGCGGGCCCACATGATTGCCTTTTACTGTAGACATGCTTCTGCTGACGACAGCCTCGTCAGGGGAGGAGTGGATACAGTGCAGCCGTCTCTTGTCGTACACTGCCGCCACGCCCTGTCTTGTCGTCTTGATGAGGTTCAGACCTCCAGGGCAGGATCCGCCGTCTGTTACCAGGCGGCCGCCTCCCCTGGCCGTCTGCCAGGGGTGGCTTGTCTATGACTTACCCACTGGCCGGTGGGGCCAGCTGCCTGCTGGCCCCGCCGTCTGCGGGTAGTGGGATCGTGGCTTCCTCTGACCGAAGCTTGGTCACAATCAGCATGGCTATAGTGACCCGCCGCTTAGGAGATATCCATAAGGTACACGTTCACTTTAGCCACGCCCTTATAGATTCTCTAAGGACGTATTCATCTGTAGACATGCCTCAGCTGCGTGGTGGCCCCCTAGCACGCATCCCGAGGGAGGAGCATGGCACCGTCTGCTAGCTGCTAGCTGTGGTGCCGCCGCCTGTTTGGGTCCCTGTTGTCTGCTGGTAGCCGGCTCCTAGGGCAAGCTAACCTAGGAGGTGGCCCGATGAGCAGACAACTAGGGGGTAGCACGCGGCCACAAATTGTCTTGAAATACAAAGGGTGGTCGCTGAGGACACCCATGGTCAATATCTCCGACAGTAGTCCCCGAAGCTGGTGGAACTCCGCGGCTGGTGCTGGAGGGCTGCGGGGTTCCAGCAGCTTCCCTCCTTAGGCAGGATCAGCGTCCTTCGTCTGTCTTCCGCAGGGATCCGTCTGCTGGCAGCCGGACCTGCGTTGAGGGGGCCGGCATCTGGCAGCCGAATCTCTGTCTTCAAATCTTCGGGGGGAAGGCACCGCCTGGTCGGCAGGAAGTCGCGCAGGCCTGCCGACCGTTGGCGGCTCCCCATGTGTCATTGCCCCGTCGCGTCAGCCTGCCAGCCCACGCGCATGACGGGACATAACAGTGGGCCGGGGCCCGCCACTACAGGGCCTCGGTCCTCGCGCGGATCTAGTGTGGCAGGGATAATCGATTGCCCTCCCACGCACATTTAATGCGCGTGGATTAGGCGAGTAAAAGGTGGGGGTCGTGCGGGGCGTGGAGCAGTTGATCCCACGCCTGCCCCCTCGGCTTCGCCGCCCCGAGCCAATAAGTAGGTCGGGGAGAGGAGTTGGCACCGTTCTTGCGCTCGCTCCTCCCCGCTTTCCTTCTTCTTCCTCGCTTCCGTCTGCTCCGCTCGCCAACACCGCAGCGAGCTGCCGCCTGAGCCATGGCCGCCGCAGCGTCGGCCCGCAACCACGGCCAGTGGGACGGCAGCGACGTCCTGGAGGAGCACATCGACATCCTCCGTCGGTCGCGGAAGCTGCCTCCTGCTGACAAGGTCGCCGTGTGACTAGCGCCGGCGACGGAGATCAGGTCGGCCCCACAGCTGGGCGAGCGGGTCGTCTTCCGCTCGCACTTCCCGTGCGGCTTCGGCCTCCCGGCGAGCGGCTTCTTCTGGTCCTTCTTGGAGTTCTTCAACATCCAGCCCCACCACCTCACGCCGAACAGTGGTAACGCTCTCTTCCTTCGTCGTCCTGTGCGAAGCGTACTTCGGCATCCTCCCCACCATGAAGTTGTGGACCGAGCTTTTTTACATGAAGCTCGGCACCGCAATCCAGAGCGTGGCCGCCCAGTGCGGGGGGTGCATTGCGGTGAAGCGCAGTGGATCAAGAAATTTCTTCCCGGCGCTGCAGCTCATGGCGTCGGTGAAACAGTGGCAGAAGACGTACTTCTACGTCTCCAACGTCGACCCCGACCAAGAGTTCACCTGCCTGGCGAACTAGGCGTCGGGTCTGCGTGCTGAGCCTCGCGACTCCTGGAGGACCCGGCCTACATCCCTCACGGCAGGCGCCTCCATCGCGATGCGGCGTCTCCGGGAGCTGAGGGACGGCGAGGGTCTGGTCTTCGCGGATCTGGTGCTCATGTTTGCGGAGCGCCGAGTCCTGCCGTTGCAGCGCCGCCCTCATCTGATCTGCGACATGAGCAGGCGCCGGGATCCCAGTTGGACATGCAGCAAGCCAATGTCATACACAGAGGTGGCTAACTTGGTGAACCACATCTCCAACTCCAAGGTCTCCAACTCCCGCTAGGCCTTTGGCAAGCCGACATACAGCCGCGACAACCAGCCGCCTGCAGTAAGTTCTTCAGCCCTCTCTTTTCTTTCTTTTCCGTCCGACTGCTGTAGCCGTCTGATCCTGATGTCTTCTTCAGATCTTCCGCGGCCAGCCGGCGCCGGGTTCTGGACAGCCAGGCCGCCCCTGGAACCATATCGCTCCTAGAGCGACACAAGCGACCCCGATCTTGGGGCCACCGCCATGGAGGAGGAAGAGGTGACAGGCGGCGGGGGCCAGCTATCGGGCGGCCTGCCAGAAGGCGGCGTCGAGAACTGGCCAGACGACGAGGAGGAGGAGGAGGAAGCACCCGTCCGCGGCAGCCAGCAGGCCGGGCCGTCTGGCACAGCTGGCGCCATGAAGCGGCGGTCCTCATCAGGGTCGTCTGGTGCCCCGCCCAAGAAACTCCGGCTGTCAACCGCCGCCACCAGGCGCCGGGAGGCGGCCGCTAGGGTGGTCGTGCCCAGGGTACCTAAGGCCAGGCCAGTCGTTTCCGGGTAAGTGTCTTGTATCCTTCTTCTGTTTGATGATGATCCTTCTCAGCCGTTCCCCTCTTGGCTGACTCCCCATTTTCTTCGGGATATCAACGCAGCGCACCACTCTCCCTTTTGCGGGCGCCAGTAGGCTCTATTGTGGGGGGCACGGATGCCCCCCTGCGCCCCCTCGCGTGGATCCAGTCGACGCGCTACGGGAGGCGACGGAGAGGAACGCTCGTGAGGCGCGCGAGGAGCGGGAGGCTGCAGACCGCGAGCGAGCGATGGCTGATGCCGCAGCCAGGGTGGAGGTCGAAACGGCGAAGAAGGCCCAGGCGGACGCCACCCGAGCCCGGGAGCAGGAAGCGGGCTCCCAATAGCCAGCGGGCGGCACCGTCCTCCCAGAGGCGGGCTCTCTGGAGCCGTCCGCCCAAGCGCCGGCTGCTGACGAGCAGCCGGCTCCACACAACGAGGGGGGCTACTACATCATCCTGGAGACGCAGGCGCCGCCCCCCGTGCCGCCTGCAAGGGCGCAGGGCAGCCGGCCTGTAGGGGCAGAGGTGCCGCCAGCTGAGGGCGTGCTGGTGACGGGCCCGCAGCCGGCCCTCCAGGCCCCAGCCCACCCGCGCCCTGCGAGGGCGGTCTCCGTGCCGCAGCAGGTGGAGGCTGGCGGTGCCAACTCGTCCACGCCGGAGAATGAGGCCACCAGCGCGTCGCCGTCAGGTTGGAGACCCGGAGGCGGCGGCGCGCTGATTGTCGCGTCGCGGGACGTCCTCGACCGCTTCAACTCCCTGGGCAACGTCGTGCAGACGGTGATGCAGGAGTTCGTGGCTGCGCGGTCCTCTGTTCGGGTACGTATGCTTCATGTTCTCTTGCTTTTATTCCTTCAATTTCTTGTGTGGGGGCGCGTTAGCGCACCCACTGGGTGTAGTCCCTGAGTTCCGAGCCGGCTTCTGAGCAGGCGGCTTGGAACTCCAAAGTGTGCATCGTGGGCTGATCTTGCGTCTTATTGCAGGACTACCACAACCTCCATGTGGCCTCCTACAACGCCCAACGCTAGGAGCTGGCGCAACTGCAGGCTGCCCTGGCAGACAGCCAAGGTGAGTGCTTCCCTTCTCCTCCTTGCGGGGGCGCGTCAGCACACGCGCTGGGTGTAGTCCCCGAGTTTCGAGTCGGCTGCTGAGCAGGTGGCTTGGAACTCCAAGGTTATCTTTTTTTGCTGCTGCTGACATTATTGTTCTTCTTCTTCTCTCGCGAGCGGTCGCAGCCAACCTCCGCAACCAGCTGGGCGAGGCCCAGTCGGAGCTAGCTGCCAAGGAGCGAGAGCGTGATTTCGCCGCTCAGAACTCCGACCGCCTGGCCAAGGAGCTGGCAGACCAGGCGGCGGCCCACAAGGTCGAGCTCGGGAAGATGTCGGACGCCGAGACGCTTCTTCGGGTAGAATGCGAGGTCGATCGCTTGAACTGGGTCGAGAAGGAGGCGGCTCTTCAAGACTGCTATGTAGCCATTGGAGACATGGTCCACGGTGAGAGGTCTGCCCTTTCTTCTTGTACTTGCCATTTGTTACAGCCGCCTTTCTTTTCTTCTGATTCTTCTTCTAGTTTTGGCAGAGTTCTTCCCGGGCTACTCTGTGGCCGCCACCCAGGCTATCGAGGCCGAGCGTGACGAGAGGCGCAAGGCGGGCCGGGTGATCGCACCTAACGCGCCCAGGACCCCAGCCGAGGAGCTTCTTGTTGTTCGGGTGCGCCTCCAGCCAGTCCACCGTGTACTTCCCCGTCTGCAGCGCGCTAGTGCCCAGGTGCTGGCCGCCCTCAGGCCAGGTGTGCCGGCACTCCACACTCCCAGTCGGACTGTCGACTGGCTGGAGGCAGCCGGCCACTGCTTCGAGGCCTGGAAGGGTTCCGCAGCGAGGGCTGGCATGCGGACCGCCCTGGAGTTTCTCAAGGGCTGGTACCCGGACCTGAGGCTCGAACAGCTAGAGACCATCTATGCGGAGGCTCGGCCTGAGTTGGCCGTGGTGCAAAAGGACCTCGTCCAACGTGTCGCCGCCCTTGCCGAGTAGGCCGACACCTCCGTCTTCATCCCAGAGTTGGATGACAGGGGCCATGTGGTGCCACCCAACAACTTCGGGCTGGACCTGGCGGCGTCGGAGAAGCCGGACGAGGAGATCGCCTCCAGTGATGAGGGCGAGGAGGAGGAAGGCAGCGACGTGGAGACCAGCTCCTAGGAGGCGGATCCGTCTACTAGGCACCAGCCTGACCGGTCCTCGACAAGCGGACCAGGTGTGGTGGCTCCGCGTGCTGCAGGAAGCGGCCAGGCCGAGACCCACCAGGAGGCCCCCTCGGAAGCCGGCTCCGTCGTGCCGCCCGCTCCGCATGCTGCGCCCTAAGCTTTTACTCTTGTATCTTTTGGTTCCTGTTTCTTTGTAAGACTTGGTGGGGTTAATCGGAACAATTCCACCAGCTAGGTGTATAAGTAAGCCGCTACTGCAAGGCGGCCCTTGAGGCCTATTTGATGTAAATATTCTTTTAATGCTGCATGGTTTTTATGCAATTGTGCCGAGTCCTGGGATTAGCCCCGCCCTTGGTTCCTT
Source organism: Secale cereale (assembly GCA_902687465.1). Taxonomy (NCBI): domain Eukaryota; kingdom Viridiplantae; phylum Streptophyta; class Magnoliopsida; order Poales; family Poaceae; genus Secale; species Secale cereale. The sequence continues at coordinate 428,777,914 of LR738713.1, read as the reverse complement.
AGGGCGATTTTCCTTTTGCTGTCTCCTTTAACTGTCGTCCTGCCAGCCAGACAGCCACTCTGTGGTTATGTGGTTGGGTCAAAAACTTGGTTGTTTTCAGGGTGGGCAAGTATCCCGCCCTTTGGAAGGTGGCGTGGCTAAGCCCAGAGCTGGCTGGCCGGCTGTGTGACAGCCGGCTATTCGTGTGAAGGGCCGGCTTGCCCTATGTCTGTTTTCCTTAGCCATTTTTCATGTGGGCACCACTTCTTGCCTTTGACTCCTGCCAGTCGGACAGCCGCGTTCTGCGAGTCTGTGACTGAAGGCGGGAGAGGGCTTGGATGCCATCACATTACTTGTCCGACTATTTTAAGGAGAAGTATTAAACATAGGACTAGGCGGCCAGTCCCCGGGCCGTCTGCTAGGCTCCGGTGCCGGACAAAGGAATGAACAATACTCATTCACAGGCATAATTCTTATCATATATATAAAGGGTTGGACAGTCCCTGAGAACTCCTCGGGGGTCCCATTGGTTCTCAAAATAAAATAGATAGCGCGACACATACTGTCTTTCAGCTATAAAAGCGACGAAGTAGATTTGCGTTCCATGGGCACTCCGACTCCTTGCCTGAGTCGTCTCTCTTGCGTGCTCTTGGCTTTTGGGCATCAATGAGGTAGTAGGCGTCATTGCCTAGTACCTTGCTGACGATGAACGGTCCTTCCCAAGGAGCCGTGAACTTGTGTTGGCCGGCTGTTCGTTGGATCAGCCGGAGCACAAGGTCTCCCTCGCGGAAGGAGCGTGGCTTGACTCGTCGGCTGTGATAGCGGTGGAGACCCTGCTGGTAAATGGTGGAGTGGCTGAGTGCTACCAGCCGGGCCTCCTCCAGCAGGTCTACACCATCTTCACGTGCTTCTTTGGATTCGGCTTCCGTATACATGGTGACGCGAGGTGAGTCGAACTCAACGTCTGTTGGGATGACGGCCTCGGCCCCATACACGAGGAAGAAAGGAGTGAAGCTGGTGGATTTGTTCGGAGTTGTTCTGAGGCTCCAGAGGATAGACGGTAACTCTTCAATCTAGCAGCCGGCTGATCGTTCCAAAGGTTCGACCAGCCGGGGCTGGATGCCAGACAGGATAAGGCCGTTGGCACGCTCAACTTGGCCGTTGGACTGTGGGTGTGCAACGGACGCTAGGTCCAGTCGGATGCCCTGTGTTGCACAGAAACGGGCAAGTGCGCCTTTGGCAAAATTTGTGCCGTTGTCAGTGATGATGCTGTGCGGTATGCCATACCGGACTGTGATGTCTGCGATGAATGTCACAGCAGTTGGGCCATTGAGTTTCTTGATTGGTTTTGCTTCGATCCACTTGGTGAATTTGTCCACTGCAACGAGTAAATGTGTCAAGCCACCTCTGGCTGTCTTGAAGGGGCCCGCCATATCCATCCCCTAGACAGCAAATGGCCAAGTGATCGGAATGGTCTTGTGTGCAGAAGCCGGCAAATGTTGCTTGGAACTGAAGCGCTGGCAGCCGCTGCACTTTTTTACCAAATCTTTGGCGTCGTCCAAAGCAGTCGGCCAGAATAAACCATGGCGGAAGGCTTTGGCGACGAGGGATCTTGAGGCCGCATGATGGCCACATTCCCCTTGGTGAATGTCCTTCAGGATAGCCATACCCTTTTCTGCTTCTACGCAGCGCTGGAAGACACCCGTTGCACTTCTTCTGACAAGCTCTTTGTTGACTATGGTGTATGCTGAAGCTCGGCGTTGAACCTGTCGTGCCAAGGTTTCTTATGCTGTCGGCTCTCCTCTAAGCAGGAAGGTGAGGATTGGCTGTGCCCAAGACGGCGCTGAGACTCCTGTTGCTTCTGCCAGAGAGACCAGGGTGGTTGGGCTGGGAGGCGGAGGGCTGGGCTGAGCCGTGTGCTGTGCTTCTGAAGTCCCCGAGCCGTCTGCTGGAGCCGGTGCCCCCTGGCCGTCTGCTGGGGCTGGCGCCTCTTGGCCGCTTGCTGGAGCAGTCCTCGAGCCAGGAACTGGCGTAGCTACTAGTGGAACGTCTGCTGAGGTTGGAGTATCGAGGCCGCCTGCTGGAGCAGTCTCTGGGCTAGCTGCTGAAGTTGCCGGGCCGGCTGCTCCAGGATTGGCTGGTATGAAGATTGACTCCGACTCTTGTGAAGGCTTGATAGACGGCTTGCGCAGGCATTGAAGAGACACGCCGGCTGGTATTGCTTGGCGGGTGGAGCCGATTTGTGCCAAAGTGTCGGCTTGCACGTTGTCGGCTCGTGGTACGTGGAGGAACTCGCAGCCATCAACGTGTCCGCCGATCTGCTGGACAAGGAAACGATAGCTTGCAATGTTTGCGTCTTTGGCATCCCAATCCCCAGATGACTGCTGGACAACCAAGTCTGAGTCACCATAGCACAGCACTTGGAGGATACCAATCTCTTTGGCCATCCGGAGCCCGTGGATAAGTGCCTCATACTCGGCCACGTTGTTAGAGGCGGCGAAGTGGATCTGCAGGGTGTACTTGAGCTTGTCGCCCTTGGGGGAGGTGAGGACGACGCCGGCTCCCAAGCCAGTACGCATCTTTGACCCGTCAAAGTGCATCCGCCAATGGGTTGAGTCTGGAACAGGCGGCAGATACTGGGTTTCGGCCCAGTCGACGAGGAAGTCGGCCAATGCTTGCGACTTGATGGTGGTGCGCGGCTAGTAGAAGATGGCGAAGGGGGCCAGCTCTATGGCCCACTTGGCCACTCTTCCTGAGGCATCTCTATTGCCCGTGATTTCAGCAAGCGGGGCCATGCAGACGACCGTGATTGGATGCTCTTGGAAGTACTACTTCAGTTTCTTGGCGGTGAAGTACACGCCGTAGCACATCTTCTGGTAGTGGGGGTAGTTCTGCTTGGATACTGACAGCACCTCGCTCAAGTAGTAGACCGGCCTCTGGACGGGCAAGGCTTTGCCATCCTCTGGGCGCTCGACCACAATGATAGTGCTGACCACCCGGCTGGTGGCGGCTATGTAAAGGAACATGGGTTCCTTGTCTGCTGGCGCCGCTAGGATAGGCGGGGTGGACAGCAGTCTCTTGAGCTGCTGGAAAGCTTCGTCTGCCCGGTCGTTCCATTCGAAGCAAGTGGTATTCTTCATCAGTTGATACAGGGGGAGTGCCTTTTCTCCCAGCCGGCTGATGAAACGGCTGAGGGATGCCAGGCACCCCGTGAATTTCTGGACATCTCGCACACGAGTTGGCCGCTCCATTCTCTCAATAGCCTTGATCTTTGCGGGGTTGCACTCGATGCCGCGTTCAGATACCAGGAAGCCAAGGAGTTGGCCGGCTGGTACACCGAAGACGCATTTCTCCGGGTTTAGCTTGATCCAAAAGCGGCTCAAGTTCTTAAATGTCTCTTGGAGATCTTCCAAAAGAGTTCCTCTCTTCTCCGTCTTCACCACGATATCATCCACATAAACGTGGGCGTTTCTGCGTAGTTGCTTGAGGAGGCACTTCTGCATGCAACCCTGAAAGGTGGCGCTGGCGTTCCTTAGGCCGAACGTCATGGTCAGGTAGCAGAAGGCCCCAAATGGCGTGAGGAAGGCGGTCTTCAGGCGGTCAGCCGGATCAAGCTTGATCTGGTGATACCCGGAATAAGCATCAAGGAATGATAGCAGCTCGCGTCCGGCTGTGGAGTCAATCACTTGATCTATTCACGGCAGAGCAAATGGATCCTTAGGGCAAGCTTTGTTGAGGCTGGTGTAATCAATGCACATGCGCCACTTGTTGTTCTTCTTCAGTACTAGGACTGGGTTTGCGAGCCATTCTGGATAAAAAACTTCCATAATGAAGTCGGATGCTAGCAGGCGGGCAACTTCTTCCCCAACAACTCTTCTCTTCTCTTCTGACAGGCGGCGTAGCGGCTGCCTGACAGGCTTTGCGTCTTCTCTCACATGAAGTTTGTGCTCGGCGAAATCCGTCAGGACACCCGGCATGTCTTTCGGGGACCATGCAAAGATGTCCCGATTCTCACGAAGGAAATCGACGAGCTCGCTTTCTTATTTGCTGTCTAGGTTTGACCCTATGACAGCAAATCGCTCTGAGTGAGATGGGTCCAAGGTAATTTTCTTTGTCTCCTTGGCCGGCTGGAATGAGCCTTGTGGCTCTGCCTCCCTGGGATCGGCTGGTATGGCTAGCTGCTTACCAGCCATTGCCACCAGCCGTTCGAGGCGGCGCTTCTCCTCAGCTACGACAAGGGACTCGGCCAGACGGCTGCTGGCTGTTGTGCATGCGATGGACTTCTCGTAGTCCCCAGCTATGGTGATTATTCCCTCGGGGCCCGGCATCTTCATCTTGAGGTAGGCATAATGGGGAACTGCCATGAACTTTGCAAGAGCTGGCCGGCCCAAGATCACATGATAGGGACTTTCCAGGTTCACCACTTCAAACCAGACCGGCTCCCTCCAAAAATGCATCTTGTCACCAAACAGGACATCGATTTTGGCCTTGCCGATTGGTGAGCAAGAGAGGCCTGGCACAATGCCATGGAACACGGTCCTGGTAGGCTGAAGCTGCTTTTCTTTGATGCCCAACTTCTCCATGGTGTCATGGTACATGATGTTGATGTTGCTGTCGCCGTCTACTAGTACTCGGGAGAAGTGACAGGCCCGCCTATCGGTGGAGAGAGTAGCGTCCAGGACCAAGGCATAGGCCCCTGGTGACGGCATGACAGTCGGGTGATCCTCTCGGCTCCAGCTGATAGGCCTTTCAGACCAGTGCATGAATTCTGGGTCTTTGACGGCAACGATGTTGACTTCTCTATGCTCCTGGCACCGTTTGTGCCTATCGTCCGTCTGGCTGGTGAAGACGACATAGGCCCCGTTTTCTTTTGGGAATTCGTCTTGGCCCTGGCCGTCGGGGCGTGCAGCCGGTGGATTAGGAGGCGGGGCCGGCTGGCCAGCAAGTGGCGGTCGCAGAGCTTCCCCTCTGGCAATCCTCGTGAGCCAATGACATTTTCGCGTGGTGTGGTTGAAAGGCTTCGCACTGCTGTGGAACTTGCAGGGGGCGTCCAGAGCTTGGTCGAAGGAGAAAGCTGGCTGCCAGGCTGGCTTGCCGCCCTTCTGGTGCTTGGGTCCTACTTGAGCTTCTGGCTGGTGGCCATCGACCGCTGCCACCGGCCGGCTGTTGGTGGCCGGCACGTGGGTCTTGCGTTTGTGGTTGTTCGGCTGCTGGCGTCGGCTGGACTCTCCAGCCGGCGTCTTGGGAGTTGGAGGAGTCATCTTGCCAGAAGCATCCACTTGCAGCTCGGTCTTCATGGAGGAGTCGGCGGTGGCGTACTTGTCTGCTATGCTCAACAGCTCGTCTAGTGTGGCCGGCTCGTCACAGAGGAGTTTGTGTTTGAGTAAGGTGCCTTCTCTCCACCCGGCCGTGAAATACTCGATGGCTTGTACCTCGTGCACTCCTTCACAAGAGTTTCGCAGCTCTGCCCAACGTGTCAGATAATCGCGGGCCGACTCATTTGGGCCTTGGACACATAGGGAGAGCTGGCGCGGCTTGGGAGGACGCTTGTAGGTGCTGGTGAAGTTGCGAGTGAAGGCGTCGGTGAAGTCCAACCAGCCGTTGATGCTGTTGGGTTTGAGGCTGTTCAGCCACGTCCGAGCCGTGCCCTCGAGCATAAGTGGCACGTACTTCACCGCAACACGCCTATTGCCGGTAGCTATGCTGACGACTGTGGAGTAGTCCACCAGCCAGTCCTTTGGTTTCACTGATCCGTTGTATTTGGGGGTGTCTCTGGGGAGCGAGAAGCCCTTGGGGAAAGGCTCATTGCGCATGCGGGGGCCGAAACAAGCCGGACCGAGGTCATCTTGTACTTCGACCGCCTAGGACCGAGCCAGTCGGTCCAGGCGGTGGCGGGCATCGTTCTCCCCAACCCCCTTGCGGCGGCCCAAGCGGCCTGCCAAAGAGGGGTGGTCAACAAGCGGAGGAGACACGCACCTCTCCCGCCTGGGAGGAGGCGGATGTTTCCCTCGCCGCTCTACAGCCCTCGGGCAGCCTTCTACATCGCGCTCGATGGTGATACGAGTCTGCCGGCTGCGTCTAGCAGCCGGCTCTGGGTCTCGCTGGTTGGGGGCACCGACTGTTGGAGAGCGGGACATGGCTCCTTGCTCCCGCCGAAGAGGGCGGGTGTCAGCATGCGCGCCGGCCTCTGACACCCGGTGACGGGCGTCCTGCTGCGTGGCAGCAGCGTCGAGGAGCTGGCGGGTGCGCTGAGTCACGCAACAAAGCTCGTCTCCCTCCAAGTGGCCCATCTCATCGACTGCCGCCTGGGCAGCCCTTAAGTTCTCCGATGGAGTGAGGTACACAGGCCGTGGAGCCCCCAGCATATCTGCTAGCAGCCCGCCGCGATCGCGAACAATGCCAGCCCGGCTAGGCTCGCCAGCAGCCGGCGTGCCGCAAATGGCACGGTCCATCTCTCGGCAGTATGCTTCAGTGAGGCGTCGGGAGGCGGCCAGCTTGGTGGCGCTGTCGAGGAGCGAGACGCGTAGCGCCTCCAACGCCGCGTCGTCTGCTCCCGCCGCAACAGGAGCGACGAGGTGCTGCAGAGCGGCCTCGAGCGGGTCTTGGTCTGCCCCGCTGGACAGTTCGCCGTGGTTGGCGACGAGCACCTCCGTGACGGTGCTAATGGCGCTGCCGGCCGTTGGAGCAGGGAGAGGGTCGTCGATGATCACCACGTGCTCAGGGAAGGAATCGACGGGCTCGGCGTCGAGGTCGATGATCATGTCAACTTGCGGGTCAGAAGAGCCTACTGACTCCACGTCAGAGGTGCGCTCGTCGATGATGTGGAGCTTGTCGAGGAGCTCGACGAGGCAGCTCTCCGGTGCTACGGGCTCGGCCGCCGGAGAGGGCTCGTCATGAATGCGGATGCCGCCGAGAAGGTCGGCGAATCCGCTTGCGGCGCATGCGGCCTCAGCGCCGTGAAGCATCCCGGTTTCCACGCCTATAGGCGTGCCGGGCTTGCTGCTCTCGCCAGGGAGGAACAAAGTTCCCGTCCAGAACATGTCTCCGGACGACGGTGCACCTAGCCCCATGGTGGGCGCCAAATGTCAGGGTTTTGGGGCGACATATGCCAACGGATTGCTTATCATGCATGGGGTCAATAGAACGTCGCCGGGCCCTGGAAGCGGGATGAGGCAAAACTTAGGACGCCTACGGATCTTACCCAGGTTCGGAGCTCTCCAAGGAGATAACACCCCTAGTCCTGCTCTGCGGGGACTCCGCGTCATGACTGATGTCACTATGGTGGCTACAAGGTTGCTCCTCGAGCTGTGCAGTCTAAGGGAGGAAGATGAACAAGGCTAGCTCACTTCCTACGCTCTAGGGATCGGGGATGGTTGCTAGGGTTTCTATCTCTCTCTCTCTATTTTCTTCTAAGAGTTCAATCTTTTCACCTTCCAACCCCTCCTCATGGAGGACCCTGGGGGGTTTATATAGGCCTACCCCCAGGGGTACAATCGTAATCTCAACGGAGTGGCCCCCGTCTGTCAGCGTCTTGCGGTGCCGGCCTTGCCGCCTGTCTGCTGGGGCCCGCCGCGTGCGGGCCCACATGATTGCCTTTTTACTGTAGACATGCTTCTGCTCACGACAGCCTCGTCAGGGGAGGAGTGGCTACAGTGCAACCGTCTCCTGCCATACACTGCCGCCATGCCCTGTCCTCTCGTCTTGATGAGGTTCAGACCTCCAGGGCAAGATCCGCCGTCTGTTACCAGGCGGTCGCCTCCCCTGGCCATCTGCCAGGGGTGGCTTGTCTATGACTTACCCACTGGACGGTGGGGCCAGCCGCCTGCTGGCCCCGTCGTCTACGGGTAGTGGGATCATGGCTTCCTCTGACCGAAGCTTGGTCACAAGCAGCGTGGCTACAGTGACCCCTTGCTTAGGAGATATCCATAAGGTACACGTTCACTGTAGCCACGCCCTTATAGATTCTCTAAGGACGCATTCATCTGTAGCCATGCCTCAGCTGCGTGGTGGCCCCCTAGCACGCATCCCGAGGGAGGAGCGTGGGACCGTCTGCTAGCTGCTAGCTGTGGTGCCGCCGCCTGTTTGGGTCCCTGCCGTCTGCTGGCAGCCGGCTACTAGGGCAAGCTACCCTAGGAGGCGGCCCGATGAGCAGACAGGCGGGGGGTAGCAGGCGGCCACAAATTGTCTTGAAATACCAAGGGTGGTCTAGTTTTGACATGAGATTTAAATACTCAAATATATCAACAAGCAACCATGTCTTTCAAAATATCATTGCTAAAATAAGTTGTCCCTAGCCCATCATGCTCAACCATTGATCCATTCATGAAACACATTCGCATATTAGTTACACCCAATGCTCAAGTACGATCATAGTGTTTCCTAGTTGGTGCTTTATAAGAGAAGATGGAGACTCAAATTCAAAAATTAAAAATTGCATAAGTAAAAGAAAGGCCCTTCGGAGAGGGAAGTAGGGATTTGTAGAGGTGCCAGAGCATAATGCTTAAATTGAGAGATAAAATTATTTTGGGAGGTATACTTTTCCCACCAACAAAAACGACTTAAGGTTCCCAGCGCTTTCCATGCTAGATATATCATAGATGGTTCCCAAACATAAAATAAAGTGTATTCCTTTTCCACCAAACTTTCACAAGACATGGCTAGCCGAATCGATGGTAGCCTTCCATACCAACACTTTCCAAGGAATTTATTATTTCACAACATAAAGTAAATTTGTTTTTCATTTCGGGACTGGGCATCCCTAATACCTTTGCCTTACTCTCATGCAATGACAAGTGAATAAACACTCATCGTGAGAGTAACACATCTAGTATGGAAAATATTGGCCACCCCTCACCGCCTCGCGAGCGGTACGGGCACACAAAAGGGAAATTTATTTTAAAAATTAGAGATGGCACATACAAATTTGCTTAGTACAGCAAGGGAATACCGCATATAGGTAGGTATGGTGTACTCATGTGGCAAACCCGGGATAAAGGATTTTGGATGCACAAGTAGTGATCATACTTAGTGAAAAATGAAGGCTAGCAAAAGACTGGGAAGAGACCAACCATGAAACGAATAATCTCATAAGCGAGCATTGAGCATAAATAACACCGAATAATGCACCACAAGTGGCATGTAATTACATTGCATGATTATTGACTTTCGTGCTTGCATAGGGATCACAAACCTTAACACTAATATTCTTACTATAGCGTAATTACTCATTAACATAACTCACATATCACATCATCATGTCTCAAAACTATTACAAGGAATCAAGTTTATTTTGTCCAATGATCTTCATGAAAGTTTTTACTATATCCTTCTTGGATATCTATCACTTTGGAACTAATTTTCATGTATTGCTTTTGATAAGCTCAAACAAATATAAGTGAAGATCATGAGCATAATTTTTTCTTTCTCTAAAAATAATTTAAGTGAAGCAAGAGAGAATTTCTTAAAAATATGAACTCTCAAATAAATCTAAGTGGAGCAAGAGAGTATTTCTTCAAAAATACTAAAGCACACCATGCTCAAAAAGATATTAGTGAAGCACTAGAGCAAATTCGTAGCTCATAAAAATTTAAGTGAAGCATAGAGAACAATTAAAACAAGTCATGGCATAATTTTGGCTCTCTCTAATAGGTGTGTACAGCAAGGATTGATAACTTAAAAGGAAAAACATAACAAGCAAAGACTCCTATCATACAAGACGCTCCAAGGAAAACACATATCATGCGATGAATAAAAATATAGTTTCGAGTAAAATACCGATGGTCGTTAGAAGAAAGAGGGGATGCCACTCGGGGGGCATCCCCAAGCTTAGTTGGTTGCTTCTCTTTTAGATAATGGTTTGGGATGCTGGGGCATCCCCAAGCTTAGGCTCTTCTTACTCCGTATTCCATCATCCATCGTAAGATAACCCAAAACTTGAAAACTTCAATCACACAAAACTCAATAAAACTTTCGTGAGATTCGTTAGTATAAGAAAACAAATCACTACTATAAGTGTTGTAGAAAATCAATTCATATTTTCTATTTGTATTATATCTACTGTATTCCAACTTTTCTATGGAAAAAACTCATCAAAGAAAACCATAAAGTCATCAAAACAAGCACATAACACAATAAAAACAGAATCTGTCAAAAACAGAACAGTCTGTAGCAATCTGGAAGTTTCGAATACTTATTTAACTCTAAAAATCATGAACAAAATAGGTCCACGTGAAAATTTTGTATATTTATCTTCTGCAAAAAGAATCAACCCAAAAGCACTCTTCTGTTAAAAATGAGAATTTTTCTCGTGAGCGCAAAAGTTTATGTTTCTCAGCAAGATCAAATCTACTAACACCCAACATGATCCTAAGGCTTTGCTTGACACAAACCTTTATTAAAACCATAAAAACACATCTAAACAGAGGTATTAATGGGTATTTTATTGTAAACAGCAAGGAAATCAAAAAGCAAAAAGACACAAGTTGGGTTGCCTCCCAACAAGCACTATCATTTTACACCCTTAGCTAGGCATGATACCAAGAATCTAAGTTTTCTCATCCGTAGTTTTGGCAACCTTTGTGAGGGTTTTCTTAAACCCGGGAGGATCTTTGCGCTTTCCTATATTCTCGGGAATAGAGACCATCTTGAGATAAAAAACAGCCAATCGCTTATTGCAAAGAGTAATCAAAGTATTCATGCGATTGATACTACCATTAAGATGTTTGAGGGGTTCATTATACTTTTGCAATTCAACCATATGTTTGTGTAAATTCCTTTTGATGTCTGCTAGAACTACGTCGGTATTTCCCCAAAGAGGAAGGGATGATGCAGTATAGCAGTGGTAGGTATTTCCCTCAGTGACGAGACCAAGGTTATCGAACCAGTAGGAGAACCAAGCAACACAACATAAACAGCACATGCACACAAATAACAAATACTCACAACCCGACGTGTAAAAGGGGTTGTCAATCCCTTTCGGGTAACGGACGTGATAGATTTGTAAATATTGATAGATCGAACGCCAAATAAGATAAATTGCAGCAAGGTATTTTTGGGTTTTTGGTTTCATAGATCTGAAAATAAAAGCAAAGGAAAATATATCGCACAGGCAAATAATATGAGAAAGAGACCCGGGGGCCCTAGATTTCACTAGTGGCTTCTCTCGAGAAAATAGCAAACAGTGGGAAAACAATTACTATTGGGCAATTGATAGAACTTTAAATAATCATGACGATATCTAGGCAATGATCATTATATAGGCATCACGTCCAAGATTAGTAGACCGATTCCTTCCTGCATCTACTACTATTACTCCACACATTGACCGCTATCCAGCATGCATCTAGTGTATTAAGTTCATGGAGAAACGGAGTAATGCAATAAGAACGATGACATGATGTAGACAAGATCCATCTATGTAGAAATAGACCCCATCGTTTTATCCTTAGTAGTAACTATACATACGTGTCGGTTCCCTTTCTGTCACTAGGATCAAGCATTGTAAGATCGAACCCACTACAAAGCACCTCTTCCCATTGCAAGATAAATAGATCAAGTTGCCCAAACAAAACCCAAATATCGGAGAAGAAATACGAGGCTATAATAAAGCATGCATATAAGAGATCAAAGACTCAAATAACTTTCATGGATATAAAAAGATTGATCTGATCATAAACTCAAAGTTCATCGGATCCCAGCAAACACACCGCAAAAAGAGTTACATCATATGGATCTCCAAGAGACCATTGTATTGATAATCAAAAGAGAGAGAGAGAAAGCCATCTAGCTACTAACTACGGACCCGTAGGTCTACAAGGAACTACTCACGCATCATCGGAGAGGCACCAATGGAGATGGTGAACCCTTCCGTGATGGTGTCTAGATTGGATCTGGTGGTTCTGGACTTTGCGGCGTCCGGAATAGAATTTCGTCGACTCCTCTAGGGTTTATGGAATATCTGAGTATTTATAGAGCAAAGAGGTGGTGCAGGAGGCCACCGAGGTGGGCACAACCCACCTGGGCGCGCTAGGGGGGCCTGGCGCGCCCTGGTGGGTTGTGTCCCCCTCGGGTAACCCCCCAGGTACAGCTCTGGCCCAATGGGTGTCTTCTGGCCCATAAAAAACTCCAAAAAGTTTCGCGATGTTTGGACTTCATTTGATATTGATTTCCTGTGATGTAAAAAACATGCAGAAAACAGCGACTGACACTTGGCACTATGTCAATAGGTTAGTACCAAAAATGATAAAAATGACTATAAAATGATTGGAAAACATCAAAAATGATAATATAAAAGCATGGAGCAATCAAATATTATAGATACATTGGAGACGTATCATACTACAGGTGCTGCGAGAAACTCGGGATGGGGGCAAAATGGTTTTGACCACCGGAGAACTCTTCTATCTCACTGACTCCATATGATGCCGTTGCATTAAAGTCCAACAATTCAACTTATGAAGATAACATGTAGGTTGAACCCAAGAGAGAACAAATTACAACTAGTTTTTTAATATCGTTATTCAAAGTTTGCATCTCTGTCATGTTCACTTGGACAATGACTATACATATTATATGTCCTTTCAAGTTCACATAAGAAATTATACATGTTCACTATTATTTCTTGGTTTGGGATTTCCTTGTCTACTAGAACTTGACATGACATCATCAAAAGATAAGTCATGGGGTTTGTATTAAACTTCATGAGAGACATGGGGATCATCAGACACTACATATACTCTACCCCCACCGCCACTCCTCACCAAATTTTTGGAATATGAATTCAAAATGAGTTGATCAAGACAACATACATACATCGCTTAGCACTCCCTCGATTCACAAATAAACGATGTCCTAACTTTTGTATGGATTGAATGCATATAGACATGTTTTAGTGTGTTTGTTCACTCATATTAGTTCGTATATAGTTTATATTGAAACATCCAAAACATCTTATATTTCTGAATGAAGGGAGTAGTACACAGTAAGCTTCATTTCACCTAGGAAAGCTTCCATAACATGGAAGTTAAGTAATTTCAATATGAATTCAGAATTCAATACCCACCTAAATTTCATAGGTTGCTTTGATTCAGGTCATGCGTTGCATGTGCATGCTTACTAGTAAGAAAACAAATTATCAAGGCAAACAAAAACTAGCATAGGCAAAGAAAAAGAATAAAACTTTGATGATTTAGGCATCAAGACGGGTAATTTAGTGGGATGAAGATTTCTACAACCATATTTTCCTCTCTCATAATAATTACATGTAGGATCATACTCAAATTCAAAAATATAGCTAGCACATAAAATATTTTCTTCATGATCCTCATGCATGAAAATTTGACACTCTTCCAAAATAGTGGGATTATTACTAACTAAAGTCATGACCTCTCCAGACCCACTTTTATCAAAAAAATCATAGGTTGACCATTCTTCAAATATGTGGGATCTAAAGTTGAAACTCTTCCAAACTCACTTTCAATAATATTGCAAACATATTCATCATGAGGATTAAATAAATTTTCAAGATCATAAGAAGCATTATCACCCCAATCATGATCATTGCAATAAGGAGAGGACATAGCAAAACTAGCATCCCCAAGCTTGGGGTTTTGCATATCATTGGCATAATTGACATTAATAGAATTTATAATAACATCATTGCAATCATGCTTTTCATTCAAAGAGCTATCGTGAATCACTTCATAAATTTCTTCTTTCAACACTTCATCACAAATTTCAAGCAAAACCTCATAAAGATAATCTAGTGCACTCAACTCACTAGCAATTGGTTCAACATAATCGGATCTTTTAAATATATTAGCAAGTGGATGAGGATACATAAATAGATTTTTAGCAAGTGAAGATGCAAGCAAATAGAAGGCACATGGCAACACGAGAAAACAGAAGATCGAATGAGAAAAGGGCAAACGAAAAGAAGGCAAATATTTTTGTGTTTTTCTAAAAAAAAGAAGTGGGGGAGAGGAAAACGAGAGGCGAATGGCAAATAGTGTAAATGCAAGAGATCAGAGTTTTATGAAGGGTACTTGGTATGTCTTGATTTGACGTAGATATCAATGGCACCTGAAATTGGCGAGTTGATAGGAGACAAATCTTGACTCTTGACTTGGCGTAGATCTCCCCGGCAACAGCGCCAGAAATTCTTCCTACTACCTCTTGAGCTTGTGTTGGTTTTTTCCTTGAAGAGGAAAGGGTGATGCGGCAAAGTAGAGTAAGTATTGTTGGGTTCTATCGTAGGGTGCCTTAACTGCAAATTAAAATTTTCCTACACGCAGAACATCCAGGAACATGCTAAGGGAGATGGGTCACAGATCGTTACCACTAGATGAGCAATGCCGTGCATCGGAAGTAGAGTTGAGGCAGCGCGTCTCTGGAGTCGTCTCCTCCTCGTCAATCTCCTACGTAGCCGATCGGATCCCGTGAACAGGTTCACCGGAGCGGTGAAAGTGCACCACATCAAACGAGTAAATTGCTCAAAGCCACCACATTTGTGGCAAGGATACTCCAAAACTACCGTTTTTGCCGAAAATCACAAAAGACCACCAACTCTATGGCAAGTGAGTAACAGATTGCACTGATTCGAAATTGAGTTGGGACTAACAGTAAAACTGATGAGTGGGACCCGTCTGCCTAAGCTGATGTGGGGAAGACTGAGCCTAGTCGTTGTTTGACATGCTGAGGTGGAAAAGGGGCCCACCTGTCAGCAAGAGGTCATCCACACCGACAGCTGGTCCAAGGTAAGCGCACAAGCGCGTTGACCGGAGACGGCCTTCGAGGGGAAAGGGAGGAGCCGCGCTGGAGGGCCCGCCGGCGGCGGCCGTGCCGCACGCACATCTGCATTCTCTTGTTGCAGTAGAAATGGTCACCGCTAGGAGCTCATATATGCCGATGCTCACCCCGTGCCTAGCTTGCTGCGCGTCCCGTGACTGCTGGCAAGCCAGCGCTTGCCGCGCTGCCGTCCAGCGCTCGCACCTTTGCGCTGCCGTCCAGCGTCTGCGCTTGCGCGTGGCCCCGCCTGCAGCTGCAGCGCCGCCGTCGTTGCACTCGTGCCTGCGCGTCGCCGCACCACTTGAGTCTTCAACACCGCCGTCACACCCGTGCCTGCAACGCCGCCGTCACACCCGTGACTGCAACGCCGCCGCCCCGCGTCCGCGCTTGCGCGTCGCCCCGCCTGCAACTGCAGCACCGCCGCCTTGCCCTCGCCTGCGCGCCGCCGCCCCGCGTCCTCGCCTACAGCACAGACGCCTCCCGGCCGCACCTGTGCGTCGCCCGCTCCGCTTATCTCTGCAGCGCCGTCGTCGCACGCGCGCCTACAACGCCACCGCCTCTCGTCCACGCCTGCGCGTCCCCCGCCCGCGACTATACCGCCGCCGTCACGCTCACGCCTGTGCGCCACCGCCCCGCGTCCTCGCCTGCAGCGCCGCCGCCCCGCTTGCGTCTGGAACGCCACTGTCGCGCTCATGCTTGCAGCGCCGCTGCCCCGCATCCGCGCCTGCGCGTGGCCCCGCCTACGACTGAAGTGCGGAAGAAGAGGCGGAGGGGGCGCGGTGTGGTCGGGATTGTCGCCGCCGGGCAGGGCCGGAGTCAACGGGGAAGAGAGAGGGGAAGAGATATGGAATCACGAAGAAAGAGGTGTGGGTCTAACATGTGGGACCCTTGGCCCGTCAGCATATTGTCCATGTAGATTTGCCACGAAGACCCGACAGGTGGGCCAGCGCTGTCAGTTTTTCCATTAGTCGCAGCTCACAGATCGTTTAGTGCAATCTGTTACTCACTTTCCACAGAGTTGGTGGTTTTCTGTGATTTTCAACAAAAGTGGTAGTTTTGGAGTATCCTTGCCACAAATGTGGTGGCTTTGAGCAATTTACTCACCTCTAACGGTATTCACGCATGCAGGAGGAACGTCGTGCGGTGGACTGTTAGGTCCGATCACACAACCGACGGCGAGGTGGCTAGTTGCAACACATGCAAAGCACTAATGACAGCGCCGAAGCGATCAACCGAATGAGTGTGCCGCACCTCCACTATTTATAAGCATCCGTCGCGGGCTCAACACTTGGTCCCTGCACACATTCTAAAGCCCAAAGTCTACTTGGTCGCGTTCCAAGTCCAGCTTGGATCATATCCGACTAGTATCCTCCGAACCGACCTCGTAGGTTCCTTCCCTTAAGCGTGCGACCCCTTAGGTTCAAGTCGGCTTGGTCGCAGTTCAGATCACCTCCGACCTACATGGTTGGTAGCGGCCTCTAGGAAGGCGTGCCGACCACCAAGCAGACAATGAAGCTGGTTAGCGAACCTGTACAACATGTCACACTTCCATTCCCTTTGCCACACGATATATGTTGTCGGGCTCAAGGCGAGTATGTCATCCTTGCGCTAGCCCGACCTCTTTCTTGTTCTAGCGATGCCGACCCAAACCAGATTATCTTATAATCCTTGTCGCATGGCCATGCTTATCCTGGTCGGATCACACGAGGGGCCTAGAGTATTCCTCTCCTGATCGGGTGGGGCAAATCCCATCTTACTCAACCATGTCTCGCATCATGGGTCTGCACAAACCCGAATCCTACCTTTGTAACTACCCAGTTACGGAGTAGCATTTGGTCGGCCCAAAGCAAGTACGTCACCATCCCGAGTACATGCGTCATCTCAGGTCATAGGACATTGAATGTATGTTGTACTAGAGATTCACAGATGACATATCGCTGCGTCTCATAGTTGGGTCTGTCCGACTCAGACCTTATCTCAATTCGGATCCAACTATGTCGAATTCGACTAGATCTTTCCAAGTCCATATTATCTGGTTAGCATCCAATGCCCCATGGCTAGTGAGACTGAGCCATCCATCGTGTCATATGATAGTCTATTCCGACATGTGTCCACACATCACTTACGACTAGGGACCATTTAGGATGTATCATACAACACAAGATCTCACAGACAAGTCACGTACTTGCCAAAAAGTATCATTGATTACATCCAAGGACTATCTTTATTCATAAACACATAGGAAATATCATCATACATGATTGCCTCTAGTGCATATCTCCAACAAGTATTTCCCTCAGTTTGAGAACCAAGGTATCAATCTTGTAGGAGACAACGCACAAATCACCAAATACCTGCATAAACAATCAAACAACTTGCACCCAACGCAATAAAAGGGTTGTCAATCCCTTCATGGTTATTTGCAAAGTGGGATCTGGTAGAGATAGATAAACTGTAAAGTAAATATTTTGGGGTTTCTTGGTTTATAGATTGAAAAGTGAAAGATTACAAAATAGTAGATCGGAAACTTATAAGATGTAAAATAGACCCGGGGGCTATAGGGTTCACTAGAGGCTTCTCTCATGATAGCAAATATTACGGTGGGTAAACAAATTACTGCCAAGCAATTGTTAGAAAAGCGCAAAGTTTTGATGATATCTAAGGCAATGATCATGAATATAGGCATCACGTCCGTGTCAAGTAGACCGACTCATGCCTGCATCTACTACTATTACTCTACACTTCGACCGAAATGATTCTGCATCTAGAGTATTAAGTTCATAAACAACAGAGTAACACATTAAGTAAGATGACGGAATTAACTCAAGCAATATGATGAAAACCCCATCTTGTTATCCTCGATGGCAACAATACAATATTTGTCATGTCCCTTTCTGTCACTGGGATTGATCACCGCAAGATTGAACCCAAAGCAAAGCAATTCTCCCATTGCAAGAAAAACCAATCTAGTTGGCCAAACCAAACCGATAGTTTGAAGAGAATTACTAAGATATCAAATCATTCATATAAGAATTCAGAAAGGACTCAAATAATATTCATAGATAATCTGATTAGAAATCCACAATTCATCAGATCTTGGCAAAAAGCTGCAAAAGAATATTAGATCGGATAGATCTCCAAGAACAACCAGGAGAACATGGTATTGAGAATCAAAGAGAGAGAAGAAGCCATCTAGTTACTAGCTATGGACATGTAGGTCTATGGTGAACTACTCACACTTCATCCAAAGGGCAATAGGGTTGATGTAGATGCACTCCGTGGTCGAATCCCCCTCCGGCAGAGTACCGGAAAAGGCCTCCAGATGGGATCTCGCGGAAAAAATTGGTTACAACGGTGGAAAAGTGGTTTCGATGGTGCCTCTAGGTGTAACATCCCAAAATTCTAAATTTTGGAATGTTATATTAAATAAATAGTTTTGTTTGCTTGTGTCATGCTTGTGTGAAATTGAGTGAAATTTGAAACTTTTAAAAGTTGAATGAGAGGGAATAAACTGACTTTCCCAAAACTTTCACTTTGCATTTACGTTCTCCATGAATTCAAATTCATTTCATCACAAAAACCCCAGAGTGAAGATGATATGACTTCTTCCATTTTATTAAATGAAAAGGGTTTTCAAAAGAGTTTGAATTCCATCTGAAAATATTTCAAATTCAGAAACTTTATGCAACTCAATGATTTTCATGAGAGAAGATAAAATGACTTCTTCAAATTATATGAAATATGAGTTGGAAGTTAAAAAGAAACAAATTGAAAGTCCCTTTGAAGTATTTCTGAAACTCACTTTCAATTTGGAGTTATTTGGCATTTATTCAAATTATTTTTCTCCAAAAATAAAATATATGGAAAATACGGTAAAATGATTCCCTGTAATAGAATATTGGAGAAAATGAGTTTGAAATAATTTTGGTATTTTTAAAATATTTTTATTTGGTTTTAAATAAATCAATGGCACTGTTTGCTTTATTCACAATTTTGTGGATTTTATTTGACTCTAGAAATATGTTCATGTTATAGGAAATCTTATTCTAAAAAATTTAATATATAATATACCTATATTATTATATTTTATTTTATTTGGTTTTTTCAATTATTGTCTGTTTTAAAAAAACCGAACTGGGCTGGCACAGCCAATCGGGCCAGGCCAAGCCCAGCTTAGCCGCACACGTCCCCGACCTCCCGCAGGAGTCCGCCGCCGCCACGCATCGCCGCCGCCGTGGTCGACCTGGCCACTACCCGCCACCTGACCCCTTCCCCACGCCACCTTGCCCCCTCTCCTATAAATACTCCGGCCCCGCCGCCCATCTTCTCCTCATCCTCTCGACCGCCGCGCTACCGCCGCTCGCCTTTCGCCGCCGCCGCTGCCTGCACCGCACGCTGTCGTCCCGCGCCTCGCGCCCTGCGTCGCACTCCGCCCTCGCCCCGCGCCGCACTCCGCCCTCGCTTGCGTCGCCGCCGCCTGCCCCACCCATCGCCGGAGCAGCGCCACCGCCGTCGAAGTCCGACGCCGCCGCCGGAGTCGCTGACCCGCCGCCCAATCCGCCTCGCCGAACCGACCGGTTTCATCGAACCGCCCCGAACCGGTAATAAACCGATCGGATTTTGTTTCGATTTTGTTTAAAAAAACCGATTTTGTTTTTTTAGATTAGTTACTTAGCGAACATTTTCTGTTTAGGAAGTATTAGCGAACGTTTTCATTCTGTAGGTCTGTTTAATGAATGTTCATTAGTTATTTTTTATTTTCTATCCAGGGACCTATTTGCAGTTATTTTCTTCACAGATTAGTCCATAATCTTCAAACCCTCACAACGTTTTACACGTTTGTCCAAATCCAAAGAAACCAACGCCAAATTCTTCGTCATGATCGCATTTATCCAGAGAACCAAACTAAAAAATATTTTCAAAAGTTTTAAAATTTGAATTCAAATATATTTGAATTTAAACTTCTTTTTGTCATAACTTGAGTTTTATAACTCCGATTTAGTTGATTATTTTTACCAATCAAAGCTCTTGACATGTAATTTTTGTTAAGATAATAATCACATAATTTTGTTAATATTAAAAAATATGTTTCTATCCAGAAGCTTTATTTGATGGTTTTTGAAGCTTCCCGAAGTATTTTCTTTGCTCTTTCCGATCTTTTGAGTGATTGCTTATGTGTGGTTACTATTGCTTGCTTACGATAAATTGATCGGAGTGTGACGAGTAGAACTGTCAGGAATTATGAGTGCAAAGAATCTTCGTCAACAGTAGAAGGCAAATTCACACTTTGATCATACTTTTCAATACCCAATTTTTACTATGCATTAGTTTCACCCTCAAAGATTGCGTGAGTAGGACTTGGTTACATGTGGGCTTGCTATGTAGTTCATGAGGTAGGAACCTATGACTTGTTATCGTCCCGGGAGTATACGCTTTGTTACTTATTGCTTAGCCATGCTTGTAGACGTGGATTGGTATGTGAGATTCATGGAAGGTTTGAGAGTAATATTAACTAAGGGAAACTTAAGGTGGCAACGTTAATACGCATCTGGGTGGAATGGTTGGGGCACCCTGGAGAAACCAGTGGCTTGCACGGGCACCTAGAGAAACCAGTGTTTGCCCTAGGGGATCCCGGAGGACTAGTTTGATCACCCTATGGAATGCCACCCAGGCTCAAAGGGGTCATATGATATTTCATGCCTAGAAACTTACATGTGCACCCACAAGCCATTATGGGCTCTCGCATAGTTGATTAAGTGGTGGGAAACCTTTCCATGATGGGCTAGCAGATGTAGGGGGATTATAGGTGTACCGGCCTATCTATCGGTTAAGGGGACCTCTTCGGAAAGACCATGTCTCGACCATCCGATTCTCAAACATCAAGCAGTGCGAGAAAATTCAATGGAGGAGATCGAGTCTTGTGGGGAAAAGTACGCAAACCTCTGCAGAGTGTACAAACTAATCATGATTAGCTGTGTCCCCAGTTATGGACAACTTTGGGTATCTAGAAGTTGATTATTTGCTGATCTCATCACTTTATCTAATGAAATTGTCGGGTTATTAATGAATTGGTGATTTTGGGATTGAGTTGGAGGAACCTTCTCAACAATGGTATAAACTTGATAGTAAAATAAATGTATCCCTTTGTTGTAGGGAAAACCAGCTTTATTCAAAATATAAACTCAGAGCCTCCACCAGCCAAATATGCATATAGAGATAGACCTTGTTCATCATTATTATATGGTGTGAATTTGCCAGTACATTCAATGTACTGACCTACATGGCTGCAACGTCTCATGTTGCAGGAAATTTCGACGAGTAAGTGATACGTTAGGGTTGCGATGTCTACACTCAACTTTGCCATTGGTGTTGATGGCACTCCATAACCTTGTCGTTACTTCCGCTATGTTGATTGAGGTAATAGTAGTCACACTACTTTATACATGTGATTTACCTCTGTTATAAATCCTCGAGTATTGTGTGTGTCAGCATACTGATACGTCCAAAACGTATCTATAATTTCTGCTTGCTCCATGCCACTTTTGGGTGATATTGCTATGATATTCATACACTTCCATACACTTTTGATCATATTTGGACTAACTTACTAATCCAGTGCACCCCAGTGCCAGTTTCTGTTTTCGGCTGTTTTTGTATTTCAGGTTTTCACGTAACGAGAACTGCCAGGAAATATCCAGAAAAATTATATAAAAAATCAGCGTTCCGGAAACTACCGTGCGTCCGAAGGGTAGCCGGGGGGCACCAGGGCTCCAGGCGCCCTGGCGGCGCGCCCCCCCTGGGCCGCGCCGGGGGGGCGCCTGGGCCCCCCGAAGCTTCCCCGATGCTCCCCTTTGGCATATATTTAAAGCGTCCTCCGAAACCCTCAGAACAGAAACTCTTTTCGCGATCCCATCTCTGTTCCGCCGCCGCCGCCGCTTCCAAGATCGGGAGCACCAGGAGAACTCTTCCCGGCACCCTGCCGGAGGGGAGGATCACCACCGGGAGCTTCTCCACCACCATGGACGCCTCCCGGATGACTCGTGAGTAGTCTCCCTTGGACCATGAGTCCATGACCAGTAGCTATGTGATGTTCTCCTCCCGTTCTTGTTCTTCACTAATTAGTCCTCGTGAGCTGCCCTACATGATCGAGGCACATATGTAATCCTTATGCTGTTTCTATGTTGAGTTTGCTGGGATCCAATGGATTATGGGATTATGTTCAGATTGATCTTGAGTAATATATTTGATCTACCTCTCTTATATTTATGTTCATAAGTAATTCTTGCATGTTCTTCGTTGTTATTTATTGCTTTGGCCAAGTAGTAGGTAGTGACTCCAAGAGAGAACGTTATGCTCGATTGTGGGTTCATGCCCCTCGATGACTAGCTTGAGTGACAAAAACATGAGTCTAGGGGATGTGTTGTTGCCACAAGGGGGAAAACAACGGTGCTTGTGCCCGCGGGTGCAATGATTGTTTACTTTACGCAAAGTTCTTTTAATGCAGTTGTCTGTTGCATTGAGTTTACACTATGGGTGGGACTCGCAACTTAATACCAGCGAGATGTTCTGGATAGCTATCTCAAGGTGGATGATTAGTAGTAGATATTGATGGATTTTGGTCTACTTACTTTGGCGTACCGCCCATGCTTTGAACCTCGACCTTTCTGCAATGTAATCAGCATTGGTTTGCGTTCGTGGTCCTGTCAATTGCCCAGCTGTAATTTGTTTACCTCACATAGTTGTTTTATCGTCTTTTGGGAGAGAGACATCACTAGTGAACATCATGAGACTCCGGTCCATATTACCATCATTGATCACATCCGCTATTTACTTTTTGCTATTTACTTACTATTGCAAAACACTATCTATCACTACTATCATTTGCTTTTAACCCTTTGTGAACTACAAGGCCGGAGGGATTGACAACCTCTCTGTACTCGTTGGGAGCAAAGTTATTTGTATCTGTGTGCAGGTCCACGTTGATTGCTAATACCCGCTGTTAGCAGTTGACACCTACTTGTTGAACCTAGGAGTCTCTGGGGATTCGATCCTTGACATCTTTGCTAAGGGAAAACACTTCTACATACTGCATCTTACACCTTCCACTTGGGGTAACCAACGAGGGGTTCGAGGCCCATCAAGGAGTATTTTCTGGCGCCGTTGCCGGGGACTCCACTCTTCAGGATAGGGGAGTTGCACGCTATCTTTTACCTTTGCTTTTTAGTCTTGTTAGTTTACCTTTCAATTTTCTTTATGTCTTTCACTAAGTTATGCTTATGGACAACCTTGCTATTGGATCGTTGCTTGCGGGAAGACGCCCCACACCTGTGGTGGCTGCTCCTCCCCCTAATGAAATTGTGCCCTATAAAATACCGGCTGGTATTATCGATTATATTTTGGCTAATCGTTATGCAGGAGACAGACATCCCGGTGAACACTTGCTATATCTGTCACAACTATGTCCATTATTTAAGCTTGCAGGTGTATCAAGGGAGTTTGTCATGAGGAAATTGTTCGCCGTATCACTTATAGATAAAGCTTTAGATTGGTATAAGCTTCTCGATAACTCGCACTTGCTTGATTGGCAAGAGCTTGTGTCTCTCTTTTATACTAAGTTTTATCCTCTTCATGATGCTTATGTGGAGAGTAAGAGTACCTTTTTGCATGTGGATCATGGTAAAAATGTTTTATGTGATGCTTATATTGTTGAGTTCATCCATGATGCCACTGAAATTTATAATGAGAGAGGGAGACTTGGTTCTAAATATTTTAATAATAAGAAGTTTCCTCTCTTTATGGTGAATGTTTTGAAGTTATGCTTGTTTTGCCTTCCTATGCTAGTTGCTTTGTGCTTCAATGAATTATTCTATTGCAATATTCCTATGCATAGGAAGCATGTTAGGCTTAAATGTGTTTAGTATTTGCTCCTTGATGCTCTCTTTTGTTCTTCAACTCTTATTCCTTCGAGAGCATCATTAAAGTCTTATGCCTAGCTTAAAGGCATAAAAGAAAGCGCTTTTGGGAGGCAGCCCACATGAATAATTTTTTATATTTTGCTTTTGTTTTGTCTTGATGTTGTTACTACAGTAGCATCATCATTGTATCTTTTCTTTTCAACTTTGTGCCAAGTGTAGCCTCTGATTGCAAGAAAGTTCAAAAGTTGTGACGTGCTGTCCAGGAAACAGATTCTGTCCTTGGATAGAAAAATTCGTATAAAATCACCAGATCATCTTTTTGGTCTGAATTTTTTCGACAGCGTGCTCTATATAATTGTCTTTCGTGCGTCTGTTCTGAGTTTTTTGATTTGAGTTGCAGAAGTGCCCCGAACAAATCAATTACTACCTGCTGTTCTGTTTTTCACAGATTCTGTCATGTTTTGCCTTTCCTTCATTTTGCAAATCAAGAGCTTGCTTTTTCTTTGCAAAAACCTTTTTGGCAATCTTGAGAAACAGTAGAACTTCAAGAATATCTTTATTTCCAGCAAGGTATAATTATTTTATTAAGGGTACTAACCTCGCTAATCAGATTATAATGAGTTATGTATGAAGGGAGTTTTCAAGTGTGCGAGAGAAGATGATAAAAAGATTCAGGAGTGTCAAGCACTCAAGCTTGGGGATGCCCCTGTGCACCCCCAAGAAATATTCAAGGAGACTCAAGCGTCTAAGCTTGGGGATGCCCCCGTGCATCCCCTTCTCCATCAACATTATCAGTTCGTCTTTCGTTTCGCTATATTTTTATCACTTCATGTGTTATGTGCTATGCTTGGAGCATCTTGCTTTTAGTTTTCTTTTTAGTTTTTCATAACGAGTCGGAACTCAGCATTCTTTATGTGGGAGAGAAACACGCTCCACTTCTACCTAGAACATAACATAGAATTTTCATGTCTATCTTTGTTGTGTGTGTTCTTTGTCTTTTAATAGCTACTATCATGCTCTGCTCTTAGTATTCATGCTTATCTTTTCAAAGAGCTTTTGTTTAGTTGGTTGCTTGAACTCTCTTTAATTATCATGCTCACCTTATTAAGAGAGTTTGCTTCCGTTGCATTGGTTAATATGTCTATGATAAAGATGCTACGTGCATAATGGCACTTAGTAGTTCAGGTTTTCTTATGGTTAGTCTCAAATAGCTGGGGGATTCCCAATATGTTATTGGAGTACCAACTTGATTTGTTTGCCAATGATGTGGTATGGTTTAGTAATATCTTCCTTTGAGAATTTATTTTGATTGACTTGGCGTATGCTCACGCATATTTAAGACTGTAAAGAAAGTCTGTCAAGCCTTGATGATCTTTTATTTCTGAGTAGCGATGTAACTACCATGCCTGATTCAATATTGCTTTGTCGCTCTGCATGATTATGACCGTCATTGCTCTCTTAGTTGGTCACTCCCAGTCTTTTGCTAACCTCCACCTATACTAAGACTAACCTTGCAATACATAGCTCATGGGAAAGTAGCTTAAAAACTATTGTGGTAAAGAATATGTTGCTTATGTATCTTATTTCTTATAAGTTGCTTGCTGAGCGGTAACCATGTTTCTGGGGACGCCATCAACTGTCACACTTTTGTTGAATATCATGTGAGTTGCTATGCATGTTCGTCTTGTCTGAAGTAAGGGTGATTTGTCATGGGTTGAATGAGTATGCATATTGTTAGAGAAGAACATTGGGCCGCCAACAAAGCCATGCATCATGGTGGAAGTTTTAGCTTGGACGTTAATCCTCAATCTCTTATGAGAATATGCTTATGCATTTAAGAGGAGTCCATCATCTATTTTCTATGTTGTCCCGGTATGGATGTCCTCAAGTTGAGATCTATCATAAATGAGAAATCAAATGCGATTTATCTCCTTGGACCTTTGTACAGGTGGCATAGAGGTACCCCTTTGTGACACTTGGTTGAAACATATGTAATGCAATGATAACCCATGGAAATCCGAGCTAATTAGGACAAGGTGCGACCACTATTGGTATTCGATGCATGAGGCTTGCAACTTATAGGATGTCTTATACATGACACATATGAAGTACTACTACCGTTGACAAAATTGCTTCCATGTTTTCAAAATAAAAAGCTCTAGCACATAACCATTCTTTTACTTTTATGTTGAGTTTCCACCTTCTTTCTTCAAGCACCAACTACTGAGAGCATGATTGTCATTCTGAGTGTAATGTGCATTGTCCCAAAGTAGCATTGTCTTTTGCATGGTTGTGATATCGTTTATTTTGAAATCATTGTATCTAGTCATCACTTAAACCTTGAAGGTGCCCCTGCATTTATGTTTTGCTTCACTAAAGGGGGCAAGCTAGATATCACTTTGTCATATTTGCACATCATGTTCATTGCAAATCTATTTGATGCTTCAATGTCATGTTGTAAAACTTTCAGTCATTTGTGATTTTCTCATCAGGCAACTTAATTACTATAGAATCATTGTCTCGGTAAGCTTTTGTCATATCACTATGAAAAAGTCCTATATGGTTAATAGCATGTCACCACCGAAATTATTCTTGTTATCATTTACCTACTCGAGGACGAGCAGGAATTAAGCTTGGGGATGTTGATACGTCCAAAACGTATCTATAATTTCTGCTTGCTCCATGCCACTTTTGGGTGATATTGCTATGATATTCATACACTTCCATACACTTTTGATCATATTTGGACTAACTTACTAATCCAGTGCACCCCAGTGCCAGTTTCTGTTTTCGGCGGTTTTTGTATTTCAGGTTTTCACGTTACGAGAACTGCCAGGAAAAATCCAGAAAAATTATATAAAAAATCAGCGTTCCGGAAACTACCGTGCGTCCGAAGGGCAGCCGGGGGGGCCACCAGGGCTCCAGGCGCCCTGGCGGCGCGCCCCCCCCTGGGCCGCGCCGGGGGGGCGCCTGGGCCCTTCGAAGCTTCCCCGATGCTCCCCTTTGGCATATATTTAAAGCGTCCTCCGAAACCCTCAGAACAGAAACTCTTTTCGCGATCCCATATCTGTTCCGCCGCCGCCGCCGCTTCCAAGATCGGGAGCACCAGGAGAACTCTCCCCGGCACCCTGCCGGAGGGGAGGATCACCACCGGGAGCTTCTCCACCACCATGGACGCCTCCCGGATGACTCGTGAGTAGTCTCCCTTGGACCATGAGTCCATGACCAGTAGCTATGTGATGTTCTCCTCCCGTTCTTGTGCTTCACTAATTAGTCCCCGTGAGCTGCCCTACATGATCGAGGCACATATGTAATCCTTATGTTGTTGCTATGTCGAGTTTGCTGGGATCCGATGGATTATGGGAGTATGTTCAGATTGATCTTGAGTAATATATTTGATCTACCTCTCTTATATTTATGTTCATAAGTAATTCTTGCATGTTCTCCGTTGTTATTTATTGCTTTGGCCAAGTAGTAGGTAGTGACTCCAAGAGAGAACGTTATGCTCGATTGTGGGTTCATGCCCCTCGATGACTAGCTTGAGTGATAGAAACATGAGTCTAGGGGATGTGTTGTTGCCACAAGGGGGAAAACAACGGTGCTTGTGCCCGCGGGTGCAAGGATTGTTTACTTTACGCAAAGTTCTTTTAATGCAGTTGTCTGTTGCATTGAGTTTACACTATGGGTGGGACTCGCAACTTAATACCAGCGAGATGTTCTGGATAGATATCTCAAGGTGGATGATTAGTAGTAGATATTGATGGATTTTGGTCTACTTACTTTGGCGTACCGCCCATGCTTTGAACCTCAACCTTTCTGCAATGTAATCAGCATTGGTTTGCGTTCGTGGTCCTGTCAATTGCCCAGCTGTAATTTGTTTACCTCACATAGCTGTTTTATCGTCTTTTGGGAGAGAGACATCACTAGTGAACATCATGAGACTCCGGTCCATATTACCATCATTGATCACATCTGCTATTTACTTTTCGCTATTTACTTACTATTGCAAAACACTATCTATCACTACTATCATTTGCTTTTAACCCTTTGTGAACTACAAGGCCGGAGGGATTGACAACCTCTCTGTACTCGTTGGGAGCAAAGTTATTTGTATCTGTGTGCTGGTCCACGTTGATTGCTAATACGCGCCGTTAGCAGTTGACACCTACTTGTTGAAGCTAGGAGTCTCTGGGGATTCGATCCTTGGCATCTTTGCTAAGGGAAAACACTTCTACATACTGCATCTTACACCTTCCACTTGGGGTAACCAACGAGGGGTTCGAGGCCCATCACATACCGATCCAGGGATGACACTTAAGCACAAAGACTTGTCGGGTCGCTACAAGATGGTATCAGAGCACATGTTGACTGTAGGACGTGACCCCTAGAATCTGGCAAGCCCAAAGGAACGGATTTCTCTAAACCTTTATTTTCAAATGTATTCTTTAACTCTCATATTTTCTAAGCTTTAGTAAAATTTTCTCTCACCCCAAACAGTTAGACCATACCCCCCTTTTCCCTTTTGACCACACGAAGACCCGACTGATGAGACCACTCCGAGAAGGAACAAGATGTCAGACGACTGCAACCACTTCAGAATCAAGAGGATTTTACCGTGTATCGGAATAATTGAAACTACAACGGTTGAAGACTTTGAAGACTCGGAGAATTTGAAGGCTCTGAAGAATTCCCAGAGTGACGTAACTTGGAAGGTTGTGATAGGATCAATTAAGTTATTCTCGTACTATGCTGAAATTCCTTACTGAAGAAACCCATGACTTCAAATTTTAGATGAAGAGCGTCACCCTGAACCAAAGACAACACTACGAAGATTTCCTCTGTGGTCCATCCCTTATGGAACTTGTCGAACTATTGAAGTTGCCAATAATAGAGATCAAGGTGTGTCAGAGGAAGACCTGAACATGGAACATCAAAACTCAAATTTTTGGTCGTCAAGAAAACCCCAAGACAAGAAATATCAACTATGGAACGATAACTCATTGCAGAGATATGGGCATAAACACAGTTGTCCATGATGATATCGCCCGCTTGAGCTATCGTCATCATGATGAGTTAAGCATGCATTACTTCGGAAGGATTGGATGGCAGAAGGCTGATGGAGCACCGATCACATTGACGAAAGAGCAGAGGATGAAATTTTCACCTCGGCTGGTGTATCATCGGGATATGGAGTATTACATAAAGAACCTTCAGATGAACCTTCTGGAAGCCTTATTCGACAAGGAAGAATTTTGTGAAGAACTCAGGACCCAGAAAACTAAAAGTAGCCAACCCGAAGGAGCAAAACTTTGAGATACTAAAGATTTGTCAGGAACTGAAAGACGGTACGAGCATGGTTCATGCCAAGGATGTCGAAATCTAGAAGCTACGAACACAACTCCAGGATATTCAAGGACGTCACAAGAGACTTCACGTTAATAGAGATGATCTGGCAGGAGAACTTGAGAAGATCAAGTACGAATAGAAGGAGCCAGCAGAGACATGAACCAAGACATGGGGAAGTTGGTTTAGCTATAACCACCATGAGTGAATAAAGATTCGTTTTTGCGATTAGAGTATCTGACCATACCAACCTTGTGGGTGACAGTACTGTAGGATTGTTTGATTTCATTGAATATGTGGAGTTGTTCCATATATTAGTTGTTGTGTCTTTTGTTTGTTTGGGTACCCCTCCCCCTCTCTCTCCAATCTTATCTCGACCTTACCTAAAACCCTTTGACCCACTAGAAGATGTATGGAGATGAACTCATATTTTCTGGATCGATAAGTCAACTGGAGATGGAGCAATGGATTTAGAACATGGAAGATCACATGAAGAATAATGCTATAGCCGGAAAGGATAAAGTCCATCATACTCTTCAATATTTTGCAAATGGTGCTGCTACATGGTGGAGGATGTACCAAGCCATCAATGGATGGCAAGGAGCAATCACTTGGGAAGAATTTAAGTCGACTCTGCTAAGATCTCATCTTGTGTCCCAGACGTTGAAGCCTTATGGAAATGATACGAAGAAACCTTGTGCATGCAAGCTTTGTGGAGAAATAGGACACAACCATAGAGAACACCAGGATGAATGCCCTCATTGTGAAGAAAGTCACCCAGCTGAAGAATGCGCAACTAGGCAGATTACTTGTTTCTTGTGTCAAGGGACTACCCACTACCCTGCTCAGTGTCACATTTATCCCATGGTACAACAAACTATCCAGCAGAAGAAAGAATCCATGAAAGAATCCCTCGTGGAAATTTTAGCAGAACCTGTGATGAAGGAAGGTGTTGAGAGCACACACGAAGAAGACTCAAATGAACACTGCACCAAGTCATGCTATTCATGTGGAGAAGAAGGACACATTTCCCAGTATTGTCTGAGGGAGTATCTAGTAGAATTCCCGATAATGGAATTTGAGTATGACCCACAGGAGATAGAAGCCCTGATTGGCATGGAAAAATCTAGGAAGACAAATAGAATGGATTCCAAGAACAACCCAAATTCTGCAAAGAAGGACCTAAGCCATATCACATGCTTCAGGTGCAAAGATCCAGGGAACTACTCCAGCCGTTTCCCAAAAAGGAAGCCGAGGACCCAAGGAGGCTATGTAATCACAAGGAAACCACGAGACTTGTCAGAAGTAAGATGTTTCTGCTGTAATGTAGCAGGGCACTTTGCGAGAGACTGTCCAATGAGAAGGAGACTTGTGCTAAATAATTGAGTTGAGACATGTAAAGGAAATGCAGAAGATTGTAACAATTTGAGAATCAATGAAGTTAGCATCGTTGGTGTTGATTTGGATTTTATGAGTTGTTACTTTATAGGCATTGAGTGAAATCATGATGCATGGAATAAGAATTTGAAGAAACTCGTCTTTTCCTTTTAAGGGTGGTAGAACCCAAAACCGTTACTCGAATAATGAGCTAGTTACATCAGACCTTGAAATGGATCAGACAAAGATGAGTTTGAGTAATTATATCTTAGTTTGTACCAACAGAAGGAAGGGATACAATACAAATTGGACGGATTTAATTAAGCTAGGAAGCTGGATGATGGAATGAGGATCAGTTGCAACCCGAGGATGAGACCAAGTGTTACAAGTGATGAGATGGGCCAAAACCCACAGGCCCCAGGACCTGTCAAGAAGCAAGCACACTCTTGCTGAAGGAAAACCCTGGAAGAAGTTACAACTTTAACAACCGACGATCTGATAGGAGTTTACGCAAAACCCAAGAGTTGTAAAGAATAATAGTTGTTTTATTCGGCTTGCATAATCCATGGAGTTATTCCGAACCCGGTTCAAGAAATTCTGCAATGCTTGTGAGGATGACAGAGTGTTAGAATGCGAGATTCACTAAACCATATACAAGGTAATGATTTGGGTGCGGAATGGATTGATCACCATACCGACTTACTCTTATTATTCGCCCCTGCTATATGGGATGGTAAATCTGAGTGACTTACCCATAGTAGATAGATGACGATATCAAAACCTTGCTTGAACCTTAGAATGGTATGACAATTTTCCCTTGTACAAGGCAGTTGTTGCCAACCGTAGGTCATACAGTGAGAATGAAGCACATATCCGTTTTCTGCAAGGACCCGGTCAAAATTGTTTGACGACCACCATGAGATATCAATATTGTTTAGTATTGGCTCCAGACTTTTTAGCTAAGAAGACCTAGTCTCGGAAGAACCTTACCAAGAAGAAAGGACATAAGGAATTGAGGACAAAAGTTATGCCACTACCGGAAGAGCCCAGAGGAGGAATTATCCTAAAGATCTGAGAAGATCGACACTACCAACAATAAGGATGGAGTATATGAGTTTTGATGGAACCATAACCATGATTCCAAGGGAGGTAGCACCCCAGACCCCTGTGACAATCGATGGATTTTGAGGAGACCCCGAACCCCAACCTATTTCTTGCTAGCCTCTCCGAATCTCAAGGGCGAGATCCATTTTAAGGGTGGTAGGTTTGTAACATCCCAAAATTATAAATTTTGGAATGTTATACTAAATAAATAGTTTTGTTTGCTTGTGTCATGCTTGTGTGAAATTGAGTGAAATTTGAAACTTTTAAAAGTTGATTGAAAGGGAATAAAATGACTTTCCCAAAACTTTCACTTTGCATGTATGTTCTCCATGAATTCAAATTCATTTCATCACAAAAACCCTAGAGTGAAGATGATTTGACTTCTTCCATTTAATTAAATGAAAAGTGTTTTGAAAAGAGTAATAATTCCATCTAAAAATATTTCAAATTCAGAAACTTTATGCAACTCAATGATTTTCATGAGAGAATATAAAATGACTTCTTCAAATTATAAGAAATATGAGTTGGAAGTTAAAAAAACAAATTGAAAGTCCCTTTAAACTATTTTTGAAACTCACTATCAATTTGGAGTTATTTGGTATTTATTCAAATTATTTTTCTCCAAAAATAAAATATATGGAAAATAGGGTAAAATGATTCCCTACAATAGAAAATAGGAGAAAAATGAGTTTGAAATAATTTTGGTATTTTAACAATATTTTTATTTGGTTTTAAATAAAACAATGGCACTGTTTGCTTTATTTGCAATTTTGTGGATTTTATTTGACTCTAGAAAAATGTTCATGTTATAGGGAATCTTTTTCTGAAATTTTTAATATATAATATGCCAATAATATATATTTTTTATTTTATTTTTTATTTTTCAATTATTATCTGTTTAAAAAAAGAGCAGAACTGGGTCGGCCCAGCCAACCGGGCCAGGCCAAGCCCAGCCCAGCCACGCGCGTCCCCGACCTCCCGCAGGAGTCCGCCGCCGCCGTGGTCGACTCGTCCACACCCCGCCTCCTTACCCCTTTCCCGCGTCACCTTGTCCCCTCTCCTATAAATACTCCGGCCATGCCGCCCCTCTTCTTCTCCTCCTCTCGACTGTCGCTCCGCTGCCGCTCTCCTTCTGCCGCCGCCGCCTGCGCCACACGCCGCCGTCCCGCACCTCGCACTCCGCGCCGCACTCCACCTTCGCCCCGCGCCGCACTCTGCCCTCACCCCGCGCCTGATACGTCTCTGACGTATCTATAATTTTTTATTGTTCCATGCCAATATTATACAACTTTCATATACTTTTGGCAACTTTTTATACTATTTTTGGGACTAACATATTGATCCAGTGCCGAGTGCCAGTTCCTATTTGTTGCATGTTTTTTGTTTCGCAGAATATCGATATCAAATGGAGTCCAAACGGGATAAAAATTGACGGAGATTTTTTTTGGAATATTTATGAATTTTTGGAAGAAGAATCAACGCGAGATGATGCCCAAGGGGGCCACGAGGCAAGGGGCGCACCCTGGGCCCTCGTGGCCACCCCGTAAGGCGGTTGGTGCCCTTCTTTCGCCGCAAGAAAGATAATATCCAGATAGAGATCGTGTCCAAAATACAGCCCAATTGGAGTTACGGATCTCCAGGAATATAAGAAAAGGTGAAAGGCCAGAATAGAGGAACGCAGAAACAGAGAGAGACAGAGAGACAGATCCAATCTCAGAGGGGCTCTCGCCCCTCCACCGCCATGGAGGCCATGGACCAGAGGGAGAACCCTTCTCCCACGTAGGGAGAAGGCGAAGGAAGAAGGAGAAGGAGGGGGGCTCTCTCCCCCTCGCTTCTGGTGACGCCGAAACGCCGCCGGGGCCATCATCGTGTGACGGCGATCTACACCAACACCTCCATCATCTTCACCAATATCTTCATCACCTTCCCACATCTATCTACAGCGGTCCACTCTCCCGCAACCCGTTGTACCCTCTACTTGAACATGGTGCTTTATGCTTCATATTATTATCCAATTATGTGTTGCCATCCTATGATGTCTGAGTAGATTTTCGTTGTCCTATTGGTAATTGGTGAATTGCTATGATTGGTTTAATTTGCTTGTGGTTATGTTGCTGTACTTTGGTGCCCAGCATATGAGCGCGCGCGTGGATCACACCATAGGGTTAGTTGTATGTTGATAGGACTATGTATTGGAGGGCAAGAGTGACAGAAGCTTCAACCTAGCATAGAAATTGATGCATACGGGATTGAAGGGGGACCAATATATCTTAATGCTATTGTTGGGTTTTACCTTAATGAACGTTAGTAGTTGCGGATGCTTGCTAACAGTTCCAATCATAAGTGCATAGAATTCCAAGTCACGGATGACATGCTAGCAGTGGCCTCTCCCACATTAAACTTGCTATCGGTCTAGTAACGTAGTCAATTGCTTAGGGACAATTTCACAACTCCTGACACCACTTTTCCACACTCGCTATACTAACTTTATTTCTTCTTTACCTAAAATAGCACCTTCTTTTTATTTACGTTCTCTTTATATTCTTGAAAACCTATCCCACAACACCTACAAAGTATTTCTAGTTTCATACTTGTTCTAGGTAAAGCAAACGTCAAGTGTGCGTAGAGTTGTATCGGTGGTCGATAGAACTTGAGGGAATATTTGTTCTACCTTTATCTCCTCGTTGGGTTCGACACTCCTATTTATTGAAAGAGGCTATAATTGATCCCTATAATTGTGGGTTATCAAGACCTTTTTCTGGCACCGTTGCCAGGGAGTTATAGCGTGGGGTGAATATTCTCGTGTGTGCTTGCTTGCGTTATCACTAAGTAATTTTTATTTTGTGCTCTTGTTTTCTATCTTTAGTTATGGTAGGAAATGGAAAATACCAAAAAAATTAGTGGTACCTACTGAACCAATGGTTGAAGAACCACTCAAAATCTATCACACTCCTGAAGCTTTTTACTTGGAGCATCTTCGATCCCTATGTGCTCGGGCTGAAACCCCAACTAGCTTAGTTGAGAAAAATCTTTAGATTAGCATGCTTGTTATGTGCGACACCGCATATCTGAAAAAGGGAAACTTTTACTGGATCAAATTCATCATTTGCAGTGCTATGCTTGGAATTTATGTGAAATATATGATTGTACTTATTGTTCTAAAGACCCTAAGAAACACCTCCCTTACCAATGTGAGTTTAGTGATAATGGAATTGTATCTTCATATACTAAGGGGGTTTATAATTACTATGATGTTCAACAAATTGAAGAATTTGTTGCTTTTAGGGGTACTTGTGAAATTGCTTCTTTTACCAAAGAGTGTGATACTACTCTACAAATCTGAAAGTTTGGCCATACTTAAATATTGCTACGATAATTATGCTTCTAATCCTTATATGAAACCATATATTGGGGACTCCTCCGCAGTCCAAGAAGAGACTAATATTTTGCAGGAGTCTATGGAAGAAGAAATTAATGACATTATGAGCTCATTGGATGAAAAAGATGACGAGGAGAGCGAAGAACAAAAGGAGGAAGGGCAGATTAGCTATCGTGCCCACCTTCTAATGAGAGTAACTCTTCAACTCATACATTGTGTAATTTCCCTTCGTGTTTACCGCAGGATGAATGCTATGATGATTGTTGTGATCCCGTTGATTCTTTTGAAATATCCCTTTTTGATGAAATTAATGCTTGCTATGCTTGTGGCCATGTTGCCAATATGAATTATGCTTATGGATATGAACTTGCTATAGTCCCTTATGTTAAACATGAAATTGTTGCTATTTCACCCATGCATGATAGTCCTATTATCTTTTTCAATTCTCCCAATTACACTATTTCGGAGAAGTTTGCTCTTATTAAGAATTATATTGATGGGTTGCGTCTCACCACTACACATGATGATTTTAATAGATATAATATGCATGTGCTTGATGCTCCTACTTGCAATTATTATAAGAGAGGAACTACATCTCCGCCTCTCTATGTTTCCAATATGATAAAATTGCAAGAAACTGTTTATACTATGCATTGGCCATTACTATGTGTGCATGAATTGTTCTTTTATGATATGCCGATACATAGGGGGGGAGTTAGACTTCGTTGTTGCGTGATATATGTTACTTTGTGCTCACTACTAAATTACAAATCATTGTTAATTAAAATTGTCTTTGATATACCTTGGGATCCGGGTGGATCCATTACTTGAGCACTATATGCCTAGCTTAATTGCTTTAAAGAAAGCGCTGCCAGGGAGACAACCCGGAAGTTTTAGAGAGTCATTTATTTATGTTGTGTCCTTTTATAAAGTTTATAAACAAAATAAAAATAAAGAGGGGAACCTAAAACTCTTTCAGAAATAAAAGCGAAAGTGAGAAAGACGAGCATTGTTGAAGTGGGAGCTAGCCTTGAACTTTGTTCATGCCCATGGAAACTTTGTGAACCTTGATTACAGAAACTTTTCAACAAAAATAATAATCCCCTTGTATAATTCCGTTGTATTATAAAATAATGTGCCAAGAGTTTCCTTTAGGTTGATTAAACTGCTTGTTGGTTTGTGCGGTGCAAAAACAGAAACTTTGGCTGTAGTGCACGATTTTACATTTTTACTAGAACGTCGAAAGGATCTGAAACTTTTTGCAAAGTCTTGCTATACAAATTTTTGATTTTCCCTAATTTTGCCAGAATTTTTAGAGTTACATAATTATGGTTAATGTTCAGATTACTACAGACTGTCCTGTTTTCACAGATTGCTGTTATAGCTTCATTATTTGCATATGTTTGAATTCTTGTTGAAGCATCCTTGACTTGGGGCCATAGGATTATGATAGCATACATTGGGTAATGTTTGTTCATAATTATAAAATAATGTTCAAGCTGTACACGATGGGATTTCATTGATCATATGCACTAACCACGCCACTAAAAGTTCGGTTAAGTTTTGTGTGGATGAAGTGTTTGAAGATCGAGGAAGTCTCGATGTGAGAAGGAGGAGATGTAAGAGATCAAGCTTGGGGATGCCCAAGGCACCGCAAGTAAATATTCAAGGAGACTCAAGTGTCTAAGCTTGGGGATGCCTCGGAAGGCATCCCATCTTTCTTCAACAAGTATCGGTATGTTTTCGGATTCGTTTTGTTCACATGATATGCGTAAATTCTTGGAGCATCGTCTGGTTTTTATTTTTATTTTAATAAATGCACCATGTTGGTATGAGATAGTCCTTGGTTGATTTATAGAATGCTCTTTTCACTTCACTTATATCTTTTGAGTGTGGCTTTATAGAATGCTTCATGTGCTTCACTTATATCATTTGAAGTTTGGATTGCCTGTTTCTCTTCACATAGATAACCGTCATTTGTAGAATGCTCTTTTGATACACTTATATTTGTTAGAGCATGGGCATATCTTTTGTAGAAAGAATTAAACTCCCTTGCTTCACTTATATCTATTTAGAGAGTTGACAGGAATTGGTCATTCACATGGTTAGTCATAAAATCCTACATAAACGTGTAGATCGATGAATATGATATGTTTGATTCCTTGCAATAGTTTTGCGATATAGAGATGCTAATATGTGGGAGGTACTAGTGAATGATTGTGGTTTAGTAAAAATATTGGTGTTAAGGTTTGTGATTCCCGAAGCATGCACATATGGTCTCCTAACTATGTAACCAAATTGGCGCGTATTGTATTTTGATTGTTTATCTTTGCGTGAAGGTCAGGGGGGCGCGATGGTTAACTCCTACCAACCTCCCCCCTAGGAGCATGCGTCGTAGTATTTTGCTTCGAGGGCTAATAGATTTTTTGCAATAAGTATGTGAGATCTTTATGACAAATGTTGAGTCCATGGATTATACGCACTCTCACCCTTCCGCCTTGCTAGCCACTCTAGTACCGCTCAATTTTCGCCGGTGCATCAAACCACCTTATACCCTTCCTCAAAACAGCCACCGTACCTACCTATTATGGCATTTCCATAGCCATTCCGAGATATATTGCCATGTAACTTCATCGTTCCGTTTATTATGACACGCACCATCATTGTCATATTGCCTTGCATGATCGTAAGATAGCTAGCATGATGTTTCCATGGCTTGTCCGTTTTTTGATGCCATTGCTACGCTAGATCATTGCACATCCCGGTACACCGCTGAAGGCATTCATATAGAGTCATACTTTGTTCTAGCATCGAGTTGTAAGTAAATAAAAGTGTGATGATCATCATTATTAGAGCATTGTCCCAAAAAAGGCCAAATAAAAAAAAGGAAGGCCCAAAAAAGAAAAAAGAAAAACGAGGACAATGCTACTATCTTTTTTCCACACTTGTGCTTCATCATAGCACCATGTTATTCATGATAGAGAGTCTCCTATGTTGTCATATACTAGTGAAAAAATTTCATTATAGAACTTGGCATGTATATTCCAACGACGGGCTTCCTCAAATTGCCCTAAGTCTTCATGAGCAAGCAAGTTGATGCACACCCACGAGTTTTCCTTTGAACTCTCATACACTTATAGCTCTAGTGCATCCGTTACATGGCAATACCTACTCACTCACATTGATAACAATTGATGGACATCTCCATAGTCCATTGATTTGCCTAGTCGATGAAAGACTTTCTCCCTACTTTTGTCTATCACCACCTTCAATTCCACCCATAGTTCTATGTCCATGGCTCACGCTCATGTATGCGTGAAGAGTTGAGAAGGTTCGAAAAAGTAAAGTATGCAAACAATTGCTTGGCTGAAAACGGGATGGGCATGAGGGTACCTTGTGTTAAGAAAAGGGGGCATAAAAGACTATATGATTTTGTAGGGATAACGTTCTTTAGCATTGATATTCTGAAAGACTTGATTGTCTGTTGGGATGCCCGAGTATTAAATTCTTTTATGTCAAATGATATACTATTGCTTTGAATCACTCGTGTCTAAATATTCATGCCATGATTAGATTACATGATCAAGATTGTGCTAGGTAGCATTCCACATATAAAATATCTTTTTTATCATTTACCTACTCGAGGACGAGCATG
Organism: Secale cereale; assembly: GCA_902687465.1. Classification (NCBI taxonomy): domain Eukaryota; kingdom Viridiplantae; phylum Streptophyta; class Magnoliopsida; order Poales; family Poaceae; genus Secale; species Secale cereale. The sequence goes on along the minus strand of LR738713.1, from coordinate 428,739,378 downwards.
AATTAAGCTTGGGGATGCTGATACGTCTCCATCATATCTATAATTTTTTATTGTTCCATGCCAATATTATACAACTTTCATATACTTTTGGCAACTTTTTATACTATTTTTGCGACTATCATATTGATCCAGTGCCAGTTCCTATTTGTTGCATGTTTTTTGTTACGCAGAATATCCATATCAAACGGAGTCCAAATGGGATAAAAACTGACGGAGATTTTCTTGGAATATTTATGAATTTTGCGAAGACGAATCAACGCGAGACGATGCCCGAGGGGGCCACGATGCACGGGGGGCGCCCGAGTGTGTCAGGCGCGCCCTAGGCCCTCGTGGCCACCCCGTAAGGCAGTTGGTGCCCTTATTTCGCCGCAAGAAAGCTAATATCCGGATAGAGACCGTGTCCAAAATTTAGCCCAATCGGAGTTACGGATCTCCGTGAATATAAGAAACGGTGAAAGGCTAGAATAGAGTAACGCAAAAACAGAGAGAGACAGAGAGACAGATCCAATCTCGGAGGGGCTCCCTCCCCTTCGGGGCCATGGAGGCCATGGACCATAGGGAGAACCCTTCTCCCACGTAGGGAGAAGGCCAGGGAAGAAGGATAAGGAGGGGGGATCTCTCCCCCTAGGTTCTTGTGGTGCCAGAACGCCGCCGGGGCCATCATCGTGTGACGACAATCTACACCAACACCTCTGTCATCTTCACCAACATCTTCATCACCTTCCCCCATCTATCTACAGCGGTCCACTCTCCCGCAACTCGATGTACCCTCTACTTGAACATGGTGCTTTATGCTTCATATTATTATCCAATGATGTGTTGCCATCCTATGATGTCTGAGTAGTTTTTCGTTGTCCTATCGGTGTTTGGTGAATTGCTATGATTTGTTTAATTTGCTTGTGGTTATGTTGTTGTTCTTTGGTGCCCATCATATGGGCGCGCACGTGGATCACACCATAGTGTTAGTTGTATGTTGATAGGACTATGTATTGGAGGGCAAGAGTGACAGAAGCTTCGACCTAGCATAGAAATTGATGCATACAGGATTGAAGGGGGACCAATATATCTTAATGCTATGGTTGGGTTTTACCTTAATGAACGTTAGTAGTTGCGGATGCTTGCTAATAGTTCCAATCATAAGTGCATAGAATTTCAAGTCAGGGATGACATGCTAGCAGTGGCCTCTCCCACATAAAACTTGCTATCGGTCTAGTAACATAGTCAATTGCTTAGGGACAATTTCGCAACTCTTACCACCACTTTTCCACACTCGCTATACTAACTTTATTGCTTCTTTACCTAAAACATCACCTAGTTTTTATTTATGTTCTCTTTATATTCTTGCAAACCTATCCCACAACACCTACAAAGTACTTCTAGTTTCATACTTGTTCTAGGTAAAGCGAACGTCAAGCGTGCGTAGAGTTGTATCGATGGTCTATAGAACTTAAGGGAATATTTGTTCTACCTTTAGCTCCTCGTTGGGTTCGACATTCTTACTTACCGAAGGAGGCTACAATTGATCCCCTGTACTTGTGGGTTATCAGCGCCGCATTCCGCCCTCGCCCATGCCGCCGCCCCCAGCCCCGCCCGTCGCTGGAGCAGCGCCGCCGCCGCCGGACTCGCTGACCCGCCGCCTGATCCGCCTCGCCGAACCGACCCACCGGTTTCGTCGAACCTCCCCGAACCGGTAATAAACCAAATCGGTTTTCGTTTCTATTTTTTTATAAATCAATTTTGTTTTTTTAGATTACTTACTTAGCGAACATTTTTTGTTTAGGAAGTATTAGCGAACGATTTCGTTCTGTAGGTCTGTCTAGCGAACGTTCATTAGTTAGTTTTTTATTTTTCTATCCAGGGACCTATTTGTAGTTATTTTCTTCATAGATTAGTCCCTGATCTTGTAACCCTCACAACTCTTTACTCGTTTGTCCAAATCCAACAAAACCAACGCCAAATTCTTCGTCATGATCTCATCTATCCAAAGAACCAAACTAAAAATATTTTGGTAAGTTTTAAATTTTGAATTCAAATAGATTTGAATTTAAACTTTTTTGGTCATAACTTGAGTTTATAACTCCGATTTAGTTGATTCTCTTTGCAAATCGAAGCTCTAGACATGTACTTTCTGTTAAGATAAAAATCACATAATTTTGCTACTGTTAAAAAAATATGTTTCTATCTAGAAGCTTTATTTGATGGTTTTTCAACTTTTCCGAAGTGTTTTCTTCGCTCTTTACGATCTTTTGAGTGATTGCTTATGTGTGGTTACTATTGCTTGCTTACGATACATTGATCGGAGTGTGACGACTAGAACTGTCAGGAATTATGAGTGCGAAGAATCTTCGTCAGCAGTACAAGGCAAGTTCACAGTTTGATCATACTTTTTAATACCCAGTTTTTACTATGCATTAGTTTCACCCTCAAAGATTGCATGAGTAGGACTTGTTTACATGTGGGTTTTCTATGTAGTTCACGAGGTAGGAACCTATGACTTGTTATCGCCTTGGGAGTATACGCTTTGTTACTTATTGCTTAGCCATGCTCGTAGACGTGGATTGGTATGTGAGATTCATGGAAGGTTTGAGAGTAATATTAACTGAGGGGAACTTAAAGTTGCAACGTTAATACACATCTGGGTGGAATGGTTAGGGCATCCTGGAGAAACCAGTGGCTTGCCCGGGCACCTGGAGAAACCAGTGTTTGCCCTAGGGGGTCCCGGAGGACCCGTGCGATCACCCTATGGAATGCCACCCAGGCTCAAAGGGAGCATATGATATTTCATGCCTAGAAACTTCCATGTGCAGCCAGAACCCATTATGGACTCTCGCATAGTTGAGTAAGTGGTGTGAAACCTTTCCATGATGGGCTAGCAGATGTAGGGGGGTTGTAAGTGTACCGGCCTATCTATCGGTTAAGGGGACCTCTTCGGAAAGACTGTGTCTCGTTCATCTGGTTCTCAAACATCAAGAAGTGCGAGAAAATTCAATGGAGGAGATCGAGTCTTGTGGAGAAAATTGTACAAACCTCTGCAGAGTGTACAAACTAATCATGATTACCCGTGTCCCCGGTTATGGACAAGCTTGAGTATCTAGAAGTGGATTATTTGCTGATCTCATCACTTTATCTAATGAAATTGTCAGGTTATTAATGAATTGGTGATTTTGGGATTGAGTTGGAGGAACCTTCTCAACAATGGCATAAACTTGATAGTAAAATAAATTTTATTCCTTTGTTGTAGGGAAAAACCAGCTTTATGCAAAATATAAACTCAGAGCCTCCACCAGCCAAATATGCATATAGAGATAGACCTTGTTCATCATCATTCTATGGTGTGAATTTGCCAGTACATTCAATGTACTGACCTACATGGCAGCAATGTCTCATGTTGCAGGAATTTTCGTCGAGTAAGTGATACGTTAGGGTTGCGATGTCTACACTCAACTTTGTTGTTGGTGTTGATGAAGGAAATATGCCCTAGAGGCAATAATAAAGATTTTATTTGTATTTCCTTATATCATGATAAATGTCTTTTATTCATGCTAGAATTGTATTAACTGGAAACTTAGTACATGTGTGAATACATAGACAAAATAGTATGTCCCTAGTATGCCTCTACTAGACTAGCTCATTGATCAAAGATGGTTATGTTTCCTAGCCATAGACATGAGTTGTCATTTGATCAACGGGGTCACATCATTAGGAGAATGATGTGATGGAAAAGACCCATCTGTTAGCTTAGCACTATGATCGTTTAGTTTTACTGATATTGCTTTCTTCATGACTTATACATGTTCCTATGACTATGAGATTATGCAACTCCCGAATACCGTAGGAACACCTTGTGTGCTATCAAACGTCACAACATAAATGGGTGATCATAAAGATGCTCTACAGGTGTCTCCGAAAGTGTTCGTGGTGTTGGCATAGATCAAGAATAGGATTTGTCACTCCGAGTGTCGGAGAGGTATCTCTGAGCCCTCTCGGTAATGCACATCATAATAAGCCTTGCAAGCAAATGACTAATGAGTTAGTCACAGGATGATGTATTACGGAAAGAGTAAAGAGACTTGCCAGTAACGAGATTGAACTAGGTATTGAGATACCGACGATCGAATCTCGGGCAAGTAACATACCAATGACAAAAGGAACAATGTATGTTGTTATGCGGTTTGACCGATAAAGATCTTCGTAGAATATGTAGGAGCCAATATGAGCATCCAGGTTCCGCTATTGGTTATTGACCGGAGATGAGTCTCGGTCATGTCTATATAGTTCTCGAACCCGTAGGGTTCGCACGCTTAACGTTTGATGGCGATCGGCATTATGAGTTTATGAGTTTTGATGTACCGAAGGTAGTTCCGAGTCCCGGATGAGATCACGGACATGACGAGGAGTCTCCGAATGTCTGAGACGTAAAGATTGATATATTGGACGACTATATTCGGACACCGGAAGTGTTCTGGAAAGTTTCGGAATTTACCGGAGTACCAGAGGGGTTATCGGAACCCCCCAAGGGAAAGTCGGGCCCTAGTGGGCCATAGGGGAGAAAGAGGGCAGCAGCCAGGAGGTGGCTCGCCCCCTCCCAAGGGCAGTCCGAATTGGACTAGGGGAGGGGGTGCAGCCCCCTCTTTCCTTCCCCTTCTCTCCCTCTCTTTCCTTCCACTCTTGGTGATTCCTACTAGGAATAGGATTGCAACCCTATTCCTAGTAGGATTGCACCCTAGGCGCGCCATAGAGGGGCCGGCCGGCCTCCCCCTTGCTCCTTTATATACGGGGGCAGGGGGCACCCTAGGACACACAAGTTGATCAGTTGATCTCTCCCAACTGTGTGGGGTGCCCCCCTCCACAGTAACACACCTCGGTCATATCGTTGCAGCGCTTAGGCGAAGCCCTACGATGGTAACTTCATCATCTCTGTCACCACGCCGTCGTGCTGACGAAACTCTCCCGTGAAGCTCAACTGGATCAAGAGCTCGTGGGACGTCATCAAGCCGAACGTGTGCTAAACGCGGAGGTGTCGTACGTTCGGTGCTCGATCGGTTGGATCGCGAAGAAGTTCGACTACATCAACCGCGTCACTAGACGCTTCCGCTCCCGGTCTACGAGGGTACGTAGACATACTCTCCCCCTCGTCGCTATGCATCTGGTAGATAGATCTTGCATGATCGTAGGAATTTTTTTAAAATACTACGTTCCCCAACAGTGGCATCATGAGCCAGGTCTATGCGCAGATGATATGCACGAGTAGAACACAATGAGTTGTGGGCGATACTAGTCATACTGCTTACCAGCATGTCATACATTGCTTCGGCGGTATTGTGATATGAAGCGGCTCGGACCGACATTACGCGTACGCTTACGCGAGACTGGTTTCACCGTTATGAGCACTCATTGCTTAAAGGTGACTGGCGGGTGTCTGTCTCTCTCACTTTAGCTGAATCGAGTGTGGCTACGACCGGTCCTTGTGAAGGTTAAAACATCACATACTTGACGAAACATTGTTGTGGTTTTTGTATGCGTAGGTAAGAACGGTTCTTGCTAAGCCCGTAGCAGCCACGTAAAACTTGCAACAACAAAGTAGAGGACGTCTAACTTGTTTTTGCAGGGCATGTTGTGATGTGATATGGTCAAGACATGATGAGTTATACGGTTTTGTATGAGATGATCATGTTTTGTAAAGTTATCGTGAACTGGCAGGAGCCATAAGGTTGTCGCTTTATTGTATGAAATACAATCGCCATGTAATTGCTTTACTTTATCACTAAGCGGTAGCGATAGTCGTAGAAGCAATAGTTGGCGAGACGACAATGATGCTACGATGGAGATCAAGGTGTCGCGCCGGTGACGAAGGTGATCATGATGGTGCTTTGGAGATGGAGATCAAAAGCACAAGATGATGATGGCCGAATCATCTCACATATTTTGATTACATGTGATGTTTATCTTATTATGATTCTTATCTTGCTTAGTACGACGGTAGCATTATAAGTTGATCCCTTACAAAATTTCAAGGTATAAGTGTTCTCCCTAAGTATGCACCGTTGCCAAAGTTCGTCGTGCCGAGACACCACGTGATGATCGGGTGTGATAAGCCCTACGTTCAAATACAACGGGTGTAAGCCAGTTTTGCACACGCAGAATACTCGGGTTAAACTTGACGAGCCTAGCATATGCAGATATGGCCTTGGAACACTGGAGACCGAAAGGTCGAGCGTGAATCATATAGTAGATATGATCAACATAAGATGTTCACCATTGAAACTAGGGCTTATTCCATTTGTGCCCCCAATTCCTTAGTTGTGCTCAGTTTTCCCCACGCTTCAAGCTTTTGCTCACTTTTCCCCACTCCCTTAGCTGAAACTCTCACAAATGTTCATAACAGGCGTTTGCCATCTTGGCTGTTAATTGACTTGTGGGGCCATGTTGGACTCTGTTGACTGTGGTTGTGGCTTCGCTGGTTGGGCTGTGTTTGTGTTCATAGCCTAGTATCGATGGATGCAGCCTGCTATGCATGCCCGGCCCGGCTTTGGCATCGATATAGCCTGCTATGCATGCGAACACCGCCACGCACACATCTAGTGACATGCCGACATGCACGCATCGATCCGTGCATGCATGCACGCCGACACGCACGCATCGATCCGTGCCGCACGGTTGCCAGTGGATTCAGTTGTTTCACACGTCGCAGGCATACGTGCCGGTGGCAGAAGGGGCAGGCTGCACGCACGCTCGCGTCCATAACTCCATATGTCGAGGCATCGGTGCATGGCTGCCGCTCGATTCAATTGTGCCGGTTGCAGAAGGGGCAGAGCACGCAGAAGAGCCGCCAACACAGAGCACACAGCCGCCAACGCAGAGCACGCAGAGCACGCACTGATGAGGCATCGCTTCGATTCACGTTCACACATTGATGAGGCATCAGTTCACGCACGCGCTGAGTCGCGATCTACGCCGTTTGCGCGTGTACACACTTCGTCTCCCCCAGCTATTTCAACTGCCCTTCATTGCCTCTTCTTCTACAGATCCATCTGCGCCTCCCACTTCTCTTCTTCCCCCAAAAGCCAAAGCAGTTCCACTCAGCGAAGCGTTCAAGATGCAATTCTACGGGTCGACGTTCCAGGAGCCTCCCACCGTGCCGGAACGGCGGTACCCCGCCAACGTCGTCGTCGAGGAATCGCTCCGCGTGTGGGCGTTCTCACGCTGGAGGGGTAGCACTAAGCTTGCACGGGGGTTCCTCCGTGCGGGCTTCCACCACCTCCCAGCGGGCTCGCCGCCCATGTTCAACCTCGTGGAGCAGCGTCCCCACGCCAACGCTCCAGCGGTAGGGCTCTTCGTCCACTTCACCAACAGGTTCGATGCCTACTACTTGCTCGGCAAGGTGTATTGGTGTGGGTGCGAGTTCATCGCATTCACCACCTATTACATCTTCACCGACTTCGAGAGCATCTTCCCCGCTTGCAACCGCATGCACAGCCTCCCGTACTACCTCGGCGATAACGGCCTTGAGGAGGAGTGAAGCCGGCGGCGAAGAAGACGGTGAAGCTAGCGGTTAAGGTGAAGACGATGGTGAAGACATGGCGGTGTTGCCGTAGCTACCCTATCTACTATGTAGTTTGAGTTTGGTGTGTGTGTTGCCAGACCTAGCTACTCTAATTATTATTATCTATGTAATATGTAAGAACTTATGTCGCCCTAGCAACCCTATCTAAGTTAAGTTATGTGTGTTATATTAATGCTTGGGCTCCCTTAATGCTTTGTTATGTTTGTATTTTGTTTGGCCCAAGTTTAGACACGGCTAATTGGTGTGGGAAAAATTAACCAAACTAACTAAAAATGATGTGTTTATAGATGCCTTATGGGCGCTACATGATCAACAGCTGGTTGAACACATGCTAGCTACTGCGGAACCGTCTGCTCGCTCCTGGTTATTCAGTATGTTTGCCTCTGTCACTCAGGAAGAATTGACGTGCATGACAGTCACCTTGTGGGCAATCTGGTACGCACAAAGAAAGCTCATTCATGAGGGAGAGCACCAGAGTCCAGCAACAACCTATTCTTTCGTCACCAGATTCATTGATGAGCTGAGGGAGACAAGACCGATTCGGCCGTTATCGCATGCTAGAGCGACCCAGGCAACAGCAGCAAGTTGGAGACCACCACCGTTGGGGTTTGCAAAGATCAACGTCGATGGGGCAGTCTGCAAAACCCCTCCTATTGGCGCGGTTAGTGCAGTTTGCCGGGATGACCAAGGGAAGTACTTGGGTGCACAAGGAATCACAGGCCCAATAGTGGAGGAAGTTAAGGATGGAAATTCAGATTTTCAACATATTTCTTTTGTTCATGAACGGATAGTTTCTAATAGGGAAGCTCATCTCCTAGCTAAACATGCTTCGCATTTGGGGGAAGGACGCCATATGTGGCTCCTACAACCCTTCGATTTACATGTAATTCCTGTACTTGGTGTTATTGGTCAATAAAGCAAAGCATTTACCCCTAAAAAAATATAGATGCCTTCTAAAAATAAGAACATATTGTACATTTGTACACGGCTTTGGTTTGCTGAGAGCTCTGTATTTTTTAGGTATTCCAAGAATACTATCCTGGATCGTTCTGCTTCAATAAAATGGGGCAGGGGGAAAACCCCTTTCATTTCAAAAAAAAATCCAAGAATACTTTGGTTTTCAGAAATATTGAAGTATCAAATACTTTGTGATGTTTGGCTTTAGTCAGAAAACTACACTATGTTTGAACTATATAAAAAAGAGGGTTGGACCTCTTTTTCCAATCATGAAGTATAAATTACACTATGTAGAAAACTACACTTTGAGATGTTTGGCTTTAGTCAAAAGGATAAATGAAGGGACCCATAAAGGAAAGCCAAAAAAATTCCTCAATGAGATAGAAGAGATTGGGCAATCAAATTAATGAAAAAAGCAATCAGAAACAAAAAAGAACAAAGCAATCGTTCCTAAACAAAAAAAGAAACATCGCTTGTTTCTGGGCCTCATTTATCCTTTGTGGGCCTATTGTAGCTTGATTCTCTTTGGGCCCGTGAACTAGGTTTTTTTTCTAGCAGAACTGACGGAACTGAAAGTGTCGAAACTGAACTGGTAGTTGTCTTCTGTCGAAACTGGTAGTTGTCTTCTGTCGAAGCTGAAAGTGTCGAAACTTAACAGTAAACTGCATACATTCAGAGATCGACAGTTGCACTAAACAGAGTTGCATTTGAGATAAATAGATTAGGATTGCTAAACAGTGGCAACAACAGTAGACAAACATCTCTAACGAGAGATGGCCATCAAGTAAAAAATTCCTAGAGCAAGTATTCCTAAAGCTATCAGATTGGATTGCTTCTTCAACTCAATCAGCTGCTTGAAGTTCTTGTTCATCTTCTTCAATTCCGCCTTCAGTTCGACATCTACCACCGTCGGGTATTAAAGACGCGTTGCTGCTGCCGGAGCGGCACTGTCATGGGGCATATTGAACTCGCCGATTGCATTCCCCCTCGAATCCAGCAAGCCCAAACCTTGAAGCCTCTGGATGTAATCATCCATCCACTCGAAATGGTAGCATTTCTTCACGATCTGAAAACTAAATCATGTAACCTAAATCCAAATCTGACAGGTTTTTTGAGAAATTAGAGATAAAGGATGCGAGGATCTAACCTGCCCCTCCGGCTTGCTCTCGCATTTGACAAACTCGCGCCCAAAGTTACCATTCTTCTCCTCCTTCGAAGTCAACCGCTTCAGTGGCGCAATCCGTGGGCAGTCAGTGCATCGAGTCATCGGCCCTGGACCATACACTGGCCACGTGGAACGGGGGGCTGACGAGGAGGTCGACATATCGCCCGAGAGGAAGAAACAGAGGAATTGGTCGAGAGGAAGAAGAACAAGAAGATGGGGAAAGAAACAGAGGAATTGCTTGATCTGCTCGATGCCTTTGTCTGTTAGATGGAGAAGAGAAGGGGACGCCAATCAGGATGCATCACGCGGATCGCGCATGCCTGCCCCACATCTGACGGGTGGTGTTTGGTGCTTGGTAGGATCCGACGGTGGACGATCGACGCTAGGGTTTGGAGGGGTTATGAGCGAGTCAACGTGGTTATTAGGGTTTGACCAGATTTCAAATGGCCATAACTAAATTAGAAAAAATCACAAAAATATAAAACAAATGTAGTTCGTCCGTTTATGAGACCTAGTTACCATAAAAAAAATATAAACTCGGTATAGGGGCGTTTTTTTGAAAATTCGTTTTTTGAAGTGATTTGTCGAAATCAAGTTCAAATGTTTTTAAAAAAATCAAAAAAATCAAAATGATGTAATTCTTGCGCACATAGCCGTCATATGTGACAAGGTTATGATAAAAAAATATAAACTTGGTGTAGGTCATTTTCATGAAAGAAGGCTTCACACAAATGAGCTATCACCTATGAACATGTTCAGAGTTCGTAGAATAGGGAGAGAGGGTTTAGGGTTTGAAAAAAAAACAAAATAATTCAAAAAAATCAGAAAAATCTCCATAGCTTCATTTTGGAGTGAATAAGAAGGATCTGAACTTACTTTTTCATTTTCATATCTAAAACGTGTTATTTGACGATTTTGAATTAAAAGCACATTTTTTCAAAAAAAAATTGCAGTAATATGAATATTAATCAATAAATAGTGAGACTTTGTATTTACCCTATATATATGGAACAAGTGTTAATAAAAATATATATGTCTCATTTAGGGAAGGTAAAAAAACTTGTTTTCAAATAGGGATGTTTACCCTAGCTTTCGAGTTGGTTTCTAGCACATTTCTCAATCGGACTGTTCACCTAGGAATATTGGACTTCAAATGCTCGATCAAATACACCGCACAGAGCAATGAACCTCCAATGTTCAACTTCAACTTTGGCTCGAATCCAAATTTTGGCCCAAATTCAAATACTGATTTAAATTCAGATTTTGATGGAAATTTGAATTCTGACTCAAATAAGGAACCAAAGTAGAAGCAACATTATTACAAATGATGCCAACATTATTACAACTGATGCCAACATTATTACAGTAGCTCAAATCTACCAAGTTTTAAGATGCCAACATCTTAATACAAATCTACCAGGTTTTAAGCGATCGACTCGCCCTCAAATTTACAACACAAACATTTCCCAACAACTTAATTCAAAAAATTTGACTTTCTCCTTGTGTTTGCAGCTGGCTTCACCGTCTTGCTCCTGGTTTCCCTAGTTGAGATGCACTTTTCTTTCAGACTCTTGTTCCTTTTGATCTTGGGCTTTACTTGGTGTTTTCCCCATGGAGGTGCTGATGGAGTAGTTCCACTCGCCGAGCACTTGACGACCATTTGACGTTCATCTATGGGTTCACTAATCTTTAAAAGCACAATTGGAATAATTACCCCCTCCTCTTCCTCTCTTATAGCTTCAAAACCATCAAAGGCCATGGTTTCAAAATCTTCTGCTTCACCATCTCTTGGCCTTTTCTCCCTAGAGCTGGTAAATAAAATTATAAGCCATAGGCAAAAAAGAGAACAAATGCAATCAAAAGGGTAGTTGCATTCTACAAAGGGTGCAAACACATACCAAATGATTGCTGTTGCATTCTCCACTGCATCTTCAGTCTCCATTGCTGCTGCATTCTCCACTGCATCTTCAGTCTCCATTGCTGCTGCATTCTCCTCAGTATTGGCTGTTGTCCATCTTTCCTCCTCTCCAAATGATGCATCCACTGGATTGGTACAAAGCCTAGCAATATGCCCCAGAACTCCACATTTTTTGCAAGCACGCTTCTTTGGTAGACGACCCTCCTCACCTACTCTAATCCTCTGGTTCCTTGGTCTTCCTGGTGGTCTAGTAATGACAGGAGCGTGGAGTTTGAACCCTGGATCTACTATGTTCCATTGATCTTTCCCCAATAGTGCAGGCACATTGCCAGCATAAGCAGCCATAAATTTGGCAACAGAGAAATACTCAGAGCAATATTGATCAACTTCACCATCTGCACCCCCGATAATGGTCGTCAAATGTAGGGCATGTATGCATGGCTTCCCACGGATCTGCCATTGCCTACAAGTACATTCTCTAGTACTTAGGTTCACAGGATACCTCCATACCCTATTTTTAGTGTCAGTATAGGTAACCTCTCCCTCATATGTACCAGATCGAATACATTTCATCTTCAGTCCTCTTGCCTTCAAGTGCAATGCCTTAATCAGTGATGGGAGCATTTGATGACCAACATATTGTGTTTCTGCAATTCTTTTGCGAAGAGCCATATTTATCATGATCATTTCCCTCATCTTGTCAAATGCTTGCCACAACAAGAGCCCTTTCACTGACTTGAACTTTGAATTGAAGCATTCTGCAAGGTTACTGGTCACATAATCTACTTTGCAGATTTCGTTGAAATTGCTTCTTGACCACACCTTACCATGATGTGCATCCATGTACTCCTTCACAAGAGGATTTTGAGCATACAACACTCTCAAATGGTGTTCATGCTTCCTTTTGATGCATGTGTATGATGCTGGCCATAAGTTCTCATCATAAACTTTACCTTTGAACTTCTTTTTGAAATTATGCGCTAGGTGTCTCATACATTCCCTATGCTCCACTCCAGGGAATACAATTTCCACTGCACTCTCTAAACCCTTGCAAGCATCTGTGTGTATAGCTAAACCTGGGGGTGTGCCTATAATGTTGCGCAATTGCTGCAGAAACCAGACCCAACTTTCCTCAGACTCTGCCTCCACCACACCAAATGCAATTGGGAATAGCCAGTTGTGTCCATCAACTGCAGAAGCTGCTACTAGCTGTCCTCTCCATCTTCCAGTAAAATGTGTAGCATCTACAGCCAAATAGGGCCTGCAACCATCTAGAAACCCCTGCCAGCAAGCCTTGAAACAAACAAAAGCCCTTCTGAAGCACTCCTTCTGAAATGACTTCCCTTTTATTTTGAATTGAACTGTATGCTTGTCAATCTCTACAACACTCCCTGGACTTGCCATCTCCACTTCAGCTTTGAAAGTGTAAAGCAGCTGAAAACTGTCATTCCATTGACCATTAATTCTGTCAAGAGCCTTTTCCCTTGCATTGAAAATTCTCATGTAAGGAATTTCTATCTTGTACTTCTCAAAAAGCTTCCCATGGAGTGTTGTTGGACCAAGTCCAGGTTCTTCTCTCAGCCAATCCAATATAGCATCTGCCACCCACCTAGTTTTTGCTAGCTTGGTTTTGGCCTTCCCCCCTCCCCCTCTAGGTGGACAGCTGTGCTTGTGTGGGTTTTTCTTTATCTGAAACAAAATAAAAGGGTAAAAAACAGTTAAGAAACCTTACTCAACAATCTGAAACTAAATTACTAACTGAACTTGGATTACCTGAATATATTTTCTCTTTCTCATACGAGATGCATGCAACTTCCACCTACACCTAGGATATGGACAAAAAACTGTGAACCTTGCTGGATCACTCCTTTTAATCTTATAGGTGTTTTCAGATATAATGCACCATGTTGTCACTGCATTCCGACAGTCCACCATTGATTGGAAAATGGTACCTACAATAAGCTCAGGTTTTTCCCTGTTCCACTCAATTGTTGGCATGTCATCACCATCGTATTCATCCTCGATTAGGTTGTCCATGTTCTCCACCTTCTCTTCATCGTTAGTGTCATCAAACCTAGCTTGGCTGATGGGCTCCTCCATATATTCGTCATCCACTGCTTGCTGACTCGCTACATCAACCAGTTCAGAAACATCATCTCGTCTTCATCATCATTTGTAAGCACTGCCTCGTCAGGTTCTGCATCCTCTTCTACACCAACTGCAGAATGTACATGAGAAGCAGCAGCTGAATCGGAACCACAATTGGCAGCAGGCATGTCGTGGCTCCATGAACCACTTGCTTTACTTGGTGTCGACCTACAAGGAGTGCCAGGGTGCTGGTTGTTAGCACAGACAGATGATGTCTGAACTCCCTTCCCCTTCACCCGTTCTGCGCGTGGCTGAAGCACATCGATTTGGAGTTTAACGAATCGGCAGCCAGCAATCCCAGCAAAAATCAGCAGCATATGGTTGTCGCAAGTTAGTGGGAGAAATCTTTGCTCATCACTGCTGAAGTAATTTAGTTCAACAGCATCGGCATCACTCCAGGGATAGGTGTTTCTGAGCTCAGCTTGCAAATCTTTGAAAGATATGCTGGTTTCTACCACTTTGGGATATAAAAATGATGAAATCAAATGCGGTTTAGTACCACGAATCACACTAGTTTCCATTCTAATCGCCAGCCGGAAAGCCAGCGCGGGATCAATCCTATTTTGTTGAGGGAAATAAAGGCTTCAGTTAGCCAGGTAAAATCGAGCACAAATTCGAACGATTCAAGCAAACATAAGTCAAATACGGACTACAATACGACTTAGAACGTCAATTCGAGAGGAAACAATGCTTACCCAGGTTTAATCCATGAATTATCTGTCACGGATTCGACCCAATCCTCTCCACGGTCGACATCATTCCGGGTGTCCTCAATCAACATCGCTATCTAATCCTAGATGGGGAGGTGGGCTATATCTGGCGGAGACGTGGCGTCGCTGACGAACGGAATAGGGGCATAGGGTGGAAGAAACAACTGCGGTGGACGCGGCACGACGCCGGCGGAGGGGGCGGGCCGGCGCGGTGCAGTGCGGCATGTCTAGATAGGGCATGTTTCAGATTCAGACAAACGTGTCTCCTTACGGTCCCATCCGTCAGCAAGCAACAGTCAGACGAAGACTCGGCCCCACTCGTCAGCAATTAACGGTCAATGGACGGTCAAGACGGCAAACGGCCGCTATGAACATTTGTGAGAGTTTCAGCTAAGGAAGAGGGGAAAAGTGAGCAAACGTTTGGAGCATGGGGAAAAGTGAGCACAACTAAGGAACCAGGGGCACTAATTTAAATATCCCTTGAAACTACTCCATCTCACGTGATGATCGGACATGGTTTAGTTGATTTGGATCACGTGATCATTTAGATGACCGGAGGGATTTCTATCTAAGTGGGTGTTCTTAAAGTAATATGATTAATTGAACTTTAATTTATCATGAACTTAGTCCTGATAGTTTTTGCATATCTATGTTGTTGTAGATCAATGGCCCGTGCTACCGTTCCTTTGAATTTTAATGCATTCCTAGAGAAAGCTAAGTTGAAAGATGATGGTAGCAATTACACGGACTAGGTCCGTAACTTGAGGATTATCCTCATTGCTGCACAGAAGAATTATGTCCTTGAAGCACCGCTAGGTGACAAGCCCCCTCCCGCTAATGTAGACGCTTTGAACGTCTGGCAGACGCGGTCTGATGACTACACGATAGTTCAGTGTGCCATGCTTTACGGCTTAGAACCGGGACTTCAACGACGTTTTGAACGTCATGGACCATATGAGATGTTCTAGGAGTTGAAGTTAATATTTCAAGCAAATGCCCGGATTGAGAAATATGAGATTTCCAATAAGTTCTATAGCTGCAAGATGGAGGAGAATAGTCCTATCAGTGAACACTTGCTCAGAATGTCTGGGTACTACAATCATATGACTCAACTTGGTTGCAAAGTTGACGAGGATAGTGTTATTGATAGAGTTCTTCAATCACTGCCACCAAGCTATAAAGGCTTTGTGATGAACTATAATATGCAAGGGATGCAGAAGACAATTCTCGAGCTCTTCGCTATGCTCAAAGCTGCGGAGGTAGAAATCAAAAAGGAGCATCAAGTGTTGATGGTTAACAAGACCACTAGTTTCAAGAAAAAGGGCAAGGGAAAGAAGGGGAACTTCAAGAAGAATAGCAAGACAGTTGCTACTCCCGCGAAGAAACCCAAGTCTGGAGCCAAGCCTGAAACTGAGTGCTTCTACTAGAAAGGGGCTGGACAATGGAAGCGGAACTGCCCCAAGTATTTGGAGGATAAGAAGGATGGCAAGGTGAACAAAGGTATATGTGATATACATGTTATTGATGTGTACCTTACTAATGCTCGTAGTAGTACCTGGGTATTTGATATCGGTTCGGTTGCTAATATGTGTAACTCGAAACAGGGACTACGGATTAAATGAAGATTGGCTAAGGACGAGGTGACGATGCGCGTGGGAAATGGTTCCAAAGTCGATGTGATCGCCGTCGGCACGCTACCTCTACATCTACCTTCGGGATTAGTTTTAGACCTAAATAATTCTTATTTGGTACCAGCGTTAAGCATGAACATTATATCTGGATCTTGTTTGTTGTGAGACGGTTATTCATTTAAATCAGAGAATAATGGTTTTTCTATTTTTATGAATAATATCTTTTATGGTCATGCACCCTTGAAGAGTGGTCTATTCTTGCTGGATCTCGAATATAGTGATACACATATTCATAATATTGAAGCCAAAAGATGCAAGGTTAATAATGATAGTAAAACTTATTTATGGCACTGCCATTTAGGTCATATTGGTGTAAAGCGCATGAAGAAACTCCATAGTGATGGACTTTTGGAATCACTTGATTATGAATCACTTGGTGCTTGCGAACCGTGCCTTATGGGCAAGATGACTAAAACTCCGTTCTCCGGAACTGTGGAGTGAGCAACAGATTTGTTGGAAATCATACATACTGATGTATGTGGACCCATGAGTGTTGAAGCTCGCGGCGGGTATCATTATTTTCTGTTCTTCACTGATGATTTGAGCAGATATGGGTATATCTACTTAATGAAACACAAGTCTGAAACATTTGAAAAGTTCAAAGAATTTCAGAGTGAAGTAGAGAATCATCGTAACAAGAAAATAAAGTTTCTACGATCTGATCGTGGAGGTGAATATTTGAGTTACGAGTTTGGTCTTCATTTGAAACAATGTGGAATAGTTTCACAACTCACGCCACCCGGAACACCATAGCGTAATGGTGTGTCCGAACGTCGTAACTGCACTTTATTGGATATGGTGCGATCTATGATGTCTCTTACCGATTTATCACTATCATTTTGGGGTTATGCTTTAGAGACAGCTGCATTCATGTTAAATAGGGCACCATCTAAATCCGTTGAGACGACGCCTTATGAACTGTGGTTTGGCAAGAAACCAAAGTTGTCGTTTCTTAAAGTTTGGGGTTGCGATGCTTATGTGAAAAAGCTTCAACCTGATAAGCTCGAACCCAAGTCGGAGAAATGTGTCTTCATAGGATACCCAAAGGAGACTGTTGGGTACACCTTCTATCACAGATCCGAAGGATAGATATTCGTTGCTAAGAATGGATCCTTTCTAAAGAAGGAGTTTCTCTCAAAAAAAGTGAGTGTGAGGAAAGTAGAACATGATGAGGTAATTGTACCTTCTCCCGAATTGGAAAGTGGTACATCACAGAAACTAGTTCCAGTGAATCCTACACCAATTAGTGAGGAAGCTAATGATGATGATCATGAAACTTCAGATCAAGTTTCTGCTGAACATCATAGATCAACCAGAGTACGTTCCGCACCAGAGTGGTATGGCAACCCAGTTCTGGAAGTCATGTTACTAGACCATGATGAACCTACGAACTATGAGGAAGCTATGATGAGCCCAGATTCCGCAAAATGGCTTGAGGCCATGAAATCTTAGATGGGATCCATGTATGAGAACAAAGTATTGACTTTGGTTGACTTGCCCGATGATCGGCAAGCCATCGAAAATAAATGGATCTTCAAGAGGAAGACTGGCGCAGACGGTAATGTTACTGTTTACAAAGCTCGACTTGTTGCGGAAGGGTTTTGACAAGTTCAAGGAGTTGACTACGATGAGACTTTCTCACCTGTAGCGATGCTTAAGTCTATCCGAATCATGTTAGCAATTTCCGCATTTTATGATTATGAAATCTGGCAAATGGATGTCAAAACTGCATTCCTAAATGGGTATCTCAAAGAAGAGTTGTATATGATGCAACCAGAGGGTTTTGTCGATCCAAAAGGTGCTGACAAAGTATGCAAGCTCCAGCGATCCATCTATGGACTGGTGCAAGCATCTCGGAGTTGGAATATACGCTTTGATGAGGTGATCAAAGCATATGGTTTTATACATACTTTTGGAGAAGCCTGTATTTACAAGAAAGTGAGTGGGAGCTCTGTAGCATTTATGATATTATATGTGGATGACATATTATTGATTGGAAATGATATAGAATTTCTGTATAGCATAAAAGGATACTTGAATAAGAATTTTTCAATGAAAGACCTCGGTGAAGCTGCTTACATATTAGGCATCAAGATCTATAGAGATAGATCAAGACGCTTAATAGGACTTTCACAAAGCACATACCTTGATAAAGTTTTAAAGAAGTTCAAAATGGATCAGACAAAGAAAGGGTTCTTGCCTGTGTTACAAGGTGTGAAGTTGAGTAAGACTCAATCCCGATCACTGTAGAAGATAGAGAGAAAATGAAAGTCATTCCCTATGGCTCAGCCATAGGATCTATCATGTATGCAATGCTGTGTACCAGACCTGATGTGTGCCTTGCTATAAGTCTAGCAGGGAGGTACCAAAGTAATCCAGGAGTGGATCACTGGACAGCGGTCAAGAACATCCTGAAGTACCTGAAAAGGAAAAAGGATATGTTTCTCGTGTATGGAGGTGACAAAGAGCTCGTCGTAAACGGTTACGTCGATTCCAGCTTAGACACTGATCCGGATGACTCTAAGTCACAAACCGGATATGTATTTTTATTGAACGGTGGAGCTGTCAGTTGGTGCAGTTCCAAGCAGAGCGTCGTGGCGGGATCTACGTGTGAAGAGGAATACATAGCTGCTTCGGAAGCAGCAAATGAAGGAGTCTGGATGAGGGAGTTCATATCCGATCTAGGTGTAATACCTAGTGCATCGGGTCCAATGAAAATCTTTTGTGACAACACTGGAGAAATAGCCTTGGCGAAGGAATCCAGGTTTCACAAGAGAACAAAGCACATCAACAGACGCTTCAATTCCATCCGCGATCTAGTCAAGGAGGGAGACATAGAGATTTGCAAGATACATACGGATCTAAATGTTGCAGACCCATTGACTAAGCCTGTTACACGGGCAAAACATGATCAGCATCAGGACTCCATGGGTGTTAGGATCATTACTTTGTAATCTAGATTATTGACTCTAGTTCAAGTGGGAGACTGAAGGAAATATGCCCTAGAGGCAATAATAAAGATGTTATTTGTATTTCCTTATATCATGATAAATGTCTTTTATTCATGCTAGAATTGTATTAACCGGAAACTTAGTACATGTGTGAATACATAGACAAAACAGTATGTCCCTAGTATGCCTCTACTAGACTAGCTCATTGATCAAAGATGGTTATGTTTCCTAGCCATAGACATGAGTTGTCATTTGATCAACGGGATCACATCATTAGGAGAATGATGTGATGGACAAGACCCATCCGTTAGCTTAGCACTATGATCTTTTAGTTTTACTACTATTGCTTTCTTCATGATTTATACATGTTCCTATGACTATGAGATTATGCAACTCCCGAATACCGTAGGAACACCTTGTGTACTATCAAACGTCACAACGTAACTGTGTGATCATAAAGATGCTCTACAGGTGTGTCCGAAAGTGTTCATGGTGTTGGCATAGATCAAGAATAGGATTTGTCACTCTGAGTGTCGGAGAGGTATCTCTGGGCCCTCTCGATAATGCACATCATAATAAGCCTTGCAACCAAATGACTAATGAGTTAGTCACAGGATGATGTATTACAGAACGAGTAAAGAGAGTTGCCGGTAACGAGATTGAACTAGGTATGAGATACCAACGATCGAATCTCGGGCAAGTAACATACCGATGACAAAAGGAACAACGTATGTTGTTATGCGGTTTGACCGATAAAGATCTTCGTAGAATATGTAGGAGCCAATATGAGCATCCAGGTTCCGCTATTGGTTATTGACCAGAGATGAGTCTCGGTCATGTCTACATAGTTCTCGAACCCGTAGGGTCCGCACGCTTAACGTTTGATGGCGATCGGTATTATGAGTTTATGAGTTTTGATGTACCGAAGGTAGTTCAGAGTCCCGGATGAGATCACGGACATGACGAGGAGTCTCTGAATGTCCGAGACGTAAAGATTGATATATTGGATGACTATATTCGGACACCGGAAGTGTTCTGGAAAGTTTTGGAATTTACCGGAGTACCGGAGGGGTTACCGGAACCCCCCAAGGGAAAGTTGGGCCCTAGTGGGCCATAGGGGAGAAAGAGGGCAACAGCCAGGAGGTGGCGCGCCCCCTCCCAAGGGCAGTCTGAATTGGACTAGGGGAGGGGGGCGCAGCCCCCTCTTTCCTTCCCCTTCTCTACCTCTCTTTCCATCCCTCTTGGTGATTCCTACTAAGAATAGGATTGCAATCCTATTCCTAGTAGGATTGCACCCTAGGCGCGCCATAGAGGGGCCGGCCGGCCTCCCCCTTGCCCCTTTATATACGGGGGCAGGGGGCACCCTAGGACACACAAGTTGATCAGTTGATCTCTCCCAACCGTGTGTGATGCCCCCCTCCACAGTAACACACCTCGGTCATATCGTTGCAGCGCTTAGGCAAAGCCCTGCAACGGTAACTTCATCATCTCCGTCACCACGCCGTCGTGCTGACGAAACTCTCCCGTGAAGCTCAACTGGATAAATAGCTCGTGGGACGTCATCAAGCTGAACGTGTGCTGAACGCGGAGGTGCCGTACGTTCGGTGCTTGATCGGTTGGATCGCGAAGAAGTTCGACTACATCAACCACGTCACTAGACGCTTCCGCTCCCGGTCTACGAGGGTTGGTAGACATACTCTCCCCCTCGTTGCTATGCATCTGGTAGATAGATCTTGCGTGATCGTAGGAATTTTTTTTAAAATACTACGTTCCCCAACAGTTGATGGCACTCCACAACCTTCTTGTTACTTCCGCTATGTTGATTGAGGTAATAGTAGTTACGTTACTTTATACATGTGATTTACCTCTGTTATAAATCCTCGAGTACTGTGTGTGTCAGCATACCGATCCACGGATGACACTTAAGCACAGAGAGTTCGACCCATTCGGGTCAGGTCGCTACACTAGGGTTTATAGAATATATGAGAATCTATAGATGGAACAAATAGGTCGATGGACGCTCGAGGGGCCCACAAGGGTGGGTCGTGCCCTACCCCCTAGGGCAGGCTCTCCATCCTTGTGGCTGCCTCGCAGCTCCGCTAACGTGTACTCCAAGTCCTCTGGATGTCTTCTGGTCCAAGAAAAATCCTCGTAAACTTTGGACTCCGTTTGATATTCCTTTTCTGCGAAACTCAAAACTAAGGGAAAAACTGGAACTGGCACTGGGCTCTAGGTTAATCCCAAAAATAAGATAAAATAGCATATTAATGCATATAAAACATCCAACACAAATAATATAATAGCATGGAACAATCAAAAATTATAGATACGTTGGAGACGTATCATTAGTCATGGGATGATGTATTATGGAACGAGTAAAGAGACTTGCTGGTAATGAGATTGAACTAGGTATAGAGATACCGACGATCGAATCTCGGGAAAGTAACATACCGACGGATAAAGGAAATTGTGTATGTTGTCATAACAGTTCGACCAATAAAGATCTTCGTAGAATATGTATGATCCAATATGGGCATCCAGGTTCCGCTATTGGTTATTTACTGGAGAGGTGTCTCTATCATGTCTACATAGTTCTCGAACCCATAGGCAACATTTTGTTTTTCATGCGACGTTTCCCAACAGTGGCATCATGAGCCAGGTTTATGTGTAGATGTTTTGCACGAGTGGAGCACAAAGATTTGTGGGCGGTGGTCGCCATACTGCTTACCACCAACATCTTATTTTGATTTGGCAGCATTGTAAGATGAAGCGGCCCGGACCGACCTTACATGTCCACGTACATGAGACCGGTTCCATCGACAGACATGCAACTTATTTTGCATAAAGGTGGTTGGCGGGTGTATGTTTCTCCTACTTTGGTTGAATCGAATTTGACTGTGGACGGTCCTTGTTGAAGGTTAAAATAGCAAACCTGGTAAATCACCGTTGTGGTTTTGTGCTATAGGTAAGAACGGTTCTTGCTAGAAGCCCGTAGCAGACACATAAAACTTGCAACAACAAAGTAGAGGACGTCTAACTTGTTTTTGTAGGGCATGTTGTGATGTGATATGGTCAAGACGTGATGAGTTATACGTTATTGTATGAGATGATCATGTTTTGTAAATTATCGGCAACCGGCAGGAGCCTTCTGGTTGTATCTTTATTGTATGAAATGCAAGTGCCATGTAATTTCTTTACTTTATCGCTATGAGTTACCAATAGTCGTAGAAGCAATAGTTGGCGAGGCGACCACGATGCTACAATGGAGATCAAGGTGTCGAGCCGGTGACGATGGAGATCATGACGATGCTTTGGAGATGGAAATCAAAAGCACAAGATGATGATGGCCCTATCATGTCACATATTTTGATTGCATGTGATGTTTATCTTTTATGAATCTTATTTTGCTTAGAACGGTGGTAGCATTATAAGATGATATCTTCACTAAATTTCTAGATAGTAGTGTTCTCCCCAAGTATGCACCATTGCTACAGTTCATCATTTCGAGACACCACGTGATGATCCGGTGTGATAGACTCTACGTTCACATACAATGGGTGTAAGATAGTTTTACACACGCAGAAAACTTGGGTTAAACTTGAAGAGCCTAACATGTACAGACATGGCCTTGGAACAATGGAGACCGAAAGGTCGAACATGAATCATATAGTAGATATGATCAACATAGAGATGTTCACCATTGATGACTACTCCATTTCACGTGATGATCGGACATGGTTTAGTTGATTTGGATCATGTATCACTTAGATAATCCGAGGGATGTTATTTTAAGTGGGAATTCATTAGTAATTTGATTAATTAAAGTTAACTTATCATGAACTTATTCAATATGTTTTTGCATATCTATGTTGTAGATCAATAGCTCGCGATGTAGTTCCCCTATTTTTGATATGTTTCTTGAGAAAACTAAGTTGAAAGATGTTAGTAGCAATGATGCGGACTGGGTCCGTGATCTGAGGATTATCCTCATTGTTGCACAGAAGAATTATGTCCTTGATACACCGCTAGGTGACAAACTAGTTGCAGGAGCTGATGCTGACGTTGAATGTTTGGCAAGCTCAATATGATAACTACTTAATAGTTTAGTGCACCATGCTTTATGGCTAAGAACCGGGACTTCAAAAATGTTTTGAACGCCACGGAGCATATGAGATGTTCCAAGAGCTGAAATTGGTATTTCAGACTCATGCCCATGTCGAGAGGTATGAGACCTCTGACAAGTACTTTTCCTACAAGATGGAGGGGAATAGCTCAGCTAGTGAGCATGTGCTCAGAATGTCTGGGTGCTACAATCACTTAAATCAAGTGGGAGTTAATCTTCTAGATAAGATAGTGATTGACAGAGTCCTCTAGTCACTATCACCAAGCTACTAGAACTTCATGATGAACTATAATATGCAAGGGGTGACAAAAACGATTGTCGAGCTCTTCACGATGCTGAAATCGGTGAAGGTAGAAGTCAAGAAAGAGCATAAAGTGTTGATAGTTAACAAGACCACTAGTTTCAAGAAAAAGGGCAAGGGAAAGAAAGGGAACTTCAAGAAGAATGGCAAGCAAGTTGTCACTCCCGAGAAGAAGCCCAGAGCTAGACCTAAGTCTGGAACTGAGTGTTTCTACTGCAAAGGAAATGGTCACTTGAAGCGGAACTACCCCAAATATTTGGCGGATAAGAAGGATGGCAAAGTGAACAAAGGTATATTTGATATACACTTATTGATGTGTACCTTACTAGTGCTCGTAGTAGCCCCTGGGTATTTGATACCTATTCGGTTGCTAAGATTAGTAACTCAAATCAGGAGCTGCAGAATAAATGAAGACTAGTTGAGGGTGAATTATGATGTGTGTTGGAAGTAGTTCCAAGATTGATATGATCATCATCACACACTCCCTATACTTTCGGGATTAATATTAAACTTAAATAAATGTTATTTGGTGTTTGCGTTGAGCATGAACAAGATTGTATTATGTTTATTTCAATACGGTTATTCATTTAAGTCAGAGATTGTTATTCTATTTACATGAATAAAACCTTCTATGGTCATACACACAAGGTGAATGGTTTATTGAATCTCGATCGTAGTAATAGACATATTCATAATATTGAAGCCAAAAGATGCAGAGTTGATAATGATAGTGCAACATAATTGTGGCACTATCTTTTAGGTCATATTGGTGTAAAGCGCATAAAGAAACTCCATGCTGATAGACTTTATGGAATCACTTGATTATGAATCATTTGATACTTGAGAACCATGCCTCATGGGCAAGATGACTAAAACTCCGTTCTTCGGAGAAATGGAGCGAGCTAATAACTTATTGGAAACAATACATATCGATGTATGCGGTCCGATGAGTGTTGAAGCACGTGGAGGGTATCATTATTTCTTCACCTTCACAGATGATTTGAGTAGATATGGGTATATCTACTTAATGAAACACAAGTGTGAAACATTTGAAAAGTTTAAATAATTTCAATGAAGTAGAGAATCATCGTAACAAGAAAATAAAGTTTCTGCAGTCCGATCGCAAAGGCGAATATTTGAGTTACGAGTTTGGTCTTCATTTGAAATAATGTGGAATAGTTTCACATCTCACGCCACCTAGAACACCACAGCGTAATGGTGTGTCCGAACATCGTAATCGTACTATATTGGATATAGTGCGTTCTATGATGTCTGTTACCGATTTGCCTTTATCATTTTGGGGTTATGCATTAGAGGCAGTTGGATTCACGTTAAATAGGGCACCATCTAAATCCGTTGAGACGACACCGTATGAACTATGGTTTGGCAAGAAACCAAAGCTATCATTTTTTAAAGTTTGGGGTTGCGATGCTTATGTGAAAAAGCTTCAGCCTGATAAGCTCGAAGCCAAATCTAAGAAGTGCGTCTTCATAGGATACCCAAAAGAAACTGTTGGGTACACCATCTACCACAGATCCGAAGGCAAGATCTTTTTTGCTAAGAATGGATCATTTCTAGAGAAGGAGTTTCTCTCGAAAGGAGTGAGTGGGAGGAAGGTAGAACTTGATGAGGTAATTGTACCTTCGCTGGAATTGGAAAGTAGATCATCAGGAAAAACCGTTCCCGTGATGCCTACACCAACTAGAGAAGAAACTAATGATAATGATCATGAAACTTCGGACCAACTTACTACCGAACCTCGAAGGTCGACCGGAACACGTACCACACTAGAGTGGTACGGTAACCCTGTCCTGGAACTCATGTTTTTAGAGAACGGCGAACCTTCGAACTATGAACAATATATGATGAGCCCAGATTCTGATAAATGGCTTGAGGCCATGAAATCTGAGATAGCATCCATGTATGAGAACAAAGTGTGGACTTTGGTGGATTTACCCGATGATCGGTAAGCCATTGAGAATAAATGGATCTTCAAGAGGAAGGCAGACATTGATGGTAATATCACTGTCTACAAAGCTCGAATTGTTGCGAAAGGTTTTTGACAACTTCAAGGAGTTGACTACGATGAGACTTTCTCACCCGCAGCTATTCGAATGATGCTAGCAATTGCCGCATTTTATGATTATGAAATTTGGCAAATGGATGCCAAAACTGTGTTCCTTAATGGTTTTTTGAAAGAGGAGTTGTATATGACGCAACCAGGCGGTTTTATCGATACTAAACGTGCTAACAAAGTGTGGAAGCTCCAGTGATCCATCTATGGACCGGTTCAAGCATCTCAGAGTTGGAATATACGCTTTGATGAGTTGATCAAAGCATATAGGTTTATACAGACTTGCGGTGAAGGATGTATTTACAAGAAAGTGAGTGGGCGCACTACAACTTTTCTGATAAATGTATGTGAATGACATATTGTTGGTTAAAATGATGTAGAATTTTCTGGAAAGCATAAAGGAGTGTTTGAAAGGAGTTTTTCAAAGGAAGACCTAGGTGAAGCTGCTTAAATATTAGGCATCAAGATCTATAGAGATAGATCAAGATGCTTGATAAGACTTTCAATGAGTACATACATTGATAAGATTTTGAAGGAGTTCAAAATGGATCAGTCAAAGAAGGAATTCTTGCCTGAGTTGTAAGGTATGAAGTTGAGTAAGACTCAAAGCCCGACCACGGCAGAAAAATAGAGAGAGGATGGAAGTCATTCCCTATGCCTCAACCATAGCTTCTATAAAGCATGCCATGTTGTGTACCAGACCAAATATGTGCCTTGCCACGTGTCTGGCAAGGGGGTACAAGAGTGATCCAGGAATGGATCACTGATGTCTACTACACGCTTCTATTCCTGTAGACAGTGTTGGGCCTCCAAGAGCAGAGGTTTGTAGGACAACAGCAAATTTCCCTTAAGTGAGTAACCCAAGGTTTATCGAACTCAGGGAAGTGGAGGTTGAACGTACCCCTTTCAAGCAACCCTGCAATCAAGATACAAGAAGTCTCTTGTGTCCCCAACACACCTAATACACTTGTCAGATGTATAGGTGCACTAGTTCGGCGAAGAGATGGTAAAATATGGATGATAGGAGTGGCAAAGCAAAGTAATATAAATCTGTAATAAAAAGTGCAGCAAGCAAACAAGTGGTAAACGTGAGCACAAATGGTATTGCAATGGTGGAAACAAGGCCTAGGCTTCATACTTTCACTAGTGGCAACTCCCAACAACATTAACATAATCGAATCACATGATATTTCCCATAAAACATGCAAGGGGGACGCACTCGGAGGTCATTCCTTTGTGGTCAAGAGAGGACGAGAATTATGTAGGGCTACAAAAGCACACCTCTAAGTTCGTAGTTCTCAATCTATGGATTTCCCAATGTCACCTCGGCCATCCAAAGAGAGTACCACAATCACCACAACATATCTCAAGGATAGTCAAAGACAAGCACCAAGAGACTCTCAATCTTCAATCCACACACAAAAGAGGAAATCACTCATGAAAATATTCTTCTAATCCATGTCCAATAGACCGCTGTCACCTTGGTCTCGGAGATTATACTAGATAAAGACAAGTGAGTACATCAATCCAATACATAGAGGAACGAGAAATATCATGAGATCACCCTAGATTAACATAGCCTACGATCACAACGAAGATCACATCATGGGAGAGAGAATTGACCACATAGCTACTGGTAGAAACCTCAGCCCCGAGGAGGAACTACTCCCGCATCATGGAGGGAGGAAGCAACATCGATGGAGATGAATCCGGGGGCACTTCCCCGTCCCGGCAGGGTGCCGGCACAGGAATTCTGGTCCCCCGAAACTTGGTGGCGATGGCGGCGGATATCGGAATAGCTTCTGGAGAAAAGGGGTCCGGAATCAGGGTTTTCCTCGACGGGTGTTAAATATATGCCAAAGGGGGTCGCCAGGGGAGCTAAGGGGGGCCCAGGCGGCCTGGCGCCGCGGCCAGGAGGGGGGTCGAGCCCTCTGGGCGCCTGGAGCCCCTGTGGCCCCCCTCCGGCCCTACTTTGGCCGCATGGAAGCTTCCGGAACGCTGATTTTTTATATATTTTTCCCGGAATTTTTCTGGCAATTTACGTAATGGGAAAACCTGAAATACAAAAACAGCAGAAAACAGAAACTGGCACTGGGGTGCACTGAGTTAATAGGTTAGTACAAATATGATCAAAAGTGTATGGAAGTGCATAAATATCATAGCAATATCACACAAAAGAGGCATGGAGCAAGCAGAAATTATAGATACGTTTTGGACGTATCAATCACTGGATAGCGGTCAAAATTATCCTTATAGGTATAAGGAAATGTTTCTTGATTATAGAGGTGATAAAGAGTTCGTCGTAAAGGGTTACGCCGATGCAAACTCTGACACTAATCTAGATGACTCTGAGTATCAATCTGGATTCATATTGGACGTAGGAGCAATTAGCTAGAGTAGCTCTATGCAGAGCATTGTTGACATAATTTTTTCCAAAGAACACAGATCTGAATGTTGCAGACCCATTGACTAAAATCTCTCTCACAAGCAAAACATGATCATACCTAAGATGTGAACTAGATTATTAACTCTAGTAAACTCTTTGGGTGTTAGTCACATGGCGATGTGAACTATGGATATTAATCACATCATGATGTGAACTAGATTATTGACTCTAGTATACTCTTATGGGTGTTAATCACATGGCGATGTGAACTAGATTATTGACTCTAGTGCAAGTGGGAGACTGGTGGAAACATGCCCTAGAGGCAATAATAAAATGGTTTTTTTATATTTCCTTAATCATGATACAGGTTTATTATTCATACTAGAATTCTATTGACTGGAAACCTAAATACATATGTGAATAAATAAACAAATACCGTGTCCCTAGTAAGCCTCTACCATCTCGTTAATCAAATATGGTTAAGGTTTCATAATCATGGACATGAGTTGTCATTTGACAACGAGATCACATCATTATGAGAATGATGTGATGGACAAGACCCATCCGTTAGCTTAGCATTTGATCATACAGTTAATTGCTACTGCTTTCATGTATGTCAAATACTTATTCCTTTGACTGTAAGATCATGCAACTCCAAGATACCCAAGGAATGCCTTGTGTGCTATCAAACGTCACAACGTAACTGGGTGATTATAAAGATGCTCTCCAGGTATCTCTGAAGGTGTTTTGTTGGGCTGGCGTGAATCGAGATTAGGATTTGTCACTCCGAGTATCGGAGAGATATCTCTGGGCCCTCTCGGTAATACACATCATAATAAGCCTTGCAAGCAAATGACTAATGAGTTAGTCATGAGATGATGTATTATGGAACGAGTAAAGATACTTGTCGGTAACGAGATTGAACTAGGTATATAGATACCAACGATCGAATCTCGGGCAAGTAACATACCGACGGACAAAGGGAATTGTGTATGTTGTCATAACGGTTCAACCAATAAAGATCTTCGTAGAATATGTAGGAGCCAATATGGGCATACAAGGTCCGCTATTGGTTATTGACTGGAGAGGTGTCTCGGTCATGTCTACATAGTTCTTGAACCCGTAGGGTCCGCACGCTTAACACTCGTTGATGATATAGTATTATGTGAGTTATGTGATTTGGTGACCGAATGTTGTTCGGAGTCCCGGATGATATCACAAAAATGATGAGGAGTCTCGAAATGGTCGAGAGGTAAAGATTGATATATAGGACGATGGTATTCGGACACGGGAAGTGTTCCGGAGGGTATCGGGTACTTATCGGGTCACCGGAAGGGGTTCCTGAAAGTGCAACTAATCCCCGGATGGTTTTGGCAATTAATAACAACATATATATCATTGAACTAATAGTTACTTGAGAATAATTTCAGAGAAGTTCAGTGATATGGGTATGGCAATGACTGAAGAAGTGGACCCCTCAAAATGCTAAGGCAAGCATTGGCAAAAGCTCAAGACTCCATTTTTGGTTTAGTGATCCAAGATCACATTGAGTCCATAGGAAAAGCCAATACTATTAAAAGGGGATGAGGTTATGTTGATGATCTGGTTGCTCAAGTGCTTAGTGATATATCTCCTTTAACTATCAGCAACTTTCACTACAATATACACTCATAAGTAATCTCGGTCCCACCGATATTCCAAACTCAGTCACACCGAGATGAACCACCTCAGCCATAAGCCAAAACCCTAGAAAAATCGGATATTCCGAGTTTGAAATCGGTTTCACCGAAACATGGGCTGCCAAGCTTCTGTAACCTTCTGTCATCAAATCGGTGTCACCGAGATAATGAAGTCGGTCCCACCGAAACTGGCAAGCTCCTGTCTTTGCTCAAATCGGACTAACCTAGATGGTATTTTCGGTCCCACCGAAAACCCCAACGTTCACATTATTTGAACTTTCGGTCTCACCGAGTTGTCCACTTCGGTCCCACCGAGATTGCTCAAATATGTGTGTAACGGTTGGATTTTGTGTGGAGGCTATATATACCCCTCCACCCCCTCTTCATTCGTGGAGAGAGCCATCAGAAAGAACTACCACTCCTACCTTACATTTCTGAGAAGAGAACTACCTACCCTTGTGTTGAGATCAAGTTGCTCCAATCCTACCATATGAAACTTGATCTCTAACCTTCCCAAGTTGCTTTCCACTCAATCCTTTCTTCCACCACAGCCAAATCAGTGAGGAGAGTTGAGTGTTGGGGAGATTATCATTTGAAGCACAAGAGCAAGGAGTTCATCATCATCTACAACATCTATTACCTTTTGGAGGGTGGTGCCTCCTAGATTGGTTAGGTGTCGCTTGGGAGCCTCCGTCATCGAGATGTGGAGTTGAACCAAGAAGTTTGTAAGGGCAAGGAGATCGCCTACTTCGTGAAGATCTACCCCGAGTAAGGCTAGCCCTCCGTGGGCGTAGGCCATGATGGAATAGACAAGGTTGCTTCTTCGTGGACCCTTCGTGGGTGGAGCCCTCCGTGGACTCGCGCAGCCGTTACCCTCCGTGGGTTGAAGTCTCCATCAACGTGGATGTACGATAGCACCACCTATCGGAACCACGGGAAAAATCACCGCGTCTCCAAATTGCGTTTGCTCTTCTCCACCTCTCTTTACTACATGTGCAATTTACTTTCCGCTGCCAATACTCTAGAATTGCATGTGTAGGGTGATGCATGACTTGATCATAATTGTGAATCTGCCAAAAACTGTTCTTGATAAAAAGGCAGAATTTTTATATTTACAAGTAGTCTAATCACCCCCCCTCTAGACATACTTTCGATCCTACAAGTGGTATCAGAGCTTTGGTCTCCATTGTATTGGTTTCCATTGCATTGGACTCCATAAGCTTGGTTTCACAACCTAGGAGAGTATGGCGTCTAGTGAGGGTAATTATCGTAGAGGTCCTTACTTTGATGGCACAAATTTTGCTAGTTGGAAGCATAAAACGAAAATGCATATTCTTGGTCATAACCCAGCCGCATGGGGCATTATTTGTGTTGGTATGCAAGGTGAATTCTTCGAGGAAGGAAAAGTTCCGGATCGCGAAGCTACACCAGAAGAATTACGGATGTTGCAAAACAATGCTCAAGCTTGTGACATTCTCTTCAATGCCTTGTGTCCCGAGGAGTTCAACAAAATCAGCCGTCTTGAAAATGCAAAAGAGATTTGGGATACTTTGGTTGAAATGCACGAAGGTACCGAGTCTGTGAAGGAATCAAAGCTAGATATTCTTCAAGGTCAACTTGACAAGTTCAAGATGAAGGATGGAGAAGGAGTCGCTGAAATGTACTCTAGGCTTGCTCTCATCACAAATGAGATTGCCGGCTTAGGAAGCGAAGAAATGACCGACCGATTCATCATCAAGAAGATTCTAAGTGCTTTGGATGGAAAGTATGACACCGTGTGCACTTTGATCCAAATGATGCCAAACTACAAGACTCTCAAGCCAACTGAAGTCATTGGAAGAATTGTTGCTCATGAGATAACACTTAAGGATAAGGAAGAGCTTCACAACAAGTCAAGTGGTGCTTACAAAGCTACAAGTGATGCTCCCACAACCTCAAGTGACAAGTTAGTTTCCAATGAAGAGATAAGCCTAATGGTTAAGAACTTCAACAAATTCTACAAGTATAGAGGCAAAGAGAGAAGCTCAAAATCTAGATCATATGATGAAAAGAGATCTTCTAGTCGTGATCGAAACTGCTACAATTGTGGAAGACCCGGACACTACTCAAATGAGTGTACGGCTCCCCACAAGAGAAGAGAAGAATCTCCAAGAAGAAGATCAAGAGATGAGTCACCTCGGAAAGAGAGAAGGAGTAGAGATGATCGTTATGAACGAAGACCCTCTCGGAGAAGCAAGGATTCGGAGAGGAAAGACAAGTCATCAAGGAGCTACACAAGAAGAAGACATCAAGCTCATGTAGGTGAATGGGTCTCCGGCTCTGACTCCGACAATCAATCCGATGGAAGCTATCACTCCGACTCCGACTACAGTCAAGATGAAGGTGTTGCCGGTCTTGCTCTCGTATCCTCCAACTCCAACTCCTACGACTTATTTGATTCACCAAATGAGGGAATTGGAAGATGCTTCATGGCTAAAGGCCCCAAGGTAGCACACCCTGAATTCATTGACTTCGATAGTGATGAGGATGACTTGCTTGGTGAAGATGAGCTCTTGCATGATAAATCTAGTGAGCCTAGTAACGATGAAAATGCTAGTAGTCTTTATAGTCGAGAAGAGTCGAATGACAATGCTATGAAGGAGATTGAGCGTCTAACTAAATAACTAAACATTCTTAAGTTAGCTCATGAAACAACTCAAGAAGATCATAGAGAGCTCCTAAGATCTCATGAGAAGCTACGCTTCGAGAAGCTCACTCTAGAGCAAGAACATGAGTTTCTAAAAGCGATCAATGACGATCTTCGAAAGAAGAGTTCTTCATATCTTGCCAAACGACTTCTCTTGTCTAATTTCTTGCCACCTATTAAGACTAAGCATGACAAGCATAAGAAAAATTCTTCCTCTAGTAGTAACAATAACCATGCTAAGTCCAATATTGTTGCTTCTAGTAGTTCTCTTGATTCCACTAACAATGTTTCAAGCCAAGTTACACTTGAGCAAGAGAATATCTTATTGAAAGGGATCATAGAGAAAGGTGTCTACAAGAGTCTTGCCGGAAGCAAGAACTTTGAGGAAATTGTTCGCAAACAAGGAAGGCACCGGAAGAATCAAGGAATTGGTTTTGAGCGAAAGTTCAACGCCGAAGGTGTTGAGTGGGAAGAAGGTCAATATCCTACTCCACAGTTTGTTTCTCAAAAGGAGAAGTATGATCCTACTTCTTCCAATGTGGAACAAGCTCAAGATGACCTTTCACCACAAGACCACAAGCTAAAAGCCAAGGACAAGCTTCAAGAGGAGATTGATGCATTCATTGAAGCACCTCAAGCCATGGTCAAGTGGGTTCCCAAGGAAACGTCAAGTTCTACTTCGTCAAGCTCAACTACAACCCCAAGGATTCCCATCAAGATTATGTGGATCCCGAAGAAGAAGAACTAGAAGGTTCTTGAGCGTGACTCCGCCAACATACTTCACTCACATTCATTTTGGCAAAGAACTTGTGCAATCAACTTCCACATCATGCACTAGTTCATGGAGTCACAAACCCTCTTGTTGGTAAGTCAAGGGACAAGGTAATCATTGCTTTCATGGACATCATCTATTGTGAACTTCAATCTATGTCCATGGATATCCTTGTTTGTTCCTTGTGGGACTAACCCATGTAGGTATTGAAAGTGCCCTAATCCAAAGGATAGCTCCCAACTCTTGATGATCTCCATCAACATTGAGCATCCACATCTTCAACATCTACATGAAGTCTTCTACGACAACCCAAGGTTAGTTTGACCCTTTAAAAGGGGTTCTCACATCTAGGGGGAGCTTTACTCTAAAAATTGAGCTAAAGCATCTTCAAATGATGTGAACACATCAATGCTTTATGTAAAAGTGGTAACCCCACTTGTGCTTAAACGATGAGTATGACCTATGATCAAATGTTCTCATTTGGCTCCTAAGTCAATATACTCATATAAAGATGACCTAGTCATCGACAAATTGTGTGTTAGTAGCTAGAGTTTTGGTTGTGCATGTTTGACACATATTTCATTTGCTATCTTATTGTGTGAGCATGTTGGATGCATAATTTTATCCATTCGAGGACATCCATTTGTTGTTTTGGTTGTTTTGATTTTTTCTGACCAAATGGATGGACAAGAATGCCTATGTACCTCCCCTAGCTATCTATGCTTTCTTGTCTCAAATTCTATTCATGCTTATATCACAAACTTTGAACAAGTCATTTTCGGACCCTCCGAGTGAGGAGCACTTGGAGCCACCGATCCGTCAAGGGCTAACCTCCAAAACCTTCTAAGTGATTTCGGTCAGACCAACTTTCTCAAACTCGGTCAAACCGAAAGCATTTAGACTGATCTAGGTTTCATCTCGGTGAAACCGAGTTCTAAATCTCGGCGTGACCGAAATGCGTAACTGCCTAGCAGTTATCCATCTCGGTGCCACCGAGTTTTTCAACTCGGTCCCACCGACAGCAAAGGGATATATATACTGAGGGCAGCGCGCATTGATTACTCCTTCAAACGTTTTCGCCCCACATCCCCTGCTGCCGTAGCCTTGATCTCCGGATCGTCGCCGTCGTCGCCTGTGCGCCCTCGCCGCAGGTCTCCATCGCCGTTGCCACCGTAGAGAGACTCCACCAAGTTAGGATGAGTCTTGATCCCACTCGTGCTCCCATCTCCGATTCAATGCACGTCTGGTTTGCCCAATATCTGGCCACGATTGAAATCTTCCTTTACACCAGATTGGTTCATTTGAACTAGATTCGAGTAAAATTCTTAGGGTTAGGTTTCCACGGAACACATCTCGGTAAAACCGATTTTAGAATTTCGGTGTGACCGATTTGGCCTCTGGCCATTGCACTGCACCCTTTGGTCCAACCGAGTTGTGCAAATCGGTGTGACCGAAATGTAGTTTTAGTGAAACCCTAGTGTTATCGGCAGGACCGAAACCCACTTCGGTCTAACCGAAAGTGGTGTGGTAAGCTTCTGTTAAACACTTCGGATTCACCGATACTAAAACTCGGTTTGACCGAAATGTCTTCTGTGAAAACTTAAAACTAAAATTTGAACTCATTTTTTTGCAAAAACTTCTGCAGTTTGTGATAACTCTTCTTCTCTGCCTATACCTTATCTATTCACAGGTTGTCAGCCATGTCAGATGCCAGTGACAGTCAGAACAGGTCAGAGTCACCTATTGCAGACATTCCTGAGGCAGACACTAGTCCTGAGACTAGTAGCCCTTTTGATGATGGTGAGAGGAGTACACCAAGTGGCATGCCTCCTGCAGCCACCAGAGCTAGAAAGGAGAAGAACTCCGATGATGAGGATTCTGATTTCGTTGCTGAGGAAGAGGTGACCTCAAAGCCTAAGAGGAAGGTTGTTGCCAAAGAGCAACAAGGTCAGCAGTCTAAGAAGGGCACCAGCAAAGTCAAGCAATCAACTGTTGCTAAGAAGCTGAATTTGGGAGAGCCAGCTCCAAGCAAAGTGAAGAAAACCTCCAAGAGAAAAAGGGTAGTGTATACTGATTCTCATGCAGATGCAGCAGTCGAGGATGAAGAAGAAGAAGCACCCCAGCCTGCTCCTCAGAAGCAGAAGCTCATGGGTGATGCCATTAAGGCCGGAGCCTCTTCAAAGCCCAAGAAATCTGCTCAAGCTAAGGCAGCTCCAGCAAAGCCTGCTGCCAAGCCCAAGAGGACTACCAGAAATATTCCAGCATCTGAAAAGAACAAGGGTGATGTGCCACCAGCTGAGTCTGATGAGGAAGAACAAGTTTTGCTGAAACTCCGTCCAAAACTGCCACTTCACAATGATGCTCATCCTCAAGCCGAGGATATGAAGGCAAGGAAAGATAGAGGTCTCGGGCTATGGAGACAAGCTGACCCATATGCCGTGAGGAGAAGAACTGCTGTAGATCCCAGATTTCACACCAGAGAGCAGCAGGACTTCTATGAGACTGTGCTGATGGACAAGAAGCCAATAGTCGCAGACACCAGATATGTTGACTGGGAATACATTGACAGCGAAGAGCACAGAGATTTCTTTCCACATGTGCATGAAAGCTTCACTGCATGTGGAGTTGCAGAGTTTGTAGGTCAGAAGTTGACCAGTTGGAACGATGAGATGATTATGCAATTCTATGCCACAGCTCACTTCTATCCTGATGGGAAGATCACGTGGATGACTGAAGGTCAAAGGTTCTCTTCTTCCATTGAAGAATGGGCAGAAATTCTGAATGCTCCAGTGCAGCGAGAAGACGATATTGATGTCTATGGGATTCCAAAGAAGAATCATGATTCCATGAAGAACATGTACAAGGAGATCCCCGCAGCAGATTTGGAAGTATGGAAGCTCGGCTCAGTCTACCATCTCCAGGCAGGCTTACCTACCACCAATACCATTTTGAGGCATACCTTGATGCCCAAGTCTGGAGATCATCGCATGATCAGAGGATATTCTATCAACATGCTGCATATACATGATGAGAAGGCACCTTTCAAGGTGATGGACTTAATGGTAGAAACCATTAAGAGGACTGCAGCTGACCAGAAAAGGTCATGTGGATTTGCCCCACAGATTCAGATGCTTATCAATGCCAAGTTTGGCACGGGCAAATTCTTGTTGGATAGGAAACACTTACCCCTGCAGCCAGAGCATGAAGACAATGTTGTTGTGATGGACGAGGAGGATCCAACATCTGTTGAAGGTCAAGCCAAGATAGAAGCTGCTAGGAAAGCCAAAGCTGACAAAGAAGCAGCAGCAGCAGCAGCTAAACCAAAGAGTTTCGGAGAGCAGATTCTTGAAGCTACTCAAAGGATTGAACAACGCCTGGCCAGCATTGAACAGTCTCAGGAGAGCTTAGAGAGGATTGTTGACGAGAAGATCCACGCTCTGGACGTGAAGCTGACTGAAATTCAAGTGACCGTCAACAAGCTTGAGGCAGACATGGAGGAAGCAAAGCAGGACAAGGCTGAGCTTATGCAGGATGACTTAGTCCAGGATTCTCAGCGACAGACTGCTCCAGTTCCCAAAGGATCCCGATCAGCTGCTATTCCAGTGACTGACACCAGGACTACAACTTCAGCACCTCCAGCTACAGCTCCAGTGTCCACTCCTCCAGCACAGACATCAGCTGAAGTCTTCGCCGATGCCGTCATATCTACTCCGACATCAACCCAGACGGGAGCCGCCAGCAGAGTCCCCAGTGACGTTTAGCTCTATGCTTTTTCAAACTTTTTGGTAACTTGTTGCCAAAGGGGGAGAAATTGTATAGATCATAGGGCTTCGAGAGAGAGAGAGTGCTGTTATCTTTGCGCTTTTGCTCTTTCGTTCTTTTGCGGTTTCCTTGAGATACTTTTGGTTTTCGAAACTTTCAGTGTGCTTGATACTACGTTTGATGCTACCTTAATGAGTGCTTGGTCATACTATGCTTTAATGTGTGCTTAATGCTTATCATATGCTATTCCTATCTTGTATGACTATTTACTCATGTCTTGGTGATTGGGTGCATACTGTTCATTCTTATCATTTTGTGCGCTCCACCAAGATGTATATGACATGGAAGAGTGACCCATGATCCTAATCGATTGTGCATTTGCATTCAAACGCAAATCTTAAATAATGCACAAATTTAGGGGGAGCTCTTGCTTATCACATACTTCTCAAAGCGACGATATTATTCATTGATTATATCCTTTGTCGAAGCTTTGATCTATATGTTGTCATCAATTACCAAAAAGGGGGAGATTGAAAGTGCAACTAATCCCCGGGTGGTTTTGGCAATTAATAACAACATATATATCATTGAACTAATAGTTACTTGAGAATCATTTCAGAGAAGTTCAGTGATATGGGTATGGCAATGATTGAAGAAGTGGACCCCTCAAAATGCTAAGGCAGGCATTGGCAAAAGCTCAAGACTCCATTTTTGGTTTAGTGATCCAAGATCACATTGAGTCCATAGGAAAAGCCAATACTATTAAAAGGGGATGAGGTTATGTTGATGATCTGGTTGCTCAAGTGCTTAGTGATATATCTCCTTTAACTATCAGCAACTTTCACTACAATATACACTCATAAGTAATCTCGGTCCCACCGATATTCCAAACTCAGTCACACCGAGATGAACCACCTCAGCCATAAGCCAAAACCCTAGAAAAATCGGATATTCCGAGTTTGAAATTGGTTTCACCGAAACATGGGCTGCCAAGCTTCTGTAACCTTCTGTCATCAAATCGGTGTCACCGAGATGATGAAGTCGGTCCCACCGAAACTGGCAAGCTCCTGTCTTTGCTCAAATCGGACTAACCGAGATGGTATTTTCGGTCCCACCGAAAACCCCAACGTTCACATTATTTGAACTTTCGGTCTCACCGAGTTGTCCACTTCGGTCCCACCGAGATTGCTCAAATATGTGTGTAACGGTTGGATTTTGTGTGGAGGCTATATATACCCCTCCACCCCCTCTTCATTCGTGGAGAGAGCCATCAGAAAGAACTACCACTCCTACCTTACATTTCTGAGAAGAGAACTACCTACCCTTGTGTTGAGATCAAGTTGCTCCACTCCTACCATATGAAACTTGATCTCTAACCTTCCCAAGTTGCTTTCCACTCAATCCTTTCTTCCACCACAGCCAAATCAGTGAGGAGAGTTGAGTGTTGG
>LR738713.1:428518211-428701033 GCA_902687465.1 Secale cereale | reverse complement strand
GAAGCACAAGAGCAAGGAGTTCATCATCATCTACAACATCTATTACCTTTTGGAGGGTGGTGCCTCCTAGATTGGTTAGGTGTCGCTTGGGAGCCTCCGTCATCGAGATGTGGAGTTGAACCAAGAAGTTTGTAAGGGCAAGGAGATCGCCTACTTCGTGAAGATCTACCCCGAGTAAGGCTAGCCCTCCGTGGGCGTAGGCCATGATGGAATAGACAAGGTTGCTTCTTCGTGGACCCTTCGTGGGTGGAGCCCTCCGTGGACTCGCGCAGCCGTTACCCTCCGTGGGTTGAAGTCTCCATCAACGTGGATGTACGATAGCACCACCTATCGGAACCACGGGAAAAATCACCGCGTCTCCAAATTGCGTTTGCTCTTCTCCACCTCTCTTTACTACATGTGCAATTTACTTTCCGCTGCCAATACTCTAGAATTGCATGTGTAGGGTGATGCATGACTTGATCATAATTGTGAATCTGCCAAAAACTGTTCTTGATAAAAAGGCAGAATTTTTATATTTACAAGTAGTCTAATCACCCCCCCCCCTCTAGACATACTTTCGATCCTACAGTTCCAAGCACCCCGGCAAAAGATATGGGCCTTATGGGTCAAGAGGGGAAACGCACCAGCCACAAGGGGCTGGTTCACCCCCCATATGGGCCGGACAAGGTGGAGAAGGAAAGGAAAGAAAGGGAATAGGATTCCCCCTTCCTTTCCCCATCCCCCTCTTTCCTTCCCCCTCCAAACAAACATGGAAGGGAGGGGGCACGGCCAAGGATGACTACAATTAGGATTAGGCCTACTTGGGATGCCCTATGGCAGCCTCCCCTCTCCCTCCCACCTATATATATGAGGGGGACGCCTTAGCACACCGTAGACAATTGCTTTGCCGTGTGCGGCGCCTCCCTCCACAGTTTACCCCTGGTCATATTTTTGTACTGCTTCGGCGAAGCCTTGTGGATATCACTTCACCATCACCGTCACCACGCCGTCATGCTGACGGAACTCATCTACTACCTCGACGTCTTGCTGGATCAAGAAGGCAAGTGACATCATTGAGTTGAACGTGTGCAGATCGCGGAGGTGTCATGCTTTTGGTACTTGATTGGTTGAGGCGCGAAGAAGTTCGAGTACATCAACCGCGTTGTGAAACACTTCCGCTTACGGTCTATGAGGGTACGTAGACACACTCTCCCCCTTGTTGCTATGCATCTCCATAGATAGATCATTGTGTGTGTGTACATTTTTTTGTTTTCCATGCAACATTTCCCAACAGTATGGGGCCTCCTTTGCTTCGCGACTTGACCGTCCTCCTTCCCTCTTCTTCTTCATAGGTGCTTGAGTCTCCCTCCTAGCTTCTTCATGGACTTATTCCTGGTACCTAAGGATGCATAACACCTCTGTTTGAGGTAGGACCCAATTCACATGTGAATCCAAACGAAACTCGAAGAGGAAAGAATTGACCTCGTTCTCGATGGCGCGTGCACGTGTTCTTGTCATTGGTCCCCTTGGTGCTTGATACATCTCCGTCGTATCTACTTTTCCTAACACTTTTCCTCTTGTTTTGGACTCTAATTTGCATGATTTCAATGAAACTAACCCGGACTGCTGTTGTTTTCAGCAAAACTACCATGGTGTTGTTTTTGTGCAGAAATAAAAGTTCTCAGAATGGAACGAAACTTTTTGGAGAATTATTTCAGAATAAAAGAAAAATACTGGAGCCAGTAACCACCTGAGGGGGGCCATGGGTGAGCACAACCCACCAGTGCGTGCCCCCTCCATGGGCGCCCAAGTGGGTTGTGCCCAACTGGTGGCCCCGTAGACCCCGTGTCCAACTCCATAAATACCCATATTTCCAGAAGAAAAAATCAGGGAGGAAGAATGAGCTCGTTTCGTGATACAGAGCTGCCGTCACCTCCTGTTCTTCATCGGTAGGCCAGATCTAGAGTCCGTTTGGGGCTCCGGAGATGGGGACCTTCCGTCTTCGTCATAACCAGCCCTCCTCCATCGCCAATTTCATGACGCTCTCCATCGGGAGTGAGTAATTGCTTCATAGGCTCGCTGGTCGGTGAGAAGTTGGATGAGATTCATCATGTAATCGAGTTAGTTTTGTTAGGGCTTGATCCCTAGTATCCATTATGTTCTGAGATTACTGTTGTTATGACTTTGCTATGCTTAATGCTTGACACTTTGGGCCCGGGTGCCATGAATTCAGATTTGAACCGTCTAATGTTTTCACCATTATATCTATGATCTATATCTGACCTTGCAAGTCATATTCACCTACTATGTGTTATGATTAGTAAACCCCGGAGTGACAATATTCGGGATACTTTCCAGTGATGACCTTAGTTTGAGGAGTTCATGTGTTCACTATGTGCTAATGCTTTGTTCCAGTACTCTATTAAAAGGAGGCCTTAATATCCCTTAGTTTTTTATGGACCCCGCTGCCATGGGAGGGTAGGACAAAATATGTCATACAATTTCTTTCCATAAGCACGTATGACTATTTACGGAATGCATGCCTACTTTATATTTATGAACTGGAGCTAGTGTTGTATCGCCTTAGGTATAACTGTTACATGATGAATATCATCCAACAAATCACTGATCCAATGCCTACGAATTTCCTACATATTGATCTTGCTAAGTTACTATTGTTGTTGTTACTATTGCTACTGCTATAAAAGCACTGCTACCATTGTTACCGTTACCATTGCTACTACCGCTATT
Source organism: Secale cereale (assembly GCA_902687465.1). Lineage (NCBI taxonomy): Eukaryota > Viridiplantae > Streptophyta > Magnoliopsida > Poales > Poaceae > Secale > Secale cereale. The sequence goes on along the minus strand of LR738713.1, from coordinate 428,698,300 downwards.
ATCAAAACTCTCATACTACTATGCTACTGATCACTATGTTGCAGATAAATAATCTCTAGGTGTGGCTAAATTGACAACTAAGTTGCTAATACTTGCCAATATTCTTTCGCTCCCCTTGTGTCAAATCTATAAAATTGGGTTAAATACTCTACCCTCGAAAACAGTTGTGACTCCCTATACTTGTGGGTTATCAAGACCTTTTTCCTGGCATCGTTGCCAGGGAGCATAACTATATTTATTGAGTCACTTGGGATTATTATCTATCTATCACTATGAAGAATCTGAAGGACGATAGAACTAAGATCTTTCCCTCAACTACGAGTGGAGGTAAGGAATTTCCCTCACACTCTGCACTTGATTCTCCTTCAGTTATAAGTAAGCTTTATACACCACACTCTGCTATTAATCCTGATATGTCGCAACTTATTGATGATGCTACTTATGCTATGAATGATGTTATAAATGATGCTTATTATGATGCTAGTACCTTGCTTGATAAGACTGTGCCATCGGGTGAGCTACTTGATGAACAACTTGCTAGACTTAATGATATTGAGAATGCTGCAACTGATGAAGTGCTTGAAACTGAAAATCTTGAAACACCTATTAGATCTAGCCATCCTAGATATGAATTGCCAAAAGTACCAGAAGGTTATGTTATGGATGAGGAGACAACTAGAGACTTCCTTGCTTGCAATGATAGAGATGATCTTAAGAAATTATTATGCAAACTAAAAGAAAAATCTTTGAATGCTAAAATGAAGTGCGATCCTAAGTTTGCTACTTCACCTATTTGTGTTGCTGATGAGGATTATGAGTTCTCTGTCAACCCAGAGTTAATTACTTTGGTAGAATCTGATCCTTTCCCTGACTAAATTAAATGATATAGCCACCCTATTTTCTCATGATGAGAAAACTCGCTTTTATTATATCCTCAAATTATTTCGGTTTTCATTCACGGGTGATGCTAAAGCTTGGTACAATACTCTTATTCCTGGTTGTGTGCAAAGTCCCTAGGATATGATTTATTACTTCTCTGAAAAATATGTCCTTGCTTATGAGAAACAAGTTACCTTGCAGGAAATACTTAACTTTGTGCAAATTGATGAAGAGAGTCTCCCACAAGCTTGGGGGAGCCTTCTCCAATTTCTTAATGCTTTGCCTGATCATCCACTTAAGAAAAATGGAATACTTGATAACTTCTATAATGGACTAACCGATGCTTCTAGGGGTTTTCTAGATAGTTGTGATGGTTGTGTTTTCAGGGAAAGAACTGTTGAACAAGCCGAGGAATTATTGAATAATTTATTGAAGAATTATGATGATTGGACACTTCTTGAACCACCGCCTAAACCCACTCCGAAGAAAAGGGGTATCTTATATCTTAGTCCCGAAGATATGCAAGAGGCAAATAAAAGTATTAAGAAAAAGGTATTAAAGCAGAGGATGTCAAGAATTTACCACCTATTGAAGAGATACATGGACTTGACATACCACCATCCAAGGTGCTGGAGGTAAATTATTTAATGAAATTGATATACCTTACAATAAACATCCTAGTCAATGTCTATATAAGTTTGATAATGATATTAGAAAACAAGATCACTTCAATGCCAATGTTATGAAACAATCGAAATACAACTCTGGTATGATTGCTCATTTGAGTGGCTTGTTATTTAGAATCTCTAATGATGTTAGGGGTGTGGGAAAACATGCTTCTATGGTTCAAACTCAGTTAGCAAGTTGCTAGATCTCAGAAAGAATTACTTGATGAAAGGAATAATAATATAAATGATCATGCTATTAGAGTAGTAACTAGAGGAGGTAGAATGACTCAGGAACTACTTTATCCTAAGAGACACCCTAAGAGAATTGAACAAGATTCACAAAGACTTAACACTAGTGCACCTAGTCTCTCTATAAACAGAAAGAAAAAGAAAAATTATAGGACTTGGCACACCTCTAGTAAACCTGAAAAACTTCTTGAAAACAGTAATGATGTCTCTATCTGTGATGCTGAAACTCAATCTGGTAATGAACATTCACCTAGTGATAATGAAAAAGAGAATTATGATGTTCATAAAGACACTCAGTCAGATAATGATAAACAACTAGATAATGATGTTGAGGTGGAACCTGTTGTTGATCTTCATAACCCACAACCCAAAAATAAAAGATATGATAAAAGAGACTTTGCTCCTAGAAAACATGGAAAGGAAACATAACCATGGGTACAAAAACCCATGCCCTTTCCACCTAAATCAACTAAGAAGAAAGATGATGAAGAATTTGAACGCTTTGCTGAAATGCTTAGGCCAGTCTTTTTGCGCACCCACTTGACTCATATCTTAAAGATGGCCCCATATGCAAAGTACATGAAAGACATCATCACTAATAAAAGAAAAAATACCAGAAGCTGAAACCTCCACCATGCTTGATAATTATTCTTTTAAGGATGGAGTTCCTAAAAACTTGGAGATCCTGGAATACCAACTATACCTTGCTCCATAAAAAGAAATTATGTGAAAACTGCCTTGTGTGATCTGGGAGCTGGTGTTAGTGTATACCTTTCTATTTATATAAAAGACTTGATTTGAAGAAGCTTACACCTACTGAGATATCTTTGCAAATGGCTGAAGAATCAACTGCTATACCTATCGGTATTTGTGAGGATGTGCCCGTTGTTGTTGCTAATGTTAGTATTTTAACTAACTTTGTTATACCTGAGATGCCCGAGGACGACAACATGTCGATTATCCTCGGTAGACCCTTCTTGAATACTGCAGGGGTTGTTATTGATTGTAATAAAAGCAAGGTCACTTTTCATATGAATCGTAATGAGCACACAATGCACATTCTGAAGAAACAATTCCAAGTGAACGGTATTCATGTTATTGAAAATTCTCCGGTGCTCACTATTGGAAGTTTACAACTACCTCTACCTACTATCAAAAAGAGATATGATATACTTAATGTTGGGGATATTCATATCCCCGTTGAGGTAACTTAGTGTTTTCGAAAATTCATCGGTCTCATGCTAATTGGAAGTGGTTCTTAATAAGACTTGATCAACCTTATTAATTAATCATTTTTCGACAGGTATGAAGTCGAGGAATCTAGTAAGCACAACTCTCTGTCCCTACCTTTTGTTCACTATGTTGGAAATATGCCCTAGAGGCAATAATAAAAGTATATTATTATATTTCCTTGTTCATGATAATCGTCTGTTATTCATGCTTGAATTGTATTGTATGGAAACAGCGATACATGTGTGAATACATAGACCAAAATGAGTCTCTGGTAGGCCTCTAGTTACCAGCTCGTTGATCAACAGATGGTCACGGTTTCCTGACCATGGACATGGGATGTCGGTGATAACAGGATCACATCATTAGGAGAATGATGTGATGGACAAGACCCAATCCTGAGCATAGCACGAGCTCGTATAGTTCGTAATGCATAAGCTTTTCAGTGTCAAGTATTTATTCCTTAGACCATGAGGTTGTACAACTCCCGGATGCCGTAGGAATACTTTGGGTGTGCCAAACGTCACAACGTAACTGTGTGGCTATAAAGGTACGCATCGGGTATCTCCAAAAGTGTCTGTTGAGTTGGTACGAACCGAGACTGGGATGTTGTCACTCCATATGACGGAGAGGTACCTCTGGGCCCACTCGGTAAGACATCATCATAATGAGCTCAATGTGACTAAGTAGTTAGTCACGGGATGATGGATTACGGATCGAGTAAAGAGACTTGCCATGACGAGATTGAACAATGTATCGGGAATACCGACGATCGAATCTCGGGCAAGTACCGTACCGATGGACAAAGGGAATAACATACGGGATTGAGTGAATCCTTGACACGGTGGTTCATCCGATGAAGATCATCGAGGAACACGTGGGAACCAACATGGGTATCCAGATCCCGCTGTTGGTTATTGACCGGAGAGTGGTCTCGGTCATGTCTACGTGTCTCCCGAACCCGTAGGGTCTACACACTTAAGGTTCGGTAACGCTAGGGTCGTAGAGATACATGCACGTGGAAACCCGAAAGTTGTTCGGAGTCCCGGATGAGATCCCGGACATCACGAGGAGTTCCGGAATAGTCCGGAGGTAAAGATTGATATATAGGAAGTCAGGTTTCGGCCATCGGGTGATCTCCGGGGGTCACCGGGAGCGTCCCGGGACCACCGGAGGGGCCCCGGGGGTCCACCGGGTGGGGCCACCCATCCTGGTGGGGCCCCTAGGCCGCAAGGGGAAGTGTCCAGCCCTAATGGGCTGGCGCACCACTAGGGGCCCACCTCCCTATGCGCCTAGGGTTGAAACCCTAGGGGGGAGGGGGCGCCCCACTTGCCTTGGGGGGCAAGGACTCCCCCCTTGGCCGCCGCCCCCCCTGCAGATTGGATCTGCAGGGCCCTGGCGCACCCCCTGGCCCCCTATATATTCTGCTACGAGCAGAACACAAAGCAGTTGTGGGCATTTGAGTTTGTTCAACTTTCTTACCATTACTAGTCAATCTTGATTCGGCGGTATTGTGGGATGAAGCGGCCCGGACCGACTTTACACGTACGCTTACGTGAGACTGGTTCCACCGACAGACATGCACTAGATGCATAAGGTGGCTGGCGGGTGTTTGTCTCTCCTACTTTAGTCGGATCAGATTCGATGAAAAGGGTCCTTATGAAGGGTAAATAGAAATTGACAAATCACGTTGTGGTTTTGGCGTAGGTAAGAAACGTTATTGCTAGAAATCCTATAGAAGCCACGTAAAAATTTGCAACAACAATTAGAGGACGTCTAACTTGTTTTTGCAGCATGTGCTATGTGACGTGGTATGGCCAAAACGAAGATGTGATGAATGATATATGTGATGTATGAGATTGATCATGTTTTTGTAATAGGGAATCACGACTTGCATGTCGATGAACTTGACAACCGGCAGGAGCCATAGGAGTTGTCTTAATTATTGTATGACCTGCGTGTCACTAAATAACGCCATGTAATTACTTTACTTCATTGCTAAACGTTAGCTATAGTAGTAGAAGTAATAGTTGGCGTGACGACTTCTTTAAGACACGATGATGAAGATCATGATGATGAAGATCATGGTGTCGAGCCGGTGACAAGATGATCATGGTGCCCCGAAGATGGAGATCCAAGGAGCAAGATGATATTGGCCATATCATGTCACTTTAATTGATTGCATGTGATGTTTATCATGTTTATGCATCTTGTTTACTTAGAACGACGGTAGTAAATAAGATGATCTCTCACTAAAATTTCAAGTATTGTGTTTCCCCTAACTGTGCACCGTTGCTAAAGTTCATTGCTCCGAAGCACCACGTGATGATCGGGTGTGATAGGTTCTAACGTTCGCATACAACGGGTGTAAGCCAGATTTACACACGTGATACACTTAGGGTTCACTTGACGAGCCTAGCATGTACAGACATGGCCTCGGAACACGGAAGACCGAAAGGTCGAACACGAGTCGTATAGAAGATACGATCAACATGAAGATGTTCACCGTTGATGACTAGTCCGTCTCACGTGATGACCGGACACGGGCTAGTCGATTCGGATCATGTATCACTTAGATGACTAGAGAGATGTCATTCTGAGTGGGAGTTCTTTGAAATTTGATTAAGATGAACTTAATTATCATGAACTTAGTCTAAATTCTTTATAATATCTCTTGTAGATCAAATGGCCCACGCTCAGGTTTCCCTCAACTTCAACGCTTTCCTAGAGAAAACCAAGCTGAAAGACGATGGTAGCAACTATACGGATTGGGTCCGTAACCTGAGGATTATCCTCATAGCTGCCAAGAGATCATATGTCCTTGAAGCACCGCTAGGTGATGCACCTGCTCCCGATGTGGCCCAAGACGTTTTGAACGTCTGGCAGTCACGTAGTGATGATTACTCCCTGGTTCAGTGCGGCATGCTTTACAGCTTAGAGTCGGGGCTCCAAAAACGTTTTGAGCACCACGGAGCATATGAGATGTTCGAAGAGCTGAAAATGGTTTTCCAAGCTCTTGCCCGAGTCGAGAGATATGATGTCCCCGACGCATTCTACAGCTATAAGATGGAGGAGAATAGTTCTGTCAGTGAGCACATCCTCAAGATTTCAGGATTGCACAACCGCTTGTCTCAGCTGGGAATGAATCTCCCAGATGAAGCGGTCGTTGACAGAATCCTCCAGTCGCTCCGACCAAGCTTCAAGAGCTTCGTGTTGAACTTCAATATGCAGGGGATGGAGAAGTCCATTCCCGAGGTATATTCGATGCTGAAATCAGCGGAGGTGGACATCAAGAAAGAACATCAAGTGTTGATGGTCAAGAAAACCACTAAGTTTAAGAAAGGCAAGGGTAAGAAGAACTTCAAGACGGACGGCAAGGGAGTTGCCGCGCCCGGTAAGCCAGTTGCCGGGAAGAAGCCGAAGTATGGACCCAAGCCTGAGACAGAGTGCTTTTATTGCAAGGGAACGGGTCACTGGAAGCGGAACTGCCCCAAATACTTAGCAGACAAGAAGGCCGGCAACGTCAAAGGTATATATGATATACATGTTATTGATGTGTACCTTACCAGCACTGGTAGTAGCTCCTGGGTATTCGATACCGGTGCAGTTGCTCACATTTGTAACTCAAAACAGGAGCTGCGGAATAAACGGAGACTGGCGAAGGATGAGGTGACGATGCGCGTCGGGAATGGTTCCAAGGTCGATGTGATCGCCGTCGGCACGCTACCTCTACATCTACCCTCGGGATTAGTTTTAAACCTTAATAATTGTTATTAAGTACCAGCTTTGAGCATGAACATTGTTTCTGGATCTCGTCTTATGCGAGATGGCTACTCTTTCAAATCGGAGAATAATGGTTGTTCTATTTATTTGAGAGATATGTTTTATGGTCATGCCCCGCTGGTCAATGGTTTATTTTTGATGAATCTCGAACGTGACGATACACATATTCATAGTGTAGATGCCAAAAGATGTAAAGTTGATAATGATAGTCCCACATACTTGTGGCATTGCCGCCTTGGTCATATTGGTGTCAAACGTATGAAGAAGCTCCATTCAGATGGACTTCTAGAGTCTCTTGATTATGAATCATTTGACACGTGCGAACCATGCCTCTTGGGCAAGATGACCAAGACTCCGTTCTCCGGAACAATGGAGCGAGCAACCAACTTGTTGGAAATCATACATACCGATGTTTGCGGTCCAATGAGTGTTGAGGCTCGCGGAGGCTATCGTTATGTTCTCACCCTCACAGATGACTTGAGTAGATACGGGTATATCTATTTGATGAAACACAAGTCTGAGACCTTTGAAAGGTTCAAGGAATTTCAGGATGAGGTTGAGAATCAACGTGACAGAAAAATAAAGTTCTTGCGATCGGATCGTGGGGGTGAATATTTAAGTCATGAATTTGGCACACACCTTAGGAGCTGTGGAATTGTTTCACAATTGACACCGCCCGGAACACCTCAACGTAACGGTGTGTCCGAACGTCGAAATCGTACTCTGTTGGACATGGTGCGATCTATGATGTCCCTCACCGATTTACCACTATCTTTTTGGGGTTATGCTTTAGAGACTGCCGCATTCACTTTAAATAGGGCTCCGTCGAAATCCGTTGAGACGGCTCCGTATGAACTTTGGTTTGGCAAGAGACCGAAGTTGTCGTTTCTAAAAGTTTGGGGTTGCGATGCTTATGTCAAGAAACTTCAACCTGAAAAGCTCGAACCCAAATCGGAGAAATGCGTCTTCATAGGATACCCAAAGGAAACAATTGGGTACACCTTCTACCACAGATCTGAAGGCAAAGTCTTTGTTGCCAAGAATGGATGCTTTCTGGAGAAAGAGTTTCTCTCGAAAGAAGTGAGTGGGAGGAAAGTAGAACTTGATGAGGTGACAGTCACCCCTCCTGCACCGGAAAGTAGCGCAGCGCAGGAAACTGTTCCTGAGGTGCCTGCACCGACAAGGGAGGAAGTTGATGATAATGATCATGAATAAACAGATCAAGTTACTACTGAACTTCGAAGGTCCACAAGGGCACGTTCCGCACCAGAGTGGTACGGCAACCCTGTACTGGAAATCATGTTGTTAGACAACGGTGAACCTTCGAACTATGAAGAAGCGATGGCGGGCCCGGATTCCAATAAATGGCTTGGAGCCATGAAATCCGAGATAGAATCCATGTATGAAAACAAAGTATGGACTTTGGTGGACTTTCCTGATGATAGGCACGCCATAGAAAACAAATGGATATTTAAGAAGAAGACAGACGCAGATGGTAATGTGACCATCTATAAGGCTCGGCTTGTCGCTAAGGGTTATTGACAAGTTCAAGGGATTGACTACGACGAGACTTTCTCTCCCATAGCGATGCTGAAGTCAGTCAGAATCATGTTAGCTATTTCCGCATTCTATGATTATGAAATATGGCAAATGGATGTCAAAACAGCATTCCTTAACGGCTTCCTCAAGGAAGAGTTGTATATGATGCAACCGGAAGGTTTTGTCGATCCAGAGAACGCTAACAAGGTATGCAAGCTCCAGCGCTCGATTTACGGGCTAGTGCAAGCATCTCGGAGTTGGAATATTCGCTTCGATGAGGTGATCAAAGCGTTTGGATTTATACAGACTTATGGAGAAGCCTGTATTTACAAGAAAGTGAGTGGGAGCTCTGTGGCATTTCTCATATTATATGTGGATGACATATTGCTGATGGGAAATGATATAGAATTCTTGGAAAATGTAAAGGCCTACTTGAATAAAAGTTTTTCAATGAAGGACCTTGGAGAAGCTGCTTACATATTAGGCATCAAAATCTATAGAGATAGATCAAGACGCCTCATTGGTCTTTCTCAAAGTACATACCTTGACAAAATATTGAAGAAGTTCAATATGGATCAGTCAAAGAAAGGATTCTTGCCTGTTTTGCAAGGTATGAGATTGAGCAAGGCTCAGTCGCCGACCACGGCAGAAGATAGAGAAAAGATGAGTGTCATTCCCTATGCCTCGGCCATAGGTTCTATCATGTATGCCATGCTGTGTACCAGACCTGATGTGAACCTTGCCATAAGTTTGGTAGGGAGGTACCAAAGTGATCCCGGTACGGAACACTGGACAGCGGTCAAGAACATCCTGAAGTACCTGAAAAGGACTAAGGATATGGTTCTCGTTTATGGAGGTGACGAAGAGCTCGTTGTAAAGGGTTACGTCGATGCTAGCTTCGACACAGATCTGGATGACTCTAAGTCTCAAACCGGATACGTGTATATTTTGAACGGAGGGGCAGTCAGCTGGTGCAGTTGCAAGCAAAGCGTCGTGGCAGCATCTACATGTGAAGCGGAGTACATAGCTGCTTCCGAAGCAGCGCATGAAGGAGTCTGGATGAAGGAGTTCATCACCGACCTAGGAGTCATTCCAAGCGCGTCAAGCCCGATGACTCTCTTCTGTGACAACACTGGTGCTATTGCCATTACCAAGGAGCCCAGGTTTCACAAGAAGACCAAGCACATCAAGCGCCGTTTCAACTCCATCAGAATTATGTTCAGGATGGAGACATAGATATTTGTAAAGTGCATACAGATCTGAATGTAGCAGACCCGTTGACTAAACCTCTTTCACGGGCAAAACATGATCAACACCAGAACTCTATGGGTGTTTGATTCATCACAATGTAACTATATTATTGACTCTAGTGCAAGTGGGAGACTGTTGGAAATATGCCCTAGAGGCAATAATAAAAGTATTATTATTATATTTCCTTGTTCATGATAATCGTCTGTTATTCATGCTTGAATTGTATTGTATGGAAACAGCGATACATGTGTGAATACATAGACCAAAATGAGTCTCTGGTAGGCATCTAGTTACCAGCTCGTTGATCAACAGATGGTCACGGTTTCCTGACCATGGACATGGGATGTCGGTGATAACGGGATCACATCATTAGGAGAATGATGTGATGGACAAGACCCAATCCTGAGCATAGCACGAGATCGTATAGTTCGTAATGCATAAGCTTTTCAGTGTCAAGTATTTATTCCTTAGACCATGAGGTTGTACAACTCCCGGATGCCGTAGGAATACTTTGGGTGTGCCAAACGTCACAACGTAACTGGGTGGCTATAAAGGTACGCATCGGGTATCTCCGAAAGTGTCTGTTGAGGTGGTACGAACCGAGACTGGGATGTTGTCACTCCATATGACGGAGAGGTACCTCTGGGCCCACTCGGTAAGACATCATCATAATGAGCTCAATGTGACTAAGTAGTTAGTCATGGGATGATGGATTACGGATCGAGTAAAGAGACTTGTCATGACGAGATTGAACAAGGTATCGGGAATACCGACGATCGAATCTCGAGCAAGTACCGTACCGATGGACAAAGGGAATAACATACGGGATTGAGTGAATCCTTGACACGGTGGTTCATCCGATGAAGATCATCGAGGAACACGTGGGAACCAACATGGGTATCCAGATCCCGCTGTTGGTTATTGACCGGAGAGTGGTCTCGGTCATGTCTACGTGTCTCCCGAACCCGTAGGGTCTACACACTTAAGGTTCGGTAACGCTAGGATCGTAGAGATACATGCACGTGGAAACCCGAAAGTTGTTCGGAGTCCCGGATGAGATCCCAGACGTCACGAGGAGTTCCGGAATGGTCCGGAGGTAAAGATTGATATATATGAAGTCAGGTTTCGGCCATCGGGTGATCTCCGGGGGACACCGGGAGCGTCCTGGGACCACCGGAGGGGCCCCGGGGGTCCACCGGGTGGGGCCACCCATCCCGGTGGGGCCCCTAGGCTGCAAGGGGAAGTGTCCAGCCCTAATGGGCTGGCGCACCACTAGGGTCCCACCTCCCCATGCGCCTAGGGTTGAAACCCTAGGGGGGAGGGGGCGCCCCACTTGCCTTGGGGGGCAAGGACTCCCCCCTTGGCCGCCGCCCCCCTGCAGATTGGATCTGCAGGGCCCTGGCGCACCCCCTGGCCCCCTATATATATGTGGGAGGGGAGAGGGCAGCCGCACCCAAGCCCTGGCGTCTCTCCCCCTCCCGTCACACCTCCATACTCCCAACGCAGGGCGCCCGGCGAAGCCCCGCTGCGATCTCCACTGCATCCACCAACACGCCGTTGTGCTGCTGGATCTCTGACGACTTCTCCTCCCCCTTGCTGGATCAAGAAGGAGGTGACGTTGCTGCACCGGACGTGTGTTGAACGCGGATGTGCCGTCCGTTCGGCGCTATATCATCGGTGATGAAGAACGCGAAGAGTACGACTACTTCATCCACGCTTCTTCGAAAGCTTCCGCACGCGATCTACATAACGGTATGTAGGTGCACTCTTACTTGCTCGTTGCTAGATGTCTCCTTAGTTGGATCTTGGTGAAAGCGTAGAAATTTTTTGAATTCTGCTACGATCCCCAACACACTATTTTGTTTAGTTTAATAAAAAATGCCATGCTTTGTTTGTTTACTGTTTTCCCGTACAATAAAAATAGCTCAAAAATAAAAGTGCTCAGAATACCCTGAAAATTTAACACGTTTTTTATGAATATTTTAGAATTTTTAGTGCAAATGACATCAGAGGGGGATGCACCGGGTGGGCACACCCCACCGAGGCGCGCCCTGATGGGTTGTGGCCCCTAAGTGGGCCCCTCACTTATCTCTTTAGTCCACTTTGTTCCCTACCTCCAGAAAAAAAATCACCATTGGTCTCTCTCATGTTCTTGCTCTCAAACCTGCGGATTTCGATCTCTTTTCTCGAAGCTCCGTTTCTGAAACTGTTTGGGGATTGTACTTGGTATGTGACTCCCCCATTGCTCTAATTAGTTTTCACTTTAGTGGTTTATATTTGGAATAATTAGCTACTCTTAGTACTGCTATAGATGAGCTTGCATGTTTAATTCTTAGGGTTCTAAGTAGTTTGAATGCTCAAAATGGCATCTATGCATGTCTATGAGTAGTTGCTATCATTCTTGTGAAGTTTTGTTGACAAAATTTTGATGGACCAATTTTTTTCATAAATTGTACGCAAATAATGTACCTATTTGGAAGGAGTTCTTTGAGGAGGAGGTCCTCGGAAGCATCATCCAGTACTGGCTTGATACGTCGGTCTTATGTTGAACCAAGCCCAAGCTCAATCCGAGAGGCTGTTATTAAATCCTGCTTATGGCCGTGTAATGAGTTCATGGTGAGCGCAGGTATTAAGGAAGAATTTGAGCAATATGTTCAGAATGCCAAGCTCGGTCCCTACATCGAAGATAAGTGCAACCAACACTTCATCTTCACCAAAACATTCACCAAAGAGTTTAAATTTCATCCTCATGAGTCTAGAGTTTCATTTAAATTGTATGATAGTCCATTTACCTTGCCTCTAGAGACATTTTCTAATATCTGCAAAATTCCATTTTGGGGTTCGCTAGATGAACCACCGAGGTCTGAGTATGAGTTATTTCTGACTAGTCTTTGTTATAGAGAGGATAGAGGTGTGACACAAGGTAGAATAAAAAGCATCACTTTCCATCAATTCATTACTTTGCACTATTTAATGGCAAATGTATCTTAGGCAAACAAGACTCTAGCACACTGTGTTCTCCTGACTTGAGCCTCATACACACTACCCTCATTGGTATTCAATGTTATAACCTCGGGGCAATCGTTGCACGCAGATTGCAGCATAACGCTGGTAGCGATTATTTTTATGGTGGGATTTATGCCTCACGTTTAGCAAGGGAGATGTGTGATCACTTTGGCCTAGTGACCCTCCACTTCCCACTCAGTATTTAGACTTTGAGGCCATGAAGCGCCTTAAGTTTCTTGAGGGCGAAATTAATAATTATACTTATAACCCGAGGTTTAATAAAAATCATATTGTTCATACCTTTTTGCCTGTGCCTGCTCTCTTTGATTTCCACAGCAAGGGAATATAGTATGTTTCTGAGAGCGAGGCTCGTGCACACAACGCGGAGGTCGTGGCTGCCCGGCGGGCTGAGATGGTTGCACCAAGAGGCTTTGTGAGCTACCATGCTGATTACTATGCAGGCTGAGATGGGTGCAATATTTATGGGTTTTCTCAAGGTTTTTCAAACACACAAGAAGAAAGCAAAAGAAAAATAAATCTAGCATGAATAATACAATGAAAAAGTGTGAGCATGAATATAATGTTGGTGGAAACACGTACTCTCCCAAGCTTAGGCTTTTGGCCTAGCTTGATCAGATACCAAGATGTTGTAGGGTGAAACCCAAGGGTTGGATCTTTTCAGACTTGGAGGGGGAAAAGGAGCAAGAACACAAGAACACAAGAGGGGAAACACTCAAACAAACCTCAATCACACGTCCACTAGAGTAGCATACAAGAGATCCACAAGCATACAAGAACAAACCAAGGAAAATAGCACTAGGGTAAAGTTATTCCCACTCCTAGAGGAGGTGAGGTCTTGATGATGATCTTCTCCAAGAGAAGGTCTTGATATCCACTAGAGGATCTACTCCCTTGGGAGGTCTTGATTTCCAAGAGGAGGAAGATGAGCAAAGCTCTCTCAATATCTCAAATATACTTTGCTAACTCTAAATATGAGCTAGATGAGGAGTACTTATAGCCTAGGGACGAAAAAGAGGAAAGGGGGGTACAAGGGTCATTTAGCCCATATTGCACGCAGGCAAAAACGGTGGAGTCCGCGCACCCAGGGAAAAGGGGTCCTGGCACCCGAAGAGGACATGGGTTGGTGCCTAGGGGCGGCCAGCCACCCGGCGCGATGAGGGCTGGGCACCCGGACTGGGTAGGATACCGGCTGGAGGGGGGCGGGCACCCGGGGTGTGATGGCTCGGGCACACGGGGTGGCTGATGGCGACTAGGCGGGGTGGGCCGGGCACCCGGGGCCGAAAGGTCAGGCACCCGGGGCGGCCTGGAGGAGCACATGCGGGGCGGCCGGGCACCCGAGGCGGCCAGGAGCTTCCCCAGCCGGCCGAAGTGGGGGGGACCCGGGCTGTTGGCGGCCGGGCACCCGGGGTAGTCCGGGGCCTCCTTTGCTTTGCGACATGACCGTCCTCCTTCCCTCTTCTTCTTCATAGGTGCTTGAGTCTCCCTCATAGCTTCTTCCTGGACTTCTTGCTGGTACCTAAGGATGCATAACACCTCCGTTTGAGGTAGGACCCAATTCACACGTGAATCCGTACGAAACTCTAAGAGGAAAGAATTGACCTCGTTCTCGATGGCGTGTGCACGTGCTCTTGTCATGGTCCCCTTGGTGCTTGATACGTCTCCGTCGTATCTACTTTTCCTAACGCATTTCCTCTTGTTTTGGACACTAATTCACATGGTTTGAATAAAACTAACCCGGACTGACGCTGTTTTCAGCAGAACTACCATGGTGTTGTTCTGTTTTGCAAAAATAAAAGTTCTCGGAATGGAACGAAACTTTTTGGAGAATTATTTCAGAATAAAAGAAAAATACTGGAGCCAAGAACCACCGAAGGGGGTGCCCTGGGTGAGCACAACCCACCAGGGCGCGCCCACTCCAGGCGCGCCCAGGTTGGTTGTGCCCACCTGGTGGCCCCGCAGATCCCGTGTCCAACTCCATAAATACCCATATTTTCAGGAAAAATATCAGGGAGGAAGAAATATCTTGTTTCACGATACAGAGCCACTGTCACCTCCTGTTCTTCATCGGGAGGCCAAATCCGGAGTTCGTTTGGGGCTCCAGAGATGGGAATCTTCGGTCTTTGTCATCACCAACCCTCCTCCATCGCCAATATCATGATGCTCTCCATCGGGAGTGAGTAATTCCTTCGTAGGCTTGCTGGTCGGTGAGGAGTTGGATGAGATTCATCATGTAATCGAGTTAGTTTAGCTAGGGTTTGATCCCTAGTATCCTTTATGTTCTAAGATTGATGTTGTTGTGACTTTGTTATACTTAATGCTTGACACTTTGGGCCTGGGTGCCATGGATTCAGATATGAACCATTTAATGTTTTCATCATTATATCTATGATCTAGATTCGATCTTGCAAGTCATATTCACCTACTGTGTGTTAGGATCCATAAACCCCGGAGTGAAAATATTCGGGATACTTTCCAGTGATGACCTTAGTTTGAGGAGTTCATGTATTCACTACATTCTAATGCTTTGTTCTAGTACTCTATTAAAAGGAGGCCTTAATATCCCTTAGTTTCCTTATGGACAACGCTACCACGGGAGGGTAGCACAAAAGATGTCACACAAGTTCTTTCCATAAGCACGTATGACTATTTACGGAATACATGTTGATACGTCTCTAACGTATCTATAATT
Source organism: Secale cereale (assembly GCA_902687465.1). Classification (NCBI taxonomy): domain Eukaryota; kingdom Viridiplantae; phylum Streptophyta; class Magnoliopsida; order Poales; family Poaceae; genus Secale; species Secale cereale. Next base: position 428,682,985 of record LR738713.1, on the reverse strand, counting down.
TTTTATTGTTCTATGATGTTATATTATCATTCTTGGATATTTCACAATAATTTTATATCATTTTTTGGGACTAACCTATTGACATAGCGCCATTTGCCAGTTCTTGTTTTCTGCTTGTTTTTTGCATCACAGAAAATCAATATCAAACGGAGTCCAAATGCAGCAAAACCTTTTGTGGATTTTTTTGGACCAGAAGACACCAGATGGGACAGAGAAGTGCCCAGGTGGGTTTTTCCGACCTCGGTGGCCTCCCACACCGCCTCTTCGCTCTATAAATATCTCCTTCCTCCAAAAACCCTAGGGGAGTCGCCGAAATTTTGTTCCAGCCGCCGCAAGTTCCAGAACCACAAGATCCAATCTATAGCCCTATTCCGGCACTCCGCCGGAGGGGAACACGATCACAGAGAGGTTCATCATCCTCATTGGTGCCTCTCCGATGATGCGTTAGTACTTTACCACAGACCTACGGGTCCGTAGGCAGTAGTTAGATGGCTTCTTCTCTCTTTGTATCTCAATACAACGGTCTCTCGGAGATCTATTTGATGTAATGACTTTTTGCAGTGTGTTTGTTGGGATCTGATGAATTGTGAGTTTATGATCAGATTTGCCTTGATTTAATATCCAATCTTGATTATTATAGCCTCGTATTTCTTCTCCGATATTTGGCCTTTGTTTGGCCAACTTGATCTATTTATCTTGCCATGTGAAGAGGTGCTTTGTAATGGGTCAATCTTGCGGTGTCCTTTCCTAGTGACAGAAGGGGCAGCAAGGCACGCATGTAACGTTGCTATTAAGGATAAAAGGATGGGGTCTATTCCTACATGAAAAGATCTTGTCTACTTCATGTCATCATTCTTATTATATTACTCCGTTTTCCATGAACTTAATACACTAGATGCATGCTGGATAGCGGTCGATGTGTGGAGTAATAGTAGTAGATGCAGGCAGGAGTCGGTCTACTAATCTTGGACGTGATGCCTATATACATGATCATTGTCTTTGATACCGTCATAATTTTTTGCTTTTCTATCAATTGCCCAACAGTAATTTGTCTACCCACCACACGCTATTTTTTCGAGAGAAGCCACTAGTGAAATCTACGGCTCCTGTGTCTATTTTCCTATCATATACTTTCAGATCTATATTGCCATTTGCCTTTTCTTTTATTTGATTCTTTTATTTTCAAATCTACATTATCAGAAACCCAAAAATACCTTGCTGCGTTTTATTTGCTTTTATTTGCATCTATCAATCTACTACAATTTTATCCTATCCTTACGTCACTTTTTGGCACCGCTACCCGAAAGGGATGGACAACCCCTTTAACGCGTTGGGTTGCAAGTAGTTGTTATTTGTGTGTAGGTACCGTTTACGTAGTGTTGAGTGGTTCTCCTACTGGTTCGATAACTTTGGTTTCATCACTAAGGGAAATACCTTACCGTTGCTCTGCTGCATCCTCCCTTATTCCTTGGGCAAACACTGACACACCTCAAGCGACATCACATGCCTACATTGCATTTAATAACTGGAGCTAGTTTTGTATCGCCCTAGGCTATGACTGTTATATGATGAATATCATCCAGCAAATTTCTGTTCCAATGCCTACGAATTTCCTACATATTGATCTTGCTAAGTTACTACTACTTCTGTTACTGTTACAACTGCTACAAAATCATTGCTATCACTGTTACCGTTACTATTGCTATTGCCACTATTATCGAAACTATCATATTAGTGTGCTACTAAACACTTTGCTGTAGATAATTAATCTACAGGTGTGGCTGAATTGACAACTCAGTTGCTAATACTTACAAATATTCTTTGGCTCCCCTTGTGTCGAATTTATAAATTTGGATTGAATACTCCACCCTCGAAAAATGATGCGATCCCCTATACTTGTGGGTTATTAGTGCTTGTGGTGGTGACGGAGTGTCCATTGGGATGATGGAGGGACGCTCCGCATCAACGAGTCATGCGCATTAAACCTCCCCCCAACGAGCAGTGTTGCGGCTTCGCAGTCGCCCACGCCAGGCCACGTGGAGGCATGCCTGCCCCTTGCATGGAGACGAGCTACGCGCCGCCCACTGCCTGCTGGAGTCGCTGCCTGCTCTGCCTCCTCCGTAGGTGCGCGCACTCGGGATTGTGGCGTGCTTGCGCGCTCTGGTGGGGGAGGCTCCAGGGCATGGTGGCCCGAGCAACACGCAGTGGCAAAGAGCGGCGGCGAGCAGCAGCACCTACCAGCTACGGACATCAGCGGTGAGCAGCAATGGCGGCGGAGGGTAGCAACAGAAGCACACAACAGGGGCGGGCAGCAGCTACACGCAACGGCGGCTGGGGTGGGGGTGGGACTGCTCGCCGGCGCGATGCTCAGGGGTGGGGTGGGGATGTTCGACTAGATAAAGAAGAAAAGCGAGGAGAAGAAGATGACATGTGGGCCCCACACGATCATAACGGTCAACTAATAGTTTACTTAATGGTGTTGATTTTTTGCCACGTGGAGCTAACGAGCGGGCTCTCCATGTCATAATCCAGATTAAGACAATAACCATTCAGACACTTGGATTTTGTGAAACAGCCCACCACCTTTGTGGTGGTTTTTTGAAAAATTAAGAAAAGTTGTAGTTTTTTGGACGAAAGCCTGTAATGTGGTAGTTTTTTGCTATATACTCAAGTGTTAAGATAAGATGGACTTTGCACTACATTGTACTAGGGAGGAGCCTAAGCTAGCATGATGCTACGACGACCCTACACACACTTATAATTGTTCTCTTAGCAAGTAACACAAGTAATAAGATCCATGAAGGTAAAAACCCAACTATATCCATATATTCCTCTGGGATCCCCTTAATTCTCCTATGTCATAACTCCAATACGCTTGGAACGGTAGTTGTTTTGTCATAACACATTGCAGCAGCACAACTGCCCCCCCATGCACTTGTGCACTCGTACATAAGACAAAAGATTGAATAGAAACAACATATAAAAGTTCAACCAATCATCATATTATTTCACGAATACCATGGAAAAAATTACTGCTTGAACAAACACATAAAGATGCGATAAATCACGAGGAAATAATTCATATCACAAGTCAGCATTGCATGCCAAGGGTTTACAAAAGTTTATGGATGGAGAAGCCTCTGATCAAAGGATGACGATGGTGGTCGAGATGTTGGTGGAGCTGATGAAGGCAATGTCGGTAATGATGGTTCCTCCGGTGGTGTTTTGACGCTGTCAGAAGGGAGGGAGAGAGCCCCTCCCCCTTCCTTCTCCTTATTCCTTGGTCTTCTCCCTAGGTGGGAGAAGGGATCCCCCTCAGGTTTTGGTGCCCATGTCTGCGGAGGATGACAACCTCCTCTCAGATGGGAACTAACTTTTGAGGGGGTTGTTTTCTGGTTAGCTAAAATCTAAGTCATGCCATTGTTTTTAGCATTCCCGGAGATTCGTAACTCTGAAATTCTTATGACGGTTGAGAAACTTCCGGAGCAGTCTTGCATTAAAAAAGAGGGCCCAGAAGCTTTGTGCGGCCTCTAGGTGCCCTGGGCCTGGAGGCTCCCCAAGAGAGCGCCTAGAGCCCCTGGTCACCTCCAGTGTCTTCCGATGAAAAACTTCATTATCTAATTTTTTGGATGTTTAAATAATTATTTTCTACAAAATACAAAAAAGAACACCATAAAAACAGGAACTCGCACTCGGCACATGATCAATATGTTAGTCCAATAAAAATGATAAACATTGTGCCCAAAAGCATGTAAAAATGGTAGCATAATGACATCAAACTACTTACTTTTGTGTTATAAAATTAAAATGGAATTTGTTTTTTTAATGGATCTTCTTGACTCAAATTTTGTTACTAATTTTACACTATTGTATGATTATTTTTCTTTCAAATTGTGGAAATTGCAAGTTCTATGAAATTGTGATGGAAATTTTGTTCAACAACTGCTTTTTTAATTCAATTTTCTTCTTATTTAAGGTAATACATATACCTTAATTGATTTTTCCATGGAATAAAATGTATTTTTTATTTTACCATGTCTTTGTCCATTGATGCTTAGTTATTTCCTTTGAGAGTTGGATTTCTCCTATAGTTTGCATGGCCCTACTTAATCTTATGTTAGGAGCTTAAAATGAACATTATTTTTAAATATTATCAAAGTTATTATTGTTAAAGCTACACTATTATATGCTTGCCCTTGCATATTTTGGAACAATGCAACTCGTTGAAATTTCTTGCAAAGTTTGGTCCTCATTTCTTCTTCTTCTTTTATTATTAGGGTAATACAAATATCCTTAGTTCATTCTACCTTGGAATATTTGTTTATTATGTTTTTTATTGAAGCTTAGTCAATTTTTATGGCAATTGGATTTCTCATATATTTGTGCATGTGACAGGATGTTGTAACACTGCGACACTAAATTATTCCATGTTAGGAGCTTCAAATATAATCATTTTTAGTTTATCTAATTCAAATATAATTGTTATTCAAGTTCCACTAATATATGCTTACTTTTGAAAAATTCCTGGAGTAGTGCAAGTTCTATGAAATATGTTGCAAATTTAGTCATCATTTGCTTTGACTTTTTTTCTTCATTTTCTTTCCTATGTTGGGGTATCAACAATACTCTTGATTGGTTCTACTTTAGAATAAAAAAATTATTTTTACATTATTATATCTTTGTTTATTGATGCCTAGTCCATTTTTTGGTTGCTAAATTTTGTACTATATTTGTGCATGTGGCAACATATTTGATGTTATAAACTTATAATTGTGACACTACTTAATTTTGTACTATAAACTTAAAGTGGAACCAATTTTTCTATCAATCGACATGAATAATTATTATTATTAAAGTTGCACTAGTTTACCCTTTTTCTTGTACATGACCGAATAGTGCAAGTTCTCAATATATTCTAACTCCCGCATATAAGAATAGAGTTTGACAATAAATATGAATGATTGTTCATGTTAGCCACATTGTATATACAATTTTTATCTTGTTGTTGTTTCTTTATTTTTAAATCAATCTTGTAATGATTTCTTCCAAAGAAGAAATTCGTTATTTGTTATTTTGTCCACTTATTTTGTTAACACCACACCTAGAATTATATTTTCCGTAGAAATGGTCACGTTCTTCTCTCTTCTGTTTTTATTCATTGATTTCCTGAGGTAACACCATGCCTATAGTTCTTTGTTTTATTATATTTCAATTTTTTTGCAACCCATGATTTTATTTTCCTTATATTGAGGTTAATTCTAAATTTTGCATTTTGTTCACTTTCATTAAAAAATGCATTTATCTTATTTTCAATAAAAATGTTTTGACATTTCTTAATTATAGATTGTTCGACTCACTAATTTGAATGAACATTTTTTGATTTGTCAAAACACTATTGTTTAATTTAAAATAAATAAATAAGTGCACTATATTAGAACTATGGTTTTAATTCCCTCTTCTATGCCTGCATTTATCCTTATAATTATGGAGTAACATACATGTCAAAGCAAAGCATATATGCATTGCGATGTTTATGCTGTGATTTGCATGTATAATATGTGGCCATGTATAAAGGGAAATATCTAGTGGTAGTAGTAGATCGCCAAGGCCATGTCTTCCCCCCCGCAAAAAAGGGCCATGTCTTTCCTATACCGATTCGTAATAGGTATCGTCTACGGGCGGTCCGACTACGGGCCGACCCATTAGCTCTTTTATTCGATGCCCTCGCTTGCTTTCGTCAGGGTCGCTCTATTTGATCAGTCCAATCGGTTTTTCTTTGATTTTCTTTGTTTTTGTCAGTTTTATTTTTTCTTCGTTGTGCTTTCAATTTTCTTTGTTTTTCTCAATGGTTTTCTTTGGTTTTTATATTTTTCTTCTTTATATTTTGCTTTCTCTATTTTTTTCTTGGATTTTTTTGACTTTTCTATAAATGTTTAGCATTTCCAGATGCAAGTTTAAGAAAAAGAAAATATGTAAAGTTTTTTGTAATATATATATATATATATATATATATATATATATATATATAATATTTCAAAAATATAAACAAAAGAAAAATAGAAAATGTGAAGGAAAAATGCACATGATAACACCATGACATTAGCATGGCACGGCAGCTGGTTACTGGGCCGGCCCAGTTTTACCTCCCTGCAGGAAGCCGTTCGTAGGGGTTGGAACGGGAGGCACATGACGATTCCTTTTTTGGGGTGGGGGTGAAGCTAAGTTTCTTTTACCAAAACAACAAAAGGGGGTACACAAAAAGGATCATGGGGATGGATCAACCATAAATGTCGCCCCTGATCTAGTGTATTAGAGAACTTTGCTAACCTATCTGCATCAGTATTCAATGCTCGACCTTCAAATACAACGCTACAATTTAAAAACCTCGCCCGTTGCTTAACCTCTCTAATGATGCACCCGTAGCTACCATTTGTGCCTCTTTCAATATCATTCACCACCTGTTTTGAGTCCGAAGCAACTACACAATTTTGGATCATGAAATCCTCAGCTAGAGACAAAGCTTCTCTACACGCCATTGCTTCGAGTGTAGCCACATCAACTCCCTTGAACAACTCGAGAAGATCTTCCCAAATATAGTCCTGACTCATCACGCCATACTGCTACCGCTGGACCTCTCATCTCAGATTTGGCCACACTTGCATTAACATGAATTTTTGCACACCCTTGCGGCGGAGCTCTCGGTCTGGCTGTTGTGATTCTAGCCTCGGTAGGTGCCCTAACTCCTTTATGTGATATTAGATAGATGCATGATATGAATCTCTTAATAAATTCATATGTAGCTGAAGGACTCTGATAAATTTCCTCGTGTATCACTTGTCTCCTTGCCCACCATATTGCCCATAAAGTCACTGATAATTTAACAAAGACGTCATGTGATAATGTATCTATAATAAAAAAAAGGCCACAACTTATCGCTTGGTTCAGATGTCTCACACAAGTGCTCTGCCAACTCACCATCGACAAGTGCCTAGACACACCTTGCCATGGTGCATTCAAGCAACAAATGTCTCCAGGAGTCTGCAGCTCCACACAAAGCACAAGAGCTAGTCGTTGACATTTTTTCTGTGAGCCCTCTTCACGTCTTAATTTTGTGGCGATCAACATTTTATAAGCTGACTTGACATTGAAAAAACCACCATTCTCAAAGTTCCAAGCCCAACTATCAATTATATCCCTCGTACACAGATGTATTTTAAGAAGGAATTGGTATATCAATTGGTAAAAAGACCTCATTAAGCATCTATATCCCATGTAGCTGATGTGTGATCAATTAGTTCCGATACAAGTATGGGAGGATTGGCATCGCGTCATTCAAATGGCCTCATCATAACATCCCTAGGGATCCAATTATTTGACCAAATTTTAGTTGAAACTCCATTTCCAATGTGTTGTATCAAACCCTACTTTAGAACACCTCCTCCTTCCACAATCGCTCTCCAAATCTGGCTGGGTGATTACCCAAATAAGATTTTAAAATAGAACAAGATGGGAAATACACTGCTTTTAAAATCCTTGCACTCATTGACTTCGGAACTTAAAGAATGCGCCAAGCCCGCTTTGCTAGAAGAGCCAAGTTAAATAGTTCAAAATCTTTGAACCCCACGGCTCCCATGTATTTCGGTTGTGTCATAGTAACCAAGAGATCCAATGCGGTTTTTGGTGCCCTTCCTTGCCGCCCCACCAAAATTTCTGGATTAACATATTCAAATGTTCACGTAATCATCCTGGCAAGCGGTCCTGTTTTCTCATGCCAATTCCTATTTGGTGCCTTCAGCGCTCGTTAACGTGCATTTTGTTAACTAGCACTGAAGGCGCCCTTACCTGGGCCGACCCATAACCTATTCTATTTTATTGTAAACTCCAAAAAAAAAAGATGCACACGCCCAACTTCGAACACGAAACCTCTGCCTTAGTGAGGAAGTGCACTAACCAGTATGCCATCCGACCCTTTTGTGAAACAAAATCCGACCCTTTTGTACCACTCAAAAAACAAATCCGACCCTTTTGTGAAACAATTGCTTTTTTGCCTTTTATTTCTTTGCGCAATTCGTCTGTTTTCGTTTCACCTTTTTCCTTTTCCTTTTCAGTTTTTGTTTTTCCTTTTTATTTTTCCGTTTTTTTTCCTGATTTTTTCAAATGCATGGACTTTATTCAAAATCAATAAAAATGAATTTTTTGAACTTTTCTTAAATATTGATGATTGTTTTTCAAAATTGGTGAACTTTTCATAGTCGATGAACTTATTTCCAAAAGCGATGATTTTTTATGAAATCGTTGAACGTTTTTCAAAATTTGTGATTTTTTTTTTCCAATTTCAATGAACTTTTCTCAAATTTCATGAAACTTTTTTAAAAATTCGATTAACTTTTTCATATTCGATGAACGTTTAATTTTGGTGAACTTTTCTTCAAATTTGATGAATGTTTTTAATTTTGGTGAACTTTTCTTCAAATTCGGTGATTTTTTTCTTCATATTCAATGATTTTTTCTTTCAAATTCGGTGAACTTCTTCCAAACTTGATGACCTTTTTTCAAATACGGTGAACTTTTTCCAAATTCGATGAACTTTTCTTTCCAATTCGATGAACTTCTTCCAAACTCAATGAACCTTTTTTCGAATGCAGTGAACTTTTTTCAAATTCGATGAAAAGTTTCAAATTCACGAACTATTTCCATTTTTGCAAACTATTTGCAATTGGTACAACCTTTTCTTTTATTCAAATAATTTATAACGGGTATATAATCATATGTTTTAAGTTTTGTACTGAACCTTTTTATAGCTCCATCAGATATACATGAACCTTTTTCCTTGTTGCGGTACGGGCCAATGTTTTTGGGCCACGGGCCAGTACGGTCGTTTGTGAGCACCTGCATGCGTAACGGGCACCGAATGCGCTAATTAGGAGCTCCTGAGGGGACCTCCTTTATGCCGCTAACATTTTTCAAAATGCGATTTTTTAAACAGGAACAAAATAAAAAATGCTAACATTTTCGAAAGTTATGAATATTTTTTTCAAAACACGAATATTTTACAACATTTTTCCAATTTGCGAACAAATTATGAAAACATGAATTTTTAGAATTTGCGAACAATTTTCTTAAAAAGGATTATTTTTCTAAAAATGAGCAATTTTTCAAAATACAAACATTTTTTGAAATTGCATTTTTTTTGAAACATGAGCACTTTTTTAATTAGTGATTTGTTTTTGAAAGCAAGAACATTTACTGAAATACTCGAACATCTTTTGAATGTGTGAACAAAATAAAAAGTGAACATTTTAGAAATAAGAACCTTTCCAATTTACGAACATTTTCTCTAAAGAAGTGTACAAATTTGGAAATAGTATTTTTTTGAATTTCGGAACATAATTTGAAAAGAGGAACAGATTCTGGAAAAACGAACAAATATTATAAAATATGAACATTTTAAAATTTCAGAAACTTTGTTGAAAAAGGGAATTAACTTGAAAAAGAAAACAAAATAGAAATGAAAGCAAAAGAAAAAAGAACCAGAAAAGAAAAGATTTAAAAAAAGATAGAGAAAAAATAAAACCCGGTTCAGAACCCTCTAGAAGGTTCCCAAGGCCGGAACTTGTATGTAAACGGTACAGATGGGCTGGCCCAAATCGCTCGTTAGTCAGATCGCCTGTGCTATTCGTCGACAGTTTGACACAGTATGCGTCAAATAGGTTTTTCCCTCCTGAGGCAAATAGCCGCGCCCTTAGTAGATTTTTTTGAGGGGAAAAGATAATTTTTATTTATCAAATGCCACTTGAACTGGGATACAATAAGGTTGGTGTGGTTGAAACCAAACATGGCGCCCCTCATCTACAGAATTGAAAAACTTAGCTAAACTATCTGCTTATTTATTTGTCGTTCATCCTTCAAAGGTAAATTTGCAGTTAAAATTGACTGCGCGCTGCTTGATCTCTCTTACAATGCTTTCATAGTTGCTCATTGTGCCTTCATGTATCTCTTTGATAATTTTCTTCGCATCTGACGCAACAACAAAATTATGGACGTGTGAATCCTCAGCTAGCAACAGGGCCTCTCGGCGAGCAATTGCTTCGAGAACCGCCGCATCAGTGATTCCACGAATAACCAAGGCTGAGCTACCCATGAACGAACCTCATGCACCTCGGCACAACGCAACTGCCGATCCACCAAGTCCAGAACATGCAACACTAGCATCCACGTGGATTTTAGCATGGTCAACGCCTTGGTCTGGTAGCTATTTTGTTTTTTCGAAACGGAGGCAAAAGTTCTGCCTCATCGATTAATTAAGAAGAAGAGAATTGTCCAGTTAATTAACGAAAAACCGGGCGAAAATCAATACATACGGAGCACGGACTAACTACTCACGTGACAATAAATCCCGTCAGACTCTCTAAATACACAATATCCACGAGCCCCGACATTCCTACTACGTCAAGAAACCCCCGAGAAGAACACCTCGACACAAGACATCAGACATCACTCAACCCACAATAAGAACTCAATCCAAGAGGACATGCTAAGAGAGAAAATGTCATCCATCAAGTAGCCAGAGACGCCTTGCTGGTAGCTATTTTGTTGGGATAGTATGAATTGATGTCCTTGTATCTGGAACAATCTCAAGGCTGGAGCAGCCATGCAATTGTTTGTTGGATTTTGATGGAATTGGGCTCAGGTAGTAGTACTTCCTCTTTGCTGGGCCTTGACCGTGGTATTAAAATCGACTGAAATAACATATGTTTCCAGTTAACTCAGGACAATCCCTAAAAAAAGGTTAACTCAAGACAAGCTTCAGTGTTGTTTGTTGGATGTGAATTTTACGGTTGAGGAAAAGATCAACTGAAACAAATAAAAAAAATTAGGCACCGAAACCATAGGCGCTCCAAGGTTTTGGCATTGATTTGTTGTATTGTTTTAACTTTAGACACTAAAGTGATCATCACCCGTAACATCACGCATCACTGATGTATTTGATTCAATTCACAAAGCCAACGACTCATGAAACCACGTCACACACCATGACACCAACGGTATAATAAGGTACGAGATCGCTCACCGGCTAGAAGGTGACCGGTTCTGAGATTTGCGCGTAACTTACGGGATTTTGTCCTTGGAGACTTGGTTGATCAATGTGTCGTGTAGTGTGATATTGTCAGCACACCTGCATGGCCTTGCAGAAGATTAATGCTACTCACAGTAAACAAATGTGCAGCCGGCTGCGCCCCTGCGGTATCTATGTCCGTGAGTACATCAGGGTATCTCTAACGGTAACAGTAAAAATGCTCCGTATTTGTTCGCTGATAGGGGAAATCAGTCCGCGGACATGATGCAAGAGACATCTATCCAATGCTAGTTGCATACATTTTTCACAACAATTCAAACTAAGCAGATGAAATTCATGTAAATACAGCCGGATTGCATGCAAACTCGATCAGATTTCATACAAACACGACGGATTTCATACAAACAGGAGGCAAACGGTTGCATTATAGAAAATTCACTCCCGCGACGCCGATACACTACACTAGTCTATTGCCGGCCGCGGCAGATCCCTTCGTCACCGGACTGCCAGGAGTCCCGGAGGCATATCCTTCCTCGCATATTTCCTATGTCCGGCTACGCCACTCATCGGAGTGTGACGAAGAGGGTGCTTCAGCCGTAGAGGAAGGATGCTTCCGTGGACGCCCATGTCAGTGTGGTCTAAGATAAAGAAGACACTGGGCACGTCACCGGCTGTACAAATCGGCGACGCGCTGGCGGTGGCTTTCCTGGGATCCAAGTGGCGGCGACCTCCCGTGTTCTACTTTCCCTCGAAGTTGCCAGCGGATGTGGACGCGGATGCGCACCGACTTGTCAATCTCCTCCATGCACCTGCCTTCTTTCTATGTCTGCATGGCACGGCTACACGCGCGTCGACGGTAGATGGCGCAGTCGTAGGCACTGGAGGGCGGTACGACGCGGCGGGGTCCATGCCCGCGCCGCCATGTTCTCTTTCATGCCTACCTGGAACAACTCGCCACTCCTCCGCGAGCTGGGTGGCGAGTTGCTGAACCACGCTCCGGATTGGGACGGCAACTTGCTCCGTAGGCCTAGGGGAGGGAGGTGGAGCAGCGAGCTGCTCTTCTTGTTCATCGGATGCCATTGAAATGGTGAAGAAAATGGCGAAGGAGGGGATGAGGGAAGCTGTGGAGGGTGTGCTTCTTGCCCGACGCCTGCCATCCTTTAAATAGAGGGTGGGTAGGAGGAGCTCGGCTGGCGTGGCGTTTAATGACGGCTTGCTCCTGAACGGATGTGTGACCGGAGTATGTTTCTCGGCTTTCATGCGGGGTTAATAGGAGGCGTATGAATGCGGTGAGGAGGCGTGTTCAGCTGGGCGTACAGCGGGCGACGCCCTCGGCCGGCGTGCCGTTTCAATGGCGGAGGCAATGAGAGGTCGCGCCCGCCCCGAGCCGTCTTGAATGAGGAGCGGCACTCTCTACAGTATCATGAATGTGGGCAGCTGGTGTCGGACGGGAGCACGCGTGAAAGGAGGAGGGGCTTTTATGAGTGAGGACAGTGAGAAACAGGTATGGAAGCGATCCGGACTCTCGCAAACATCCCCACCTTTATCTTCGGTCTGCGGAGCAAACCGCGTCCGGACAACTCCACGGACCGATATAGACCGGCTTGAATGACTTCCATGATCCAGACAGCACAATCTGAATGATTATATCCTTACTACGACTTTCTTCGACTTAGCAGCACAAAGGCGTCGTAGGAATGTGACCGGCCACGTTGTCTATAAAATCAGTTGGGGGCATAGGAGTTAGAGTTACGTTTAAAATTTTAATAGTAGGTGGTGAAGTTTTGATAGTACGTGGTGAGGTTCTGATCAAGGCTGCTTAGCCCACCAACTATACATGATATAGCTATACATATTCTTTAACGAAAAGATAAGAAGATTGAAATCATAGTACAGCGACACGGTAACAAATGTGCACAACAGTCAACAGACGTGCGTCAGTGCATCTCAATCAAAAGATGGGTCATGGCAGCAATTTCTCGGGATGAATCCTTCCACTGTAGCAGGCTTTTCAAAGATACTCGCTTTACAAAAAGTGCGAGCATACAAACTATGAACCCATCTTTCCCTTTCCTCTTCCACAAGAAAAACGCCTTCTCCTTCCGTTGGTGTCGCTGCCGGTCCGCCCCATCTCTGATGGCCTAGAGGCCATGGAGGTGTGGAGGATCTTGGCCCTGCCGGTGGGAAAGACTCCGTTGTCGTTCTTGTTAGTGGTTGAAGTTGTGTGGCGACGGTGATATTCCTTAGTAAGAATAATTCGATCCTCGTCGTCATGATGCATTTAGCATCGTCGGAGGGCGTATGAAGGTGTGTGTCTCCGTCAGATCTCGCGGGATTTGATCGGTGTAGGTTTTCTGTGGATATGTTTGCATCCAATTTTCGTTCGTCTTCGTTTGGGTGTTTACATATTTGGTACTTTTGATCTACAATTTTCTTCATACGACGACTTTCCGACTATCTACTACGACAAGGTTTGCCCAGCTCCGGTGAGGGAGAGGCGATGACGGTTGCGCCTTCGACTCGCTCTTGTGCTTGTAGTCGTCACTAGGTGGTCCACAAATATATTTGTAATTTTTATTGCCTATGTTATTCATTACTCGACCATTGAAGATGAATAGATTGAAAGTTTCTTGCCAAAAAACTCGGGGAGAGGGGATACTAGACCAAACTTTTCAAAACTCTCTATTTCTGTAAAACATTTTATACCACACTTTAAAAATTCGAGCCTTTAGGGCATCCCCTAAAAACAGATCCGGTATCCGTTCGCGGACAATTATACACGAGCCGGCCATCCAACTTTGTCCCATATTTTTTTTGCTAGTTTTTTTAACTTCGCAAGCTTAAATAACAACATATCAAATCGCAGATGATTGAAAATATTCAAATGCAACAGTTGTTTTAATTTTCAAATATTACAATCCAACTAAGTTTTCAAATTAAATTACTTCAAACTTGAATTCAACTAGCAAATATGTTCTAGTTGTCCCCTTTAACCGCTCAGGAATGCTCAATCAAATCTTCCATGAGTTTCTCGATGTTGAATTTATTGGTTCATTCGAACAAACTCATCAAACATGGTAGGATTCTGATATGAAAGTTGAATATGGTCACATAAGTTCTCAAGTTCAAGAGTTGCAGGAGCATCTTCACCTTCATCTTTCATGATCATGTTGTGCGTGATCACACAACGTGTCTTTGGAAGTTGAATAAGATCACCTATTGAAAGGATCGATACGGTCAACTAGGGGGGGGGGGTGAATAGGCGACTACCATTTTTTTTGCTTACTTTAACAATTTTGGCTTAACAATAAAATAGGTTGTCTAGATATGCAACTAGGTGGACAACCTATATGGCAAGCTCAATAGCAAAAACAAGTGCAAGCACAAGATATAACGACAATACAAACTTGCACAAAGTAAAGCTAAGAAGTAACCACAAGTGGAGTCGATGGAGATCAGGATGTGTTACCAAAGTTCCCTCCCTTTAGGGGGAGGTACGTCTCTGTTGGAGTGGTATAGAGGCAGAATGTTCTCCAAGAAGCCACTAGGGCCACTGTATTCTCCTCAAGACCCTGCACAATGCAAGATGCCATGATTCCACTAGTGGTGCCCTTGAAGGCGACAGTCGGACCTTTACAAATAAGGTTGGGGGTTATATCGAGGGTTATTTGTTGGAAATATGCCCTAGAGGCAATAATATTTGTATTATTATATTTCCATATTCATAATTATGGATTTTATATTCTATGCTATAGCTGTTATGATGCTGGAATATGCGATTCAATGGAAAACTCGTATGCACTTGTGGAATGATAAATAGTTAAATAAAAGGGTCCTAGTCTTGCCTCCTAGACTAGCTCAAGTGTTGTTGGTGATTACGTTTTCCGGATCTTAGGATATTGTTAAGTGTAGCGATAGTCCTAAAACAACATTGAGATTAGGATGTTGGAAGAACGATCATATTGAACTGACCCAAACTTGTTTGTTGTGAATTGGATTAATATCGTTTGTATTCAACTATAATAAAACAAAGTGTTAACGTGTGATCTTGCTCCTTGGACCATGAGATTATCGTGGTCAATTCTTACTGTACAAAGGGCTCTAGGATTTCTCAAACGTCACATGTAACATGGTGATCATAATGACAACTTATAGGTTCATCGGAAAGTTTGAGAAGTGACCGAATAGCTCGAGAGTGGGATTTTCTCACCCGACGTTGGAGATATATTCTTAGGGCCCTATCGGTGTGATGGCGTCGATCATCGTCTGGTCAGACACAAGTGACTTCATCACACGGATGCCGGAACACAATAACGAGGAAGAAGAACAAAACCGGTGATGAGGATTTCGGTATAGTGAGCATGGTGATGACTCAGGAGGATGTCGATGCATCCAAGTATTTGTGAAGTATCGCGAAGCAAAGGGAACATAACATGATAAAGAAAGGTTCACTCAAATATCATTCGTGTACTCACAGGGACCAATATGACGTCCACGGTCCCATTGTCGGTTATTGAACCAACAATTTTGTCCATGTCTGTGAGTTACCGAACCTAAGGGGTCATAAGCTTAAGGAAATCAGGATCTGTTGAGTGATAGTAGCACCAGAGTTACAATAATATATTTTTGGAATAATTTCATGAATATTCGGAATAGTCCCGAGAGGATCCGCAAGCGTTTCGGGGTCACCGGAAGGGTTTCGGTGAGTATCGGATAATACCGGGTATTATCGATAAATTATATATGGGTGGAGAATTTTTCAGAGATGTTCAAAAATATATAAAATGGTCTAGAAGTATTTATAATATTTTATATTTAATTTAAATATCGACGGGCCTAAAAAGGCCAAGAGGTGGAAGGCAATTTGGGCCAAAAAGGCTCAAGCGGGAAAGTGCCTACTTCCAAAGGAAAGAGGCCGAATTAAGATAGGGGTAGGAGTCCTCCTCCCTTGGACGGCTCCCAAAGGAGGGACTTATTTACCTCCTTGGTGGATTCTCCCTCCCCATCCTCTAAACTATATATACTAGAGGTTTTTGCTCTTTTGATCATACAAGTTTTGGAGCCTCCTCTAGTTCTTCTAGGTCTTGTTCTAGTTGGTCCTAGTTTACTAATTAGAGCTAGGAAAATCCTCTTGTCCTCATAATTAGAAGCATTGTGTGGTTCTAATCTCCTCCCTCTAATTCTCCCATGACGATTAGCTCTGGACGGTGAAGCACTGCCGGATTGTGAAGGCTGCACGCTTGCAACCAAGTAGAGAGGTCGCGCTTTTGGTCTCCGGGTCGAAGGACTATTTGTGGGTGGTACGAGGGACAATTCATCGAAGGTTCAAGGGACTCCAAGTATGATCTACACTGACACGATTTTCTTCCGCTGCAACTCGGTGATGGTAACTATTGTGTCCCAACCCGTTATGCATCTTCATATTGATCTTGGGTGATCGTAGGCGCATTTTTTAATTTTCCACTATGTTTCCCAACAGTGACATCGTGAGCGATTATATGAGTAGGTGCAGGTTGCGATCTAGATCACATGTGATTACGAGGGTTTATGTTCTTGATATGCTTCCTTCGAGCATTGCTTTGGTTCACTTCATCGATGGCATGGTGTCGCTTTTACAAGGTTCTAACAATCGAATTGGCTATGGCTGTCAACGATCTGCTAATAGTTCCTTGGGCTTCACTATAGTTGAGAATAGTGAATGATTGCATACACAAGAGTGTGCCTAAGATGGATGATCTTCTAGGGTGTCAAACGTATTTGACGAAGTTTAGTGTGGGTCTAGAGATTTTTAATTAAGTCTCTTGTTTCACACACCCCGAAACTTTATCTAGCATCAAGAATCATCGCCTAAATTCTAGACGTAGGTAGCTAGTATTACTTATTAAAATTGGTTAACCACATAACTAACATTTTGCTAAAACCGATTAGAGGACGTCTAACTTGGTTTTGCAGGGTATGCATATGATGTGGTATAGCCATGATCATGATAATGAGTTTATGTACGAGATGGTTATGTGTTGTAATGTTAAGTGGCATGCGTGTCACGACATGATAGCTGGAGCCATGAGATTGCCACGCTAATGTAAATATCATAGAGATTGCCTACATGTTACAGGTAATGATGGCAACCGTACATGGAGGACCTCGACCTAGAGAAGGTGCACATGGCGCGGGACGAGGAACTATAATTCCATGCCACGACAGAATTTCCGATTTTGGTGCCACGACAACATTTTTTGAAACAGTTTCCACAGTAACGTTTTCTGAAATTGCCGCCACAACAATGTTTTTGAAACAGTTGCCATAACAACAAAATATTACCCATCACTACGCTTCAAATGGAGATTCCTGGAACCCAGGGCTATACCATATCATGCTTTTATGAACTACTTGAGATGTTTATCCCTTTGTTGTTTGCACCCTTTGATTGCACATTAGTCAATTATTAGGGTGATATCTCATAGTAAATATGAAGTTAAAATGTGCTCTTCCCAGTGTTGCAACCGTCTATAATATGTAGTGTTCCGGAGTGTGTCATGTTCACATGAGTACAAACGGGACGTGAGGTGTTAGACGGAACTGGTTTGACCATGTTGGCAGATAACACTCGGTTGTCTTGGAGTTCTAGCAGAATTATTCTGAGCTCGGAGCACAAAGTATCGAAAGATGAACAAGAGTCATATGGGCATATAGTCAACAAAAGTTTCCTCACCAATCAAAATTCTCTTCGTCAGTTATGTCCACATCAATGACTGAGAGCTAGATTTGGATCTTAAATCATTCACTTTCAATTATGAGAGATATTGGTTTGAGTGGGAGTGCCCTTTATATTAAAATTTGTTTAAACACTAGTGCAACATTAATTATGAATAATTGTCTAAATAAATTTTGTGTCTATCGTTGTAGAACAATGGCTTGCAATATGTTCAACTTAACCCCAATGTTAGAGAAAGAAAAGTTGACTACTAATGTTGGAAACTATGCGGGTTGGATCCGGAATCTGAGATTGGTTCTCAGAAGTGCTAAGAAGGAGTACGTGCTGGATTAGCCATGGGCGATGCTCCCGGAAAGGATGCAACACCAGAAGAAGTTGTTGCATACACTCTCATAGTTATGACAACGATACAGTCCAGTGTCCCGTGTTAACTTGCATGGATCCTGAACTACATAAGCGTTTGAACGATCTACGACTCAATTTATAATTGGGTCATTGGAAGTTTTATACAAGAAGAAGTCAAGGACCGAGCGTCTTGAATTAACCAAGGCCTTGATTGAATGCAAGATGAAAGAGGGTTCCTTAATGAGTGAGCATATAGTAAGGCTTGTTGGCTATGTTGATAGAATAGCTTCTTTGGAATATAGAATTCTGCCGACACTCGGAACAAATATTGTCTTCACTCCCTCCATCTTACGATTGCTTTATCATGAATTACAACATGAATGGGATGGAGAAAAGTGCAAACGAGTTGTTTGCTATGCTAAAAATTGCGGAAGCCAGAATGCAGAAGAAGACAATATTGATGGTCCACAAGACCACCAGTTTCAAGAAGAAAGGCAATTCCAAGAAGAGGAAATCTATTAAAGCACATAAGACCGAGTCTCAGAACAAGAACAAGCGCGAAGCCACTAAAGAGACTGAATGTTTCTACTGCAAGGAGAAGGGACACTGGATGCATAACTGAAGTATTTGGCGGATAATAAGAACGGTTCTTCCAGTAAAGGTATAATGGTTATACAAAGTTAATGGTACTTGATTTCTATATGTCATGAGTATTTGATACTGACCAGTTGCTCTCATTTTGCATACTGGTGCAAGTGAAAGAGCAATCATGTCCTTACATCATGTTTTGATGTTGATGACAATATACATGTAGGGGACTAACAATGGCTGCTAAGTAGATCTCAGGTGTTATTCTCCAGTTCATCTAGGTGTGTGGATCAAGAGCATACAAAGTGATCTTACCCAAGGATGAAGCATAAAAAGTGATTTCATGTTTGTCTTCTTGAGTATAGGATCCCGCACTATTAAGAGGGGATCGATAGGGCAGTTAAAGGCTTGCTCATGCCACAAACCTTCATTCCATACTGGACATACTCAAAGTTCATAGGTTCTGTCCCTTGGCTGCCGTATGTCCGGGCTTCAAGCCAGATGTCCGGGCTTCACGCCGGATGTCCGGGCCACACACCGGATATCCGGGCATAGCTATCCAGAGAGCACTTATGTGCTGCACTGCATGACGGATGTCCGGGTTTCTCCCCGGATGTCCGGCCCTTCCTGATACGCCGGATGTCCGGGCCATATCCCGGATGTCCGGCCTCCACTACCCGAAGAACGCAGAGGTTCTGTCATCTGTTGTGATCACGCCGGATGTCCGGCCATCTGCCGGATATCCGGGCCTTCCAGACATGCCGGATGTCCGGGCTTGAACCCCCGGATGTCCGGGCCCTCTGTTTCCTAGTCTGTCTCTGGTTCTGTTCTTCGTACTCTACCTGGCCGGATGTCCGGCCCCTTGCCCGGATGTCCGGGCTGCCCACTCACTTACACTACAACGGTCATATTCTTGCTCTAACTATATATAGCTCTTCTTCCCCACGGGAGAGGGTTGACCATTCACTTTGAACAAACCCTAGAATACATTTTCACCATCTCTCACTCCTCCACACCAAATCTTAGATCCCCAAGGGATTTGAGAGCATTTGTGAGAGTTTGTCCAATCAAGTGATAGATCCACTCCTTCCCCTTCTGAACACCAAAGGAAATTGTGATTTGAGCAAGTCTTGAGCTTTTCCCCATCGTTCTTGTTACTCTTGGAGGTTGGAGACTCCTAGGCGGTAGGAGTCTTTCGGAGAGGAATCAAACTTTGTGATTACCCCCGGAAAAGTTTGTGAGGGTTTGGAGGCCACCTAAAGGCCTACCACTAGTGGTTGGGAATCGCCTTCGTGGTGATATCTCAAAGAGAGAATAGGGTGAGCCTTCGTGGCGTTGGTGTGCCTTTGTGGTAGCACCCACCTCTCTAAACGGTGACGTAGCTTCCCTCCAAGGAAGTGCACATCGGCATACATCCTCGTCTCTTGAAGTTTCGGTTATTCCTAACCTAAACTTTCTACTTGTGGTTACTTGTTCTCTAAGTTATTTACTTATATCTTATTGTGTTACCTTACCTACCTACTCGTGTTCCTTGCTTAACTTGTTAAGCATCTTACTTGCAATTGTTAGGCTCACTTTCATATTCAGCACTATTGCCTAAAAATTGCTAAGTAACAATTAAAATTTGTAATTGTACCTATTCACCCCCTTCTAGGTCCATCTCGATCCTTTCAATTGGTATCAGAGCCTCGTGCTCTATTCTTGTGGCTTAACCTCCCTAGAGAGAGATGAACCCCGATGGGACTCCCCTTGTTGTAGATCCAAAAGATCAGGTCTCGACTTCTTCGGGAGTCAAGACCTTCACCTCTGAGGATCTAGAACGGGCCCTTGCTAAGCAAAAGGAGGAGCATGATGCTTCTCTTGAGGCCTTGGTCAAAATAAGGTTAGCCACACTAACCACAGATTCCACGATACCCCCTAGTCCGGGTGGTGTGGGTTCGAGGCAAACTGCGCCTATTCCTTCTCTTGATCAACAACCTCCTAATAGTGGTCACTCTAATGTTCCATGGCTATATGCAAAACCTAAAGATGAAAAACCAAATTATAGGCATGGGGGTGAACCTCTCGTGCTTGATAAAAAGGCTGACTTTTCTATGTGGAGAGTTGCTATGCAGGATCATCTTAGGTACGCAAACGATGAGATGTTGGACATCTTGGAGGATGGGTGCAACCCTGTTGATCCAAGGAACCTCACTCCAAGAGAAATATATAACATGCATCTCAACGACACTGCAATCATGTTGTTAAGGAAAGGGATGAGTGAAAAGCAAAGAAGACCTTTCATACACATCACCAGTGCCAAGGATTTGTGGGATAGCATTGTGAGATCAAAAACCGGAACCTCCTCCCTTCGGCTTGCACAATATGAGATTGCCAAAGGTCAATTGCAAAACTTCTGTATGGAGAAAGGTGAAACCCCCAACCAGCTCAATGATTGTCTGATGACGCTTACCTCTGACATAGAGTCATGTGACTGTGACAAGACACAAGATGGATTCAACTTGACAAAGCGGTTTCTTGTGGACAAGTTGCTACATGCTCTTGCCCCGTATCACCATCAAATGGTGTGGGACATAAAGCAACACCGTGGATTCAAAGAAATGACTCCAGATGACATCATATCCACCTTTCAACTATTTGAAGATCCAAGGCAAATGCTACTAGACATCTTGCCATGCATGGAAATTCATCTTCCGTGACCAACTTAGCCTTGAAGGCTAAACAAGTATGTGAAGAAGAAGAAAGTGAGGATGAAGATGATGAAGAAGGTGATGAAAGTTACTCTGAAGAGGGACCCTCATATGAAGACATTTCTCTCTTTGTGAAGAAGTTCAGCGCAGGAAAATTCAAAGGGAGATTTCAAAAGAAGAAGGTCCGAAGTTGCTACAACTATGATGAGACGGATCACTTTTCCAATGAGTGCCCATATGAGAAGAGAGAAGATAAGCCCAGATTCCCCAAGAACTTTGTAAAGAAGAAATTGCCAAACCCTGTGAACTCCAAGCTTAAGAAGAGAGATGGAAGGGCCATGATTGCCCAAGAAGATTCCGATCCCGATGATGTTGGAGGTGTTGCTCAAGATTCTCAAAACACCTTGAGACTAGTCAACAAAAGTGGTGAGGTTGTCACCTACAACTACATGAAAGACTACAAGGGCAACGCGCACAAGTGTTTGATGGCCAACGCCATTGTTGAGGACCATGAGCAACAAAACTCTTCAGACAAAGTGAAGGTAACCTCTCGTTCGGAACCTCCTCTTTTCTCTCCACCTACTCTTAATGATGAATACCTTGATGCGGAGGATAATCATGAGGATAATGATGAGAATGATCCTATGTATGCTAAACTAGAAAAATTCATGTGTTCCCTCAAAGGAAATAAACTCACTATGTTTCATATGCTTATGGAGATGGTGGGTAAGCACACCGTCACCATTAAGGAACTCGAAACCCTCGTCACCGAGGAAAAGGAAAAATACGAAATCCTTGAGCGGAAAGTCCTATATGAGGAAGCAAATAATGAACTGTGCATAAAAATTGGTACAAACCTTGATGAACATGCCAAGAAACTTGTTTCCTTGGAAAAGGTTGAAAGCTCTTTCAAGGAGTTGATGAATGATAAGAGCAAACTTGTGAGGTCTCTTGCTACTCTCTCTAAGGAGTGTGAGCTTCTATCTGTGTCTCTTAAGACTAAGGAAGATGAGCTCACCCTTCTTACAAAGAGCTTTGAGACACTCAAAGTTACTTATCTTGAAACTCTAGCCAAGGCTTACTCCTCTCCTATTATAAATGTTGATGCCTGTACTACTAACACAAGTTATGATCTAACATCTATTTGTGAGGAAAATCGATTTCTAAAAGCACAGCTCGAGAAAGGACTCATGACGTGTGCTCAAGGACAAAAGAACCTTAAGTATTGAGCCGTCACAATGAAGTGTTCGCAAAGGAAGGACTTGGGTACGACCCAAGCACAAGCAAGACAAAAACCTCCACTCAAAAGTGCACCACTCCTCTCAAGGAGACATTTGTACGTGAAGGGCAGAGGAAGAAAGGGGAGAGTCAAGTCAACAAGGTTATGAGTGGGAAGGGCACTAGGGACCAACCCACTCCCATCAAACCTAAGGGTTTCATGCCTCCATCCTATGTGCTTCATAAAACAAAGGATGGAGAGGTTTATGCAAAATTTGTTGGCCATCATAATGCATTTCGTTTCTATGCTATTTGGGTTCCTAAGACCTTTGTGACTAATGTGAGAGGTCCCATTGCAAAATGGATGCCTCTAACAAAGTATTGAATTGTGTGTAGGTTGCCTTCTCCGGTGGAGTCAAATGGGTGATCGATAGTGGATGCACCAACCATATGACCGGAGACGGCAAATTGCTCTACGATTTTATGGAAGCCATTCAACCATTTATGAGCATCGTGTTCAGTGGAGGAACAAAAGGACAAGTACTTGGATTGGTTAAGGTGGCTATCACAAATGACATGTCACTTGCAAATGTCATGCTTGTCCAATCTCTTAAATATCATTTACTTTCCGTTCGTCAATTGGCTTCTATTGGTTATGATACATTGTTTGGACTAACGGATGTGAAAGTCTTTAAGAGAGATACTCTTGAAGTGGCCTTTGTTGGAAAGTTGGATGGCAACCTTTACACGGTTGATTTCTCGAAAGAGAGTACCTTCAATGCAACTTGTCTAATGGACAAAGCCGACAAGGGATGGCTATGGCATCGCCGGCTAGCCCATGTCGGCATGAGAAATCTTCAAGACCTCTTAAAGGGGAATCACATCCTTGGATTAACTAATATTTCTTTTGAGAAAGATCGTGTGTGTAGTGAATGCATAGCCGGGAAGCAACATCAATCAAAGCACCCACCCAAGAATATTGTATCTACATCAAGGCCATTGGAGCTCCTTCATGTGGATCTCTTTGGGCCTCCTTCATGGGATAGTCTTGGTGGGAAAAAGTATGGTCTTGTCATTGTTGATGATTACTCAAGATATACATGGGTGTTCTTCCTCAAGTCCAAAGACGAGACGAAGTTCACCTTCATTGATTTTGCCAAACAAGCTCAACGCAAATTTAACAAAGAAATCTTGGCAATAAGAAGTGACAATGGCTCCGAGTTCAAGAACTACACCTTGGAAGAGTTTCTCAGTGACGAGGGGATTGAGCATCAATACTCCGCCCCCTACACTCCTCAACAAAATGGTGTAGCCGAAAGAAAGAACCGTACCCTTATGGAGATGGCAAGGTCTATGTTGGATGAGTACAAGTCACCACATAGCTTTTGGGCTGAGGCCGTCAACACTGCATGTCATGCCTCAAACCATCTTTTCCTCCGCACAATCTTGGAAAAGACCCCATATGAGCTCCTAACTGGAAACAAACCAAATGTCAAGTACTTCCGTGTGTTCGGATGTAAGAGCTTCTTACTCAACAAGAAAGAACGATTAGGAAAATTTCAATCCAAAACTATTGAGGGTATATTTGTTGGTTATGGATCAAACTCCCACGCCTATAGGGTCTACAACAAATCCAATGGATGTGTTGTAGAAACTTGTGACGTGGTGTTTGATGAATTTAATGGCTCTCATGGAGAGCAAGTTGATCTAAGTGATGTAGGTGATGAAGATTCCTCTCAAGATATCTTGAACATGGGTGTTGGTGCTCTTCTTCCAATGGAACAAGAACCTCATGATGATATGGAAAACGACGCACAACTTCCTATATATCCAACCATTAGAACACCCACACCACCACAAGATCAAAATCCTCAACCAATGCCCACAACTCAAGCACCTGATGATGATCAAGTCCTTCACCATGATCATCCTCAACAAGACCAAGAGCAAGAAAGTGCAATCAGGGATGATGAACCTCAACAAATGCAACATGAAGAAGAAGATCTTCCAGCACACATCAATGATCCATATGTTGAGGACGTGGATGATGGACATGAAGTTGAACCACGTGAAACTCTCACCTCCATCATGCCTCGTGTGGCCGGTCGTGTTGATGTTGACAAGATTCTCACTGGCATATCCGAAGGTAGGGTCACTCGTAAACATTTGACAAACTTTTGTGCTCACTTATCATTTGTGTCTAGTATTGAGCCTATTAAGGTACAAGACTCATTAATGGACAACGATTGGCTCGTGGTAATGCAAGAAGAGTTGACCAGTTTTGAACACAACCAAGTATGGTCTCTGGTGGAGAGACCAACTATAAAACACAATGTCATTGGAACAAAATGGATTTTCAAGAACAAGCAAGATGAGAATGGTGTCATCATCCGAAACAAGGCAAGGTTAGTGGCACAAGGGTACTCACAAGTTGAAGGTTTGGACTTTGGTGAGACCTTTGCTCCCGTTGCCCGTCTCGAATCTATTCGCATCTTACTTGCCTATGCTGCTTTAAATGGATTTACATTACATCAAATGGATGTGAAGAGTGCTTTACTTATCGGTCCTCTACAAGAAGAAGTATATGTATCACAACCACCTGGGTTCGTTGATCCCGATCACAAAAACTATGTGTACAAACTTCATAAGGCCTTGTATGGCCTCAAACAAGCACCTCGTGCTTGGTATGATCATCTTAAGAAGTTTCTACTCGATGATGGTTTTGTGAGAGGGGTGATCGATCCCACTCTTTTTACTAAGAGACACAAGGGTGACTTGATATTATGCCAAATCTATGTAGACAATATAATCTTTGGTTCTCCTAACATTCATTTATGCAAGAAGTTTGCGGCTTCAATGACCAAGAATTTTGAAATGTCGCTCAATGCGGACTTGAAATTCTTCCTCGGATTTCAAATTCAACAATTTCAAGAAGGAATTTTCTTGTCTCAAGCAAAATACCTCAAGGACATCCTAGCAAAGTTTGGCATGTCTGATGCTAGTCCATGTAAGACACCCATGCCAACCACAATTGCCCACACCGAAGACACAAATGGTATTCCTTTTGACCCATCTATTTATCGCTCTATGATTGGTTCATTGCTTTATCTTTGTGCATCTAGACCAGACATCATGTTTAGCGTATGCATGTGTGCTAGATTTCAAGCTTCCCCTAGGGAAAGCCATCATAAAGCGGTTAAGCATATTCTCAGATACCTTGTTCACACCCCAAAGTTGGGTCTATGGTACCCCAAGGATGCTAAGTTTGATCTCATTGGGTACACGGATGCTGATTGGGCTGGTGACAAAGTGGACCGCAAGTCTACCTCCGGTGCATGCCAATTTCTTGGACGCTCATTGGTCAGTTGGTCCTCCAAGAAACAAAATTGTATCGCCCTCTCCGGCTGTGAAGCATAATACATTGCAGCTGCCAGTTGTGGAACTCAATTACTATGGATGAGGCAGACTTTGAAGGATTACGGTATCACCTATCGACATGTGCCTCTTCTATGTGATAATGAAAGTGCCATCAACATTGCTGAGAATCCCAAAGATCATCTTCGCACCAAGCACATTGACATTAGGTATCATTTCTTGAGAGAACATGTGGAAAAGGGTGACATTGATGTTGCCCACATTGGTACAGAAATGCAACTTGCAGACATCTTCACGAAGCCATTGGATGAAGCTAGGTTTTGTCGACTTAGGCGTGAACTTGGTATCTTGGAGCTTGACAATATTATGTGAAATCTAGTACCCATTCATGCATGAACTAAATGTCTTGTCTTGATGTAGGCATATAGTTAGGGGGAGACATTCAATTCATGAGTATTCTTACCTTACATATGCATAAATAGAACAAACACTCTCAAAGTTGCCATGGTTCTCGAACTATGGTACTTTAATATGATGGAGTCGTGACTGTGTGTCCAAAGTCTCCATCTTTGCGGTATTATATACCATATGCTCAAACATGGTGACCTCGGTCACCGCTTGAACATTGCTTGTATGGTCCGTTTTTTTTTGGGGATGGGTGGTTCCTACATCTTTGTATGACCTAAGATTTCTCATGTGTTCTTTTCCCCCTTAATACTCTAATAACTCCTTGGCGGAGTCTATGATCAAATTCTACCCATTTTCCCCTTAGTCCCTGTTTTTTCTGTCCAGTTACCGGACATCTGGGCCACGGGCGCCGGACATCCGGGCCCTGTGCATTTGCTCTCTGGCATCCTTACGCCGGATATCCGGGCGTTGCCTCGGATGTCCGGGCCACGGGCGCTCATTCTTCTGGTGTCTCTGACCTCCGCGCGCCGGATATCCCGGGCCGCCGCCCGCAGCCACATATAACTAGGGTAGGGCATCGATTGGGGGGGGGGGTCAGTTCCTCATTCCTATCCCCATCGCTCCTCTTGGCCGTCGTCGCTGGACCATTACCCCAGCGCTGCCCCGGCTCTCTCCTCCAACCTCCAGCCCTGATCTACTGCTCACGGACTCTCCCTCTCCCGATCTTCGATTCTACCCAATCCATTTCGGTGGGTGTGGTGTGAATCTCTCGGGAGGGACCGGTGTTTCGTGAGATTTACGCTGGCGGATCTTATGGCTCGGACCAAGAACTGCGGTCCCCATCGTCCCGAGCCTTCCTCCCGGGGTATGGATGCTAGTTCTTCTCCTTTCTATTTGTATGGTGACAAATCAAATCTTCGGGTTTCGTTCTCTCATACAAATCCATGCTCATACTCATGTGTTGGCTTCTTCTTCTCATTGGATCCTCTTCATTATCCGTTCCAGTTGATCGCCGGCAAGGCTCAACCGACTCCGATGAGCATGCTCGACCTAAGAAGAAGAAGACCTCCTTCAAGAAGAAGAAGCGGGCACCATCCCCTAGTCCATCAGCCTTTGATCCAGATGATGCGGACTATGTTGGGGAGGAAGAGGATGACAGTGCTCCACGACACTCTGTTGGACAGTCCAAGCCTGGTACTAGGAGGGTGCCGGTGCCTCAAGTTCGTGGCTCTGCAATGCCCATTGTCCATGGTCGTCGCATCTCCATGGAGCTTCCTGACAGTGGAAATCGCCCCCCTCATGACTTCACAACTATGGGCGATGGACAATATCTTATATTCCGTCGGGATGTCAATCAATATGAGATGGTGGCTGATGTCGAGGATCCACGGTTCAGGACTTGTATGCAGCAAGATCTCTATTCCAGTTTCGTTCATGGCCGTGGACTGGCTCGTCACTCATACCTAGATCTCAACTTCCTACGTGCCAACCCTGCCATGTTCCCTAACGATCCGGTCAAAATCATTGATGACACGACTCTTGGTCCCGCAATGACCTTCAAGTGTGACTGGAATGCAACTGCCATTCTACAGTTCTATGCCACCTGTTTCTTTGGTCCGGACAACACTCTCACTTGGAGGACCGATGGCACTACACTGAGCATCACCTATGACAGGTTTGTTCAGGTTTTGGGTCTCTCCGGTGTTGGCCATTGTATCCACAACTTGGATCCCGAGCACAAACCCAAAGGGATTGATGCCTGCTTGCCACTTGTCAAATCTACCACTCTGCTCACTGAAGAACTTGAATATCCAGTCAATGAGGTATCCATCTTCCGTGCTCCTTACTACATCCTCTATCAGTGTGTGCTTCGCACTCTCTACCCCAAGAAGGGTGATCGCTCGAGGGCTCGCAACTATTGCATTGACTTGATGGTTCGTATGCATGACCATCCCACTGAGCCTCTGGACACTACCAATTTCATTTGGCATGAGATCCGTCTTTGTAGTTTCATTCAGACACACCAGTTCCCTCATGCTCCATTCATTCAGGCATTGATTGATCACACTGCTCCCTTTGAGGTGGTTAAGACTGATGTGCACTCCATTTGGAAGCCTCCTCCTCACATGCGCGTGGCGGCCCCTGCTCCTACTCAGCCTAGGAGGTCTTCTGGTGGGTGACCAGCTCCTCCTCCTCAGCCCAGTGGTTCATCTGTTCCATCTTCCTCGTCTGCCCCTCGTGATCATCTTGCCTCGTTCTTCAGCAAGGCTCAGTCTGCTCTCATGAAAGCAATCACTTTCAGCTGTCAACAGAATCATGATGTTCAGAAGCGCCTCATAATCTCCAAGAATCAGCTCAAGCAGCATCTTCGTGATCGTGGAAGCCTCGTGAGTGATGATGATCCTCTTCCCGTGGCTCCATCCACCTCCACCTTCGGTTTCCCATCTCATGACGAGTACCCTGAATTCCTTGTTGATGATGATGACATCCTCCAGGAGTGACTGGAAGCCCCTTTTTACTTGTTGCTGTCAAAGGGGGAGAAGTAGTATCTTAGTTGGGTCATGATATGTTGTGTTGGGTCATGATATGATGAGTTGGCTAGTTGTGTTTGCCACTATTATTGCTAAAAAAATTTTCTACCTATGATATTTGATCTTGATCATGTGGAACTATGATATTATCTTGCGGCTATGAAATGTTTTTAGTCCATGTATTGTGTATCCTAACATATACATCTCATGCTCACAATAAGGGGGAGCTAAAAGCAACTAGTAACATCTACATTCTTTGAACTTTTAGCTCTCATATTGTATCTTTGATACTACATGTATGGTTGTCATCAACAAACAAAAAGGGTGAGATTAAAAGAGCAATCATGTCCTTACATCATGTTTTGATGTTGATGACAATATACATGTAGGGGACTAACAATGGCTGCTAAGTAGATCTCAGGTGTTATTCTCCAGTTCATCTAGGTGTGTGGATCAAGAGCATAAAAAGTGATCTTACCCAAGGATGAAGCATAAAAAGTGATTTCATGTTTGTCTTCTTGAGTATAGGATCCCGCACTATTAAGAGGGGATCGATAGGGCAGTTAAAGGCTTGCTCATGCCACAAACCTTCGTTCCATACTGGACATACTCAAAGTTCATAGGTTCTGTCCCTTTGCTGCCGGATGTCCGCGCTTCAAGCCGGATGTCCGGGCTTCACGCCGGATGTCCGGGCCACACGCCGGATATCCGGGCATAGCTATCCAGAGAGCACTTATGTGCTGCACTGCACGACGGATGTCTGGGTTTCTCCCCGGATGTCCGACCCTTCTTGATACGCCGGATGTCCGGGCCATATCCCGGATGTCCGGCCTCCACTACCCGAAGAACGCAGAGGTTCTGTCATCTGTTGTGATCACACCGGATGTCCGGCCATCTGCCGTATATCCGGGCCTTCCAGACATGCCAGATGTCCGGGCTTGAACACCCGGATGTCCGGGCCCTCTGTTTCCTAGTCTGTCTCTGGTTCTGTTCTTCGTACTCTACCTGGCCGGATGTCCGGCCCCTTGCCCGGATGTCCGGGCTGCCCACTCACTTACACTACAACGGTCATATTCTTGCTCTAACTATATATAGCCCTTCTTCCCCACGGGAGAGGGTTGACCATTCACTTTGAACAAACCATAGAACACATTTTCACCATCTCTCACTCCTCCACACCAAATCTTAGATGCCCAAGGGATTTGAGAGCATTTGTGGGAGGTTGTCCAATCAAGTGATAGATCCACTCCTCCCCCTTCTCAACACCAAAGGAAATTGTGATTTGAGCAAGTCTTGAGCTTTTCCCCATCGTTCTTGTTACTCTTGGAGGTTGGAGACTCCTAGGCGGTAGGAGTCTTTCGGAGAGGAATCAAACTTTGTGATTACCCCCGGAAAAGTTTGCGAGGGTTTGGAGGCCACCTAAAGGCCTACCACTAGTGGTTGGGAATCGCCTTCGTGGTGATATTGTTGGGGAACGTAGTATTTTAAAATTTTCCTACGATCACGCAAGATCTATCTACCAGATGCATAGCAACGAGAGGGAAGAGTGTGTCTACGTACCCTCGTAGACCGGGAGCGGAAGCGTCAAGTGACGCGGTTGATGTTGTCGAACTTCTTCGCGATCCAACCGATCAAGCATCGAACGTACGACACCTCCGCGTTCAGCACACGTTCAGCTTGATGACGTCCCACGAGCTCTTGATCTAGTTGAGCTTCACGGGAGAGTTTCGTCAGCACGACGGCGTGGTGACGGATATGATGTGTTCACCGGCGCAGGGCTTCGCCTAAGCTCCGCGACGGTACGACCGAGGTGTGATTCTGTGGAGGGGGGCACCGCACACGGCTAAAACAATTCAACTTGTGTGTCTTTGGGTGCCCCCCTGCCCCCGTATATAAAGGAGCAGGGGAGGGAGGCCGGCCGGCCTCTCCTGGTGCGGCTAGGGAGGGAGTCCTACTAGGAATAGGATTGCAATCCTATTCCTAGTAGGATTCACCGAAAGGAAGAAGGGGGAAAGGAATAGGAGAGGTGGCGCCCCCCCCCCCAATCCTAGTCCAACTAGGATTCCTAGGTGGGGGCGCCGGCCAGCCCTATGGGCTGCCCCTCTCTTTCCTTTTAGGCCCACCATGGACCATCCCCTCTCGCAGGGGGTTCCGGTAACCCCCTCCGGCATTCCCGATAAATCCGAAACTTTTCCGGTATACTTCCGGTGTCCGAATATAGCCGTCCAATATATCAATCTTTATGTCTCGGACATTCCGAGACTCCTCGTCATGTCCGTGATCTCATCCGGGACTCCGAACTACCTTCGGTACATCAATACTCAAAAACTCATAATACCGATCGTCATCAAACGTTAAGCGTGCGGACCCTACGGGTTCGAGAACTATGTAGACATGACCGAGACTCATCTCTGGTCAATAACCAATAGCGGAACCTGGATGTTCATATTGGCTCCCACATATTCTACGAAGATCTTTTATCGGTCAGAACCGCATAACAACATACGTTTTTCCTTTTGTCAAACGGTATGTTACTTGCCCGAGATTCGATCGTCGGTATCTTTATACCTAGTTCAATCTCGTTACCGGCAAGTCTCTTTACTCGTTCCGTAACACATCATCTCGTGACTAACTCATTAGTCTTTTGCTTGCAAGGCTTATTATGATGTGTGTTACCGAGAGGGCCCAGAGATACCTCTCCGACACTCGGAGTGACAAATCCTAATCTTGATCTATGCCAACACCACGAATACTTTCGGAGACACCTGTAGAGCATCTTTATGATCACCCAGTTATGTTGTGACGTTTGATAGCACACAAGGTGTTCCTACGGTATTCGGGAGTTGCATAATCTCATAGTCATAGGAACATGTATAAGTCATGAAGAAAGCAATAGCAGTTAAACTAAACGATCATAGTGCTATGCTAACGGATGGGTCTTGTCCATCACATCATTCTCCTAATGATGTGATCCCGTTGATCAAATGACAACTCATGTGTATGGCTAGGAAACATAACCATCTTTGATCAATGAGCTAGTCTAGTAGAGGCATACTAGGGACATACTGTTTTGTCTATTTATCCACACATGTACTAAGTTTCCGGTTAATACAATTCTAGCATGAATAAAAGACTTTTATCATGATATAAGGAAATACAAATAACATCTTTATTATTGCCTCTAGGGCATATTTCCTTCAGTCTCCCACTTGAACTAGAGTCAATAATCTAGATTACAAAGTGATGATCCTCACACCCATGGAGTCTTGGTGCTGATCATGTTTTGCCCGTGGAAGAGGCTTAGTCAACGGGTCTGCAACATTCAGATCCGTATGTATTTTGCAAATCTCTATGTCTCCCTCCTTGACTAGATCGCGGATGGAATTGAAGCGTCTTTTGATGTGCTTTGTTCTCTTGTGAAACCTGGATTCCTTCGCCAAGGCTATGGCTCCAGTGTTGTCACAAAAGATTTTCATTGGACCCGATGCACTAGGTACTACACCTAGATCGGATATGAACTCCTTCATCCAGACTCCTTCATTTGCTGCTTCCGAAGCAGCTATGTATTCCGCTTCACACGTAGATCCCGCCACGACGCTCTGCTTGGAACTGCACCAGCTGACAGCTCCACCGTTCAATAAAAATACATATCCGGTTTGTGACTTTGAGTCATCTGGATCAGTGTCAAAGCTAGAATCGACGGAACCGTTTACGACGAGCTCTTTGTCACCTCCATATACGAGAAACATATCCTTTGTTCTTTTCAGATACTTTAGGATGTTTTTGACCGCTGTCCAGTGATCCATTCCTGGATTACTTTGGTACCTCCCTGCTAGACTTATAGCAAGGCACACATCAGGTCTGGTACACAGCATTGCATACATGATAGATCCTATGGCTGAGGCATAGGGAATGACTTTCATTTTCTCTCTATCTTCTGCAGTGGTCGGGCATTGAGTCTTACTCAACTTCATACCTTGTAAAACAGGCAAGAACCCTTTCTTTGACTGATCCATTTTGAATTTCTTCAAAATCTTATCAAGGTATGTGCTTTGTGAAAGTCCAATTAAGCGTCTTGATCTATCTCTATAGATCTTGATACCTAATATATAAGCAGCTTCACCGAGGTCTTTCATTGAAAAACTTTTATTCAAATATCCTTTTATGCTATCCAGAAATTCTATATCATTTCCAATCAACAATATGTCATCTACATATAATATTAGAAATGCTACAGAGCTCCCACTCACTTTCTTGTAAATACAGGCTTCTCCAAAAGTCTGTATAAAACCATATGCTTTGATCACCTCATCAAAGCGTATATTCCAACTCCGAGATGCTTGCACCAGTCCATAGATGGATCGCTGGAGCTTGCATACTTTGTTAGCACCTTTTGGATCGACAAAACCTTCTGGTTGCATCATATACAACTCTTCTTTGATATCCATTTAGGAATGCAGTTTTGACATCCATTTGCCAGATTTCATAATCATAAAATGCGGCAATTGCTAACATGATTCGGACAGACTTAAGCATCGCTACAGGTGAGAAAGTCTCATCGTAGTCAACTCCTTGAACTTGTCGAAAACCTTTCGCAACAAGTCGAGCTTTGTAAACAGTAATATTACCGTCTGCGTCGGTCTTCCTCTTGAAGATCCATTTATTTTCGATGGCTTGCCGATCATCGGGCAAGTCAACCAAAGTCCACACTTTGTTCTCATACATGGATCCCATCTCAGATTTCATGGCTTCAAGCCATTTTGCGGAATCTGGGCTCATCATCGCTTCCTCATAGTTCGTAGGTTCATCATGGTCTAGTAACATGATTTCCAGAACTGGGTTGCCGTACCACTCTGGTGCGGAACGTACTCTGGTTGATCTACGACGTTCAGTAGAAACTTGATCCGAAGTTTCATGATCATTATCATTAACTTCCTCACTAATTGGTGTAGGAATCACTGGAACAATTTCCTGTGATGTACTACTTTCCAATATGGGAGAAGGTACAATTACCTCATCAAGTTCTACTTTCCTCCCACTCACTTCTTTCGAGAGAAACTCTTTTTCTAGAAAGGATCCGTTCTTAGCAACGAATATTTTTCCTTCGGATCTGTGATAGAAGGTGTACCCAACAGTCTCTTTTGGGTATCCTATGAAGACACATTTTTCCGACTCGGGATCGAGCTTATCAGGTTGAAGTGTTTTCACATAAGCATCGCAGCCCCAAATTTTAAGAAACGACAACTTTGGTTTCTTGCCAAACCATAGTTCATAAGGTGTCGTATCAACGGATTTAGATGGTGCCCTATTTAACGTGAATGCAGCTGTCTCTAAAGCATAACCCCAAAACGATAATGGTAAATCGGAAAGAGACATCATAGATCGCACCATATCTAATAAAGTACGGTTACGACGTTCGGACACACCATTACGCTGTGGTGTTCCAGGTGGCGTGAGTTGTGAAACTATTCCACATTGTTTCAAATGAAGACCAAACTCGTAACTCAAATATTCTCCTCCATGATCAGATCGTAGGAACTTTATTTTCTTGTTACGATGATTCTCTACTTCACTCTGAAATTCTTTGAACTTTTCAAATGTTTCAGACTTGTGCTTCATTAAGTAGATATACCCATATCTGCTCAAATCATCAGTGAAGGTCAGAAAATAACGATACCCGCCGCGAGCATCAACACTCATTGGTCCACATACATCAGTATGTATGATTTCCAACAAATATGTTGCTCGCTCCATAGTTCCGGAGAACGGAGTTTTAGTCATCTTGCCCATGAGGCATGGTTCGCAAGCACCAAGTGATTCATAATCAAGTGATTCCAAAAGTCCATCTTTATGGAGTTTCTTCATGCGTTTTACACCAATATGACCTAAACGGCAGTGCCACAAATAAGTTGCACTATCATTATTAACCTTGCATCTTTTGGTTTCAATATTATGAATATGTGTATCACTACAATCGAGATCCAATAAGAATAGACCACTCTTTAAGGGTGCATGACCATAAAAGATATTATTCATAAAAATGGAACAACCATTATTCTCTGATTTAAATGAATAACCGTCTCGCAATAAACAAGATCCAGATATAATGTTCATGCTCAACGCTGGCACCAAATAACAATTATTTAGGTCTAAAACTAATCTCGAAGGTAGATGTAGAGGTAGCGTGCCGACGGCGATCACATCGACTTTGGAACCGTTTCCCACGCGCATCGTCACCTCGTCCTTAGCTAATCTTCGTTTAATCCGTAGTCCCTGTTTCGAGTTACAAATATTAGCAACCAAACCGGTATCAAATACCCAGGTACTACTACGAGAATTAGTAAGGTACACATCAATAACATGTATATCACATATACCTTTGTTCACCTTGCCATCCTTCTTATCCGCCAAATACTTGGGGCAGTTCCGTTTCCAGTGTCCAGTCCCCTTGCAGTAGTAGCACTCAGTTTCAGGCTTGGTTCCATAATTGAGGCTTTCTGTGAGAACAGCAACAATCTTGCTATTCTCCTTGAAAATCCCTTCCTTGCCCTTTTTCTTGAAACTAGTGGTATTGTTTACCATCAACATTTGATGCTCCTTTTTGATTTCTACCTCCGCAGCTGTGAGCATAGCGAAGAGCTCGGGAATTGTCTTTTGTATCCCTTGCATATTATAGTTCATCACGAAGCCATTATAGCTTGGTGGCAGTGATTGAATAATTCTATCAATAACACTATTCTCATCAACTTGGCAACCAAGTTGAGTCATATGATTGTAGTACCCAGACATTCTGAGCAAGTGTTCACTGATAGAACTGTTCTCCTCCATTTTGCAATTGTAGAACTTATTGGAAATCTCATATTTCTCAATTCGGGCATTTGCTTGAAATATTAACTTCAACTCCTGGAACATCTCATATGCTCCATGACGTTCAAAACGTCGTTGAAGTCCCGGTTCTAAGCCGTAAAGCATGGCACACTGAACTATCGTGTAGTCATCAGACCGTGACAGCCAGACGTTCAAAGCGTCTGCATCAGCGGAAGGGGGCTTGTCACCTAGCGGTGCTTCAAGGACATAATTCTTCTGTGCAGCAATGAGGATAATCCTCAGGTTACGGACCCAGTCCGTGTAATTGCTACCATCATCTTTCAACTTAGCTTTCTCTAGGAATGCATTAAAATTCAAAGGAACGGTAGCACGGGCCATAGATCTACAACGACATAGATATGCAAAAACTATCAGGACTAAGTTCATGATAAATTAAAGTTCAATTTAATCATATTAATTTAAAGAACTCCCACTTAGATAGACATCCCTCTGGTCATCTAAATGATCACGTGATCCAAATCAACTAAACCATGTCCGATCATCACGTGAGATGGAGTAGTTTTCAATGGTGAACATCTTATGTTGATCATATCTACTATATGATTCACGCTCGACCTTTCGGTCTCCAGTGCTCCGAGGCCATATCTGTATATGCTAGGCTCGTCAAGTTTAACCCGAGTATTCTGCGTGTGCAAAACTGGCTTACACCCGTATTTGAACGTAGAGCTTATCACACCCGATCATCACGTGGTGTCTCGGCACGACGAACTTTCGCAACGGTGCATACTCAGGGAGAACACTTATACCTTGAAATTTAGTAAGGGATCATCTTATAATGCTACCGTCGATCTAAGCAAAATAAGAAGCATAATAAGATAAACATCACATGCAATCAAAATATGTGACATGATATGGCCATCATCATCTTGTGCTTTTGATCTCCATCTTTAAAGCACCGTCATGATAACCTTCGTCACCGGCTTGACACCTTGATCTTCATCGTAGCATCGTTTGTTGTCTCGCCAACTATTGCTTCCACGACTATCGCTACCGCTTAGTGATAAAGTAAAGCAATTACATGGCGATTGCATTTCATACAATAAAGCGACAACCATATGGCTCCTGCCAGTTGCCGATAACTTTACAAAACATGATCATCTCATACAAAACCGTATAACTCATCATGTCTTGACCATATCACATCACAACATGCCCTGCAAAAACAAGTTAGACGTCCTCTACTTTGTTTGTTGCAAGTTTTACGTGGTTGCTACGGGCTTAGCAAGAACCGTTCTTACCTACGCATACAAAACCACAACGATGTTTCGTCAAGTATGTGCTGTTTTAACCTTCACAAGGACCGGGCGTAGCCACACTTGATTCAGCTAAAGTGAGAGAGACAGACACCCGCCAGTCACCTTTAAGCAACGAGTGCTCGTAACGGTGAAACCAGTCTCGCGTAAGCGTACGCGTAATGTCGGTCCGGGCCGCTTCATCTCACAATACCGCCGAAGCAAAGTATGACATGCTGGTAAGCAGTATGACTAGTATCGTCCACAATCTCATTGTGTTCTACTCGTGCATATCATCTACGCATAGACCTGGCTCATGATGCCACTGTTGGGGAACGTAGTATTTTAAAATTTTCCTACGATCACGCAAGATCTATCTACCAGATGCATAGCAACGAGAGGGAAGAGTGTGTCTACATACCCTCGTAGACCGGGAGCGGAAGCGTCAAGTGACGCGGTTGATGTTGTCGAACTTCTTCGCGATCCAACCGATCAAGCACCGAACGTACGGCACCTCCGCGTTCAGCACACGTTTAGCTTGATGACGTCCCACGAGCTCTTGATCCAGTTGAGCTTCACGGGAGAGTTTCGTCAGCACGACGGCGTGGTGACGGATATGATGTGTTCACCGGCGCAGGGCTTCGCCTAAGCTCCGCGACGGTACGACCGAGGTGTGATTCTGTGGAGGGGGGCACCGCACACGGCTAAAACAATTCAACTTGTGTGTCTCTGGGTGCCCCCCTGCCCCCGTATATAAAGGAGCAGGGGAGGGAGGCCGGCCGGCCTCTCCTGGTGCGGCTAGGGAGGGAGTCCTACTAGGAATAGGATTGCAATCCTATTCCTAGTAGGATTCACCGAAAGGAAGAAGGGGGAAAGGAATAGGAGAGGTGGCGCCCCCCCAATCCTAGTCCAACTAGGATTCCTAGGTGGGGGCGCCGGCCAGCCCTATGGGCTGCCCCTCTCTTTCCTTTTAGGCCCACCATGGACCATCCCCTCTCGTAGGGGGTTCCGGTAACCCCCTCCGGCATTCCCGATAAATCCGAAACTTTTCCAGTATACTTCCGGTGTCCGAATATAGCCGTCCAATATATCAATCTTTATGTCTCGGACATTCCGAGACTCCTCGTCATGTCCGTGATCTCATCCGGGACTCCGAACTACCTTCGGTACATCAATACTCAAAAACTCATAATACCGATCGTCATCAAACGTTAAGCGTGCGGACCCTACGGGTTCGAGAACTATGTAGACATGACCGAGACTCATCTCTGGTCAATAACCAATAGCGGAACCTGGATGTTCATATTGGCTCCCACATATTCTACGAAGATCTTTTATCGGTCAGAACCGCATAACAACATACATTGTTCCTTTTGTCAAACGGTATGTTACTTGCCCGAGATTCGATCGTCGGTATCTTTATACCTAGTTCAATCTCGTTACCGGCAAGTCTCTTTACTCGTTTCGTAACACATCATCTCGTGACTAACTCATTAGTCTTTTGCTTGCAAGGCTTATTATGATGTGTGTTACCGAGAGGGCCCAGAGATACCTCTCCGACACTCGGAGTGACAAATCCTAATCTTGATCTATGCCAACACCACGAATACTTTCGGAGACACCTGTAGAGCATCTTTATGATCACCCAGTTACGTTGTGACGTTTGATAGCACACAAGGTGTTCCTACGGTATTCGGGAGTTGCATAATCTCATAGTCATAGGAACATGTATAAGCCATGAAGAAAGCAATAGCAGTTAAACTAAACGATCATAGTGCTATGCTAACGGATGGGTCTTGTCCATCACATCATTCTCCTAATGATGTGATCCCGTTGATCAAATGACAACTCATGTCTATGGCTAGGAAACATAACCATCTTTGATCAATGAGCTAGTCTAGTAGAGGCATACTAGGGACATACTGTTTTGTCTATTTATCCACACATGTACTAAGTTTCCGGTTAATACAATTCTAGCATGAATAAAAGACTTTTATCATGATATAAGGAAATACAAATAACATCTTTATTATTGCCTCTAGGGCATATTTCCTTCAGATATCTCAAAGAGAGAATAGGGTGAGCCTTCGTGGCGTTGGTGTGCCTTCGTGGTAGGACACACCTCTCTAAACGGTGACGTAGCTTCCCTCCAAGGAAGTGAACATCGGCATACATCCTCGTCTCTCATAGTTTCGGTTATTCCTAACCTAAACTTTCTACTTGTGGTTACTTGTTCTCTAAGTTATTTACTTATATCTTATTGTGTTACCTTACCTACCTACTCATGTTGCTTGCTTAACTTGTTAAGCATCTTACTTGCAATTGTTAGGCTCACTTTCATATTCAGCACTATTGCCTAAAAATTGCTAAGTAACAATTAAAATTTGTAATTGTACCTATTCACCCCCCTCTAGGTCCATCTCGATCCTTTCAGCAGGGACCACAGAGAGCTCACAAGGAGAGAAGAAGTAAAGTCGCGATACAAGTCAGGAATGGTGATGGGATCGCTGCTCAGAGACCGTCAAAGTCATGTCTTTAGTTTATCTTCAAGCTTTATCTTATAACTGAAATGATAGTTATTTAATTTGCTTTGGAGTTATGTAGTGCAATATACTATGGGTTTGGCAATATATATTCTTATAAGTTTTAAACAATAATTGTTCAGATTATTATGATAATATGTTTTTGATTAAACCTCTATTAAGTGATAGCTTGTTCATGATGAATCTTGAAGTTTGTGATCTATAACATTAAAATCCAAACGTCTTGAGAAGACTGATAAAACCACTTGTGTGTGTGGCAACTTGGTTATATTGGATAATTGATCTAAACAGATATAAAGTATAAAAGGTTTTGAATTGACTACATACA
Organism: Secale cereale; assembly: GCA_902687465.1. NCBI lineage: Eukaryota > Viridiplantae > Streptophyta > Magnoliopsida > Poales > Poaceae > Secale > Secale cereale. The sequence continues at coordinate 428,643,047 of LR738713.1, read as the reverse complement.
TTGAGATGTATAAAGTTTGATGGATATATCAGGATGCGGTGAATATTTATACTTCATTAATGTTATGAGTAAATATGATTTACTTGATAAAACATAAAATTTAAGTATTCAAAATGGTTCAAAGAAATTCAGGATGAAGATATAATACCATTACGACAAAAGATAAACGGATTATTCTTTCATGAAAAACTATATCTAAGTCATAAGTTTAGCAAGCAATTGAATAATTGTGGAGTTATTATTACCGATCTGCTTCGATTAAAATTTTCGGGATTTATAAATAAAACAATATAATATTGATACGTATCCATCGTAACTACTTTTCCTAATGCTTCTGCTCTTGTTTGTACTCTAATTTGCATGATCTGAATGAAACTAACCCGGACTGATGCTGTTTTCAGCAAAACTACCATGGTGTTGTTTTTTGTGCAGAAAGAAAAGTTCTTGGAATTGGACGAAACTTTTTGGAGATTTATTTTGGAGTAAATAAAAATTACTGGAACCAGAACCACCTAGAGGGGGTGCCCCGGCTTCCCACAAGGTGTCTTGTGGGGCCCATGGGGCTCCGTTGACCCTAATCCCGACTCTACAAAATCCTATTTTTGGAGAAAAAAATCGAGGAGGAATTTCCATCGAGTTTTACGATACAGAGCCACCACCACCTCCCGTTCTTCATAGGGAGGCCAGATCTAGAGTCCGTTCAGGGCTCCGGAGAGGGGGATCTTCCATCTTCATGATCATCAACCATCCTACATCACGAATTCCATGATGCTCACCGCCGGGAGTGAGTTATTCCTTCGTAGGCTTGCTGGTCGGTGAGAGGTTGGATGAATTTCATCATGTAATCGAGTTAGTTTTGTTAGGGCTTGATCCCTAGTATCCACTATGTTTTAAGATTGATGTTGCTATAGGACGTTGCTATCTTAATGCTTATCACTAGGGCCCGAGTGCCATGATTTCAGATCCGAACCATTTATGTTATCACCATTATATCTATGTTCTTGATCCAATTTTGCAAGTCAAATGCACCTACTACGTGTTAGGATCCGCATACCCCAAGGTGACAACAATTGGGATTCTTCCCGGTGATTACCGTTGTATGAGGAGTTCATGTATTCACTATGTGTTAATGCTTTGATCCGGTTCTATAGAAAAGGAGGCCTTAATATCCCTCGATTTCCTTATGGACCCCACTGCCACGGGAGGGTAGGGCAAAATATGTGACGCAAGTTCTTTTCCATAAGCACGTATGACTACTTACGAAATACGTGCCTACATTCACTACTGCAAGATGTTGCTAATGCGACACTATAATCAGAGACCCTCGATGAAATTGTGTGCGATGAATTAATTGCAAACGATGATGTAAAAAACCCATCAAAAAATATGCAAAACGTTCGCGACGGCGGATACATCAAACACGGTTCAGATTTTAATTGCGTGTGTGATGCGGGGCATACGGTTCAGTTCAATGAGCTGTCTACGATGAGGAAGAAGAATAGAAACAGGTAGGCAAATGAAGGCGTGTGCGATATACGACATATAGTTTAGTCGGATTAACTGTTTGGGATGAGGTGAAACAACAGAAACGGGAAGCCAGATGAAGGTGTGTGCGATTGAGGGCATACACTTCAGACGAATGAATTGTTTGCGATTAGGCAACACAACACAAACGGTCAGCCAGATCAACGTGTCTGTGATCGACGGCATACACTTCACATGGATGAACTGTTTGCGATTAGCCACAACAAACGAAAACATTTAGACAAATCAACGTGTGTGCACTAGAAGGACACACATTCTAATTAAAAGAAGCGTGCACGATGGTAATAACGAGCGTGCATGGTTGTTGGAACAAGATGGGTGCTGACATCGCTTGTTGCGGTGCACCCTATGGTGCAAACGCCACACATGCGGCCGAGAAAGCGTGTCCACGTTACGCTCTGGGAATAGTGCCGCACTAAGAAATTATATAGATCCGACACTAAATTTTGAGCCTGCGTCCCGTCACATTCCAAATTGCAAACCTATTCACAGCGATCAAAACCTAAACGGTTTCCCACTTAGGAGCGTATTAGTACTCGGTTATAAATACTACTACTCCAAGATGACATCACATTCCTCCTCAACTCGCCATCCAAAAAAAACAAACAACTCATTCATTGTCGTTCCCTTGCGTCTACCATGGCCAGCGTGAGTTCTGGGTTGAGAGATTACTACCAGGGAGAGGTGAGCATGAAAGAGGAAGCACGAGAGATGTCCCACCTCGCCGTGAAAGAAGCCGACATGTCCCGCCACGTGGCCGTAGCAGCAAAGAGGTCCCGCCATGCCGCTGAAGCAGCGCAGAGGTCCTGCCACGCCGTTGATGCAGCAGACTGGCCCGACCGCACCGCAGAAGCAGCAGAGATGTCCCGTGATACGTCTCCAACGCATCTATAATTTTTTATTGTTCCGTGCTATTATATATTCTGTTTTGGAGGTTTAATGGGCTTTATTATATACTTTTATATTATTTTTGGGCCTAACCTACTAACCCAAGGCCCAGCGCAAATTGTTGTTTTTTTGCCTATTTCAGTGTTTTGCAGAAAAGGAATATCAAACGGAGTCCAAACGTAATGAAACCTTCGGGAGAGTTATTTTTGGAACCATATCTATAGAGAAGACTTGGAGTACACGCGAGGGACCGAAGGAGGTGGCCACGAGGGTCCAGGGCGCGCCCCCACCCTCGTGGGCCCCCTCTGGCTCCCTTGATGCCCTCCTTCCTCCTATATATATCCATGTACCCAGAAAACCTCGAGGCAACAGAGAAAACCCTAATTCTACCACTGCAACCTTCTGTTCCCATGAGATCCCATCTTGGGGCCTATTCCGGAGCTTCACCGGAGGGGGGATCTACCACGGAGTGCTTCTACATCAACGCCATAGCCTCACCAATGAGTTGTGAGTAGTTTACCAAAGACCTTCGGGTTCATAGTTATTAGCTAGATGTCTTCTTCTCTCTTTTTGGATCTCAATACAAAGTTCTCCTCGATCTTCGAGGAGATCTATTCGATGTAATCTTTTTGCGGTGTGTTTGTCGAGATCCGATGAATTGTGGGTTTATGATCAAGATTATCTATGAACAATATTTGATTCTTTTCTGAAATCTTTTATGTATGATTATAATATCCTTGCAAGTCTCTTCGAATTATTGGTTTGGTTTGGCCTACTAGATCTATAGTTCTTGCAATGGGAGAAGTGCTTGGCTTTGGGTCCAATCTTGCGGTGTCCTTTTCCAGTGGCAGCAGGGGCGGCAAGGCACGTATTGTATTGTTACCATCGAGGATAAAAATATGGGGTTTATATCATATTGCTTGAGTTTATCCCTCTACATCATGTCATCTTGCTTAAAGTATTACTCTGTTCTTATGAACTTAATACTCTAGATGCATGCTAGATAGCGGTCGATGTGTGGAGTAATAGTAGTAGATGCAAAATCGTTTCGGTCTACTTGTCACGGACGTGATACCTATATATAATGATCATGCCTAGATATTCTCATAACTATGCGCTTTTCTATCAATTGCTCGACAGAATTTGTTCACCCACCGTAGAATTCTGCTATCATGAGAGAAGCCACTAGTGAAACCTATTGCCCCCGGGTATATCTTTATCATATTACTTTCCCTTTAATTTCTGCCACTGTTGCTTATTTGCTTTATTTACTTTGTGTTCTTATACCAAAAATACCAAAAATATTATACCATCCTATCTATCAGATCTCACTTTCGTAAGTGACCGTAAAGGGATTGGCAACCCCTTATCGCGTTGGCTGTGAAGTTCTTATTTGTTTGTGCAGGTGTGAGGGACTGGCGCGTGGTCTCCTACTAGATTGATACCTTGGTTCTCAAAAACCGAGGGAAATACTTACGCTACTGTGCTGCATCACCGTTTCCTCTTCGAGGGAATACAACGCAAGCTCGAGAAGTAGCAAGAAGAATTTCTGGCGCCATTGTCGGGGAGGCTTACGCAAAAGTCATATACCAAGTAACTATCACAAACCCTTATCCTTCGCACTACATTATTTGCCTCTCGTTTTCCTCTCCCCCACTTCACCCTTCCCGTTTTATTTTCCTTTTTTCCATTCGCCTTTCTGTTTGCTTGTGTTGCCATGTGCCTTCGACTAGCTTGCATCTTTGCTTGCTAAATTATGGATCCTCATCCACTTGCTAATCTTTTTAAGAGATCCAATTATGATGAACCAATTGCTAGTGAGCTGCGTGCACTAGATTATCTTTATGATGTTTTGCTTGAAATTTGTGAATCTAAAAATTGTGATGAAGTGTTGAAAGAAGAAAATTATGAAGTGATTCACTATAGCTCTTTTAATGAAAAACATGATTGCAATGATACTATTGTAAATTCTATTAATGCCAATTGTGTTAATGATATGGAAAACCCTAAGCTTGGGGATGCTAGTATTGCTATGTCCACTACTTGTTGCAATGATCATGATTGGGGTGATTCTTCTTATGATCTTGAAAATTTCTTTAAGCCCCATGATGAATATGAGGTTGATAATAATGTTTGCAATAATATTGAAAGTGGGTTTGGAAGAGTGTCAACTTTAGATCCCACATATTTGGAGAATGTTCAATCTTATGTTTTTTTGATAAAAGTGGGTTTGGAGAGGTCATGACTTTAGTTAATGTTGATCCCACTATTTTGGAAGAGTGTCAACTTCGTATGCATGTGGATCGTGTTGAGAATATGTTTTGTGATAGCTATATTGTTGACTTTGCTTATGATCCTACATGCAATTATTATGAGAGAGGAAAATATGGTTGTAGAAATCTTCATGTTACTAAATTACCTCTCTTCATGTTGAGATTGATCTTGTTTCTTTCTTCTTCCTTGCATATGTTAGATCTTGCTTGTCTTCCTAATTTGTTTTCCTATAAAATGCTTATGCATAGGAAGTATGTTAGACTTAGATGTGATTTTCATATGCTATATGATGCTCTTTTTGTCCTTCAAGTCTTGTTTTTCATGTGAGCATCATTGAATTCTCAAGCCTATCTTAATGGCTATAAAGAAAGAGCTTGTTGGGAGGCAACCCAATTTTATTTTATTTGCTTTTGCTTATGTTTAGGAATAAATATTGCATCTAGCTTCTGTTTAGATGTGGTTTTGTGTTTTGATTAGTGTTTGTGCCAAGTAGAACCTTTGGGAAGACTTGTGTGAAGTTTATATGATCATGCTGTAAAAAACAGAAACTTTAGCGCTCACGAGATTGGCTGTAATATTTTTACTAGAGAGTGCTATTTAGTTGATTCTTTTTGCAGATGATTAATAGACAAATTCCTCACATTTACCAATTTATTTAATTTTTTTTCGAGTTATAGATGTATTCGAACGTTATAAATTACTACAGACTGTTCTGTTTGTGACAGATTCTGTTTTTCGTGTGTTGTTTGCTTATTTTGATGAATCTATGAGTAGTATTGGGGAGTATGAATCATAGAGAAGTTGGAATACAGTAGGTTTAGCACCAATATAAACAAAGAATGAGTTCATTACAGTACCTTTGAGTGGTGGTTTGTTTTCTTATACTAACGGAGCTCACGAGATTTTTGGCTAAGTTTTGTGTTCTGAAGTTTTCAAGTTTTGAGTATGGCTTTGATGGACTATGGAACAAAGAGTGGCAAGAGCCTAAGCTTGGGGATGTCCAAGGCACCCCAAGGTAAAATTCAAGGACAACCAAAAGCCTAAGCTTGGGGATGCCCCGGGAAGGCAGCCCCTTTTTCGTCTTCATGTATCGGTAACTATACTCGGGACTATATTTTTATTCACCACATGATATTTGTTTTGCTTGGAGCGTCATGTATTATTTGAGTCTTTGTTTTTTAGTTTGCCACAATAATGTGCTTCACTTATATCTTTTAGAGCATGGTGGTGGTTTTATTTTGAAGAAATTGTTGATCTCTCATGCTTCACTTATATCCTTTTGAGAGTCTTTTAGAAAAGCATGTGCTTTGGTTATAAAACTAGTCCTAATATGATAGGCATCCAAGATGAATATAGTAAAAACTTTCATATAAAGTGCATTGAATATGATGAGAAGTTTGATAGTTGATGATTGTTTTGAGATATGAGGATGGTGATATTAGAGTCATGCTAGTGGAGTAATTTTGAATTTGAGAAATACTTGTGTTAAAGTTTTTGATTCCTGTAGCATGCACGTATGGTGAACTGCTATGTGACGAAGTTAGATCATGAGGTATTTATTGAGTGTCATCCTTTGTGTGGAGATCGGGATCGCGCGATGGTTAACTCCTACCAACCCTTCCCCTAGGAGCATGCATTGAATACTTTGTTTTGACGACTCGTAGATTTTTGCAATAGGTATATGAGTTCTTTATGACTAATGTTGAGTCCATGGATTATACGCACTCTCACCCTTCCACCATTGCTGGCCTCTCTTGTACCGTGCAACTTTCGCCGATACCATACACCCACCATATACCTTCCTCAAAACAGCCACCATACCTACCTATCATGGCATTTCCATAGCCATTCCGAGATATATTGCCATGCAACTTTCCACCGTTCCGTTCATATGACATGCTTCATCATCATTCACATAGAGTCATATTTTATTCTAGCTTCGAGTTTTAATCTTTGAGTTGTAAGTCAATAAAAGTGTGATGATCTTCATTATTAGAGCATTGTCCCATGTGAGGAAAGGCCAAAAAAAGAGATGGCCCAAAAGAAAAATATATAGAGAGGGGCTAAAAAAAGAGAAAGCCCCTCCAAAAAAATGAGAGAAAAGAGAGAAGGGACAATGCTACTATCCTTTTCCACACTTGTGCTTCAAAGTAGCACCATGATCTTCATGATAGAGAGTCTCTTTTTTTGTCACTTTCATATACTAGTGGGAATTTTTCATTATAGAACTTGGCTTGTATATTCCAACGATGGGCTTTCTCAAATGCCCTAGGTCTTCATGGGCAAGCAAGTTGGATGCACACCCACTTAGTTTCTTTTGATGAGCTTTCATACACTTATAGCTCTAGTGCATCCGTTGCTTGGCAATCCCTACTCACTCACATTGATATCAATTGATGGTCATCTCCATAGTCCATTGATATGCCTAGTTGATGTGAGACTATCTTCCTCCTTTTTGTCTTCTCCACAACCACCACTCTATTCCACCTATAGTGCTATATCCATGGCTCACGCTCATGTATTGCGTGAAAGTTGAAAGGTTTGAAATTTTTTGAGTATGAAAACAATTGCTTGGCTGAAACCGGGGTTGTGCATGATATGAATATTTTGTGTGATGAAGAGGGAGCATAGCCAGACTATATGATTTTGCAGGGATAACTTTCTTTGGCCATGTTATTTTGAGAAGACATGATTGGTTTGTTAGTATGCTTGAAGTATTATTATTCTTATGTCAATATAGACTTTTGTCTTGAATCTTTTGGATCTGAACATTCATGCCAGAATAAAGAAATTACATTGAGAATTATGTTGGTTAGCATTCCACATCAAAAATTCTGTTTTGTTCATTTACCTACTCGAGGACGACCATGAATTGAGCTTGGGGATGCTTGATACATCTCCAACGTATCTATAATTTTTGATTGTTCCATGCTATTATATATTCTGTTTTGGATGTTTAATGGGCTTTATTATACACTTTTATATTATTTTTGGGACTAACCTACTAACCCAAGGCCCAGTGCAAATTGCTGTTTTTTCCTATTTTAGTGTTTCGCAGAAAAGGAATATCAAACGGAGTCCAAACGAAATGAATCCTTCGGGAGAGTTATTTTTGGAACTGTATCTACCCAGAAGACTTGGAGTACACACGAGGGAACGAGAGAGGTGGCCACGAGGGTCCAGGGAGCGCCCAGGGGGGCAGGCGCGCCCTCACCCTTGTGGGCCCCCTCTGGCTCCCCCGATGCCCTCCTTCCTCCTATATATATCCATGTACCTTGACAACATCAAGGCAACAGAGAAACCCCTAATTCCACCGCCGCAATCTTCTGTTCCTCGGAGATACCATCTTGGGGCCTGTTCCGGAGCTTCGCCGGAGGGGGGATCCATCACGGAGTGCTTCTACATCAACACCATATCCTCACCAATGAGTTGTGAGTAGTTTACCACAGACCTTCGGGTCCATAGTTATTAGCTAGATGGCTTCTTCTCTCTTTTTGGATCTCAATACAAAGTTCTCCTCGATCTTCGAGGAGATCTATTCGATGTAATCTTTTTGCGGTGTGTTTGTCGAGATCCGATGAATTGCGGGTTTATGATCAAGATTATCTATGAACAGTATTTGATTATTTTCTGAAATCTTTTATGTATGATTATAATATCCTTGCAAGTCTCTTCGAATTATTGGTTTGGTTTGGCCTACTAGATCTATAGTTCTTGCAATGGGAGAAGTGCTTGGCTTTGGGTTCAATCTTGCGGTGTCCTTTCCCAGTGACAGCAGGGGCAACAAGGCACGCATTGTATTGTTGCCATCGAGGATAAAAAGATGGGGTTTATATCATATTGCTTGAGTTTATCCCTCTACATCATGTCATCTTGCTAAAAGCATTACTCTGTTCTTATGAACTTAATACTCTAGATGCATGCTGGATAGCGGTCGATGTGTGGAGTAACAGTAGTAGATGCAGAATCGTTTCGGTCTACTTGTCATGGACATGATGCCTATATATAATGATCATGCCTAGATATTCTCATAACTATGCACTTTTCTATCAATTGCTTGACAGTAATTTGTTCACCCATCGTAGAATTCTGCTATCATGAGAGAAGCAACTAGTGAAACCTATGGCCCAGGGTCTATCTTTATCATATTACTTTCCCTTTAATTTCTGCCGCCATTGCTTATTTGCTTTATTTACTTTCTGTTCTTATACCAAAAATACCAAAAATATTACACTATCCTATCTATCAGATCTCACTTTCGTAAGTGATCGTAAAGGGATTGGCGACCCCTTATCGCGTTGGCTGCAAAGTTCTTATTTGTTTGCGCAGGTGCGAGGGACTCGCGCGTGGTCTCCTATTAGATTGATACCTTGGTTCTCAAAAACTGAGGGAAATACTTACGCTACTGTGTTGCATCACCCTTTCCTCTTGAAGGAATACAACGCAAGCTCGAGAAGTAGCAAGATCCCGCCGCGCGGCGAATGCAACATAGATGTCTGATGGCTTCTCGCCCCACGTTGGTTACCCCAAGTGGAAGGTTGAGATGTAGCGTAGCGGCAAATTTCCCTTGGGAAAGATACCAAGGATCGAATCCCGTGAGATTCCGAGGGTTGACAAGTAGGTGTGAATGGCGCCAAAAACTTAGCGGTTGACAGGACCTGCAAACAGATACAGATAACTTTGCTCCCAACGAGTACAAAGAGGTTGTCAATCCCTCCGGCCTTGTTGTTTACAAAGGATCAAACACAAGAGATAATAATGATAGCTATGACTGCAACTAGGAAATAAAAACAGGAAGTAAATAGAAGGTGTGATCAGCGGTGGTAATATGGACCGGGGTCCCATGATGTTCACTAGTGATGTCTCTCTCCCAAAAGACGATAAAACAACAAAGCGAGGTAAACAAATTACAACTAGGCAATTGACAGGATTATGTGTGCAAACCAATGCTAACTATGCTGCAAGGAAAGGTAGAGGCTCAAAAGCATGGGCGGTACGCCAAGGAAAGTAGACCAAAATCCATCTACATCTACTACTAATCATCCACCTTGAGATATCTATCCAGAACATCTCGCTGGTATTAAGTTGCGAATCCCACCCAAAGTGTAAACTCAAAGCAACAGACAACTGCATTAAAAGAACTTTGCGTAAAGTAGACAATCCTTGCACCCGCAAGTACAAGCACCGTTGTTTTCCCCCTTGTGGCAACATCACATCCCCTAGACTCATGTTTCTGTCACTCAAGCTAGTCATCAGGGGGCATGAACCCACAATCAAGCATAACGCTCCCTCTTGGAGTTACTACCTACTACTTGGCCAAAGCAATAAACAGCAACGGAGAACATGCAAGAATTACTCAAGAACAAAGATATAAAAGAGGTGAATCAAATATATTACTCAAACACAATCTGAACATAGTCTCATAATCCATCAGATCCCAGCAAACTCAGCAAAGCAACAGCAGAGAGATTACATATGTGCCTCGATCATGTAGGGCAGCTCACGAGATCTAAACCATGAAGAGCAAAGAGGGGAGGAGAACATCACATAGCTACTGATCATGGACCCATGGTCCAAGGTGGACTACTCACGACTCATCCGGGAAGCGTCCATGGTGGTGGAGAAGCTCCCGGTGGTGGTTCTCCCCTCCGGCAGGGTGCCGGGAAGAGTTCTCCTGATGCTCCCGATCTTGGAAGCGCTGCGGCGGCGGAACAGAGGCGAGATCGCGAAAAAGGGTTCCGTCCTCGAGGGTTTCGGGACGAGAGGAATATATATGAGAAGGGGGGCAACCAGAGGCGGAGCAGGGGCCCCAGGCGCCCCCTGGCGCGACCAGGGGTGGGGCCGCGCCAGGTGGCCGCCTGGGCCTCCCCTGGCTCCCCTCTGGCCCCGCTTTGATTCTTCGCGAAGCTTCCTGTACGCTGATTTTTCCTGTATTTTTCCCGGAATTTTTGGGGCACTTTTAATATGGGGGAAACCTGAAATTGAAAAACAGCAGAAAACAGGAACTGGCACTGTGGTGCACTGAGTTAATAGGTTAGTCCAAATATGATCAAAAGTGTATGGAAGTGCATCAATATCATAGCAATATCACACAAAAGAAGCATGGAGCAAGCAGAAATTATAGATACGTTTTGGACGTATCAACATCCCCAAGCTTAATTCCTGCTCGTCCTCGAGTAGGTAAATGATAACAAGCAAAATTTCTGTGGTGACATGCTATCAACCATATAAGAACTTTTAAGTAAAGCAATCAAGGCATGTAATTCAATTCAAGTCATAACAAGCAAGAGTCTATATTAGCATTGTAACAAGCAACATAAGAACATAAAGGTGCAAGAGCTCTCGCTTTCCGTGACTCGAATGTCTCCAAATGGTGTTTGCGTGCAAGAAAGGGGATAGGGATATACGAGAGAGTAAAACATAGTTTTTGTATTGTTGAGAACTTAATCTACTAAAGTTTCACACTTGGTCTTCTTTGGAATCTTATCTTGACTCATCCCCAGACCACCAGCCAGGTACAAGTCAAAATGATCCACTCCCTTTCGATATTTTGAGCACTCATGCAATGGATGAGCGTAAGCAAGAAAGTTGACACTTAAGATGGCAAAGAGAGAAAAATGATGAAGGGGGAAGACAAAAAAGGTGTGAAAGGCTCACATCAATGAGGACAATCATAGGCGAGAGAAAGCCAAATGATAGATATGATGTGAGGAGTAGGGATTGCCATGCAACGGATGAACATATGAGCTAAGGTAAGCTCTCCAATGGGACTAGTGGGGGTGCATCCAACTTGCTTGCTCAAGAAGACCTAGAGCTCTTTTGAGGAGGCTCATCATTGGAATATACAAGCCAAGTTCTATAGTGTGAAGGTCCCCACATAGCTATATGCATGAATGATAATCTCTATGGAGTACAAGGTATAAGATGGAGTACGAGTGTGGATCTCTCAAAAGGAATAGTAGTGTGCCCCCTTCTCTCTTTTTATTTCTTTTTTTCTATTTTTTCTCTTTTTTTTTATTTTTTTGTGGCCTCAATGGCTCTTTCTATTTAACTCTCATTTGTCCTCTTTGGGATCTTTTGATTTTGTCCTCTTTGGGATATTTTGATTTTGTCCTCTTTGGGATCTTTTCCTCACTTTAGGGGCAACACTCTATGTATTACAAGAAGTATAGAAGATCTTTCACACTTTACAAAAGTACTCAACATAAAGAAAATGAAACTATCATGATGTATGCAAATGTATGCCTCTGCCAGTGTAGCAGGATATGCAATGATACTAGCGCGTCATGTAGCAATGATTAGGGCAAGGCCCAACTAGCATGCGGCTCATCGATCAAGCAAAAAGCATGTATGACATGAAGATCAAGTCATGAGAAGATGGATGTTGCATGGCAATGTATCTCGGAAAGGCTATGGAAATGCCTTGATAGGTAGGTATGGTGGCTGTTTTGAGGAAGGATATAATGAGGCTTATGATGACAGAGTGTATCGTGCCAAGGATTTGGATGCACCGGCGAAGTATGCGCCAACTCTCGAGGTGAGAAAGGGCAATGCACGGTACCGAAGAGGCTAGAAAAATATGGCTAGGTGGAAGTATCAACTTTCGAATACTCACATTAGTTCGAAGAACTCATGCACTTATTATCGGTAACTCTCAATCTAATTAGGAGGTTCACAAAGAGACAAGTACCCCGAGGAGGAGTGTATGGGGGTTTGGTTATCCTTGCGCATCCTCGACTCATGGTACGTGAGTGTACTCTAATATTCAATCCCTCCAAAGATTAGTGATCCATCTAGTAGCTAAAGTTCTCAACTATTTTGTAGGTTTTCGAAAATAAACACGGATTGCCCAAAATACGACATCTATCACTAATAGGCTAAAGCTCTTGACACCAAAAGTTCAGACATTACTCATGGCAATACCTCAAAACCATTGCAAGTTACTACTAAAATTAAATAGCAACCTCAATTACCTACTTTAAGTTAAGACACACAACTCAGTGCAACAGGCAAACTCTCTTAACAAGATAAACATGAAAACTCAAGAGAGTTCAACAACCAACTAAACAAAAGCTCTTTAAAAAAGAAAAGCATGAAAACTAAGAGCTAAACATGACAGCAGCTATGGAAAGACAAAGAACACACACAGCAAAGATAAGCATGAAAATCATATGTTGTGTTCTAGGTTGAAGTGGAGCATGTTTCTCTCCCACACAAAGAAAGCTGAGTTCTAACTTGTTATGAACAACAAGCGAAGCTAAAGAAAACTAAAAAGGAAACTAAGGGCAAGACGCTCCAAGCATAGCACATAACACATAAAGTGATAAGAATATAGTGGAACGAAAGACGAACTGATAATTGTTGATGGAGAAGGGGATGCATGGGGGCATCCCCAAGCTTAGACGCTTGAGTCTTCTTGAATATTTCTTGGGGGTGCACGGGGGCATCCCCAAGCTTGAGCGTTTGACCCTCCTGAATCTTCTTTTATCATCTTCCCTCGCACACTTGAAAACTCCCTTCATACATAACTCATCATAATCTGATTAGCGAGGTTAGTACCCACAATAAAATAATTTTTCCCTACTGGAAATAAAGATAATCTTGAAGAGCTACTGTTTCTCAAGAATGCCAAAAGGTTTTTGCAAAGAAAAAGCAAGCTCAAGGTTTGCAAAACGAAGAAAAGGCAAAACAGGACAGAATCTGTGAAAAACAGACCAGCAGGTAGTAAATGATTTTTTCGGGGCACTTCTGCAACTCAAATCAAAAAACTCAGAACAGACGCTCGAAAGCCAATTTTATAGCACGCAGTCAAAACAATTCAGATCAAAAAGATGATCTGGTGATTTTATTCGAATTTTTCTGTCCAAGGACAGAATCTGTTTTCTGGACAGCACGTCACAACTTTTGAACTTTCTTGCAATCGGAGGCTAAACTTGGCACAAAGCTGAAAAGAAAAGTTACAATGATGATGCTACTGTAGTAACAAACATCAAGACACAACAAAAGCAAAAATAAAACCTAATTCGTTGTGGGCTGCCTCCCAAAAGCGCTTTCTTTTATGCCTTTAAGCTAGGCATGATGCAAAAAGGAGGAATCAAAAGTCATCATAATAATCGGAGTTATAAACTGCTTCAAATGGTTCCTCAATAAGTTCATCCTTGTTCCTTCTAGGAAAGGGGTACGTACCTTTTGCCTTCCAGCGTAGGCGGATTTGTCCCTTACCTATATCGATGAAGCCTTTTATGGCTCGGAGGAAGTCCCTTCCAAGCACTATATTTTCTTGGTTTGGCTTCATGATGAAGAAATCAACCATTGCAATTCCTTTAAGGAATGTAACTGGTACGTCTTTTATTCTTCCCTGGATCTCAGAAATATCTCCATTAGCATGTTCATGATAGGATGATAATTTGTCCATTTTAAATTTTAAAGAATCATGAACAATTTTTGGCATAGTAGAAACCATAGATCCAATATCACAATAAGCAAGGAAGTCTTGATTAGAGATGCTAATCCTAACAAAAGGCTCCCAATCATTGTCTATTTCCAAAATATCTCTCTTATTGGATTTGGGTTTCTCTACCTTCATCAAGTCTAGAGCATCCATTCTCTTCTCAATAGTAGCAAGTCTATCTATGACAGTATCAAAACTATGATCATAAACAAAGTAACTAGATAGACCATGTATAATTTCAAGAGCTCTAGCTTCATCACACTCTAGGAAATCTCCTTCATCTATAATATCAAGAGAGTGTTTACACCATTTAAAAAGACCATGGTAAAAATTTCTAAGCACAATTTTTATAGGTATCCAAGGCATAATTCTCCTATGTGCATCAGAAATTCTGTCCCATGCCTTCTTCATATTTTCTCCATCCCTTTGATGGAAATCTAGAACTTCTGATTCCCTCAAAGCACCAAGTCCTAACATGCTTGACTAAACAGAAAGGACTACTAACAGAAAAGCAAATAATTTTTTTGTGATTTTTGGTAAGGGACACTAAAGCAAAAACTGAAAGGTAAACTAACAAGACTAAAAAGCAAAGATAAAAGATAGCGTGCAACTCCCCTATCTTGAAGAGTGGAGTCCCCGGCAACGGTGCCAGAAACTTGCTTGATGGCTTCTCGCCCCTCGTTGGTTACCCCAAGTGCAAGGTTGAGATGTAGCGTAGCGGCAAATTTCCCATGGCAAAGATACCAAGGATCGAATCCCGTGAGACTCCGAGGGTCGACAAGTAGGTGTCAACGGCGCCAGAAACTTAGCGGTTGACAGGACATGCACACAGATACACATAACTTTGCTCTCAACGAGTACAGAGAGGTTGTCAATCCCTCCGGCCTTGTTGTTTACAAAGATCAAACACAAGAGATAATAATGATAGCTATGACGGCAACTAGGAAATAAAAACAGGAAGTAAATAGAAGGTGTGATCAGCGGTGGTAATATGGACCGGGGTCCCACGATGTTCACTAGTGATGTCTCTCTCCCAAAAGACGATAAAACAGCAAAGCGAGGTAAACAAATTACAGCTGGGCAATTGACAAGATTATGTGCGCAAACCAATGCTAACTATGCTGCAAGGAAAGGTAGAGGCTCAAAAGCATGGGCGGTACGCCAAGGCAAGTAGACCGAAATCCATCTATATCTACTACTAATCATCCACCTTGAGATATCTATCCAGAACATCTCGCTGGTATTAAGTTGCGAATCCCACCCAAAGTGTAAACTCAAAGCAACAAACAACTGCATTAAAAGAACTTTGCGTAAAGTAAACAATCCTTGCACCCGCAAGTACAAGCACCGTTGTTTTCCCCCTTGTGGCAACAACACATCCCCTAGACTCATGTTTCTGTCACTCAAGCTAGTCATCAGGGGGCATGAACCCACAATCAAGCATAACGCTCGCTCTTGGAGTTACTACCTACTGCTTGGCCAAAGCAATAAACAGAAACGGAGAACATGCAAGAATTACTCAAGAACAAAGATATAAAAGAGGTGAATCAAATATATTACTCAAACACAATCTGAACATAGTCTCATAATCCATCAGATCCCAGCAAACTCAGCAAAGCAACAGCAGAAAGATTACATATGTGCCTTGATCATGTAGGGCAGCTCACGAGATCTAAACCATGAAGAGCAAAGAGGGGAGGAGAACATCACATAGCTACTGATCATGGACCCATGGTCCAAGGTGGACTACTCACGACTCATCCGGGAAGCGTCCATGGTGGTGGAGAAGCTCCAGGTGGTGGTTCTCCCCTCCGGTAGGGTGCCGGGAAGAGTTCTCCTGATGCTCCCGATCTTGGAAGCGCTGCGGCGGCGGAACAGAGGCGAGATCGCAAAAAAGGGTTCCGTCCTCGAGGGTTTCGGGACAAGAGGAATATATATGCGAAGGGGGCAACCAGAGGCGGAGCAGGGGCCCCAGGCGCCCCCCTGGCGCGGCCAGGGGTGGGGCCGCGCCAGGTGGCCGCCTGGGCCTCCCCTGGCTCCCCTATGGCTCCGCTTTGGTTCTTCGCGAAGCTTCCTGTACGCTGATTTTTCCTGTATTTTTCCAGGAATTTTTGGGGCACTTTTAATATGGGGGAAACCTGAAATAGAAAAACAGCAGAAAACAGGAACTGGCACTGTGGTGCACTGAGTTAATAGGTTAGTCCAAATATGATCAAAAGTGTATGGAAGTGCATCAATATCATAGAAATATCACACAAAAGAAGCATGGAGCAAGCAGAAATTATAGATACATTTTGGACGTATCAATGTCCTCCCGCACCGTGGCGGCCTCGGAAAATGTCTCGCGGGCAGGCGAGGACCCTCACGGGCGCATGCGCTCTATGCTCGATGATCTAATGGGTCGGCTCTCCGACTGGATGAAGCAGCAGGAGGAGATGAATGCCTCGTTTGAAAATGGTACCAGCATCACCCGGGGACTAGGGGAGGACAAGGCGAAGCTCCGCACCGAGTGTGAGCTGCTGAGGGCGAAGATCGCCGGAACGATGAAGCAACATGAGGAGACCACTGCCTTGTTGTAGAGGATCGGCGTTATCGTCAAGAAACTTATGGACGAGAATTCCATGCTCCGCATCAAGCGCCAAAGGCTGGGAGGAATCCGTGGATGCTCTCAAGCAGCGTCTTGAGGACACGAAAGAGCTCATCGCCGCTCGCCGCGGAGACTAGTTCCCGCGGCCTGCAGCAACGCATCAAGAAAATAGAGATCACCGAGCCAGATCATTGTCTTCCTTTTTCTTTTGCCCTTGTGTATTTCAGGTGTTGCCGCATGTGGATTTTTAATTATCTTCCTAAATATGTAAGACAATTATTATCCACTATCGTCGTCCTTAATTATATTCACCAGTCTTGATATAAGTCGCAGTCGATGCTATATAGGTTTGTTGGATCTTACATCAAGTTCCGTGCAAAACTTTCTTTTCAGATTTTGTTTTTTCTCTCTTAAATCTCAGTTGAGTGAGACATAGCCACGCCATGAAACAGGGCCTCGGGCGCCATTAATGGAGACGTTGGGAGGGAGGTGGGCGGCGGATAGAGGTCAAAGGCCTCTCCTCTCGATGAGCACGCATAGGGGTGTGATCGCAGGCCTCCCGTACTCAAATTGCTACCCCTCACGACACCTCCTAGGCAATTAAAAAAGGGGACGCGTGGTGGCACATAAATGGTAAGTAGAATGCCCACAGTTTCAATATTACTTGTGTTCCCGATTTTGTAACGTGACAACACTTGTTCCAAAATGATTTTGTTGATTGTTAATGTGTGTGCCCTTACAAATTGGACAAATGTTTTACAACAACATGTTTGTGCCATGTCATGACACCATGCCAAGTTTCATGATTTTCAGGCGAGTTTTGGATTTACGGGAATTTTAAAACCAAGTTTCTCGATGTTTCCGGCCGAGCCAAGATGCCCAGATGTGTGAATTCCATTCCCACTTCTTCCATGGGACCTAGAAATTCACCCAAGCACACATAAATGATTTTCCAACTAACTTTTGTGCACTGGAGCATGCGCTTGTACTTCAAATTTGAATTATGTGCATTAAATGCCTGGAAAATCATTTAATGTATAAAAAAAGGCAAAACGAACCCGGAATAATTCCGAAATTTAGCACGCAACTCCTATTTGGTCTAAGCTGCCTATGTAAAAAAATCAAGGTGGGAGAAGGCAGGGTATGTCATTTCGCACACGGAGGTGACATGTTCCCTCTCGGAACCACGAGCCATCTTGAGAGAAGCTCCGGTTTGCAATAAGCTTATACCAAAGCTTGTCCCAATTCAGCCAACAAAATTACCACAACATGTTGGCGTCATGTCATGACACCATGCCAAGTTTCATGATTTTCAGGCGTGTTTTGGATTTATAGGAATTAAAAAAAACCAAGTTTCTCAATATTTCTGGTTGATCCACGACTCCCAAATGTTTGAATTCCATTCCCATTTCTTGCATGGGACCCAGAAATTCACCCAAGGACACACATGTGATTTTCAACCAACTTTGGTGCACTGGAGCATGTGCTTGTAATTCAAATTTGAATTGTGCACATTAAATGCCCATAAATTTGATTAATGTATAAAAAAGGCCAAATGAACCTGGAATAATTCCAAAATTTAGCACGAAACTCCTATTTGGTCTAAGTTGTTAGTGTAAAAAAAATCAAGGTAGGACAAGGCAGTGTATGTTGTTTCGCACATGGAGGTGACACATTCCTTCTCATAACCACGAGCCTTCTTGAGAGAAGCACCGGTTTGCAAGAAGCTTATAACAAAGCTTGTCCCAATTCGGCCAAAAAAATTACCGCAACATGTTGGTGCCATGTCATGACACCATGCCAAGTTTCATGATTTTTAGGCGTGTTTTGGATTTACAGGGATTAAAAAACCAAGTTTCACAATATTTTTGGCTGAGCCACGAGGCCCGGATGTTTGAATTCCATTTCATTTCTTGCATGGGACCTATAAATTCACCCAAGGACACCCATGTGTTTCTTCAACCCACTTTTGCGCACTGGAGCATGCGCTTGTACTTCAAATTTGAATTATATGCATTAAATGACTGGAAAATCAATTAATATATAAAAAAGGCCAAACAAAGCCGGAATAATTCCAAAATTTAGCACGAAACTCCTATTTGGTCTAAGCTGCCTGTGTAAGAAAATCAAGGCGAGAGAAGGCAGTGTATGTCATTTCGTACACGGAGGTGACATGTTCCCTCTTGGAACCACGAGCCTTCTTGAGAGAAGCTCCGGTTTGCAATAAGCTTATACCAAAGCTTGTCCCATTTCGGCCAAGAGATTCACCACAGCATGTTGGTGCCATGTCATGACACCATGCCAAGTTTCATGATTTTCAGGCATGTTTTGCATTTACAGAAATTTAAAAACCAAGTTTCTCAATATTTCCGGCCGAGCCACGACGCCCAGATGTTTGAATTCCATTCTCATTTCTTGCATGGGACCTAGAAATTCACCCAAGGACCACATGTGATTTTTCAACCAACTTTGGTGCACTGGAGCATGTGCTTGTAGTTCAAATTTTAATTATGCACATTAAATGCCCATAAATTCAATTAATGTATAAAAAAGGCCAAATGAACCAGGAATAATTCCAAATTTTAACACGGCACTCATATAGTGTTGCCTCTGTAAAAAATCAAGGGGGTGGGGAGGCAATGTATATTGTTTTGCACACAAAGGTGACACACCCCCCTCGAGAACCACGAGTCTTCTCAAGAGAAGCTCTGGTTTGCAAGAAGCTTATATACCACTACTTGTCCAAATGCGACCAATTTTTTTATCACATCATGTTGGTGCCATGAAATGAAACCATGCCAAGTTTCATGATTTTCAGGCATGTTTTGAATTTACAGGAATTTAAAAATCAAGTCTCTCAATGTTCCCCGCCGAGCCACGACACCCAGATGTTTGAATTTAATTCCCATTCTTGCTTAGGACCTATAAATTCACCCAAAGACATACATGTGACTTTTCAACAAACTTTGGTGCACTGGAGCATGTGCTTGTAGTTCAAATTTGAATTATGCACATTAAATGCCTACAAACTCAATTAATGCATAAAAATGCCAAATGAACCTCGAATAATTCCAAATTTAAACACGACACTCATGTAGTTTCATGTTCACTGTACATAAATGTTCTAGCAATTCAAACACCATCCTTTCCCTTCGTAACACCATTTTTTCTTTCAAAACATAATGAAAAAAAAATCAGGTATACCACAAACAATTTACTAGCAAGAATTGTGTGGGATGCGATATAAAATATCTTGGCGCACCGTGTTGTCTAGCTTACGCAGGAAGCTTCGTCATCTACAGTGAACCGCCCGTGCTTGAGCCACATTTGCGCGCCAGTTCCTCGCGGCACCGAAAGCCATATCTACCACCGCGGAAATATCTATCTCCCCGCCCCTCGCTCCCACCAAAAGCCATATTTCCACTGTTCCTCCTTGCTTTCCAAGTTCAAACCTTCATTGCTGCTTACTGGTAGCTCAACCTCCTCGTCGGCGACCCTTCTTCTTGCAGAGTCGCCTCCTCGCCGGCGACCCTTCTTCTTGCAGCGCCGCCTCCTCGCCAATGACCCTTCTTCTAGCAGTGCCATCTCCTTGCCGCCGATCCTTCTTCTTGCCGCGCGACCTCCTCGCCGCCAACCCTTCTTGCAGCGCGACCTCGTCGATATGGCCAGGTAATCCACACCCACCCACACCATCCTCCTCCTTCCCCGTCCCACATGCCCCGACCGACGGCACGACACCTTTCGCTGAAATCACTGGCCTCGTGTGATGCCTGGATAATCAAGCTACAGTAACCGTACTAATGATGCCATGTCACCGCGGTTAATGTTGTTCATCTCACATTGATTCAATCTAGTTCAAATTCAAATATAAAATAAAGTCGAACAACAACAGTTTTCAAATATTGAAGACTAAAATGTTCTCGATGTGCCAATTAATTCATAAGTAAATTTGGTGATGAAACCACATGGTTATCAAATGCTTAAATGTTTTAAAGTAAATAAAACAGCAGCAAAACAATTGATTAATTGCCTTTTTGTATTTTACAAAATAATTGTCTAATTATTTAGTTGCCCAAAATTAGTAGGGCAGTAGCACAATTACTAACACTAGATTAGGTGCAACTTTTGGGTTTTTATATAAAACTAAATAAATGAAACTATAATAGGAAAATAGAACAGGAAAAATAAATAAATAAAAGCAAAGACAAACAAAACTAAATGAAAAGCAAGCCCCTCCTTTTCCCCATTGGGCCTCGGCCCAGCTGGCCGAGACCAGTCAGGCCGGCCCACCTGGACCAAGCCCCGCTACTAACCCCCCTCTCTCCCCGGGACCTAACTGACCGCCTCCACTCCACTCCACTTCTTACCCCACGTGCCCCCACTCCTCCCTCAGCCTTCCCCCGATCTGGATCGGAGGCAGGCAACTTGCGCCACCTCGCCCGGAGCTACCTTGCCACCCGGTCACCGTCTTCCCCCGTCGTCGACGCCGCGCCGTTCCCCCGCAGCCAAGCTCCGTCGCCGGATCATCCTTGCGCCCTACCGCCGTCGACCACGCAGGAGTCGCCCCGTCGCCGGATTCACATCCCCGCCTCCCCCTCGACGGCTCTACCGAGCCACGTTGACCCCCCTGCCCGCCATCGCTTGTGAGGGCCATGCCCTCCTCCGTCTCTCCCTCCTCTGCCCGCGGTCACAAGCACCCACGACGTGAACTCATCACGCGGTCACTGTGCCCGTGCCGGCTACGCCCGACGCGCGCATGCGCTGCCTCCCCGCGCCCCCTGATGCCGCGGCTCCTCCCTGTCTGCCGCGCCTGCGCCTGACCCACTCCCACATCGACTGCCCTGCAGCGCCACATCGCCTCGCCGCTGCCTCACGCACGACCTCGCTCCCTTGCCGCGCACTGCTACTGCTCCCCCACCGCTGCTCGCCGCCGCTTCCCTACAGCTGGCTGGCCCCACACATGCCGCACCACCCCCCTCTTCGCCCCTCACCGGCAGCCCCAGGCCATCGCACCTCACACCCCCCGCTCGCCGCGCCGCGCCGCTCCGGCCACGGCCGTCGGCGTCTGGCCGCAACCCCGCTCGGTGGCCAGTCGGGCACCACCCGCCCCGTGCGCCCGAAACCCGCTAGCCCCCCTGGGCCACTACCAAGTGGGACCCATGCCCTAGGAACATTAAAAAAAGGAATTAATAATAATAATAATAAATAAAATAGTAATTAATTAACTTAATTAATTGTGATTAATTAACCAAATCAAATTAACTAAACTAATTAAGTCTATTTAATTAGTCTTAGTAAGTGACGAACAGGACTCACACGCCTGTTAACCCAGTCAACAGACGGTTGACAGATGACATCATGCTCACATCACGCCGACGTCATAATTATATTTTCTAATTAAATTAAATCTGTTAATTCTAAAAAAATAATTAAAACTTTGAAAATTAATATAAAATAATCCGTAACTCGGATGAAATTACTTTGTATATGAAAGTTGCTCAGAACGATGAGATGAATTCGAATATGCAGTCCGTTCGTCCACCGCACGTCCCTAGCATAACGAACCTACAACCGCCCCCTCCGGTCCGTCTGCCCGAAAACGCGAACCACCAGGAATACCTTCCCAGTTGTTTTTCCATCCTCGCCAGTATCACTTAGTGCCGCGTTAGGTCACACATAGCACCACGTATTGCCATGTTATACTTTGTGGTGCGATGTTTGCTTTATATTAATTGTTTCTCCCCCCTCTTCTCTCCGATAGACACCGGGACTGAGACCGCTGACAGTGCGACGGTGATCGACTGCGTCGACGATGACCCCCCTCCTTGCCAGAGCATCCAGGCAAGCCCCCCCCCCTTGATCAACCCGATATTGCCTATTCCTCTCTATACTGCTTGCATTAGAGTAGTGTAGCATGTTATTGCTTTCGATGAATCCTATTCTATTGCATAGCCTGTCATTGTTGCTACATCTGTTAATACATTTACCTCCTATCCTAATGCTTAGTATAGGATGCTAGTATTCCATCAGTGGCCCTGCATTCTTGTCCGTCCGCCTTGCTATACTATCGGGCCGTGATCACTTCGGGAGGTGATCACGGGTATATACTATACTCATGTTGATGATTCGAAGATGTGGGCTTAAGGGGCATGTGTTTCCACACAGGTAGTGGTGTGCCTGGGTTCCTGGCAGCCCCTTGATGGTTACTTTGTGGCGGAGCGACAGGGCGGGTTGCGACCACCTAAGAGACAGGTGGGCCTGGCCCTGGTCGTTGTCCGCGGTTATTTCATAATAACACGCTTAACGGGATCTTGGTATTTGATCTGAGTCTGGCCATTGGCCTATACGCACTAACCAGCTACGTGGGAATAGTTATGGGCACTCGACGTCATGGTATCAGCCGAAGCCTTCTTGACGTTAGCGACTTAGCGGCACGCGCCGGATTGGACTGGAACGCTGCTATGGTATTAGGAGCGGCTAAGTCTGCTTACTGGCCGCCCTCGCAACATGCAGGTGTGCATTGGGTGATGGGCCCAGACCCCTGTGCGCTTAGGACTTAGATCGGCGTGCTGACCTCTCTGTTGAGCTTAGGTAGGGCTGCGACGTGTTGATCTTCCGAGGCCGGGCATGACCCCAGAAAGTGTGTCCGGCCAAATGGGATCGAGCATGCTGGGTAATGTGGTGCACCCCTGCAAGGAATTTTATCTATTCGAATAGCCGTGTTCCTCGGTAAAAGGACGACCTGATGTTGTATTCAGGCCTCCTGACAACTAGAACTGGATACTTAATAAAACACACCCAGACAAGTTCCAGATATAACCCGGTGATCGCTTTCCCATAGGGAGACGAGGGGAGGATCGCCGGGTAGGATATTGCTATACGATGTTACTTGGTGAACTTACCATCTACTCCCTTCTACTGCTGCAAGACGGAGGCTGCCAGAAGCGAGGATACTTCTTAGTTTCCAGCTACTCTCTTCTACTGCTGCAAGATGGAGGTTGCTAGAAGCGTAGTCTTCGATTGGATTAGCTATCCCCCTCTTACTCCGACATTCTGTAGTCCAGTCCGCAGATATTACCCCCCTTTATACAGATACCATTGCATATGTAGTGTAGATCCTTGCTTGCGAGTACTTTGGATAAGTACTCACGGTTGCTTTGCTCTCCCTTTCCCCCTTTTGTCCCTTCTTCTCGGATGACGCAACCAGATGGTGGAGTCCAGGAGCCAGAGGAACCCGAGGATGTTTCTACGTGGAGTTCGGCTTCGAGGAGTAGTTAGGAGGTCCCAGGCAGGAGGCCTTGCCTTTTCGATCGTTGCTACTTTTGTGCTAGCCATCTTATGGCACCTTGTTTAACTTATATCTGTACTCAGATATTTTTGTTTCCGCTGACTCTTGTGTTGTCGAGCTTATCTATTTGAGCCCTCGAGGCCCCTGGCTTTTAATATAAAGCTTGCATTATTTTATTTGTGTCTAGAGTTGTGTTGTGATATCTTCCCGTGGGTCCCTGATCTTGGTCGTACACATTTGCGTGCATGATTAGTGTACGGTCAAATTGGGGGCGTCACAAGTTGGTATGAGAGCTGACTGCCTGCAGGAATCCCCCTTTCCAACTCCTTGGCCGAAGTCGAGTCTAGTCATTGCAAAACTTTTACTAACATGGCTGTGTGGCTTACGGGCCCACGTCGCCATTGGGTGGTATTAGGATCTTTTATTCCTCATATATACTCTGGGATTCTGATCTCTCTTCTATTCGGGTTAAATGATTTTGCAAAAAATCTAACTTTAGGTTCTCGAAATTACTTCCTCCCGGAGAGCCCCTTTAGTGAAGATGGTCGCCTGCTTCATCAGAAGATTCTAGAGATAATATTCGATGTTTTTCCGAGACCCTTGTGCCCTTCGCCATTGCAATTCCATATCACCAATAAATCCCTAAGGATAGCTGCATACACTTGTCATCCATACCTTCATTTCAATTGATCTTGTTATTACAAGATACCCTGAAATACTTCGGATATTCTGAGAATCCTTGGTGCCCGCATAGCTCCTTTTCCGCATGAATACATGTATGATTAATTACTGACACTCACTGGGGATTCGTTCATCCCCAGTTGTTCATGCATTTCATAAAGGTCTTCGAAACGCTATTCAATCTTCCAAAATCCTCAGCAACCTATTGCTTTGGAAAGTTTTACCTGCTTGCATTATGGTTAATACCATATGTATTGCAATATTCGTTAAAATCCATTTTGATTGACTTTATGATCTTATTGATTCAATAAGTTGCAAATACTCGCAATCATCAGTCAAACTAGAATTCATTCTCCCAGCTCAGACGCCATTCCGAATATGAGCTGGTTCTCGACCAACCAAATTGTCGTCGATTGCACCCCTAAGTCATTTCAACTTACCCATCCTTAATCAGAGCGTTTGCTTCTGATCCCTTGATTTGTAAATCATAATTCCTTTTGCATTTGAGTTTTGAAATAGTCAGTTGTTTATATAAACTGATATCCTTACATTCTTTCTTCTTCTGGTTGAGTACCGATGCTCACATCAGATCTCTTGTAGACCACCGGATCATTTGTTGGATTTTATCCGACAGCTTCCTTCATATTCAAACACATTGTGAGTTCTGCCATGATATATAATGCCTTCGGTAAAATATATCATCTGCTTTCTCTACCATGCTCTGCTTTCGAGCTTACATTCTTTCTTCTTCTGGTTGAGTACCGATGCTCACATCAGATCTCTTGTAGACCACCAGATCCTTTGTTGGATTTTATCCGACAGCTTCCTTCATATTCAAACACCTTGTGAGTTCTGCCATGATATATAACGCCTTGTGTAAAATATATCATCTGCTTTCTCAACCATGCTCTGCTTTTGAGCCTGTATAATTTGTTCCTGAAGTTTGCGTAGTATGAATCTAAGATGCCCCGATGGGTTGAACTTATGCCTTCCTTAATCTGTGCGAACCCGAAAGTTTTCCAAGGTTCATACTCCTCTGGTAATTCACTAGGCAAGTCTTCGCAATCAATCATTTTTAATAGAGCAGTGAATGAAAGCTTATGCATTAAAGAAGTGGGAGTCAACCTTGAACTTTCTGTTCATACCCATGGACACGATGTAGATCTTATCATTAAAGCTTCTCTTAAATTTATTATCCCCTTGATATAAGTTCATCTTATATCTGGGATCTGGCCTTTTGCAATCGTGGTTCCGACCATGCTCTCCTTTAAACACCATTTCTCGGAGAAGTTAAACCACTTGTCCTCTGCAGGTCAATGCACCTGTCCAAGCTCTATTATGATCTACATCGAGTATTACCCCGTGGTATCTCGATAATGTCACCGAACCATATTACTTCTTATGAGTTCTTCTTCGAGTATTATTTCTCACCGGTTCCAATTTTCCCCGGGTTACGAGTTGTTAGGCACTCAAGGACACCGATAAGTGAATCAATTCCGCACTCTGATTCAATAACTCTAAGTAATCTTCATTGCTTATGAGTTTATAAATTCTTCAAGTCATATCTAGCCTGATCGGCTATATCATTATTGTGCATCTATTTAACTGTGCTACCTGGTCCTTCTCCCTGAAGCACAATTTCAGTAATGAGCTAAGCTTACGCCGATCTTCCTCGGCATATCATTTCACCTTGAACAACTAGCTTGATTTCAAGTTTCTATTGTACTAGTGGTTTCAATAACCTTTCGCTCCATCATTCATTTCACTTGATGTCATCGCCGATCGATTACATCTTAATGAAATCTCTCGACAAATGTGTCGTGATATCATCAACCATGATTTGCCTTCTTTCAAGTTGTGAATCGAATTCATGATGAGAAATACCATCCTTTCCCCTCGATGATTTGTATTAACATAGACAACATTCTTGCATTCCCTCCAACATTAACTTGTTCTTGTTCTGTGTTATACCTTGAGCTCATTGTTATCTGACTTACGATATGCTCTACTTTGGAGTACTAGCATCTTTCATGTCAAGAATGTCGTGAGAATTTCACCACCTCTTAAGAATTCTTGATACAGGTGATACTTCTTGCCATATGCATTCATTCCTTAGTCCCCATGTTGTTTCTAACCGGAAACCCAACAAGTGAAGTATGACGTGCGAATTAAAACTTCTAGCAACCCTATTGCTTTGAAGTGAATGGTCGATAGTCTCATTCTCGGTCTTTTGGTTATTGAAATCACCATTAAAACATTGGTCGTGCTACTTAGTCCATTTTCCCGGTGCATGTTCCATTCAGTGTTTAGTTATGGATGTTCTCCTCTAACATACTGCGGTATGTCCAATGTTATCATCTTGTTCACTTGAATGTAGAAATCCATTCTTATGGGAATCTCGATGAATTGTTGCTGAGCCCTCGGCCACATCCTCATCTTTTCCTTACTGAAAATGTAAGACTTATTCTACGAGTTGTTCCTGATGGATCCTTTGTTTATTCAAAGTCTGATCTTTACCTAATGACCATGTCGGTGCTATCTCGAAGCATGTGTATGGTACTCCGAAGATCCACAAGAACATTGTAAGCGCAAGGCTAAATGTTTCTTGATCAACTATCCAACATCGTTGTGTGGGTACATATCATAATTCTTCTTATCCCTTCTATCTATATGGTCATGACTTTGATCTCCTGACACGTATATCATGCCCTGCTTAATCTTGGGAATGATATACTCCTATTCATTGTGTTTAAACACATTTTCTTTTCCATTTCTTTGCTCAACCTTTCTTTGATCTACATATAATCTAAGTAGTAATAATTTTCTGCTTATCTAAACACCTTGGAGTACAACTCTGTCAGTAAGACCTTGTTACTATTGTTGATAACATTCTGGTAACCACCGATGGACGAGAACTTTGCCTATTGGTCTGCCTCGTTTCAACGAGCAGGAAAATGGTTCTCCTCGTCCCTCGCCCTTGGTATCGATGTTGTTGCCAACATAACTGACAAGTTATGCTCTGACATGCCTTGCTACCATGACCGTGCAATATGTCAGTGTCCTTACTTTTGAACCACATGGTGGGCCCATAACCCACAGTTCCATAGGATCGAAACCTGACTCTCCTGTACATCCTTGATTACGAAGTATCCTTTTCACTTGCCTCCGTTGGGAATTCATGAGCCACCGTCCTAGAGACGATCTATTCCGGTATCAGACGCAATAGTTATTCCGTTGCTCTGAACCCCCTTCACACTCTACTTCAGGCATCGAACAATTGCTTACCCGTTTGAAAACATTCGTACCCCCCTATAATGCTCTCGAGTGTTTCACATAATCAACTCGAGAGGCATTTTATGCTTCTTCCCCTGAGTTAATCATCCGATGCTCAATCTTGTTAAAACCCGTCCTTACAGAGTTTCCCTTCTCACCCTTTTCGTAAGTAGGATGAAGATCCCAAGGAAAGGATGACGACACAATCATGATGACCCGAAGCAGAGAAATGAAGACATCAATGTAATGGACCGACCTCTTCGAGAAGAGCTACTAAGACCGAGAAGATTCGTTAGAATTTTGTAACCAGATTCCCTACCCCCCCCCTTGCTCCACCTCTTAAAATCTCGGGACGAGATTTCTTGCAGTGGAGGAGAATTGTGACGCTCGAATAATCAAGCTATAGTAACCCTCTACTAATGATGCCATGTCACCGCGGTTAATGCTATTAATCTCGCATTGATTCAATCCAGTTCAAATTCAAATCTAAAATAAAGTCAAACAACATCAGTTTTCAAATATTGAAGACTAAAATGTTCTTGATGTGCCAATTAATTCATAAGTAAATTTGGTGATGAAACTACATGGTTATCAACTGCTTAAATGTTTTAGGGCATGTACAATGGTTGATAAGATAGTCTTATCTTAAGTTTTTGCATGTAAATTAGAGATGACAAAATAACAAGTCTACAATGGGTCATCTCTTAATCTTATCTTCAATAATTAGTTGTTACTAAAAATATGGTGAGACAAATTATGCTAAGAGATCATCTCTTGTCTTCTACTAAATAAGAGAAGACAAGCCTTCTTTTATGATTTCTCTCTCCTCCACCCCATCATTTATCCTACGTGTCACTCTTAAGATTGAACCATTGTACATGCCCTTAAAGTAAATAAAACAGCATCAAAACAATTGATTAAATGCCTTTTTGTATTTTAGAAAATAATAGTCTAATTATTTAGTTGCCCAAAATCAGTAGGGTAGTAGCACAATTAATAACACTAGATTAGGTGCAACTTTTGGGTTTCTATAAAACTAAATAAATGAAACTATGATAGGAAAACAGAACAAGAAAAATAAATAAATACAAGCAAAGGCAAACAAAACTAAATGAAAAGCATTGGGCCTTAGCCCAGCTGGCTGGCCCACCTGAACCGAGCCCCGCTACAAACCCCCCTCTCTCCCCAGGACCTAACTGACCGCCTCCACTCCTCTCCACTTCTTCCCCCACGCGCCCCCACTCCTCCCTCAGCCTTCCCCCGATCTGGATCGGAGGCAGGAAACCTGCGCCACCTCGCTCGGAGCTACCTTGCCACCCGGTCACCGTCTTCCCCCGTCGTCGACACCGCGCCGTTGCCCCGCCGCCGAACTCCGTCGCCGGATCGTCCTCGCGCCCTACCGCCCTCGACCACGCACGCACCGCCCCGTCGCCGGATTCGCATCCCCGCCTCTTCCTCGACGGTTCCACCGAGCCAGGCTGACCCCCTGCCCGCCGTCGCCGGTGAGGGCCACGCCCTCCTCCATCTCTCCCTCCTCTACCCGCGGTCACCAGCGCCCACACCGTGAACTCATCACGCGGTCACTGCGCCCGCGCTGGCTACGCCCGACGCGCGCATGCGCTGCCTCCCCGCGCCCCCTGATGCCGCGACTCCTCCCTGTCTGCCGCGCCCGCACCTGTCCCACTCCCGCATCGACTGCCCTGCAGCGCCGCGTCGCGTCGCCGCTGCCTCGCGCATGACCCCGCACCCCTGCCGCGCGCTGCTGCTCCCCCACCGCTGCTCGCCCTCGCTTCCCTACCGCTGGCTGGCCCCGCACAGGCCGCACCACCCCCCGCTTCGCCCCTCACCACCGGCCCCAGGCCATCACGCCTCACACCCCCCCGCTCGCCGCGCCGCGCCGCTCCGGCCACGGCCGTCGGCGTCTGGCCGCAGCCCCGCTCGGTGGCCAGCTGGGCACCACCCGCCCCGTGCACCGAAACCCGCTAGCCCCCTTGGGCCAGTGCCAAGTGGGACCCAGGCCCCAGGAACATTTAAAAAAAGGAATTAATAATTATAATAATGATAAATAAAATAGTAATTAGTTAATTAGTCAATTAACTTAATTAATTGTGATTAATTAACCTAATCAATTAACTAAACTAATTATGTCTGTTTAATTAGTCTTAGTTAGTGACGAACGAGACCCACACGCATGTTAACCCAGTCAACAAACGGTTGACTGATGACATCATGTTGACATCACGCTAACGTCATAATTATATTTTCTAATTAAATTAAATCTGTTAATTCTAAAAAATAATTAAAACTTTGAAAATTAATATAAAATAATCCGTAACTCGAATGAAATTACTTTGTATATGAAAGTTGCTCAGAACGACGAGACGAATCCTAATACGCAGTCCGTTCGTCCACCGCACGTCCCTAGAATAGCGAATCTACAACCGTCCCCCTCCGGTCCGTCTGCCCAAAAATGCGAACCACCGGGAATACCATCCCGGTTGTTTTTCCATCCTCGCCAGTATCACTTAGTATCGCGTTAGGTCACACGTAGCACCATGTATTGCCATGTTATACTTTGTGGTGCGATGTTTGCTTTATATTTATTGTTTCTTCCCCCCTCTTCTCTCCGGTAGACATCGGGACTGAGACCGCTGACAGTGCCACGGTGATCGACTGCGTTGACAACGACCCCCCTCCTTGCCAGAGCAACCAGGCAAGCCCCCCCCCTTGATCAACCCGATATCGCCTATTCCTCTCTATACTGCTTGCAGTAGAGTAGTGTAGCATGTTACTGCTTTCGATGAATCCTATTCTATTGCATAGCCTGTCATTGTTGCAACATCTGTTGATACATTTACCTCCTATCCTAATGCTTAGTATAGGATGCTAGTATTCCATCAGTGGCCCTGCATTCTTGTCTGTCCGCCATGCTATACTATCGGGCCATGATCACTTCGGGAGGTGATCACGGGTATATACTATACTATTACATACTCATGTTGATGATTCAGAGATGGGGGCTGAAGGGGCAGGTGGTTCCACACAGGTAGTGGTGGGCCTGGGTTCCTGGCAGCCCCTTGATGGTTACTTTGTGGCGGAGCGATAGGGCGGGTTGTCACCACCTAGGAGACAGGTGGGCCTGGCCCTAGTCGTTGTCCGTGGTTATTTCATAATAACACGCTTAACGAGATCTTGGTATTTGATCTGAGTCTGGCCATTGGCCTATACGCGCTAACCAGCTACGTGAGAATAGTTATGGGCACTCGACGTCGTGGTATCAGCCGAAGCCTTCTTGACATCAGCGACTTAACGGCGCGTGTCGGATTGGACTGGAACGCCGCTCTGGTATTAGGAGCGGCTAGGTCTGTTTACAAGCCGCCCTCGCAACGTGCATGTGTGCATTGGGCGATGGGCCCAGACCCCTGTGCGCTTAGAACTTAGACCGGCGTACTGACCTCTCTGCTGTGCTTAGCTAGGGCTGCGACGTGTAGATCTTCCGAGGCCGGGCATGACCCCGAAAAGTGTGTCCGCCAAATGGGATCGAGCGTGCTGGGTAATGTGGTGCACCCTTGCAGGGAAGTTTATCCATTCGAATAGCCGTGTCCCTCGGTAAAAGTACGGCCTGGGGTTGTACTCCGACCTCCTGACAACGAGAACTGTATACTTAATAAAACACACCCAGACAAGTTCCTGATATAACCCGGTGATTGCTTTCCCACAGGGCGACGAGGGGAGGATCGCCGGGTAGGATATTGCTATACGATGTTACTTAGTGAACTTACCATCTACTCCCTTCTACTGCTGCAAGACGGAGGCTGCCAGAAGCGATGATACTTGTTAGTTTCCAGCTGCTCTCTTCTACTGCTGCAAGATGGAGGTTCCTAGAAGCGTAGTCTTCGATTGGATTAGCTATCCCCCTCTTATTCTGGCATTCTGTAGTTCAGTCCACATATATTACCCCCCTTAATACAGATACCATTGCATATGTAGTGTAGATCCTTGCTTGCGAGTACTTTGGATGAGTACTCACGGTTGCTTTGCTCCCCCTTTCCCCCTTTTGTCCCTTCTTCTCGGATGACGCAACCAGATGGTGGAGTCCAGGAGCCAGAGGATCCCGAAGATGTTTCTACGTGGTGTTCGGCTTCGAGGAGTAGTTACGAGGTCCCAGGCAGGAGGCCTTGCCTTTTCAATCGTTGCTACTTTTGTGCTAGCCATGTTATGGCACCTTGTTTAACTTATGTCTGTACTCAGATATTTTTGTTTCCGCTGACTCTTGTGTTGTCGAGCTTATGTATTCGAGCCCTCGAGGCCCCTGCCTTGTAATATAAAGCTTGTATTATTTTATTTGTGTCTAGAGTTGTGTTGTGATATCTTCCAGTGGGTCCCTGATCTTGGTCGTACACATTTGCGTGCATGTTAGTGTATGGTCAAATATGGGGCATCACACCTCGTCCTCCAATTAAGCGCCGCCCACAACCATTTTGCACGCAGTATTGCATGGATCTTAGTAGCATTTGGCAGCGGAGAAGCAAATCACGGCCGCACGAACGCACGAGGTCGCTATGGCTGCCATGCGTGCCGACCTCCAAATCTTAGAGGAGCACCTTTTCTTTGAGGCCATCGTCGACACCGCCACACAGCTATCTACTTTAAAATACGGTTCATGTTGTTTTCTCGAGGCCACCTCCAGTGCCTTCTAGTGATTTTCTTCTGTAATGTTAATATGCAATCTGATCTTCAGTTAACAGTTTGGTCCTCTGAAATGTAATGTTCACTTAACAGTTGGTCCAACAATTGCTAAATTTCATAGTACTATTCTCAAGAATTCTTTGTTGTGTTAACTGTCTTATCTTCTAGTACATGTTTCTATTCTGCAATGTCATGCTCAGTTAACTGTTTTGGTTCGTTCGATCTGTTGTCCATTTAGCTGTTTGGTTCAATTCCGCAATTTGATTTTCATTTGCTGTGGGTACAATTTTGTATTGTTATGCATGTGAGAAATAAATCGAATTTGGATGTACTCAATACATATTCTACTGATAGTATGACAACTCTCAGTTAACCTGATGAAGATCTTCCTTATATGTGTTGCAGCGAAACAATGGGAGACACTGCGGTTTACCATCGAGGTATGCTCATGCATGGTCCTTTCACTAATAGCACATTATTGTGCAGTTGTAGGAATCATTCTAATATTAGGTTTCTTACAATTTGGTCTTGCACATGTAGGTCCTGCTGTCAGAGGCTTAGACCCACTGTTCGACCCATTTTGCATATGGGGAAATGAGATGTCCTTGAATATAAGTCAAGTCAAGAAAATTAGAAAGATTGTTAGACTGAAGAAACTTGCGATGAATAAAAACAAGATCTTTGTTTGCACAATGAAGAAGACATCAGTCAACTATAGGATGGTACTAACTCTTTTACCTTGTTTTTACCCCTTGCGCCATTTCAAAATTTAAAACAGCGATTTATGCATATCTTTGTTTCAGTACTTTTCAGAGCAGTTACCTCTCAAACCACCTGCATGGTCAAGTGGCAAGGAATGTATTCATTCAACACCCACGGTACAATATTGAAGTCTTCCTGAAGAGGATGGAGGTTGGGAGGGCAATTATCCATAGCCACTGGCCTAAAGTTGCAAGTACATTCAAAATTACTGAAGGCCCAATATTTGCCTTCCGCTTCTACAGTTTCCCAGATGAGATTCATCTGTATATTTACCGTGTATGATGCTACTTTCCAAAGGTTTTCGATGTTGCATGTGAAACTTAGTGTTGTTGTGTAATGGCGTAAGTGAGTGATGAAGCTATCTGATGTAATTCAATTATGAAATCCTGGTTGCCGTTATACGGATATGAAATATCTGGTGTGCTTTACAAGAAATGTCAATTTGACTATTGCATGGATTATCAATAATAGGCTAATGACCCTGCTTATTGGGGTTTTCTATTGCATATGGTTACTCATACAACACCATGGGCGATGAACTCAAAAAACCCACACGATTTCTAGAAAGTAGGCGTGTTGGATCCACTAACAATCACACACGACTTTTGGCAGCGAACTGTTTGCGTTAGGCCACCTTGCACAAACGTTTCCACACAAAAAATGTGTGTGATATACATACGAACATAAATGTTTTTCTGGGATTCACCATGTGGGATGTACATACGAACTGAAACGAATGGGTGTTGATGCCTCGCCCGATCACAAACGAGCTCATTTTGCCCATGCCTGTGTTGCTGGAGGGCCTATACCCGACGATTTCTGGGTCGTGTGGGAAGGACCCCCCTATCGCACACACCCACTAGGCGACGGTTTACAACTCTGTCGCTGAAAGGGGTAAAAATCATTTGTATAGCACGTCTCTGCACTAGTATTTATATCGATGAACTGGAGCTAGTTCTGTGTCGCCCTAGGTTATAACTGTTATATGATGAATATTATCCAACGATATCACCGATCTAGTGCCTACGAGCTTTTCGCATATTGTTATTCCTAAGTTACTACTGTTGCTGCAACTGTTACAATTGCTACAAAACTACTGCTACTATTGTTACCGTCACTACTGCTATCAAAACTATCATATTACTGTGCTACTGATCACCTTGCTGCAGATATTTAATCTCTAGGTGTGGTTGAATTGACAACTCAACTACTAATACTTACAAATATTCTTTGGCTCCCCTTGTCTCGAATCTATAAATTTGGGTTGATTACTCTACCCTCGAAAACTGATGTGATCCCTTATACTTGTGGGTTGTCAAGACCTTTTTCTGGCACTGTTGCCGGGGAGCATAGCTATATTTGTTGAGTCGCTTGGGATTTGTATCTGATTATCACTATGAAGAATCTTAAGGTTGATACAACCAAGATCATTACCTCTAAGACGAGGGGAGGTAATGAGCTGCCATCTAGCTCTGCACTTGAGTCACCCTCTATTTTGAGTAAGCTTGCAACACCACCACATGTTATCAACTCTATATGTCGCAAGTTATTGATGATGCTACTTCTGCTATGAATGATGCTTATGATGATGCTAGTACTTTGCTTGATAAGACTGTGCCAGTAGGAGAATTTCTTGACGAACAACTTGCTAGAGAGCGAAAGAAATTGAGACTACTAAAAGTGATGAGAATCCTGAAACTGATATTGAAACTGGAAACTATGGAACACCTATTAGACCTAGCTCTCCTAGATATGAATTGTCGGGTATACCGAGGGTTATGTTATGGAGGGAGAGGTAGCCGAGGACTATCTTGCTTGTAAGGATAGATATGATCTTAAGAAATTGTTATGCAAGTTGAAAAAAAAATCTTTGAATGCTAGAATGAAGTATGATCCCAAGTTTGCTATTTAACCTATCTTTGTTAGTGATAAGGACTATGAATTTTCTGTTGATCCAGAGTTAATTACATTGGTTGAATCTGATCCTTTCCATGGCTACGAAACTTAAACTGTTATGTCACATCTTACTAAATTAAATGATATAGCCACCCGATTTGCACATGATGAAAAATTTCGCTGCTATTATATTCTCAAGTTTTTTCCATTCTCATTAAAGGGTGATGCTAAGACTTGATACAATACTCTTACTCCTGGTTGTGTCCGTAGTCTCCAGGATATGATTTACTACTGAAAAATATTTTCTTGCTCATAAGAAATAAGCTGCCTTGCAGGAAATATTTAACTTTGTGCAAATTGAAGAGGAGATTCTCCTACAAGCTTGGGGGAGGCTTCTCCAATTACTTAATGCTTTGCGTGATCATCATCTCAAGAATAACAAAATACATGATATCTTCTATAATGGACTAACCGATGCTTGTAGGGACTTCCTAGATAGTTGTGCTGGTTGTGTTTTCACGGAACGAACTATTGAACAAGCTGAGGAACTATTGAATAATATATTGAAGAATTATGATGAATGGACACTTCATGTACCACCGCATAAAACCCACTCCGAAGAAGAGGGATATTTTATTTTTCAGTCCTGGAGATATGCTAGAGGCAAAGAAATGCATGAAAGAAAAAGGTATTAAAGCTGAAGATGTTAAGAATTTACCACCTATTGAAGGAATACATGGTCTCGACACACCACCGCGGGTGGTAGAGGTAAATTCTCTATTAAAGTTTGATGAAGGTGATGATCGTTATAATAAACCTCTTAGTCAATGCTTGTATGAATTCAACAATTACATTAGAAAGTAAGATCGTTCCAATGCCTATGTTGTGAAACAATTAAAGCAAAACTCTGATATGATTGATCGCTTGAGTGACTTGTTATTTAGAATCAAGAATGATGTAAGAGGAGTAGGAAATCATGTTTCTATGGTTCAAACTCAATTAGAACAAGTTGCTAAATTTCAAAGTGAGTAGCTCAATGAAATGAATAACAATATGAATGATCATGTTGTTAAGGTAATGACTAGAGGAGGTAAAATGCCTCAGGAAAATTGCTAGCCAATAGATTACAAACAGTTATTCTGCAAATGGTGCATATTAATCAATATGGCTTCCTCAAAGATAGAGTGATCCAGGATTGCCTAGGATGGGCATATGAGTACATTCACCAGTGTCATAAGTCTAGGGTGGAAATCCTAGTAATTAAATTGGATTTTGAGAAGGCTTTTGATACAATTGAGCATGCTGCAATTATTGATATTTTTAGAGCTAAAGGTTTTAGAGAGAAATGGATTTCATGGATGAAAGCTCTGTTCACAACTGTATCATCTTCTGTATTACTGAATGGTGTACCTGGGAAAAGAATTTACATAAAAAGAGGAGTAAGACAAGGAGACCCTTACTCTCCTTTAATTTTTGTGCTGGCTGCTGATCTGTTATAATCCATTCTTAACAAAGCCATGAGGTTAAACCTGATCACTGCTACACTTCAAGTCAACTCCCGCCCTCACTTCCCAATTGTGTAGTATGCAGATGACACTCTAGTGGTTATGCAAGCTGATTCTAGGCAGTTGTTCTGTTTAAAGGCACATCTCAATACTTTTGCTACTGCAACTGGGCTCAAAGTGAATTATGGGAAGTCAATCATGGTACCTTTGAATATTGCTAAAGACAGGGTTGCCATTTATACAAAAACCTTGCAGTGTGCCAGAGGAAAATTCCCCTTTACTTACCTTGGTATGCCCTTGGGAATTTACAAACCAACTATTGAGCAATGCCCCCCTAGTTAACAGGATTGCCAACAGATTGGCTGGTATCTCAATCTTCATGACCCAAGCTGGAAAACTACTATTGGTCAAGTCAGTGATGACCTCATTATCAGTTTTCTTCATGTGCTGTCTGGACATACCTGTTATAATAAAAAAATAGATCATCAAGTATTTGAGACACTGCCTTTGGAGAGGCCCTGATATGGAGGACAAAAGACCTGCTTTGGTTGCATGGCACACAGTGTGTAGACCCAAGGACCAGGGGGGATTAGGAGTTCTAGATGTCTTTACACACAACAAAACCTTACTCATGAAAAACCTTCACAAATTCTTCAACAGACATGATATTCCTTGGGTCAACCTGATCTGGGAAACATACTATAGTGATGGGAAATTACCAGGGGGCAACATGATAGGATCATTCTGGTGGAAGTCCAACTTAGCTCTCATTGACCAGTACAAATCTATTGCTAGATGTAATGTGGGAGATGGTGTCAGCGCATTCTTTTGGGATGATCTATGGAACCAAGCAATACTTAAACACCAATTCCCTCACTTATTCTCCTTTGTCAGAAACCCCCAACTAAATGTTCAACAAGTGTTGCAGACCGAGTACTTGCAGGATCTCTTCTTTCTCCCTTTGACAACTAAGGCATATGAGGAATTCTTACAAATGGAAGACATTTGCATTTCCATGAGACAATCTGAGTATTTGGACACATTTGACACTTGGAGCTACATTTGGGGGACTGAACACTATTCTTCCATCAAAGCATATAAAGTCTTAATTGGATACAAGCAGACCCCTCCACACTTCAATTGGATCTGGCAGAGTTCCTTTCAACCAAAGCATAAAGTTTTCTTCTGGCAACTTCTCCATGATCGAGTCAACACAAGAAATTTACTTAGAAGAAAGAATTTTGTGTTGGAGGCTTATAACTGTGCTATTGGAGGATGTCAACAAGAAGAAACATTGCATCATCTCTTTTGGGGTTGCCAATTTGTTCAACAATGCTGGGATTTCATTTGTCCAACAAGATCCCTAAACTTGAGTGTCTTAGAAGCGTTCCAAGATCTTAAAGACAAACTAAGGTACCCATTTTACATGGATATCATCATTCTTGGAGCATGGGCCATTTGGATAACCAGAAACAATAAGGTTTTTGAAAACAATGCACCTTCATTTCAAGGTTGGAAGTTCATTTTTCTGGAGGAACTAAAGCTTCTAAAGTTTAGAATGAGGAAGAAGCATGGGAGGCAATTTTCTGTTTGGCTTGAAGGCCTTTTGTAATTTCTTTGCTTGTAGGCTAGTAGGCTGTCTGTTTTTCTTTATTTTCTTTCCTTTCTCCTAGGGTTTAGTTTCTTTTTGCTCTTAAGGCTTACCTCAAGCCTTTTCAGACTTCTTGTTACTTTGCTCTCTTAATTTATAAAATTTGCAGTGGGGTCTTACCCTACTGTTTATAGTCAAAAAACGCCTCAAGAACCACTTTATCCAGAAGGTCACCCTAAAATAATTGAACAAGACTCTCAAAAACTAATGCCGATGCACCCAGTCCATCCAGAAAGAAAAAGAAAAAGAAAAAGAAAAATGATAGGACTTTGCATACTTGTAGTGAACCGGAGGTAGAGAAACCTTCACAGGAGGATAATGATGTTTCTATCTCTGATGCTGAAACTCAATCTGGTAATGAACATTCACATAGTGATAATGATAATGACAATGATGATGTTCATGTAGATGCTCAACCAGATAACGATAAAGAAACATACAATGATGTTGAGATAGAACCTGCTGTTGATCTTGATAACCCAAAACCTAAAAACAAACGCCATGATAAGAGAGAATTTGTTGGTAGAAAAAATGGTAAAGAAAGAGAACCATGGGTTTAGAAACCCATGCCCTTTCCACCTAAACCATCTTAGAAAATGGATGACGAAGAATTTGAACGCTTTGCTGAAATGCTTAGGTCAGTCTTTTTGCGTACTCGCTTGACTGATATTTTAAAGATGGCCCCTTATGCCAAATACATGAAAGATATTGTCACTAATAAAAGAAAATACCTGAAGCTGAAATCTCCACCATGCTTGCAAATTATTCTTTGAAGGATGGAGTACCTAAAAAATTAGGAGATCCTGGAATACCAACTATACCTTGCTCCATCAAAAGAAATTATGTGAAAACTGCTTTGTGTGATTTAGCAGCTGGTGTTAGTGTTATACCTTTCTCTTTACACAAAGACTTGATTTAAATAAACTCACACCCACTGAAATATCATTGCAAATGGGTGAAAAATCAACTGCCATACCAATCGGTGTTTGTGAAGATGGGCCTGTTGTGGTTGCAAATGTTACTATCTTAACAAACTTTGTTATATTTAATATGCCCAAGGACGACAACATGTTGATTATCCTTGGTAGACCCTTTTTGAACACTACATGTGCTGTTATTGACTGCAACAAAAGCAAGGTCACTTTTCATATCAATGGTAATGAGCATACGGTTCATTTTCCGAAGAAGCAATTGCAAGTAAATGGTATTGATGTTATTGGAAAAACTTCGGCAATCACTATTGGAGGTTTTCAATTTCCCATACTTACTGATAAAAAGAAATATGAAATACTTATTTTTGGGGATATGCACATCCCGTTGAGGTAACTTAGTGTTATACAAAAATTCTTTAAGTTCATGCTAATTGAAAGTGGTTGTTAATAAGACTCGATCGAGCTTAATAATGGATCATTTTTTAGAGGGATGTGTTTCGATGAATTTAGTAGACACAACTTTCTGTATCCACTTTTTATTTTTTGTTACTTTTAGTTAAATACAAATGAATACCCTGTTTTCTTAATTATCCGTGCAATAAAAAGTGCCCAAAATGGAAGTACTCAAATATGATCTAAAAATTTAACATGATTTTTTTAGAATATTTGAGAATTTCTGGCACTGAAAACATCACATGGGGGTGTCCCTGGTGGCCACAAGCCACCAGGCCATGCCACCCCCACCAGGTGCGCCCAGGTGGGTAGTGGGCCACACGGGACCCCCTCACTTATCCCTTTTGCTCACGTCATCACCTACCCGC
Organism: Secale cereale; assembly: GCA_902687465.1. Lineage (NCBI taxonomy): Eukaryota > Viridiplantae > Streptophyta > Magnoliopsida > Poales > Poaceae > Secale > Secale cereale. The sequence continues at coordinate 428,602,804 of LR738713.1, read as the reverse complement.
AGGAAAAGAATCACCATTGCTCTCTGTAACGACCCGAATCTGATAAGATTCGATGTCTCTGTGCTTACCGTGCTAGTCCCTGGATCGACTCGCTAGCACACACAATACATATGAATATGAAATAACAAGTGCATAATTTACTACAATGAATGATCCAGAATTTATAAAGTATTACAAACTAAGTAGCACACAACTACCTTTATTCAATAATAACAACGGAAATGTAGCATAATAAACGACGAATCCCATCAATGCCCACTGGCGAAAAATGCTGAGGGAAGACTCGTGACCCTACTGTATCTCACTGATCACCTGAATATCCTGCAACATGTAAGTTGCAGCCACAATGGAAAATCACACAATATGACATAGCAAACCTACATCCACAAGCAAAGTATGACAAACAGAACACTCAAGTTGGTTTGTGGAATAATGTCTTCACCTACCTCCACTATACGAACTCATAACCGACTCTAATTTATTCGCCCAAGATTACCCCAAAGATTCTAAGTAAACATGATAAGAACTTCAGAAGTCTCTCAAGTGCGCTCTGTTAGTGGCGCATTCTCTAGGAACAATAGAGCGCTCTGCCAAGGACGCATCCACCTGATTTATGTTTCGAAAACTATACCTCCCCTCAAGTGTGCTCTGTCAATGACACATTCTCTAGGGACAATAGAGCGCTCTGCTAGAGACGCATTCACCTGGTTAATAATCATGAGCCTACGACTATAAACACTCACCACTTTCATGGACCACTCGACACATGCCCACATCTACCATAACAAGTTGATCACACAAACACATAACACAATCAATACCAAAACATGTCAACATGAGATACACATATCATGCCAAACATATATCATAGCATAAAACCACACATGCATAGCATAATATAGGATGAGCAAAATCAAAAGAAGTGCAAACTTGCCTTGAACGATGTTGAAGCACTCTAACCATTAATTCTGATCCGCTTCACACTCCAAACAATCAATACGATTAACGAATGCACCAACAAATAAACCGTACTCACATAACCCACAATAAAGCCAACAACAAAGAATTCAAATAAAAGTTAAATAACATAACATAACATATCTGTAGGTATATGATATCTACATGCTAGTAGGATCACAATGCAAAAATAATCAACTAATTTGGGTCAACGGTATAAAAGATATGGCCTCCGAAAGGTTAACTTCAAATTTGAATAGTTTTCAAAAATGTGAAATTTTGGTTCTAGAATATTCTACTAGTCACTACGAGTACACAGGAAAAAGAATCGCTGAATTTGGAGTTACAGATCTCAAGGTATACCTAAGTGAAAATTTGATATGAAATCTGCCCAAAAATATTGTGTCAAAATAGTGTTCCTGGAGGAACTGCAGCGGCAACTGTGGATGTGCCATGTGGCGTGACGGGATTCAGTACGGTGTGTTCGCTGCGGTGGCTAAAGAGCGGACGACCGCAACATATAGAAAAATGATTTGGGAAATAATAATAAAACAGATGATCTAATCTCGGCCGTTTAAAGAAGATCAGACGACGGGGAGACGTGCTCACCGGAGAAGGAGCTGGGTGGCCTCCAAACTTGAGGAAGACAGTGCGGCCGGCTCGAACTTTGAGCGTGGGCTCGCTGGAGAGGTCTCCTGAGCTCGAGGAGAATAGCACGAGGTGAGGAGGAACACGGCGAACTCGAAGACGTCCACGAATAAGACCGACACTTGCTCTCATGACCGAACCGTGCGGCTCGAGCGGCAACAATGGAGTTGAGCTCCGGGTTGAGTCACAATACATGGTTTGGTGCTCCCCTGAGGATACTAGAAGTTGAGGGAGAGAGAAGCTCAAAATGAAGAATGCAGGAGGAAGGGTCGGGGCGGAAACCATATGTAGGTGACAAATTTGATCGACGGAGGTGCTCCCGCGGCAGTGGACTTCGGCGAGGTCGGGGCGAGGCGAAACGGGCACGGGAGGCGGTGATATTGGAAAAAATCGGTAGAGCAGGGGTTGGGGAACATTTATATGTAGTCAGGACGGGGCGAGGGACATCAGGTCGATCGAAATCAATGGCGATTTGGATCGGGAATAGTGTCCAGGAAGAACACAGATGGGGGAAAGAGATGACAGGGGGTGAGGGTGGTCAGCGGAGGAGAAGAGGAGAATGAAAAAAAATGAAAGGAGGGGTGCGGTGCTGGGCTGCGCTCGAGCGGGGAGATGGGCCGGCTACTACTGCGCGCATGAGGGCGAAGCCCTGGCTGGGTGGGCTGCGGGTTGCGCACTGGATTGGCCGGCTGGCTAGCCGGTTTTTTTTTATAAACCAAAGCTACTGAAACTAAATAACTAAAATAAAAACACAGAATAAAACCTAAACAAAAAATATAAATACACAATAAAAATAACACTACTAAAATAAATTACAGGAACACTAGTTCCACCTATAATGCAATTTTAGAAATTCATTTGTATGCAATAGGCCACACAAGCAGCAATAAAACACTCAAATAAAATATTTTGGAGATTATGAAAAATACTAGAACATATCAAATGGACATGAAATAATATTCTGGACATTGTGAACCTTTGAAAATAAGGGAGAAGTCATGTTATCTCCACTCCAATAAATTGCCTTTAGTTGCACAATGAAAATAATATTTCTGAAACTCAAAATATGAATAGAAATCATGATGTAAAAGAATGATCCTATTAACATTCCAAATTTGAAATTTTGGGATGTTACTCTCTCTCTCTCTCTCTCTCTCTCTCTCTCTCTCTCGTTCTTGCTCTCAAACCCACGGATTTCGATCTCTTTGCGTGAAGCTCCATTTCTGAAACTATTTCAGGGGATTGTTCCTTGGTATGTGACTCCTCCATTGCTCCAATTTATTTTTGTTTTAGTGGTTTATGTTTAGAATAATTAGCTACTCTTGGTGCTGCTGTAGATGAGCTTGCATGTTGAATTCTTGGAGTTCCAAGTAGTTTGAATGCCTGATATAGGCTCTAGATATCCATATGAGTAGTTGCTATCAATCTTGAGAAGTTTTGTTAACATTTTTTAGCGGCCCATTTTTGTTGGAAAATTACTCTTAGGAAGATGGACTTGTTTTGAAGGAGTTCATCCAAGAAGAATGCCAAAGGAGTCATCGGTGAATCATTAGCTGCTGACATCAACACTCCTCGACGAACGGAGGTCCAGCCGTGTGAATGGCCGCACATTGCATTCATGGAAGAAGCTGGATTCCACCAGGAGTTTGCGTAATTCATTGCAAATGTTGTACTTACCAACTTCCTCGCAGATGTGTGTGACCAACACCACACCCTCACGAACTCCTTTGTGCAAAACTTTTACTTTCTGTATAGACATGAACCTCCTTCGGTGCGGTTTAATTTGTATGTTGAAACCCGTTAGATACCACTCACCGAATTTTATGAGATTTGATTAATTCCCTCTGATGGGTATTTGAAAGAGCCTAAGCCGACAGAGTTTGAGTACTTCCTCCTCACTTCGACAGTGTGTGAAGGAAGGGGCATGTCGAAAGCCACAACCACTAGTATGCAGTTTCCTTTTGTGCATTATTTTTCCTTATTTAATGCGAATTGTTTGACTGCTAGAGAGAAGGGCAGTATACTTACTGCCCCTGACCTTGCCATCTTACGTCGTGCACTTCACAGTGATCACACATTCAACATAGGGGCTACGGTTGCACGTCGTCTGAACATTAACATAGCCAAGGACAAAATTCATGGTGGTATATATGCACATGCTTAGTGAGACATTTTAATATTCATATACGCCCCCATGAGCCATGACTATCCTTTGCCAAAAGTTTATCTAGATCACCAGGCGATGTGAGATCATCACTTTATTGATGTTGCCGATTCTTTTAACAAAATTTATTACAACTTGGTTTTTAGTGAGAATACCCATGATATTTATCCCGTCTCCTACAGCTGCTTTGTTTTATTTTCATGCTAGGAATGGATACACCGTCCTACCAGAGGCTATTATTTCTTAACGAAACGCCCATGCAATAGCGGAGGAGGATTCCCAGGTGTGGGACGCTCAGGTGCCGTCGCCTCAGCACTTTGACATGGGACCGGATGGCTACTACGGGTGGTGATTACCAATCTAGGCGAAAAGCCTAATCTTGGGGAAGTACGTATTTCCACCGACATTACATTCATGTTCACACACTTCATTACATTTGTCGGTGCTCACACTTTTCCATTGTATCATCCATGCTAGTTTATTTTTCTTGCTTTCTTCTTGTGTGTTTGAAAAACCTTAAGAAAACCCCCAAAATTTCTTGCTTCTTTTCGGCTTTTCTTTCTAGTTTAATTTAGTTGTAGCATTAAAAGAAAACCCAAAAAGATTTCTCTATTTTTCTTTTTCTTGTTGGGATCTTTCCCGTGTAAATAGTTTTTCTCGTTTTTGTTTTTATTTCTTTATTTTGCTTTCTTCAAGAAAAAACAAAAACTCATAATAAAAATATTTTAGTGTGTTTCTCTAAACTTCTTTTCTTTCCTTGAGTCACTATGAGGAGAAGACCACGATGAAAATGTGGAGTGGATCTCATATGCAATGTTGCTGATCTAACAAAGAGCCCATATTATTTTGTGTTCTCCTCTGAATAAATGTTTGCATATTCTAGTTTAGTCCATGGCACTCGTGCACTATTATTATTCTCACGTTCGGTTGTGCTAGTGAAAGGCAATAATGACGAACCGTGGCAAGGAAAAGCGGGTATGAACTCAACTTGTTTTTGTTTTTGTTACCATGTTTAACTCAGTATCCTTGATTCGACATATTATGATTAAACATGTTTGCGATGACCATTAGAGATTATAGTTATTCATGCCATGCTTAAGTAGCTAGGAGTGGATAATGATTTATCTTGGGTGTCAACATGCATTAAAATGATTATGATGTAGTATGATGATACGGTATCCTCCTCTGAATGTTTTGAGTGGCTTGACTTGGCACATGTTCACACATGTAATTGATTCAAAACCAACATACCCGCCATGATATTTATGTTGAAGGTTTCTATATCCTACTCATGCTAGTATTCAATAGTAATTATTCTCAATGCATGATTATGACCAATTTTTTCTCTCTAGTCGATCACTTCTCAACCTAATTGCTAGCCATCGCCTGTATTAAGCGGGAATACTGCTTGTGCATCAAAATCCCTACACCAAAGTTATTCTAGATGAGTCCACCATATCTACCTATATGTGGTATTACTCTGCCGTCCCAAGTAAATTTGCATGTGCCACCTCTAAAATATTCAAACGAACATCTATCTTGTGTGCCCGTACCGCTCATGGAGCGACAGGGGGTGGTCGGTATCTTCCATGCTAAGCAGTTTATTCTCATGATGAGTGTTTATTCACTCATCCTTGCACGTGAGGGGCTGGTAATTAGGATGCCTAGTTGATACGTCTCCAACGTATCTACTTTTCCAAACACTTTTGCCCTGGTTTTGGACTCTAACTTGCATGATTTGAATGGAACTAACCCGGACTGACGCTATTTTCAGCAGAACTGCCATGGTGTTATTTTTGTGCAGAAATAAAAGTTCTCCGAATGACCTGAAAATCAACGGAGATTTATTTTGGAATATATAAAAAATACCTACGGAAAGAACCAGACCAGGGGGGCCCACACCCTGTCCACGAGGGTGGGGGCGCCCCCTGGGCTCGCCCCTGCCTCGTGGCCCCCCTGAGGCTCCACCGACATCTCCCTCGACTCCATATATTCACTTTCGGGGAGAAAAAAAATTAGGGAGAAGGATTCATCACGTTTTACGATACGGAGCCGCCGCCAAGCCCTAATCTCTCTTGGGAGGGCTGATCTGGAGTTAGTTCGGGGCTCCAGAGAGTGGAGATCGTCGCCATCGTCATCATCAACCTTTCTCCATCGCTAATTCCATGATGCTCACCGCCGTGCTTAAATAATCCCATCGTAGGCTTGCTGGACGGTGATGGGTTGGATGAGATTTATCATGTAATCGAGTTAGTTTTGTTAGGGTTTGATCCCTAGTATCCACTATATTCTAAGATTGATGTTGCTATGACTTTGCTATGCTTAATGCTTGTCACTAGGGCCCGAGTGCCATGATTTCAAATATGAACCTATTATGTTTTCATGAATATATGTGTGTTCTTGATCCTATCTTGCAAGTCAATAGTCACCTACTATGTGTTATGATCTGGCAACCCCTAAGTGACAATAATCGGGACCACTCCCGTTGATGACCGTAGTTTGAGGAGTTCATGTATTCACTATGTGTTAATGATTTGGTCTGGTACTCTATTAAAAGGAGGCCTTGATATCCCTTAGTTTCCAGTAGGACCCCGCTGCCATGGGAGGGTAGGACAAAAGATGTCATACAAGTTCTTTTCCATAAGCACGTATGACTATATTCAGAATACATGCCTACATTACATTGATGAATTGGAGCTAGTTCTGTATCACCCTAGGTTATAACTATTACATGAGGAATCGCATCCGACATAATTATCCATCACCGATCCAATCCCTACAAGCTTTTCACATATTGCTTGTTGCTTATTTACTTTTCTGCTGCTACTGTTACAATCACTACAAAACTGCTATCGCCACTTTTGCCACTGTTACCGTTACTTCCATATTACTTTGCTACTAAACTATCGTGCTGCAGATACTAATTCTTCCAGGTGTGGTTGAATTGACAAGTCAACTGCTAATACTTAAGAGTATTCTTTGGCTCCCCTTGTGTCGAATCAATAAATTTGGGTTGAATACTATACCCTCGAAAACTGTTGCGATCCCCTACACTTGTGGGTTATCAAGACTATTTTCTGGCGCCGTTGCCGGGGAGCATAGCGATATTCTTTAAGTCACTTAGGATTTATATCTTTTGATCACTATGAAGAACTTGAAAGACTCAAAAACCAAGATCTATCCCTCAACTACGAGGGGAGGTAAGGAACTGCCATCTAGTTGTGCATTTGATTCACCCTCTGTTATGAGTAAACTTGCGACACCTACTCCTGCTATTGAATCTGATATGTCGCATGTTCTTGATGATGCCACTTCTGCTATGTATGATGAAACTACTTCTATGTTTGATAATACTGTGCCACTAGGTGAATTTCTTGATGAACAAATTGCCAAGGTTAGAGAGAATGCAATTAATGAAACTGATAATATTGATGAAAGTGATGATGAAGATTCTCCTCCTAGATATGAATTGCCTGTTGTTCTTGAGGGTTATGTTATGGATGAAGAAACTACTAGAGACTTTCTTGCTTGCAATGATAGATATGATCTTAAGAAATTATTAGCTAAGCTGAAAGAAAAGTCTTTGAATGCTAGAATGAAACATGACCCTGCTTTTGCTACTTCACCTATCTGTGTTCCTGATAAGGATTATGATTTCTCTGTCGATCCTGAGTTAATTACTTTGGTTGAATCTGATCCTTTCCATGGATATAAATCTGAAACTGTTGCGGCACATCTTACTAAGTTGAATGATATTGCCATCCTATTCACCAATGAGGAAAAAATTCGTTACTACTATATCCTTAAGTTATTTCCGTTCTCGTTGAAGGGTGATGCTAAGATATGGTTTAATTCTCTTGATCTTGGTTGTGTGCGTAGTCCCCAGGATATGATTTATTACTTCTCTGCTAAATATTTTCCTGCTCATAAGAAACAAGCTGCCTTACGAGAAATATATAATTTTGTGCAAATTGAAGAAGAGAGTCTCCCACAAGCTTGGGGGAGGCTTCTCTGATTACTTAATGCTTTGCCTGATCATCCTCTTAAGAAAAATGAAATACTTGATATCTTTTATAATGGACTAACCGATGCTTCTAGAGACCACCTTGATAGTTGTGCTGGTTGTGTTTTCAGGGAAAGAACCATCGATCAAGCTGAATTGTTATTGAATAATATGTTGACCAATGAAAACAATTGGACACTTCCTGAACCAACTCCTAAGACAACTCCAAAGAAAAGGGGTGTTCTGTTCTCAGTCCTGAAGATAAGCAAGAGGCAAAGAAATCTATGAAAGAAAAAGGTATTAAAGCTGAAGATGTTAAGAATTTACCACCCACCACTAGGGAAAAGCCTAGCAGCAGCGCGGGTTCTAGGTATATTAGTAGGGCGGGGACCGGCACTACTAATAATGCACTACAACTAACCCTTAGCAGCAGCGCGTGCACCCCCGCGCTACTGCTATACAAGCGTAGCAGCAGCGTGCTTCGTGCAAGCTCGCTACTGCTAATAGCTCTAGCGCGCTTTGGCTGGACGCGCTACTGCTACTGTCACGCCGCTGCTAACTTTTCTCCACTCGCTACTACTAATTTTAGTAGTTTTTTTTCTTCTGTATATTTGTTTTGTATTTGAACATGCTTTATAGAAGAATCTTTAGCAGATACAAATGTCATCATGATATACATACAAATGGCTGCGAGGCCACAAATGTAATCATAGCATATACATACAAATAGTCTCATCATAATCATCATCCAACACAAAGTGGTATCTCGTAATCATCTCGAAAATAGCGATACATGCAAGTCTCAAATACTTGTAACTACAACGTCATCCATCTAAGCAATGGTATACGCAAGAAGAGCTATAACTATGAGTGAGAGCGGAACTATGCAGTACATGAGGCGGCGGTTGCGAGTCCTCTCTCGCGCTAGCGTGAACGTCAAGCAACTAGCTTCTCCTTCTTGTCTGCTTTTGAAGCCTTTATGGCTGGTGCCCAAGACCCCATTCACTTGCGCCTGACACTCAGGCCACTCGTTTTACACCCCCGGAGCCTTCCCTTTGTACACGAGATAGCATTGCCATCTCGCCATCAAGAAACTAGGTACCTATTAGAGATGCATCTTCATCAAGAGGATGTACAATCATATGCGACAAAATATACTAGAGCAACACGAAAAAGAAAGGGTTAGCAACTAGATGCAACATACAATACGCAAACTAAATAAGTAGAGGTACGCAGGTCATTGTACGCAAACTAACAAAGTAGCGTTATGCAAGTTCGGCAGGGACCGTGGACATCACAAAGTTTCATCGCTACAGAAAGTATACAAGTTCAACCGACACATATCATCATCATCGGCATCATAAATCACTAGAAGTTCCATCCTTCCATATCATCGAGGATGGACCCTAGCTTCTTGAATGGCGTGAGGTCTAGACGTTGCATGCCTATGCGAGTTCGGACGTCAGCTCACGATATAGGGCCGTGGTGGAACATCCCCTTCTCATCGACGACTTCTTTCATGATGATCGTCGCAATGTCCCTTTGGATGCGAAAGAAGTCATGTCTAAGTTTATAATCCGCTTCTCCATGAGAATCTAGCCACTTGTGGATATGATCATCATTTCTGCTTGTCATGCGAAGCTTTTGGTGATCTGTGCTGAACTCAGTCACGAGATGGACGATGTACAATCCATCCTTCTTGCTTGGTTTTGGGACATGGATGCAGCAGAAGTTAGTTCTATGCGTGAAACCCATCTTCTTGTTCCTTTGTTTCCTGATCTGCATGTGGCCACCTCTAATGATGAAGCCTTGGAGAGCATCATCTAGAATATTCATTATGTGGGTGTAGTCCTTTTTCTCGTAGTCTCTGGAAGGGTCTAAATACACAGCTTGGGAGACTCGCGGGTAAGTAACGATAAGGACGGCGTGCCCGTTGCTGAGGGGAAAAGACACCTCAAATTAATCTCCCTATGAGTGAGAAGGAATGATTGAAATGTACGAAAGGGTTGTCCAGAACTGACTTACTTTGGATGATAAGGCAGGAGGACAATTTCCTGGTCCTTATTCTGTACCATGAAGTTTTGGAGGTAGTCCCTAGCAGTTTCATGCTCAAAGTCGCCGAGACTCAAGAAAGACTCGTGCATGTAGTACGGATCCGCCACACAGATATGCGAGACTTCTTCTCTCTTCATGACGGAGCTCATATGTAGCACAAAAAGGCGGACGATTGTAAAATCGAGCCGCCTTGTCAGAAAGATCTCAAAGATATGGTCAAACCGCAGGAAGAACACCTCCACGGGCCGTGTGTCGATGAAGCACTTCCCCTCAGGCACACGAGCCGCGTATGTCTGATATCCTGGATCCTTCGAGGCTAGTAGGCTTTTCTCAGTCGATAGCACATGGTCGTGCAGTTTCCTGAGGTCCCCTGATAGTGCCTCCAGTGGTTTCGGCGGTAGCATCGGCTCGCCCGTGAGATGGAACATGGCCGCACCTTTCACGGGTACACGCTCTTCAGAATCCATCGTCTGGCTGCTATGTGCTCTGGCTTGTTTGGAGGCAGCTACCTTCCCTGATCTCTTCCTCTCCTTTTTCTTGGGCACACCTTCCAGACCCTTCCAAACCCTTCCTTAACTCCTGCCCTAGTGTTCCCGGGCTAAGCACTGTACGACCCCCGGCTAGTTGAGCCTGTGTTGAGGCGGCATCTTCAAGCGTTTGCCGGAATGAGAAATCTATGTTTGCCGGAATGTCATTTCCCAGCAACTCGTATCACTCTATATGCCTACTGTTTAGCACAAATCATGCCAAAATTTAAGAAAAATTTCGGCATGACCTTTGCTAAAAAATGGACATATCAAGCGCCTAAAATTCACCGGAACGGAAATGAATCAACATTCCGGCGTAACATAGGCCACTCGGATCATTTACCCTACACATAATCTGTAATGCCCAGTATGAGATTATACCTCCTACGTGTCGAGGCACGACTTAAAGGTATAAGCTCATACTAGAATGATCTCAAGTATGGTATCTTTGCACGACTCATGTAAAAGAGGGATGAAATTGCAAAAGAGTAGTCGGCTTACACTCGCCACGTCACACAATACATTACATAAGCAATCATCATCCAAATAACATCACAGTCCGACTACGGACGAAGATCCAAATGAAAGATACCAAATAAATAAAGCCACAAGGTCCGATCGCCCCTAGTAGAAGCCACTACTGATCATCGGGATAGTACACATAGTATCGCCCACGTTCTTCATCGAACTCCCAGTACAGCTCTGTGCCGCCACCTGTGTAGTTCACTATAGTACCCGCATCTGGTGTTGTGTAGAATCTGTGAGCCACGGAGGACTCAGCAATCCCGTTCCCGAGTAGCAAAACTATCTAAGCCTTGGGTGTGGAACAAGGCTGAAGAACAAAGGTTGCAGCTGCACTAGCACTAGCTTACGTGTTTAGAGCGAGAATAGAAGTGCCACGAGCGTCAAAGTGATCACGAAGTGATCCTATCTAAGCACGTCAAACATAACGCCACCGTGTTCACTTCCCGAACCCCTTCGGAAAGCGACCATCCCGGTTACTCACGCTGGTAGTGTATTATGAACATGGTGTCAAGTTATCTACAACTGGATCTTAACAAATTCCCATCTGCCACATAACCGCGGGCACGACTTTCGAAAGTTCAAACCCTGCAGGGGTGTCCCAACTTAGCACATCACAAGCTCACGATCTGCGGAGTCGCAACTCCAAGGTGGGAAGACCCGAGTATTCTCGGAATCTCGTGCTCAAGATATTCCGACTAAGGTAAAACTAATCCAGCAAGACCTCCCGGCGTGCCGACACCCTGACAGTAGCCGCGCGTATCTAGTCTCAGGCCACGACCGGATGAGCACTACGTACTGATACCGAAGACCCCGGCAAGCCGGGTGGCACCGCAAGTGGCTCTAGTTTGGGCCAACACTCAAAATGAGTACTGGCCTAGGGGGTTGATTAATAAATCCTTGGGTTAATTACTCCCTCGGCAAGTTTTAGTTGTTTAGGAAAATGTAAAACCAATGTCGGGCCTCGCTGGAAAAGCTTTAGCGCTAAGCGGGTTATCAAGGGGGTCCCATAACCCAACCGTGTTAGGAACGCATAATCAAGGAACATAACACCAGTTTAAACGGTTCTTAGGGCGGCATGAGTGGAACAAAACACCAAGCAAGAGGCTTAGCATTCCACCCATTGCCAAGTATATAGATGATTTAGTTAAACAGATTATATAGTGTGATATCCCAACAATAACTTCAACATGAAGCAAGAATCTTCAAATCTTCTCCTGCAACTAGCAATGCTATAAGAGGGGCTGAGCGAAGCTTACGTAGGCAATCAAAGGTTTGCTAGGTTGGGTGGTTAGAGAGATTCATGGCTACAATAGGAGGCTGACAAAAAAACATGGGCATCGAGGCAAATAGCTAAAGAGCGAGACATCTAGCAATAGGCAAAGATAGTAATTATATCTGGGTCAGTTCATCTTGCCTGTCAAGTCGTCGATGGGATCGTTAGACGGCTCCTCGGTAGGAACCTCGTTCTCGGTCTCGGCTCCCGGCTCTACTCAACACAAGAACACAATGAGGCACAATATCAAACAAGGTGCAATGCACAATCAACATAATGCAAGACAAGTCTATATGATGCATTACATGGCAAGGGATGAAGCACACAAGAACAACACAAAACAACAAGTTTAAATGAGGCCGGAATCAACATATATCAAACCCGGTAAGTCCTCATATGCATATCTCTAAAATGGTCCAGATCTGAACAAACCTTAAGTTAAATGGTTAAACAGCAAGTTAACATGCACCATGATGATCTACACGAAATTCTAGTCAAGTTTCATATAAAGTTTGTTTAATTCGGAGCTACGGTCTAGAAGATATGAGCAAAACAAGACAAGCATGGCAACGGTGCAAGATGCACCCAAACATCAAGAAAACACCCTCCAAACATGTAATTAACATGATATTATGATTCTACATGCAAAATCACACAAGTTTCATATAGGGCACGCTCAAAACGGAGCAACGGTTCAACACATACACACGAAACAAGATACAAGGCAAAACTGAAGTTAACAACCACATAGCAACTTTGGAGCAAGGTAAATATAAGATACAACACCCAAACATGATGACAATAAGCATGGACATGAAGTAGACATATTCTACAGCAAACAACTCCATTGGAGCAACTCCATAGGAGGCATGGATCAATAGAAACAAGCTACACGAAATTGATCATGATGATAAAAACCTGGCAGTTATAATTCATAGCAACTTGAGTGCAAGAAATAAATAAGCTACAGCATGCCATATGTGCAAGTGAGGGCATGGATGGATAGACAAAAACATGGACAACAAGGAATGATCATTGGCCACTCCAAAGCAAGCATGGATTTGAGTGTGGCATCACGCAAACATAGCATCAGGTTAACAAGTAACAACAGTTTATAACAAGTAGCACTCTTTTCACGAAGATTAGGTCATCAAGATGATCTCAAACAAGCATGCCACAATGGAACAAAGTGTAGAGCATATCACCACGGTCCTTTTGATATATCATTTGCATCATTTGGATAAGCACACGAAAAGATATAGCCACATGAACATGCAACATTATTATGACAGAAAAAGACTTAGCAGTTTTACACCTAGCAGAAAACGGGACGAAGAGGTACAACGGGACAGAGGGATCCATATCTTGGGCGTTTGGATCGGTGGGTGACGGGCTCCCGGGACGCGGCCGTCCCGGCGGTCGTTGCGGGCGCCGGGTTCGCGGGTCGGGTCGGCGGAGTCTGGATCCGCCCGGCCCGGCGAGGCTGCCGGTGGCGGCTGGCTTGGCCGACGAGGAGGCGCGGCGGCGGCCGGAGTTGGTGGAGGGGCCGGCGGCGGTTGCGTTGAGGCGGCCGACGGCGGTTGGTGCGGCCCGGCGGCGGATGCGTGGAGGCGGCCGGCCGGAGTTGGTGGTGGCGACCGGCGGCGGTTGGTGGAGGCGACCGGCGGCGGTGGGCGCTGTCGAGGCCGGCGGAGGCGGTGCCGCCCGGCGCCGGCGGCGGGGTGTGGCACGCGCACGTCGGCGGCGGCTGTGGAGGCGTGCGGCGGCGTGGCGGCGGTGTTCCAGCGAGGCGGCGGCGACGTTCCGGCGAGGCGGCGGCGGAGGTCCGCCGATGGGTCCGGCGGCCGGCGGGGCCGCGGGCTGAGGTGGCGGAGGAGGTTGGCTGTGAGGTGGCCCGACGAATCGGGGGTCGCCACGTGGTGGCGGGGATGACGTAGTGGCCTCCGATTGGTTGGAGTGAGGTGGCAGTGGGTCGGACGTGTCCGGCGCGCGGAGGGAGAGGAAAATTAGGGTTGCACCGGGATTACGGGGATGGGGAGTGGTTTATAGATTCTGGGAGCTAGGAAACTCCAAATGAGGAGCGGTTTTCGGCCACGAGATCATGATCCAACGACAAAGATGATGGAAGTGGTTGTGCTGGGTTTGTCGGCTGTTGTAGAGGGGGCCTTGGGCCAAAAGGAAGGGGTACTTTTAGCCCACTAGGTTAACCGTTGGAGTACCAAGCGAACATCAAACGCGATGAAACTTGACAGGCGGCCTACACGTACCAAAACAACAACGCACGACAAGTCTCACCTCATTCCGGAAACGTTACATGGCCACACACGAAAGAAGGACTCGGGGGTGCCACGGGCACGTGTGTGAGCGTCGGAACTCAAAACGGACAACGGGAAGAGGCGAGTGGAACCGGGTGCAAGTGACAACACGAATGCAATGGAATGCACACGACAACATGACATGGATGAAATGCACACACACACACACGACAAAACGAAGAAACCCGAAATGAAAGAAGAGCCCAGAATGGAATTGATGAAGCCAAAGTTTCATATATTACAATAATTGGAAAGTGTTATATCTGGGGCATTACATAATCATCATGTCCAAATGACATGTCCAAATTCCAAATATGACATGTCCAAAACATCACATGTTCACATATCACATGTCCACTTCAAATTTGCATATAAAAGGAAGAAAAATATAGAACTTGAAGAAAAAACCTAGCTAAATTCATAACTAAGTATATAACCTAATTAACCATCTGCCCTAACTAAAACCTAAGTGAATTAACCAAAAAACCTAGCTACCATAGAGAGGAGGAGCGGTGGGGGGCCTACAGAGGGAGAAGTCGGGGTTGGGGTCGAGCGCTGGGGTCGGGGTCGGGGCCGTGGGCGAGCTCCCGGGTAGGAGCCGGGGTTGGGGTCGGGGCCGTGGGCGAGCGCCTGGGCCACAGCCGGGGTCGAGGTCGGGGTCGGGGTCGGGGGCCGGGCCGGAGCCGGCGCCGGGGTCGCTCGGGGTTGGGGTCGGGTGCGAGCGCAGAGGCGCGGCGAGGGCGCGCAGGGCTCCGGCGGCGCAACGGAAAAAGAGGCAGAATGAAGAGAGGAGTGGGGATTTTGGGGGTTAAGTGGGCGTGCATAGCAGTAGCGCATTTAGGAAAAACGCGCTATAGCTACTCCAGGTAGCTATAGCGGTTTCGTGTAGAAACCGCTACTGCTATCTTGACTAGCAGTAGCTCGTTTCTCACAAAAGCGTTGTTGCTATAACCAGTACCTATATAATAGTTTTCTTGTTTGTTTCCTTCTATTTTCTTTTCCTTTATTTTCTCTCACTTATCATTTTTTTCCGAGAAACGAAGGGAAGGCGATATATATTGCATCATTTGACGGTTAAATATGTATAAAAAATAGGAACATATATATTACATTTTTGGACCCATGCATAATAATGGCTAAGTGTGTATACAAACTAGCCATTATTGGGTTGCTATACTTTCCCTTCCACGTTGACGTTTTCGTTTTTGAGTCAGCTTCTTTCCCTTCTTGTTCATTGAAGAATAATTTAGCCCCTCATTGTGACTTTGCCTTTTCCATGGAGTATGTTTTTTCTTAGATAATGTAGTATTGATTCTTCTTTTGACGTATACTTCATCATCATCGTCATCTCCCCTCATTGGGTTGCTATACTGATTGTAGTCTTCCTCGTTGGCGACTCTGTCCATTTCAACGATGTTCCTTTTGCCTCTCCTCACGACAACACGGCTGGGATTGCGCGGGTCGGTTATGAAGAAGCATTGTGTCACGTGCTTAGCGTGTAACCATGTCTCGTTTTTTGCGATAGCGTTCACGGTAGTGCTCTTGGCGTCGGGTATAGTCATGGTAGTGAAATTCCGGTTTTCTCTTTCGACATTCTTAGCCCATCTGACACGGAACATCATCGTGTTGTGCAGTCCAGAGTAGTCAAGCTCCCAGATCTCCTCGACCCTTCCGTAAAATCTTTCAGTTGTGCCATTGTCGCTGCCGGTCATGCATTCCATCATCACCCCTCAGTTCTAATCATCACTGTCCATATATTTGGCCTCCGTGTAGAACGTGTATCCGTTGATATCGTATGCATGATAGGTTACGAGGTTGGGCGAGGGGCCATGTGCTAAGGCGTATATGAGCAATCCGTCCTTAGAGCCCTCCTCCGGGGGATTAGCAATAATATGCTCTTTGAACAAATGCAGGAAAGTGGAGTTGTGCTCTCTAGTAACTTCGGCGTCCGTCCTGCATACCCCCCGGTCACGATACTTCTTTGCGATAATTTTTGTGTGTAGTACCACGCAAGGATCTACCTCGTCTAGGTGTTGTAGCACTACCAAGTTTGCTCTGTAAAATTCGCTGCGTCGATCTGAGTATGCCACGTTCAGTTCCCTGCGACCGCTGGAGTGACCTTCTCCTTCGAGCCTCCCATCGTGCTTGTTAACGGGCAAACCAACACTAACAACTGGCGGCTGGTCTGCGCCATATAGGAAATTGTCGCAGAAAGATATGCACTCCTGTGTCAGATAGCCCTGGACGATGCTTCCATCCGGATGGGACATGTTACGAATGAATCCTTTGATGAACCCATTCATCCTCTCAAACGGCATCATGTCGTGCAGAAATGACGGTCCCAGGTCTATTATGTCGTACACAAGATGGACACATAGATGCACCATCACGTCAAATAACGCGGGCGGGAAGTACATCTCAAGCTCATTCAGTATCACAATGATCTCTTCCTGTAGCCTTCGGAGCTGCTTCAGACTGATCGACTTTCGAGAGATGACGTCAAAAAAGTTGCAGAGACAAATAAGCGTGTCACGGACGTGCTTGTCCATTATCCCTCTAAGGGCAATAGGTAGTATCTGTGTCATCATCACATGACAGTCATGGGACTTCATCCCGCTGAACCTTTTCTTGTCCGTGTCTAGATATCTGCTTATCTTGCCACTGTAACCAGAACTAACGTTGACTCCGGTAAGGCACTTAAAGAATTGACCGATCTCAACTTGACTTAAGGTGAAGCAAGAAGGGGGGCAATAATCTTCTTTCTTTTTTTTCTTGCCCTTCTTCTCCCACGCCTCTGTCTCCATCTCTGCCTCGTTTGACATTTTACGGGGCGGCATGTGCAGATCTTCCCTAATTTTCAAATCTTGCAAGTCTTTTCTTGCCTTCGTCCCATCCTTGGTCTTATCCGGCATGTTCATTAGTGTCGCGAGCAAGCTCTCAAGGACATTCTTACAGATATGCATTTGATCAAGGCAATGAGGTGTATCGAGTTTGTGCCAGTACTCCAAGTCCTAGAACACAGACCTCGTCTTCCATACCTTCAGCAGCGGCTCCGGGGCACTCCTTCTAGTTTTTCAACAGCTCATCGATTTCATTGTATTTCCCAGCGCGGGGCACTCCTTCCAGTTTTTCAATAGCTCATCGATTTCGGCACCGCTCCGCTTACGTAGAGGTCCTCGATGCTCAGCGTGACCATTGAATAGATCTCCACGGTTTCTCCACGGGGCGTCCTATTCGAGCCATCTTAGATGCCCCATGTACATGATTTTCCCAGACCTGCCATCTTTCCTCGACGTTAGCTGCTGAGACGTCGTATCATCCATGCACCGCGTGCATCTGCAATATCCATGGCACACCTGGCCTACGACATATCCGTAACCGAGATAGTCGTGCACCGTCGTGATCAGCACGACTCTCATGTAGAAATAACGTGTCTAACTCCTCTAGAAGTAGCCCCAGATACAAATTAATATTATTTCCTGGTTGTTTTGGCCCATGAATAAGCATGCTCATGTGAATGTACTTCGACTTCATGCACAACCAGGGGGTGATACGTCTCTAATGTATCTACTTTTACAAACACTTTTGCCCTTGTTTTGGACTCTAACTTGCATGATTTGAATGGAACTAACCCGGACTGACGCTGTTCTCAGCAGAATTGCCATGGTGTTATTTTTGGGCAGAAATAAAAGTTCTCGGCATGACCTGAAATTCAACGGAGAATTATTTTGGAATATATAAAAAATATATGCGGAAAGAACCAATCCAGGGGGCTCACACCCTGTCCACGAGGGTGGGAGGCACGCCCCCTCCCCCTGGGCGCGCCCCCTGCCTTGTGGGCCCCCTGTTGCTCCATCGACGTATCCCCAACTCCATATATTCACTTTCGGGGAGAGAAAAATCAGAGAGGAAGAATTATCGCGCTTTACGATACGGAGGCGCCGCCAAGCCCTAATCTCTCTCGGGAGGGCTGGTCTGGAGTCCGTTCGGGGCTCTGGAGAGTGGAGATTGTCGCCGTCGTCATCATCAACCTTCCTCCATCACCAATTCCATGATGCTCACCGCCGTGCGTGAGTAATCTCATTGTAGGCTTGCTGGACGACTATGTGTTGGGTGAGATTTACCATATAATCGAGTTAGTGGGTTTGATCCCTAGTATCCATTATGTTCTAAGATTGATGTTGCTATGACTTTGCTATGCTTAATGCTTGTCACTAGGGCCCGAGTGCCATGATTTCAGATCTGAACCTATTATGTTTTCATGAATATATGTGTGTTCTTGATCCTATCTTGCAAGTCAATAGTCACCTACTATGTGTTATGATCCGGCAACCCCGAAGTGACAACAATCGGTACCACTCCCGGTGATGACCGTAGTTTGAGGAGTCCATGTATTCACTATGTGTAAATACTTTGGTCCGGTACTCTATTAAAAGGAGGCCTTAATATCCCTTAGTTTCCATTAGGACCCCGCTGCCACGGGAGGGTAGGAAAAAAGATGTCATGCAAGTTCTTTTCCATAAGCACGTATGACTATATTCGGAATACATGCCTACATTACATTGATGAACTGGAGCTAGTTATGTGTCACCCTAGGTTATAACTATTACATGAGGAATCGCATCTGACATAATTCCCCATCACCGATCCAATGCCTACGAGCTTTTCACATATTGCTTGTTGCTTATTTACTTTTCCGCTGTTACTATTACAAAAACTAAAAAAACACTACCATTACTTTTATTGCTGCTACCGTTATTTCCATATTACCTTGCTACTAATTACCTTGTTGCAGATACTAAGTTTCAAGGTGTGGTTGAATTGACAACTCAACTGCTAATACTTAAGAGTATTCTTTGGCTCCCCTTGTGTCGAATCAATAAATTTGGGTTGAATACTTTACCCTCGAAAACTGTTGTGATCCCCTACACTTGTGGGTTATCAAACCTATTTTCTGGCGACATTGCCGGGGAGCATAGCTATATTCTCTAAGTCACTTGGTATTTATACTTGTTGATCACTATGAAGAATTTAAAGGACTCAAAAACCAAGATCTTTCCCTCAACTACGAGGGGAGGTAAGGACTACCATCTAGCTCTGCACTTGATTCACCCTCTGTTATGAGTAAATTTGCGACACCTACTCCTGCTATTGAATCTGATATGTCGCATGTTCTTGATGATGCTACTTCTGCTATGTATGATGAAACTACTTCTATGCTTGATAATACTGTGCCACTAGGTGATTTTCTAGATGAACAAATTGCTAAGGTTAGGGAGAATGCAAATATTGAAACTGATAATATTTATAAAAGTGATGATGAAGATTCTCCCCCTAGATGTGAATTTCCTGTTATTCCTGAGGGTTATGTTATGGATGAAGAAACTGCTAGAGACTTGCTTGCTTGCAATCATAGATAAGATCTTAAGAAATTATTATCTAAGCTGAAAGAAAAGTCTTTGAATGCTAGAGTGAAATATGACCCTGCTTTTGCTACTTCACCTATCTTTGTTACTGATAAGGATTATGATTTCTCTGTTAATCCTGAGTTAATTACTTTGGTTGAATCTGATCCTTTCCATGGCTATGAATCTGAAACTGTTGTGGCACATCTTACTAAGTTGAATGATATAGCCACCAAGTTCACCAACGAGGAAAAGATTCATTATTACTATATCCTCAAGTTATTTCCGTTCGCGTTAAAAGGTGATGCTAAGACATGGTTAAATTCTCTCCATCCTGGTTGTGTGCGTAATCCCCAGGATATGATTTATTACTTCTCTGCTAAATATTTTCCCGCTCATAAGAAACAAGCTACCTTGTGGGAAATATATAACTTCGTGCAAATTGAAGAAGAGAGTTTCCCACAAGCTTGGGGGAGGCTTCTCCAATTACTTAATGCTTTGCCTGATCATCCTCTTCAGAGGAATGAAATACTTGATGTCTTTTATAATGGACTAACCGATGCTTCCAGAGACCACCTGGATAGTTGTGTTGGTTGTGTTTTCAGGGAAAGAACAGTTGATCAAGCTGAATTACTATTGAACAATATGTTGACCAGTGAAAATAATTGGACACTTCCTGAACCAGCCCCTAAGCCAACTCCGATGAAAATGGGAGTTCTATTTCTCAGTCCTGAAGATATGCAAGATGCAAAGAAATCTATGAAATAAAAAGGTATTAAAGCTGAAGATGTTAAGAATTTACCACCTATTGAAGAAATACATGGTCTTGATAACCCGACACCGGTAGTAAAGGTAAATTCTCTTTATAGATTTGATGAAGGTGATATTCCTCGTTATAAGTCTGCTAGCCAATGCTTAGATGAGTTTGATAATTTTATTGTGAAACAAGAAAACTTCAATGCTTATGTTGGTAGACAATTGCAACGTAATGCTTATATGATTGAACGCTTGAGTGATTATATGTCTAGAGTTAAAGGTGAATTGATACTCATTAGTAAACCTGCTTCTATGGTTACCACTCAAGTAGAACAAGTACTTAAGGCTCAGAATGATTTTCTCAATGAATTAAATAGTAAGAATAATGATTTTGCTGTTAGAGTTGCAACTAGAGGGGGTAAAGTGACTCAGGAACCTTTGTATCCTGAGGGCAACCCTAAGAGAATTGAGCAAGATTCTTAGAGAGCTAATTTAGGTGCACCTAGTCCTTCTAAGAAGAAAAAAAAGAAAAAAATAGGACTTTGCATGCTTCTAGTGAACCTGTAGCTGACATACCTGAGAATCCCAATGATATCTCTGTTTCTGAATGCCGAGACACAATCTGGTAATGAACATGAACCTAGTGATAATGTTAATGATGATGTTCATGATGATGCTCAACCTAGCAATGATAATGATGTAGAGATTGAACCTGCTGTTGATCTTGATAACCCACAATCAAAGAATCAACGTTATGATAAGAGATACTTTGTTGCTAGGAAGCACAGTAAGGAAAGAGAACCATGGGTTCAGAAACCCATGCCTTTTCCCCCTAAACCATCCAAGAAAAAGGTTGATGAGGATTTTGAGCGCTTTGCTGAAATGATTAGACCTATCTTTTTGCGTATGTGTTTGACTGATATGCTTAAAACAAATCCTTATGCTAAGTATATGAAAGATATTATTACCAACAAAATAAATATAACTAAAGTTCAAATTTCCACCATGCTTGCCAATTACACTTTTAAAGGTGGAATACCTAAGAAACTAGGAGATCCAGGAGTACCTACTATACCTTGCTCCATTAAAGGAAACAATGTTAAAACCGCTTTATGTGATCTTGGAGCCAGTGTTAGTATTATGCTTCTCTCTTTATATCATAGACTTGACTTGAATAAGTTGACACCTACTGAAATATCCTTGCAAATGGCCGATAAATCAACTACTATACCTGTCGGTATTTGTGAGGATGTGCCTGTTGTGGTTGCAAATGTTACTATTCTAACGGACTTTGTTATCCTTGATATTCCCGAGGACGATAGTATGTCTATTATCCTTGGTAGACCCTTTTTGAATACTGCAGGGGCCGTTATTGATTGCAACAAAGTCAATGTCACTTTTCATGTCAACGTTAATGAGCATATGGTACACTTTCCGAGGAAACAACCTCAGGTCCACAATATCAATTCTATTGGAAAAATTTCAACTATTACTATTGGAGGTTTTGAATTTCCTCTTCCTACTGTCAAGAAGACATACGATATTCTTATTGTTGGGGACATACATATCCCCATTGAGGTAACCTAGTGTCATTCGAAAATTCTCCGGTTTCATGTTATTCAGAAAGAGTTTATCAACAAGACTTGATCAACCTTGTTAATGGATTCCTTTGGATGCGCATGAGATGGGTGAATCTAGATAGCACAACCTTCTGTACCCTCATTTTAGTTTCTGTTAATTAGATTAAATAAAGAAAAAAATAGCATTTTCTGTCTGTTTCTAGACTTATCCGTGCAATAAAAAAATACCCCAAAATAAAAGTTCTCAAAATGCCCTGAAAATGAAATATGATTTTTTCTAGAATATTTGAGAATGTTTGGCATAGAGAACACAGCAGGGGGAGCCAGCACCTGGCCACGAGGGTCCAGGGCGCGCCCACCCTCACTGGGCGCACCCCCTGCCTCGTGGGCCCCACGTGGCCCCCCTCCAGTTACTCCTGCACCCACACACTCCTTCTTCCTCCCAAAAAAATCACTATCCAGCTCAAGCACAAGTTCTAGCTCATTTTGCTGCCATTTTCGATCTCCTTGTTCAAAGCTCCATTCACAAAACTGTTTGGGGAGATTGTTCCTTGGTATGTGACTCCTCCATTTGTCCAATTAGTTTTTGTTCTAGTGCTTTATTTATTGCAAAATTTTGCTGCTGTGGTGACCTTGTTCTTGAGCTTGCATGTTAAATTTCTTTGGTCCCAAGTAGTTCTAATGCATGATATAGTCTCTAGACACTTGTAGGAGAAGTTTCTTAAGTATAAATTGAGGTTTGATGAAAAATATTGTGAGATTATTACCTTGCGTGCACCATCTTTGTTTGATCTGTTTTCAGGCATATACCTCGTTTCCTCAGATGCCTTCTACAAGTACCAGAGCCAGGCACAAGCTTCAGAGCCGGAGCCGGAGCCACCACTTGACCCTTACCGGTAGTCTATTTATGGGTGGGATCCAGATGAGATTGCCAACCAGTGGCACTCAAAGGATGCTCCTCAGTACACCGGAGAAAGTAGCTTCGATCCCTGGCCATAGACCAACTTAGGCCAAAAGCCTAAGCTTGGGGGAGTACGTGTTTCTCACCGACATTACATTCATGCTCACATACTTATTCCAATAGTCGGTGCTCACACTCTTTCATTGTACTATCCATGATAGTTTAAATTCTTTTCTTAGTATTTTTCTTGTGTGTTAGAAAAACCTTAAGAAAAAAAATAGTTGTAGTCTTTAGCTAGTTTAATTTCCATGCATATAATAGTAGTAATTAAAAGAAAACCCAAAAAGATTTCTCATTCTTCTTTTGCTTGTTGGGAGCTTTCCCGTGTAAATAGTTTCTTTTCTTTTCTTTGGGGGTCAAGAGTAGAAGACCATGATTGAAAATGCTTAGTGGATCTCATATGCTTTATTGTTAATTTAACCTTGAGCCATATTACTTTGTCTTCTCTCTTGTATTAATTGCTCGCAGGTTCCAGCTTCGTCCAATGCGCGTGCACTATTATTTTTATCCACACTGTTTGGTCATGCGAGTGAAAGGCAATAATGACGATATATGATGAATAGATTGAGATGAGAAAAGCTGGTATGAACTCGACCTCTCTTGTTTTTGTAAATATGATAGTTCATCATTCCTGATTCAGCCTATTATGAATGAAACATGCTTGCAATGACAATTAGAGACCATAGCTGCTCATGCCATGCTTAATTAGCTAGGAGTTTATAATGGTCTATCTTGCGTGCCAACATGATATTAAAATGGTTGTGATGTGGTATGATAGGGTGGTATCCTCCTTTGAACGATTCAAGTGGTCTGACTTGGCACATGTTCACGCATGTAGTTGAAACAAAATCAACATAGCCTTCACGATATTTATGTTCATGGTGATTTATATCCTACTCATGCTTGCATTCATTGTTGATTAATTTTAATGCATGTTCATGACTGTTGTCGCTCTCTAGCTGGTCGCTTCCTAGTCTCTTTCTAGCCTTCACCTGTACTAAGCAGGAATACTGAATAAACCCCAAAGTTATTCCATATGAGTCCACCATACCTTCCTATATGTGGTATCTACCTGCCCGTTCCAAGTAAATTTGCATGTGCCAAACTCTAAACCCTTAATGAAATTCTGTTTTGTATGCTCGAACAGCTCATGTATCAACTAGGGCTGTCTATATCTTCAATGCTAGGTGGGTTATTCTCACGATGAGTGGACTCCACTCATCATTCATGAGAAAATGGCTGGTAATCGAGATGCCCAGTCCCATGCTCAAATCATAATAATTAAACAAAACTCCCCAAGGGCTGTTGCTGGTTTGGACGGTACCTGTTGTTTCGGGCTAGCCATGGAGTGTGCTTGTTGGTGGTTGGGGGAGTGAAAACTTTACCATTCTATTTGGGAACTACCTATAATGTGTGTAGCATGGAAGATATCGAGATTCTTGGTTGTTATGTTGACAATGAGAGTATACCGCTCACAATATTATTCATCTCTATTTAAAAATCGAGCTCTGGCACCTCTACAAATCCCTGCTTCCCTCTGTGAAGGGCCTATCTATTTACTTTTATGTTGAGTCACCATCCTCTTATTAAAGAGCACCAGTTGGAGAGCACCGCTGTCATTTGCATGTATTGCTATTAATTTGCACTGAGTATGATTATGACTGGATCTCTTTTACCATGAATTACAATGTCTAGTCAGTCCTTGATCTTTAAAGGTGCTCTACATTTATGTTTTGCGGTCTTAGAAAGGGCTAGCAAGATACCATCTTGTTATATCATATTGTAATTGTTTTGGGAAAGTGTTGTCATCCGAGGTTTATTATTATTGCTCGCTAGTTGATTATGCCATTGATATGAGTAGACATGAGGCTTGAAAGTTATTGTGAATATGGTTAGTTCATGATCTTTGCTGAAAACTTGAATGCTGGCTTTACATATTTACAACAACAAGAGCAAACAGAGTTTGTCAAAGTTTTTCTTTATCACTTTCAGTTTATCAACTGAATTGCTTGAGGACAAGCAAAGGTTTAAGCTTGGAGGAGTTGATACGTCTCCAACGTATCTACTTTTCCAAACACTTTTGCTATTGTTTTGGACTCTAACTTGCATGATTTGAATGGAACTAACCCGGACTGACGATGTTTTCAGCAGAATTGCCATGGTGTTATTTTTGTGCAGAAATAAAAGTTCTTGAAATGACCTGAAATTCAACGGAGAATTATTTTGGAATATATATAAAATATCTGCGAAAAGAACCAAGCTAGGGGGCCCACACCCTGTCCACGAGGGTGGGGGCGCACTCCCTCCCCCTGGGCGTGCCCCCTGCCTCGTGGGCCCCCTATTGCTCCACCGACATATCCCCCAACTCCATATGTTCACTTTTGGGGAGAAAAAAATAAGAGAGGAAGAATTATCGCGTTTTACGATATGGAGCATCACGCTGCCACGGGAGGCCTTAATATCACTTAGTTTCCATTAGGACCCCTCTGCCACGGGAGGGTAGGACAAAAGATGTCATGCAAGTTCTTTTCCATAAGCACGTATGACTATATTCGGAATGCATGCCTACATTACATTGATGAACTGGAGCTAGTTCTGTGTCACCCTAGGTTATAACTATTATATGAGGAATCACATCCGACATAATTTCCCATCACCGATCCAATGCCTACGAACTTTTCACATATTGCTTGTTTTTTTGACTATATTCACATATTGCTTGTTGCTTATTTACTTTTCCGCTGCTACTATTACAAAAACTACAAAAACACAACCATTACTTTTATTGCTGCTACCGTTATTTCCATATTACCTTGCTACTAAATTACCTTGCTGCAGATACTAAGTTTCCAGGTGTGGTTGAATTGACAACTCAGTTGCTAATACTTAAGAGCATTCTTTGGCTCCCCTTGTGTTGAATCAATAAATTTGGGTTGAATACTTTACCCCCGAAAACTGTTGCGATCCCCTACACTTGTGGGTTATCAGGGGGTGGTTGTACATCCATACAAACACGAGCCATGTGATATGGTTGGTGTTCTGGTTGCCAAACGGATTCATGCCATCGGTACGCGCACCGAGCACGATGTTCCTTGCATCACATTTGAAATACTGATAGAAGTTGTTCAACGCTCTCCACTAGCTTCCATCCTTGACATGTCTCAGCTTCGGATCATCTCCATCATCGGGCTTCTTCCTCTCCGCGTGCCAGCGCATTAGCTTTGCTTCCTTGGGATCTACGAAATACCGCTGGAGACGGGGATTGATCGGTAAGTACCATACAACTTTCTGGGGACATTTCTTCCCGGACTTCTTGTATAGAGAACCATTGCACACCGGACATCTTGTTTTTTCCGCGTACTCCTTCCGATAAATTATGCAATCACTGATGCATGCATGGTTTCTAAGGTGCGGCAGATCAAGAGGCACTACAAAAAAACACTTCCGTGATGATACGTGTTTGTCATAGTAGGTCACGTTTTCTGTCATGCATGTACATCCATGACGATTTTATGACAGAATCAAGATAGTCATACCTGTGCTGTCGTAGAAGTGTTCCATGACATTCCCAAAATTATCATCACAGAAGTGTCCACTTCCATGATGATAAATCGCGCGTCACAAAAGTGTTTTCGTCAAGGGTGACCGACACGTGGCATCCACCATAACGGAACACCGTTAAGCTATCGGGCCCGGTTTTGGATCCGATAACCCATTAACAGCCCCGACCATTGGGGATTTTCCACGTGTAAAATCATCATTGGCTGGAGGAAACACGTGTCGGCTCGCCGTTGGAACAGATGTCATCCACTCATTGGACCCAAAGCGCCTATGATACGCCGACATGTGGCACGGCCCAACAGAGGCCCATTCTTGTGAAAAGGCCGGCCCGTTTGACTTGGTCAAAAGGTGGCGGGCCGGCCCACGGCAAGCCTGTTAACGGCCTGTTCGCATATAGCCCATTTACAGGCCGCTAACCCAGGGCCCGTTTACGGCCTATCCGAATTAGGCCCAGTAACGTCATCTGGGCCGTCCAATATAAATCCAGCCCGTTTTAACTTCCGGCCCATGTATGGCCCATGACGTCTTTCGGCCCATACGAGGCCCTTATTACTCTCGGCCCATTGACGGCCCATGGTAAAACTGGCCCATAATGAACAGTGTATCACTTTTACCCATTAACGGCACGTGGTGAAACTGGCCCGTAATGAACAGTGTATCACTTTATACCCATTAACGGCCCATTATTCCGTTGGGCCATTTGCAGCCCATGTTATCTTTCGGCCTTCTCGGGGCCCATTTATTCTTTGGCACATTTCCACATTCGTTTACTTACGGCACGTTAATGTCATTTTTTGCTTGTGGGCCAAATTCAGCCCGTGGTTACAGTTGGCTCGTTTGTGGCTCGTTAGTACGTTGGGCCATTTTCATAGCGTCATCAAAATACGGCCGATTAACGACAGCCCGTTATGGTCGGCCCATGAATGGACAATTTCAACTCTAGCCCATTTACGGACATAATATGGTCTGTTATTGGCCCATGTTTGGCCAACCGATCATACGGCCCGTAGAAGGCCCATTGATGATATGGCCCATAGAAAGCCCATTGTGTCTACAGCCCGTATAAGGCCCATTGTTTCTACGCCACGTAGAAGGCCCATTGTTTTTTTGAAAGAAATTAGGCCCATTGTTTCTACGGCCCTTAGAAGGCCCATTGTTTCTACGGCCCGTAGGAGGCCCATGTTGACTACAGCCGGTGGGCATCAAAGTTCGCCACTAGTGCAAATATAGGAAACACCCTACACTATACAAAAATGGCTTGTTGTTTTCTTCAGCCGGTGGATGCACGTTAAGAACAAATTTTGTATCGCACCAAAACAAATTACAACTATAAAACAAAAGGAAGGTTGGCATAAAAGTTAACAGTCTAGCAGATAAATGCACCACCAGAAGTTCAGAGGCTCAGTTCATTTGACCTGACTATTACGTTTTCATGCTGTATTGTCCGATGGAGCACCATAACCTTCGCCTTCTATTCTCCTAGGCTCCTGAACAACATAGCAAATGTCTGATAGTCTGGTTTCAAAACCATGCATATCTTGACAACATCGAACAATGTCTCTCCTTGTTTCACAAAGGGTCTCTGTTAGGGAATGGACTTGTGTCTGGAGCGTAGATACAACATTGTTTTGAGCTTGCATATCTTGATCATGAGGCAGTTTGGACGAGATTGCCTTAACAACCAAACCAGTATTACGCAGGAACATGCTTTTGGCACTGTTAGTGGACATGTACTAACCCACTGCAGCAAGAGCTGACATTGCGGTTATAGTTGCCTCGCCACCTTCAGAAGGTGGCGGTTCCACCATTTTTTCTATAGCTCGCTGAAAAGTTGAGGTTTTACATTAGTAGTACCAGAACAGAAGATATTAAGGAGGCATCAAAACCAAACAAAATAGCTTTGGTCTATATACAGAACTTATTCTGGTGAACCCATGTAAAATAATAGTTGTATTTTATTGCAAAGTACATAATAAAACCAGGTTCCAAACATATGACCATGTACCATCGCTAATGTATTGTCTATTTCTTCACATTGTATTGAGGGCTAAGGATAAAGAGACAGATTTTATAATACGGTAAGCATAGTATGACATCATTCATATCACAAAACAACTGAGAACAGACAAACAAACACTTGTAACGTTGTGTGGGCAAGTCCAGCACGGAACTAGATTACAGGTCAAGATCAAAGGAACATCACTCATCTGTTTTAAACCTTGTAAGGTGCAATGATATGCTAAGACAATTGTGTATAAAATTGAAAAGAGTAATAGACATTGGCTGCAAACCACGCAGTTCAAGGCACAAGTCAAAGTTAGTAGTAGTTAAAAAGCACGAGGATTAAGGACTTACAACAGCGGCTTTGACTGGTGTAGTCATGCCCTTCTTCTTGCTGGTGTGACAGTCCTTGAAGATTTCCACAACATTTGGTTCAGGTACTTTTTGGTCCTTGCGGGCTTTCCTCCGCATTTGGAACATGTCAATATAGGTCTGATAATATGGTACATCGAAAAGAGTGAAACAACAGCTAATTACAAGAGCCTCACAGTGTGCAATATAGCTACGAGATCCCGTCGTCTGTTGGAATTTCACTTTCGTACGGTTGGCCTTGTTCTTTGAACAATTCACCTACAAGAAGATAGATTTGTGTGGCACATGCATAAATTGGACTTTAACATGTGATCTGTTCACATATATATAATGTACCTGATACTTCGGATTGGACCAGTGTTTAACAAGGCCTCTCCAGTCTTCATCAGATATATTTTCCACTGGAGATGTCTGGGCAAGTTCACTGTTAGCCTTGCCTTCAAAGTAAGTTTCCCTCAAGTTATACCGATACTGTCGCAGCTTGTCTGGTTGCATCATCTTGGCTATCCAACTTGAACCTCATCTGTTGAAAATTATGGGAGTCTCATTATCAGCAACCTAGAAAGTATTGGACAGAGCAAGGCGATATTACTAGTTTCCATACATAACCATAAATGGTCGAGGAAGGTGTTGAACTGGGTTTCATCTTTGTCATTCCTGTACTGAATCCATGTTGGGAGGATACGTACATGACACCTAACAGCAACTGCTGCCTCTGATACTAACTTGGTTGACTCTGTCGCATCACGTGGCCTTTTTAAACCTGCCTCAAAACAGATCTCCATTCTTCCTCCTCTAGATTTAGTTAACCTATCAAGCATTATCCCTGATGTTTGTTTCCTGTTGCGCCTAGGTGCTAGTCCAGCAACAAACATAGGAAGTGTTAGTGTACATCAGACTGTGAGACTACATATAAAGAAGCATGCAACTGTAACTTGACTCCAGCAACTACCTTCTTGCTATTGAAGCTCACAAAGTTCATCTGATCTTTCCAACTCATCTTGTGTCAAGAGTGCTTCGGAAGTAGTGTCAGGTGGCAAGGGAGCTTGGGAACGTGCTGCTAGCTGAGTTGACCAACGAGTAAATGATGCAGCTGGTGGTACTGTGGAAGGTGTTGCAACAACTAGGGTTGTCTCTGCTTGTTTGGTGGCAGCTCTTTGTTTCTGTTTGGCTTGTTCTGCAGCTCGTGTAGCATGGGATACCCTGTCGGTACAATTTTCCACTGGACTTTGACCTTCTATTGCACCATCAGTACCAGCAGAATCTGCAGGATTGTTCCGCTTCCGTTTCCCTGTCGTTCTGTCCTTCTTCCTCTTGCTCTATGCCATGTTAAGTCAGCCGACAAGAAAACGAATATCAATTTAGTTCTTCAGAACAAATGTACTTTGATGTAAGAACATGGTGTGATAGACATATATTGTATGTTCTAGAAACAGGAACACGTGTATTAGTCACAAGTATAATGTGTAAAGTAAGCAGATGAAATCCAATAAAATTAGAAGCAATACAAGCTAGACATCATACCTAACATACAACCACATATAACAATGCCAAGTTAGAGGGAGCATCTGTGATGGTGTACTAGGGGAGACGTGCTCATCACCAACACAACTATGTTGAGTGTCTATGCATGTGTTGTCTTGGAAATCATCTTGGGGGGATCGAGGAGTAGAATCTGTAGAGGCCCTCCATTTGGAAGGAGCACCTTCATCTGCTGCCTTGCTAACTTCCTTCCGCTTTATTGATTTTGAATTGTCAAGTAAAAGCGACAAGAAAAAGCAATAAAATTCACTCTTAAGAACTCATTCGTGCATGATACTAACAATCACTACTTTGATGTAAGGCAAACACATGATTCCAGGATGGAATAATACGAAAAACAGGACGGCATGGCATATTCACAACTGTTTGTGTAAACTAAGCAGAAACCATTTCACCAAATAAGAAGCAATGCAAGCTAGACACCACGTGAAAGATGCAACCAATATGACTCTGCCAAGTTAAAAGTGTCCCATCATAAATGACATTTCAACAAATTAGAAGCATCGCATGCTATAAATCATATCAAAGATGCAACTAATATCACACTGCATATACTGAAGGTGTCTCGTCATATTGATTTATGTGGGATACAAAAAAACAATAGTTTTACGTGAGGACATGCTTAATAGAAAAATGTACTATGTACTAAATACAGGAAGGCATATCACATTAGCAGGTACAATGTATAAGCTAAGCAGAATAGCACACGCAGTTTAACCAGATTGGAAAAATTACAATCTAGACACCATATGCAACATGCAACCACATATCACGCTGCCAAGTTAGAGCAAGCACCTGCGATGCTAGTGTAGGGGAAATGCGGTAATCAACTACAGGGCTACGTTCACTATCTTCATCTAGCCTTGATGCTTCTTGAGAATCATGTCGGGAGGCTGACGCTGCATTCTTTAAATGAGGAGTAATCGACTTGCCTGACTACCTCATCATAAGTGATTGATGAGGGATACACAAGAACATTAGTTTGATGTAAGAACATGGTTAATACATGATGTCTACGCACGCTTCTACTCTGGTAGACTATGTTGGGCCTCCAAGCGCAGAGGTTTGTAGGACAGCAGCAATTTACCTCAAGTGGATGACCTAAGGTTTATCGAACTCAGGGAAGTAGAGGTTGAAGATGGTCTCTCTCAAGCAACCCTGCAACTAATATACAAGAAGTCTCTTGTGTCCCCAACACACCTAATACACTTGTTAGATGTATAGGTGCACTTGTTCGGCGAAGAAATGTTAAATGGCAAGTGATATGGATGGCAAAACAAAGTAATATAAATCTGTAATAAAAAGTGCAGCAAGCAAACAAGTGGTAAACGTGAGCACAAATGGTATTGCAATGGTGGAAACAAGGCCTAGGGATCATACTTTCACTAGTGGCAACTCCCAAGAACATTAACATAATCGAATCACATGATATTTTCCATAAAACATGCAATGGAGACGCACCCGGAGGTCAATCCTTCGTGGTCAAGAGAGGACGAGAATTATGTAGGGCTACAAAAGCACACCTCAAAGTTCGTAGTTCTCAATCTAAGGATTTCCCAATGTCACCGCGGCCATCCAAAGAGAGTCCCACAATCACCACAACATATCTAAAGGATAGTCAAAGACAAGCACCAAGAGACTCTCAATCTTCAATCAACACACAAGAGAGGAAATCACTCATGAAAATATTTTTCTAATCCATGTCCAATAGACCGCTGTCACCTTGGTCTCGGGGATTATACTAGATAAAGACAAGTGAGTACATCAATCCAATACATAGAAGAAGGGGAAATATCATGGGATCACCCTAGATTAACATAGCCTATGATCACAACGAAGATCACATCATGGGAGAGAGAGATAACCACATAGCTACACGTACGAGCCCTCGGCCCCGGAGAAGACTACTCACACATGGACATGGTGAGGAGGAGGTTGATGATGGTGTTGATGGAGAGGTGCAGCCCCGCGAGGAGGAGACGGCCGGCGGCAGCCACGGAGGCGGCGACAGCGGCCCTTGGGGGTGCGGCGGCGGCGGCCCTAGGGGGCAGCGGCTTCTTGGCCCCCCTTCTTCCTTGTGGATGGTGCTGCAATGGTGCTGGTCCTCCACTCCAAGACGGCAGCTTGGGAGGAGGAAAATTCGTGGCCCTTGGTGACCTAGGTTTCCTCTCTTTATATAGACTCTCGGATTCCCGTCATCAGATTTTGGGCCTCAGTAAAACGGGCTTTACTCGACCGCCCGAACTCCGATTTGGACGAATTTTATATCCAGAAGCATCGCCTCGAAATTCCCCACAACTTTCGCAACTAGACTTTTTCCGTTAGACGTCGTGTTCGGGCCGGAACGTGACCATCTTTAAAAAACGTTCTCAGACAGATTTCAGGAAAGTCAGAGTCCTACTCCAATACGACTCCTTTTGCGTTTTTGTCAATTTCCAAGTAATTCCTACACAATAAAGTGTAAAACAAGAACATTGTGCACTTTTGCAACCATTAGTAGGTTAGTCCAAATATGATCAAAAAGTGTATGGAAGTGCATAAATATCATAGCAATATCACACAAAAAGGGCATGGAGCAAGCAGAAATTATAGATACGTTTTGGACGTATCAACATCCCCAAGCTTAATTCCTGCTCGTCCTCGAGTAGGTAAATGATAACAAGTATAATTTCTGTGGTGACATGCTATTAACCATATAAGGACTTTTCATAGTCACATGACAAAAGCTTACTGAGACAATGAATCTGTAGTAATTAAGTTGCCTCATGAGAAAATCACAAAGAACTGAAAGTTTTACAATATGATACTGAAACATCAGATAGATTTGTAATGAGCATGATGTGCAAATATGACAAAGTGATATCTCGCTTGCCCCCTTTAGTGAAGCAAAACATAAATGCAGGGGCACCTCCAAGGTTTAAGTGATGACTAGATACAATGATTTCAGAATAAACGATATCACAATCATGCAAAAGACAATGTTACTTTGGGACAATGCACATTACACTCAGAATGACAATCATGCTCTCAGTAGTTGGTGCTTTAAAAAAAGGTGGAGACTCTCGAACCGTGGCTTTTGTTGGCAAAGTTGAAAACCCGTAGTCGGAAACAAAGACAAAACATGTACTAGAGCTCTTGGTTTTAAAAACAGAGGTAATAATTATTTTTTTGGATTATGCATGTTCCGTCAACGAATGCTAGCAGACAACTCAATCACTTCTTGAGATGGACAAGTTTCGAGGAACGGCTCCCGAATGAGGACGATCACATCCTCTTAATCTCCTTTGTTTATCACTGCCAAAGTTTTCTGATTTCTCATGAACAAAGCGTGAAGGAGGGTTTGTTTGTTATATTATTATTGAGCCGGGCGCACTCTTTGCCAGTTCCATCTCGTATTATGTGTTTGCACATTAGACATGCAATCCCGGGGTGAAGCTTGTCCAACTTAAAAAGATCATGAATGAACTACTACTACCTCATGAACTAAAACAGAGGCACAAAATAGAAATGCTTTTTTTGAATAATTTCGAGATGGTACATGAAAGTCTTCGTTACGAATGGCAGGTAAATACCATGTATAGGAATGTATGGTGGACTCATATGGCATAACTGGTTTAAAGGATTTTGGATGCACAAGCAGTCAGTCCGCTTAGTACAGGTGGATGTTAGCAAAAGACTGGGAGCGACCAACTAAAAGAGCAATGACGGTCATAATCATGCAGAGCGACAAAGCAACATTGAATCAGGCATGGAAGTTATATCGCTACTCAGAAACAAAAGATCATCAAGGCTTGACAGACTTTCTTTACAGTCTTAAATATGCGTGAGCATACGCCAAGTCAATCAAAATAAATTCTCGGAGGAATATATCACTAAACCATACCACATCATAGGCAAACAAATCATGTTGGTACTCCAATAACACATTGAGAACCCCCCAGCTATTTGAGACTAACCATAAGAAAACATGAACTACTAAGCACCATTATGCACATAGCATTTTTATCATAGACATATCAACCAGTGCAACAGAAGCCAACTCTCTTAACAAGATAAGCATGATAAATAAAAAGAGTTCCAGCAACCAACTAACCAGAAGCTATTTAAAAAGATAAGCATGAAAACTAAGAGCTGAACATGATAGTAGCTATTGAAAGACAAGGAACACACACATCAAAGATAGACATGAAAATTCTATGTTATGTTCTAGGTTGAAGTGGAGCGGGTCTCTCTCCCACACAAAGAAAGCTGGGTTCCAACTCGTTATGAACAGCAAGCAAAGCTAAAGAAAACTAAAAAGGAAACTAAAAGCAAGACGCTCCAAGCATAGCACATAACACATGAAGTGATAAAAATATAGTGCAACGAAAGACGAACTGATAATTGTCGATGGAGAAGGGGATGCACGGGGGCATCCCCAAGCTTAAACGCTTGAGTCTTCTTGAATATGTCTTGGGTATTCACGGGGGCATCCCCAAGCTTGAGCGTTTGACACTCCTGAATCTTTTTATCATCTTCCCTCGCACACTTGAAAACTCCCTTCATACATAACTCATCATAATCTGATTAGCGAGGTTAGTACCCATAATAAAATAATTTTTCCTTGCTAGAAATAAGGATATTCTTGAAGGTCTACTGTTTCTCAAGATTGCCAAAAGGTTTTTGCAAAGAAAAAGCAAGCTCAAGGTTTGCAAAATGAAAGAAAGGCAAAACAGGACAGAATCTATGAAAAACAGACCAGCAGGTAGTAAATGATTTTTTCGGGGCACTTCTGCAACTCAAATAAAAAAACTCAGAACAGACGCCCGAAAGACAATTGTATAGAGCACGCTGTCGAAAAAATTCAGACCAAAAAGATGATCTGGTGATTTTATACAAATTTTTCTGTCCAAGGACAGAATCTGTTTCCTGGATAGCACGTCACAACTTTTGAACTTTCTTGCAATCAGAGGCTACACTTGGCACAAAGCTGAAAAGTAAAGATACAATGATGATGCTACTGTAGTAACAACATCAAGACACAACAAAAGCAAAATAAAATTTTATTCATTGTGGGCTGCCTCCCAAAAGCGCTTTCTTTTATGCCTTTAAGCTAGGCATGAGACTTTAATGATGCTCTCGTAGGAATAAGAGTTGAAGAACAAAAGAGAGCATCAAGAAGCAAATACCAAACACATTTAAGCCTAACATGATTCCTATGCATAGGAATATTGCAATAGAATAATTCATTGAAGCACAAAGCAATAAGCATAGGAAGACAAAACAAGTGCAGCTTCAAAATATTCACCATAAAGAGAGGAAACTTCTTATTATTAAGATATTTAGAACCATGTCTCCCTCTCTCATTATAAATTTCAGTGGAATCATGGATGAACTCAACAATATAACTATCACATAAGGCATTATTTCCATTATCCAAAAGCATAAAAGTGTCATTACTCTTCATATAAGCAAAATCTTTCTTATTAGGAATAGTGAAAGTAAGACTATCATAATCATCATGGTAATCATCGTATTTAGGAGGCATATCATAATCATAATAAATTTTATCCTCAATAGTAGGTGGACTGAAAATATCATATTCATCATTGTAATCATCATATATAGGAGGCATAGTATCATCAAAGTAAATTTTCTCCTCAAAAGTTGGGGGACTAAAAATATCATGTTCATCAAACGTGTCATCCCCAAGCTTAGAGCTTTCCATGTCATTAGCAATATTGATATTAAATAAAAACATACTAATAACATCACCACCATCATGATTGTTATGCAAATAAAGTTCCAAAGGTTTTTAATTTTCTCTTCGAACACATCATGTCCAAGTTCAAGGTAGAGCTTATAAAGCTCTCTCATATTTTTGTTGTTTTCCATTAAGCAAAACTAGTGAAAATAAAAACAAGAAACAAAAAGATTTAATTGCAAGATCTAAAGATATACCTTCAAGCACTCACTTCCCTGGCAACGGCGCCAGAAATAGCTTGATGTCTACACACACTTCTACTCTTGTAGACTATGTTGGGCCTCCAAGCGCAGAGGTTTGTAGGACAGCAGCAATTTCCCTCAAGTGGATGACCTAAGGTTTATCGAACTCAGGGAAGTAGAGGTTGAAGATGGTCTCTCTCAAGCAACCCTGCATCTAATATACAAGAAGTCTCTTGTGTCCCCAACACACCTAATACACTTGTTAGATGTATAGGTGCACTAGTTCGGCGAAGAGATGTTAAATGGCAATTGATATGGATGGCAAAACAAAGTAATATAAATCTGTAATAAAAAGTGCAGCAAGCAAACAAGTGGTAAACGTGAGCACAAATGGTATTGCAATGGTGGAAACAAGGCCTAGGGATCATACTTTCACTAGTGGCAACTCCCAACAACATTAACATAATCGAATCACATGATATTTTCCATAAAACATGCAATGGAGACGCACCCGGAGGTCATTCCTTCGTGGTCAAGAGAGGACGAGAATTATGTAGGGCTACAAAAACACACCTCAAAGTTCGTAGTTCTCAATCTAAGGATTTCCCAATGTCATCGCGGCCATCCAAAGAGAGTCCCACAATCACCACAACATATCTAAAGGTTAGTCAAAGACAAGCACCAAGAGACTCTCAATCTTCAATCAACACACAAGAGAGGAAATCACTCATGAAAATATTTTTCTAATCCATGTCCAATAGACCACTGTCACCTTGGTCTCGGGGATTATACTAGATAAAGACAAGTGAGTACATCAATCAAATACATAGAGGACGAGGAAATATCATGGGATCACCCTAGATTAACATAGCCTATGATCACAACGAAGATCACATCATGGGTGAGAGAGATAACCACATAGCTACACGTACGAGCCCTCGGCCCCGGAGAAGACTACTCACACATGGACATGGTGAGGAGGAGGTTGATGATGGTGTTGATGGAGAGGTGCAGCCCCGCGAGGAGGAGATGGCCGGCGGCAGCCGCGGAGGCGGCGGCGGCGGCCCTAGGGGGCAGCGGCTCCTTGGCCCCCCTTCTTCCTTTTGGATGGTGCTGCAATGGTGCTGGTCCTCCCCTCCAAGACGGCGGCTTGGGAGGAGGAAAATTCGTGGCCCTTGGTGACCTAGCTTTCCTCTCTTTATATAGACTCTCGGATTCCCGTCATCAGATTTTGGGCCTCAGTAAAACGGGCTTTACTCGGCCGCCCGGACTCCGATTTGGACGAATTTTATATCTAGAAGCATCGCCTCGAAATTCCCCACAACTTTCGCAACTAGACTTTTTCCGTTTGACATCTTCTTCGGGCCGGAACGTGACCATATTTAAAAAAACGTTCTCATACAGATTTCAGGAAAGTCAGAGTCCTACTCCAATACGTCTCCTTTTGCGTTTTTGTCAATTTCCAAGTAATTCCTACACAATAAAGTGTAAAACAAGAACATTGTGCACTTTTGCAACCATTAGTAGGTTAGTCCAAATATGATCAAAAAGTGTATGGAAGTGCATAAATATCATAGCAATATCACACAAAAATGGCATGGAGCAAGCAGAAATTATAGATACGTTTTGGACGTATCAATACACAGATGTACTCGTATGTACCAAAAACAGAAAGGCATGTCATATTTAAAGGTATAATGTGTAAGCTAAGTAGATGCAATTTAACCAAATTGGAAGCAATACAAGCTAGACATCCGGCTGGAGTGGTGAGCATGATCATCTAGGACCTGAGAGCCTAGTGGGAGGCGGGCTGCTTCACCACCATCGCGGCTTTTTAGTTGGCTTCCAGGTGATGCCTCTCTTTGCTGGGCTTGTCTCTGGCTCGGCCAATGCCCTGACTAGCTATTTGTCTTCTGGTGCTCACGGGATGGTGGTTCATGTAAAAAATATCTTTCCTTATCTTAATAAAGACCGACTTCGGCCTTTCGAATACAAGCTAGACACCATACGGAACATGCAACCACATATGACACCGTGAAGTTAAAGGAAGCACCTGGGATGGTGGTTCACTGCGAGCGAGGTCATCAACTTCAGAGCTACGTTTACAGTCTCCATCTGCTGACACTTCACATTTTATAAGTCTGAAACGTGTATGGCATATCCGCCTAGCACGCTGGAGCGACTTCTCTCTTTTCTTTTTTGCTTCTCTCATAGTAGCAGAGTCTGAAATACCCTTGCATAAAAACACTATAGTGAGAGTATGGGTGAAGTGTGTGCAGAACTAGTGCACTGTAAAAGTAGCAGATAGCAGGTGGCTGAAAAATAAATGACAGGAGACATATGATAGCTCTACAACATTGCATGGCAAACAAAATTAGATTCTACTCCATATGATTTTGTAATATATGAGCACAGGAAATGCAGGTACTCCTCCAGCACGCCACCACATGTGGTCATATCAAGATAACTGTCGACTGAAAATAAATAGGTCAGTCAATTTTTTAATGACCCGTCCGATCTATAAGGAACAGGCAGATGGCCTTCGTCTACCTCCCGCCAGTCACTGTTGACGATCTTTCTCGAACCGCCAGCGACCACCGGCCCAGACCCCTGCCTCTGCCGCCCCGCCCTCACCTCGACCTCACACCACCGCCGTGCTTGGCAGCGCACTCATGCCATCCCTTTAATCCCGGCCGACCTCCAGATCGGGCTCCAGTAGCTCTAGGCCCCACACGCCCCTAAGATAAACACCGAGGCGCTGGTTCCCCGGTGTAATAGGCGGACTAGCACCTATTACGCTGGGGAATGCTTCCGTTAATTGGGAATCAACTAACCAGGGATTGAAATTCAGGGGGGCGACGGACCTCTAGCTAAGGTGAAATAGTATATGAGGAGAAACCTTGTGCATCGCGAGTTACTTGGAACATCTAGTATCAAGAAGAAGCGGTCAACTAGTGTCTTCTCTGGGATGAATACCGTGCAAGCAGACATGTAAGATTTGCACGAATAAGGGAAGAGGAGTACCATTTTCGGTTGCCGGTGTGGTCGCCTCCACATGTCGCGCCGATCTTCTTCTTTCTGCCGAGGAAACCGATGTTCTCGAGGAGGGTGCAGGATTGAACGAACCCATGGCCAAATTGTTGTCTGTGTTGCTGTGGCCGTATGTCGGTGGAGGGGAAGAAGATCCAAGGCGGCGAAGGACAGCGTAGCAGGAACAGCTCCGGTGCGGTGGAGGGTGGCAAAGTTGGAGCATCAGCGGTGAGGCGCAGGACGGCGTGGTTGAACTGGCTCGGATACGGACGGCTCGGCCTCGGCTTCAACTACTAGCCGTGGAGGGCATTGCGGTTGAGGTTGCGGTGGACGATGACGTTGGGTATCGGCTCCGGCGTGATGGAGGAGGGCGGCGGTTGATGGGTGGAATGGGGTGGCGGACGGAGGACGCCGGGGTTTCGCGGCTGGTGGAGAGGTAGTTTTCGCGCCCACGGAGTATGAATGGGGAATTGGACGGGTGGGCGGGGGAGGGGGGAGAAGCATGTTTCGGGTCTGGGACGCATCTGTTTTTGGCTTTTTTGAAGAGAAGATGGGACGCGCTTGTTTGAAATTTGGGGAAAGTACAAACTTTGCCCCCCTCTTAAATTCCGGACCTACTGCGGGTCGGGGGTAGGAGTAATCCTAGGTGTCCCAAATAGTGGGTGGGAGCAATTTCGGCAGCGCGCATCTGTGCTTAGGCGGCCATTGTGTATGAATGTTTTTCGGAGGCGGTTACGTGGCGTCTAGATGAAGCTACGAACCTACCCCGGTTTAGACCTTTGGACGTCGGGCCGGTAGGTTTCACGGGTCAGAGTTATTAGAAAAGTAATTTCCTTGTACTACCAAACATTGGTCTCACGCGGTTTCGGGCGAGTAGAGGCTCTTTTGGCGCTTCGTTCGAAATTTTGAAACACAAGCATTCACATTTAGAGTACTTTTGAACTTTGAGGATTGACCTAAATAGACAACGTTAAATTTGACCTTGTATGTTTGAAAACCTCAATAAATTATCCGCTTCTTTTTGAAATTTTGACACTTGAAAATCCTATAACTACGATTATTTTGGAATGCAGGAGCTAAATTAGAATCTATATTGTACACGACTACATATGCTATTATGTACGAAATCAGAGCAAAGATTGGTGCCCCCATAATTTAGGTATGATTTACAAATGCCATGATATCAAATTCAAATAATTGAATGGACTTCATACTGAATTCGGTTTTTTTAAACCACCTTAAGTTGAATTCAAATGTATGCTAGTCCATAGGTAGCTATTTATAATGTTCATTGTGTAACTTTCGTATGTATAATGTGCTTTACACACACAACATGAACTATACTCACGTTTATATTCGATTGCTAAAGCAATGCATTGTCTGGAGTTCAAAAATACTAACTATGTGGATCAATTGTGTCGAATAATAACATAGACATGCTCAAATTCGATTGAATCTAGAGGTCTGATGGATCAATGGCCGTTCCTTACGCGAATTGCAAATATCATGATCCCATCCTAATATTTGGATACAATTTATATCTTTAATTAATGTGTACAGCAGTCTTGTACGTGTAGTTTCACTCTCCATCGGTGGTCTCTCACACATGCTCACACACTCTCTCGTGAGGTGTCTTTCTTGCACACATGCTCTCGATATAACCCTCCCTCCCTCTCGTAACCATTTACGACTGTTTTCACTAACCTTTATCACAAGCACTCGCCCTCTCGCAAGCATACACACGCACAATCCCCATCGACCCTTTCTATATACATAGACCTGCCTACGTGTCTCATGTACGCACATTATCTTTAGGCATGTCTCTCACTCATTGTCTCACGCCTCTCTTCCTAATCGATGAGTATGATTCTAGCAGAGCATTCTGTAGGATGCCCCTTAAAGTTAGGTTGGATGAATAGTAATATCAGAGATAAAGGGGTTACCTTAGTCCGAGAACCTAGGGTTACAAAACCTAGCCGGCTTTTTCAGTGGACATAGAGTCCTTCACAATTATGCTATCTTTGTCTTGTACGACTAGTCATCCATGGGTCTCCCTAAATGCCTCACGGGCTGACCAATGTGGTGCGGGACGAAACCAAACGAAGGGCCTCACCTCGACCCACCGGACCTCACGCGGTGACACACCCTCTGCCCCCACGTCCCGTTATCTTCTCACACCCACACATACCAACGCAGACACCACACACACAAAAAATGCTCCTAGTGCCTCTATCAGCTTCCCCCTTGCATATACACACTCAAGGGAATCTCTCACCGTGACGTCATATTCATCTCTCTCTCTAGACCACTCTCATTTCTCGTGCTATCTCCCCCACGCCCCCCTGCCGGCCCCTCTATCCATGCCTCTCTCGAATACGTAATACACACACATACCTCTCTAGGCCCTGCCAAATGCATCAACTACACATTCACACATGTTACATCACGTACCCCATTGATCTAAAAACCCTCTCTTCACGTCTATTTTACATACAACATTCCTTTTGAATAAAGTGTGGCCAAAAATATATTTTAGAATTTCTACATATATACAACATTACAAAGTTATATGGAGGAGTATGAACGCTTGCATTGCATGGTGCCCACAATGATATTTATTCCGCATTGTGAATTTGTATATTTTTATACTATATATAAAGTTAGTCATAGTAAAGAGAAACGAAGAGCATCTCTCTCTCCATCGCATACCCCTCCCCCTCTACGCCCCTTTCACGTACGCACACAAACTATCTCCACATCCTCTAAAAGTAAGCCCCCAGCACATTCACGCATGTTTCATCTTTCTCTCGCGATATATACAATGACGATCATTGTATTTGAAGCGAAAGCACGATACGTACAGTGGACTTCAAAATCCACTCACTACGGTCACCATTTACGTTTTGTGGTTATTATACAGTCACGGGCTCACCGTACAACTCTGTATTTGCTCAAGACATGACTAGTTGACCAGTTAAACGCTCCACGTGGCACCTCTAGTGTTGCATCACATTATCTCACTACCATCGGGCCCACCTGTCGGCTTGTATCTACTCTACATCTACACTCTTATAAAATACTAGCAAGATGCCCATGCGTTGCACGGAACATCAAGATGCATTTGTATGAGTAGTTTATCTTGTGGGAGAATGTCAGGACCCCAATCCTAAGTCACACAGGTCTAGCCTGTAACACACCATATCGATTTGCGGCCTCACGCACAGTATCCCCACTAGTGCCACCTTACTTGGCCCGGGACCGTTTGCGCATTTTGGCACACGTATATGATAGTGTCGCTAGCATCGATATGACCGAGAACCCGGGCCGACATGACTAGTTATAAACCAAAAGTGGCACTAAATTACAGTGACAGGCATACATGACCTAGCAACGAACGTGTCAGTCATCAACGTATGAACGCAAGTCGTAGCAAGCTACAAGGACTTAAAGGAACAACGCGTGACATTTCCCCTAAGGGACAGACATAGGAATGAAGAAGGACACATGCCGGCCAGCCTAAGTGTTCCGGAGCAGTAGCAAGCTACCAAGGCTCAGTGGAAGCACTAGGAGACATTTCCCTGTAAGATAGGCTACCAAGGGTAAACAACTAGGTGCCGGATCCCACACATAGCAATACACATTACACGTACGCAGAACATACAAGTATGTGTTATACAACAAGGAATCACAACATAACTCAACAACTCATATAGATTAAGGCCTAGAAGATCCATCATAGCATTTATTACAAACAGAGGTCACATGACCCAACATACAAAGCATACAGGCAACTGAAGCATAACATGTCTGAGTACAGACAACAACAAATGAAAAAGGCTGAGAAGCCTGATGTCGGGGGAAACTGTCCACCACGAGCACCTATGGGACCGGAGCCCCTTGTACGTTGCGGTAAGGGAGCGGAGGGAGCACGAAGAGCAGATCGAGGAGAGCACACGGGCAGTTTACCCAGGTTCGGGCCGCGCGGACGCGTGAAACCCTACTCCTGCTTGGTTTGTATTGAGTTTGTGAGCTCGGGAGCTTCAAGAACTAGCTACACCGAGCAAGAGAGCTATCAAGGTTCCGAACCCTTTCTACGTTGTGCATGGGCCTCCTTTTATAGCTCAAGGGGTCACCGACAGGTGTCAACGTAGAAGAAGGGCA
Source organism: Secale cereale (assembly GCA_902687465.1). Lineage (NCBI taxonomy): Eukaryota > Viridiplantae > Streptophyta > Magnoliopsida > Poales > Poaceae > Secale > Secale cereale. The sequence continues at coordinate 428,559,043 of LR738713.1, read as the reverse complement.
AAAATGTAACTTTGGTGGTAGTTGTAATAGTGCTGGAATAGTGCGTGAACAGTGGATGAACAGTGGTCATCACCTAACTTGACAGTGGGGGACAAGGGCATTAAATGCCCGTCACCGTCGACCCCAAAAGCACCCGTCCATGCGTCTCCGTTCGCCACGGCGGTAGCCTCGTCACTGTGGAGTGCCACCGTGTCCCCCTGGCTGCATAGCCATCCGCCACGCGTCCCTGGAAGGGCCCCAGGGCGACGCGTGGGCCGATGAGCTGGAGCGCGGGCACACAGTGCAGGCTTCCCCCGGCAAGCACCTTGCCGGGGTCTTGATCTTGCCGGGCCCGGAAGCTTGTCGCTCCCCGGGACCTGCCGGGGCGCATGATGCGCCAAGGCATGTCTTTTGGTCTCCCTGGCAAGCTCCTCTTGCCAGGGTCTTGTACTAATGTGATAGTCTTGAGCCTAGGACAGCCTTCCCGGCAAGCTCCACTTGCCGGGGCCTTGATCTTCTGACTTGTATACTTTGTTTTTGAATGGCTTAATAGGGACCAGAGAGGTTTCCGGCAAGCACGTGGTAGACCCTGCCGCGGGAAGCTGCCACTGCCCGTGCACAAGTTGGGGTACTAAGGTACCCCTATCTTAGTACACCGACAGGAGCCCCCAGGCCTGGGCCACACACGGTGCCGAGCGCTGTTGGGCCAGGCCCAAAACAGTGCACGGGCACGCGCGGCCCACGGCAAGCCGTAATTCCCCTTCCGCATCCGCCGCGTCCCTCCCTAACGGCACGCGTCGATTGCGGCGTCATGGGAGAGATCGTGGCCACGTTCTTTAATGGGAAATGCGGAGCATCCCCCACTCCCCCCTTTAAAGCAGAGGAAGCAGGGGCAGTTTCCCTCTTCCATCTTCATTGCATCTTCAACCTCCAGAGCCCCTCCGCTACTCTCTGCCTCCACCCCTCCTTCGCCGTCTTCCGCATCCGCAGCGCCGTCGAGCTCCTCGCCCCTTCCCCCGCCGCCTCCGCCATGGCTCCGAAGACCGAGAAGGCGAAGGCGGAGAAGGCCAAGAGGGAGAAATCCGAGCAGGCGGCGAAGCTTGCCCTCCTGCGGAAGAGGAACGTGGTCTTCGCGCCAAGGCTCAGCGCGAGGGAGCTGTGGAACAAGTTCTACCTCTTCTGGTCCAAGGAGACCAAGGCTCATCCCCGGACCAGAGTCTACCCCGCCGGCGCCAAAGATCTGCTTCCCGGCGGGTATTTCTTCTTCGCTGTCTTCTTCCACTGCGGCTTGTGTCCTCCGTTCTCGGAGTTCTTCTGTGATATCATGAACACGTACAACCTCCACCTCCTAGACTTCACCCCCAACGCCATCCTTACGATGGCGGTTTTCGCACATCTGTGCGAAAACTATGTAGGGATCTATCCCAATGTAGCGCTCTTCCGCCATTTCTTTATGCCTAGAGTAGAGGCCGGCGCTCCCCTCTCCGGGGGTATCTCTTGGATCTTCCGTTTGAACAAGAAGGAATCATATCTGAAAGGAGAGCTCTGCGGCAAGTGGGAAGAGTGGCGCGCAGATTGGTGTTGGATAGTGGACGACCAGCCGGAGCCTTTTACTGCGCCGCGCACAACTGCCATAGTGCGCGGCAGAGACTGGAGCGAGTTGGCCCCGGAGGACGGCAAGCTCAACATCGCCCTTATCAGGATACTTCGTCTCCGGGTAGCTAAATTGACCATCGGAGAGGTAGGGGCAGACTTCCTCCGCCGCCGCATTGCCCCTTTACAAGAGCGGAAAAGGCCAGCATGGGAATTTGGCAACGCGGCGGACATTATGAGGCTGCGCCCGGGACTGAACTTCAACTTCACGGCTTTGGAGCTGAAGGGGATGGTCCGGGAGCTTTTTAAGCACGACCCGGCCCACCCGGAGTGGTTTAGATCTCCCCGGGGAGTGGTGCCGCTGTGCAACAGCACTGCCCGGGACTCCTTGCGCGCAATAATGCCCGCGTGTGACTCTCACGACGTCGACCCCACCTGGATAGAGCCTCCGCCGGACGCGATTCTGAGTTTCTTCGACAACTTGGTCGAGGTTCCAAAGAACGCCGAGGAGAACAAGGGTCTCACCCGGGCCACCACAGAGCGGGACATAGCCTATATCGCTTCCCGGATGGAAGAGGCCGCCGCAGCTGCAGCAGCAGGAGACTTCGGATTCACCGTCGACGAGGCGCAGGCCGCGGACGAGGTGTGCCAAGCAGAGGAGGCAGAAATCCGCAGACTGCTCAAGCTTCCGCCCGACGAGCTTCCCGGAGTTCCCTCTCTGAGGCATGCCGGGATCCCCGGGGTCGTGAGCGAGGCCGCGGCAAGCGAGGTTGCCGGAGGGAGCAGAGGTGCCGGAGGGAGCGGAGCCGCCGGGCAGGATGCTGGACCCAGCGGGCCCGCTGGGGAGGAGGAGGAAGACGCCGAGGCCAATGAAGACACCGGCGGATCTCTAGGGCTCGACGACGACGCCTCCTCATCGTCGGAGAACTCCCCGCCTCCAGCAAGTCCCAAGCAAGCGCCGGGGAAACGCCTCCGCAAGGCGGCCACAGCGACGAGGACGCAGGCGCCTCGACAACAGCCTGCTCGCCGGGCGGCGCGCGCCACCAGGCCGAGCCAAGCCGCGACGGAGGCACCCCGCGCACCAGCCGCGGCGGAGGCGCCCCGCGCACCAGCCGCGGCGGAGGCGCCCCGCGCACCAGCGGCAAGCGGAGGGGGATCCTCCCAGAGCGGAGCGGCCGCTCCGCCTGCTCCTCGGGCCTCGGCGTCAGCGGAGGCTGGGTCTTCGCAGCCCCCAGCCCCGGGGACCGCCAAGCGCCCGAGAGAGCCTTCTCTTCCTGCTCCTCGCGCGGGAGCGCCTCAGGTGGAGTTCGATTTCTCCGCCCTCAGCGACGACGACGACGAGGAAGAGGAGTAAGCACTTGTAATTTGTAGCTTCTTCAATTCTGTCTTGATTCTTTCGTTGATGATTCTGATCTTGTTTTTGTTTTCAGGTCCCTGGCCCAGCGGGCGGCGAAGCGGGCCAAGATCCCCGTGGTTGAGGTCGAGGACGACTCGCCCGTCGCGGCGACAGGAGACGCGTCGGCGACGAACTTGCCGGACCCAACTGCTGCTCCGAGGAGCAGCCCCCAGCGTAAGTCTGGTCTTGAGCTTCTGGCTTGTCGGGCGCGCTTGAGGTTTTTGCTTTGTATTAATACCTTGTTGCCTTGTTCGCTTTGTTTGTCTTGTGCAGAAGTGGAGCCGCAGCCGCAGGAGCAACCGGAGGTCACTCCCGAGGAGCTGCAGATTCCACCCTCCCCGCCAAGGGCGAACTCCCCGGCGAGGGAGGACGTTCCGCCAAGGACGGGCTCCCCGCCGAGGGCGGGCAGCCCGACAAGGGTGGCCACCCCGCCAAGGGAGGGCACGGGCGGCCCTCCGCCAGCAGGGGCCACCGCTCCACCGCCAAGGGAGAACTCCCCGGCGAGGGAGCCTGTCGTCGACGAAGTCCGCGAAGGTAAGTCTTGCAGCTTCTTCTTCTTGGACTTGTCTTTTTGGATATTTGCTTGATCTTCTCTTTTCTTCTTTTTCTTCTAGATCCTCCTCCCCCGGAGCGGATGGAGACGGAGGTCGTCGTCGAGGAGGAGGGCGCGCAAGGCGACGCCGGCAATGCCACTGTCGTCGAGGACATGGCAGGAGCCGACGAGCCTCCCGCTGAGGAGACTGCCCCGACTGCAGACGCCGCGGCTGGGGAGGGGGACGGCGACCACACTGCCGGCCCGGAGGCGGCAGGAGCATCAAGCGCTGCGCCGGCCGCCGACCCCTCCGCCGGCAAGGAGTAGTCGGGCATCTACCTTCAGGCCCCCAATGGCGTCTTCATACAAGTGCCGTGGGGGTCCTCGTCGCGAGCCCCCGTGGAGGGAGAGACCTTCGATGGAGAGGTCCTCGCCTCCGCGGGGCTGAAGATCGTCGAAGCGCCTGGCGGGAGCGATGAGCCCGAAGAGGAGAAACTTCTCCGCCAGCTCCTGGCCCTTTACCGGGCCAGGCAGGCGAAACTGGAGTCGCGAGAAGCCCTCACCTCCAAGGCCGGAGCAGACTTGGAGAAACGCGCCGCAGAGCTCCGCGCCGCCAACCAGGCGGCTCTCCGCGACTTGGCGGAGGAGCGCGAGAGGCTTGCCGGAGAGCAGCAAGAGTTCCTCCTGGAGAAGGCTGAGGCCGAGGAGCAGCAGCGACTAGTCGGTGAAGAGCTGTCCTGGCAAGAAGGAGCGCTCAACCAGCGGAAGGTTGAGCTCGACGCCCACGACGACGAGCTCACTGCCCGGGAGCAGACTCTTGGCGGGGCCCTGAAAGAGGCGAAGGAAGCTACCGCCGCCGCGGAAACCGCCAAGAGGGACTTGGAGCTCAAGGTGCATTAACTGGAGCAGTACCTGAAGGCGAGCGAGGACAGGGTCACCGCGCTCAACATAGAGCGCGAGAAGGACGCCCATACCAACTCCGAGCTTCAGGTACGCCTCTCCAAGAAGGGCGACGAGCTTACTGCCGCCAAGGACTCGATCGCTGACTTGGAGTTGAAGGTCTCCACTTTGAGAGATTCACTTGACGCCGCCCGGGACCGCGAGACCAAGCTGAAGGAGGAGCTTCGCAAGGAGCGGGAGCTGGTGGAGAGCACTGCCACCTCCGCGAACATCTTCAACCAGGCGGTGGAGCAATGGACGGAGGAGCTGGTCACTTCCGCCGCCAACATCGACAAGGAGCTAATGGCGCTGAGGGTGGAGCACCTCGTGTACTCTCCGGACCCGAACCTCCCCCACAGCGCCAATCTCAGTCTTTTCTTCAGGGGAATCGCGCCGGCGCTTGCACGGCTGCAGGAAAAGCTTCCCGCGCAGCTGGCCGAGGAGTCGCGCCAGCTCTGCGCGTGTACCTTGGAGCGCGTCTTGACGAAAATAGTCTACCGCAACCCTGGCATAAATCTCGTCAACGTTCTCCGCAGCTTGCCGGCCGACGCAGATCAGGAGGCGCTGAAGGCGCAGGTCGCCCACATCATCGCCAAGGTGAACAAGATCTCCAGGCGTGAAGGCGATCACGTAGATTAGGCCTCTTTCTTTTTACTCCCTTTGCCGCTGCAAAGTGTGCCATGAACATGAATCTGTTAGTCATTGCGACAAGTTATCTCTGTGAGATATTATCTTATTTCCGAGCAATTGACGCATTGTTATCTCCCTTGCTTTAGTCCTTTACTTTGTATGCTTTTTACCCTACGCTTTTAGGGAACTCGCCGGCAAGGGACCCTTGCCGCGAGCGCTGAGTGCTGGACTCTGAGCGGCATGCTGGCAAAGGCCTTACCGGCAAGCAACCTTGCCGCAGCTAGTCGCAACGCACTTAGCTTGCTGAGCGAACTCGAAAACGAAGTAAGGGCGCGACACTTGCCGCAGCTCACTTAAGTCGTTGAGCGTACTCGAAAACAAGGTAAGGGTGCGGCTAGCCACGGGTAGGTTCCTCCGCGCATAGGTTTTCCATACAAAGTGTGGATGTTCAAGGAAGATAACTAAAAATTAAAAATTTGAACTGCTCAAATTCTGGTAACTTAGCTTTCATAATTTGTTCGCTCTCCGGTAATCTTCTCTTTCTTGAACAGCACTTGGTTCGTCCTCCACCTCCTTCCCCCCCGGCAAACTTGTGCCCGAGGAATGTCCCTTCTGCTTGACGGGGGAAAGAAAAAGGAGAAGAGAAAACAAGTGTAGGGCCTCTCGGCGTGCTAATGCTTACCGGGTACGTGTGTTGCACAAGATGCCAAACAATGCATGCGAATAGCGAAGAAAAGCATGGAAAAGGCAAATAGTGCAAAACACAAAAGCTTTACTGATGCACGGGACCTGCGCCCGGCTTTGTACAAAGGATTACATGCAACAGCGGGAAGACTTGTACAAAAGGTGGTTGCCGGAGCGGATCACGGCAACCACGCCTTATGGGTGAAACTTGCGAAGATGCTCTATGTTCCAGGAGTTGCTCACCGGTAAGCCTTCTTCGGTCTCGAGGCGGACAGCGCCGGGCCTTGTGACTTGTCTCACCCGATAAGGGCCTTCCCACTTCGGCGTCAACTTGTTGGAATTCTTGGCAGACTAAACACGCCGAAGAACAAGGTCGCCTTCCTCGAGACTCCTGGCCTTAACCTTGCGGCTATGATAGCGGCGCAAGGCTTGCTGGTATCGAGCAGCTCGTACAGCAGCCTGGAGACGTTCCTCCTCGAGGAGCAATGCATCATCTTGTCGCAGTTGCTCTTGCTCGAGCTCATCATAAGCGAGCACTCGAGGAGATCCGTATACGAGTTCCGTGGGGAGAACTGCCTCTGCTCCATAGACAAGAGCAAAGGGTGTCTGTCCGGTGGCTCGACTTGGTGTCGTCATGATTGACCAAAGAGCCGCCGGTAGCTCCTCTATCCAGTTTCTTCCGCAGTTGCGCAGCCTGTCGAAGGTTCTTGTCTTGAGTCCGCGCAGCACTTCAGCATTGGCCCTCTCCGCTTGACCGTTGCTCCTCGGGTGAGCAACAGAAGCGAAACAGACCTTGGCGCCAAGGTCTTGGACGTACTGCATGAAGGTGCGACTAGTGAACTGTGTGCCGTTGTCGGTGATGATCCTGTTAGGGATTCCGAAACGGCAAACAATTGACCTGAAGAACCTGACTGCTGACTGTGCTGTCACCTTTCTCACTGGTTCCACTTCTGGCCACTTTGTGAACTTGTCGATCGCAACGTACAAGTACTCAAAGCCCCCGACAGCACGGGGGAAGGGGCCGAGGATATCGACCCCCAGACCGAGAAGGGCCAGGACAAAGGGATCGTCTGGAGAGCTTGAGCTGGCTGATGAATTTGCTTGGCATGGAACTGGCACGCTTCACACTTGGTTACTTGTGCAGTTGCATCTTGGAGGGCTTCTTGCCAAAAGAACCCTTGCCGGAATGCCTTCCCGGCAAGTGCCCTTGCGCCAATGTGGTGGCCACATATGCCTCCATGTATTTCTGCCAACAACTTCTGTCCATCTTCTCTGGAAATGCACTTCAACCTGACACCATTGAGCCTTCTTCTGTACAGTTCGTTGTCGACGAACTGGTACATACTTGACTGTCTTGTTATCTTCTCTATCTCTTCTGGGTCGTCGGGAAGTTCTCCAGTTTGCAGAAAACGGACGATCTGCTGTGCCCATGCTGGAGCCCTAGGCTCAACGGCAAGGACTAAAGGCATGAGGGCCGCTGCGGGAACCCCAGCTTCTACGGCAAGAACCTCTGGCTCCGCCGGAGCTGATGGTTCCCCGGCAAGCCTGCCGGGGCAAGGCTTGTCGGGAACGCTTGCTTCAATTGTACAGACCCTTGGATCTGCAGGAGCGAACTGTTCCTCAGCGTTCTGATTGTTGATCTTGGGGACCTTGGCGGCGGCTTCGGGAAGATCCGCCGGCAAGTAGTCGCCGGAGACCAATTTTCGCTTCTTGTTTTGCCCAACTGATGGTGTAACGGATGGCTGAGTTAGCTTGAGCAGGAAGGTCCCTGGTTCCACAGGTAACTTCATCGCAGCACACTTTGAAAGGCCATCTGCAATATCATTCTAAGCTCTTGGAACGTGCTCCATTTGCAGACCTTCAAAGTGTTCTTCAAGCTTCCTCACTTCATCAACATAGGCTTCCATCAGAGGGCTCTGGTAACTTTTGTTAACTTGCCGGACCACCAACTGAGAATCTCCCCGCACAATCAACTTCCTGATCCCAAGCTCGGTCGCAATTCTGAGACCGGCAAGCAAACCTTCATACTCTGCAGTATTGTTTGTCGCTTGCTCCCTGGGAAAGTGCATTTGCATAACATACTTGAGGTGCTCTCCGGTGGGCGCTATGAGTACCACGCCGGCACCGGCGCCTTGCAGCGAGAAGGCACCATCAAAGTACATTACCCATTCAGTGCTTGCTTCTTGTACGGGGATACTTGTCTCTGCAACTTCTTCATCGGGCGTTGGAGTCCATTCAGCTATAAATTCTGCCAAAGCTCGGCTCTGTATAGTTGAAGTACTTTCAAACTTGAGACCAAAGCTCGACAGTTCCAGTGCCCACTCGACGATCCTTCCTGTTGCTTCTGGATTGTGCAATATCCTCTTCAGCGGAAAGCGAGTGACCACTGTTATCTCGTGTGCTTGGAAATAATGGCGCAACTTTCTCGAGGCCATGAGGAGGCCGAAAAGCAACTTCTGTACCCCAGAGTACCTTGATCTAGCCCCCTGCAGAAGGGAACTCACAAAATACACTGGGCGCTGCACCATCTTCTTTCGCACTTCTTCTTGTTCCTGCGCAGAGTTGTCCTTGTCGGGGCCAGAGCTTGTCGGAGCAGCCCCCTGCTTGTCGCTGGATTCGCTAGCCGGTGGCGTAGACTCTTCCTCTGCCTCCCTCTCCGCTACTAACATAGCACTAACCACTTGATTGGTCGCTGCTAGATACAGCAGCAACTTCTCTTGTGGCCTAGGTGCGACAAGTATTGGAGTGGAGGATAGGTATCCCTTCAAGTCTTGCAGCGCTGCCTCCGCTTCCGGAGTCCATTTCATAGGACCTGCCTTCTTCAAGATTTTGAAGAAAGGCAGGGCGCGTTCTGCAGACTTCGAAATGAACCTACTGAGGGCAGCTACACAACCTGCAAGTCTCCTTACGTCCTTGACGCGCTTCGGCGCTTCGATCTGCTCGATGGCTTTTATCTTGTCGGGATTGGCCTCAATCCCCCTCTGGGACACAAAGAACCCGAGAAGCTTGCCAGAGGGGACTCCAAAGACGCACTTCTCGGGGTTCAACTTAAGCTGGATCTTGCGCAGATTTGCAAATGTTTCTTCCAAGTCTTGGATGAGGGTATCTTTGCTCTTGCTCTTGACCACTATGTCATCCATGTAAGCTTCTACATTTCTGTGGATCTGTGGCTCAAAAGCAGTGTGCACTACCCTTGCAAATGTAGATCCTGCATTCTTCAATCCAAAGGGCATGCGTATGAAGCAATACGTGCCGCATGGAGTAATGAATGCAGTCTTCTCTTCATCTTCCTTGGCCATAAAAATCTGGTGGTAGCCTGAGTATGCGTCAAGGAAGGAAAGCAGCTCACATCCGGCGGTGGAGTCAACAATCTGGTCAATGCGCGGCAAGGGAAATGGATCCTTGGGACATGCTTTATTCACATCGGTGAAGTCTATACACAGTCTCCACTTCCCGTTGGCCTTACGCACGACAACTGGATTTGCTAACCACGTCGGATGGATCACGCCTCTAACCAGGCCCGCTGCTTCTAGCTTCTTGATTTCTTTGGCAATGAATTCTTGGCGCTCCACGGCTTGCTTCCGGACCTTCTGCTTAACGGGCCGCGCGTGAGGACAAACAGCAAGCTTGTGCTCAATTACCTTCCTGGGAACGCCGGGGATGTCAGATGGTTGCCAGGCAAACACATCGACATTCGCCCGCAGGAAGACAACGAGCGCGCTTTCCTATTTGCTGTCAAGTGTAGCACTGATGGTAAAGGTACCACCAGTGCTGTCCTCCTTGGCGGACACCTTCTTGGTTGCCGGTGGAGCGGCCATCCCCTTCTTGAACTTGCCGGTGGAGCTCGATGGGACGTCCTCGACGGCAGCGCAGCACTCCGAAGAGGTGCGTTTGCCGGAGTGGGCCCCAGAGCACTTGCCGGGCTTGGTCTTGGTCTTCTTCCCCCCGGGAGCTTCAGCGGCAAGTGTGTTGCTCTCCGCTGCGGCTGCTGCGTCCCGGTATATCTTGTCGGCGCAGATAAGCGCGTCCTTCTTGTCGCCAGGGACAGAGATGACGCTTATCGGCCCCGGCATCTTGAGTACATTGTAGGCGTAGTGGGAAGCTGCCATGAACTTGGCGAGGGCAGGACGTCCAAGTATCCCATTGTATGGCAATGGGATATCGGCCACGTCAAAGGTTATCCTCTCCGTCCTGAAGTTGAGTTCCCCGCCAAAGGTCACTGGCAGAGTGATCTTCCCCTTCGGCTTGCTCCTCCCCGGGTTTATTCCTTGGAACGAACCGGTCTCTTCGAGCTCGCCGTCTGGGATCTGGAGTTTCTTGATCACAGCTGAGGAGATCAAGTTCAGGCCGGCCCCGCCGTCAACCAACATTTTGGTGACCTTGAGGTTGCGGATGGTTGGTGAGACCAACATCGGCAAACACCCGACCGCGGTGGTGCGGTCAGGGTGATCCTCAAGATCAAAAATGATGGGCGTGCTGGACCACTTCAGGAGCCTGCGTGACTCAACGGGCGGCTCTGCTGCGTTAACTTCCCGCACCCACTGCTTGAGTTGGCGGTGGGAAGCGTGCAGAGAGGCGCCCCCGTCGACACACAGGACTTCTGTGGCCTTCTGGAACTCCTGCTCGCTGTTATCACCTTCCTCCATGTCGTCGTCGTCGTCTTCCTCTTCATCCTTGTCACGGCCCCGGGGAGGTCGATCACCTTGCCGCTGCTTGGCCTTGCCGCGGCGTCCTCCCCGGCCATTGAATGGCCGCTTCTTGCTTGGCTCTCCTCCGCCACCTTGGGCCTTCTCCTTGTCGCGACGCTCGTATTCAGCTTTCTGCTGCTCTACGAGGTACTCGACTCGCTTGCAGTTCGAAAGGTCGTGGCCCTTGGTGCGGTGGATCTTGCAATATTGCTTGTCGGAGCCGTCCTGCTTGTCGGCTGCCGCCACAGGGGCAGGCTCCTTGCCGGAGCCGCCAGCCTGTGCTGTCTTGGCGGGAGCCTCCTTGCCGGACTTCTCGACGACCAGCACTTCCTTGCTCTTCTTCTTTCTATTGTTCCGCCACCGGCTCTTCTTTGCCGGGGCGGCGTCCTCACTGTCGCTCCCCCCTGCGCCAGCATCCTCCCCGGGGAGTCTCCTCCCCTCTTCGGCGCGCGCGCACTTGTCAGCCAGAGCGTAGAGCTCACTGACATCCCGTATCTTGGTCATGGCCATCTCCTCCCGCATGCGGCGGTTACGCACGTTCTGGTGGAACGCGCTGATAACCGCGGCGGGGTGGACGTCGGGAATGTTGTGCTGTACACGGTTGAACCGTTGAATGTACTTGCGTAGGGGCTCTCCTTCCTTCTGGGCCAAGATGTGGAGATCACTCTCCTGGCCGTGGGGTTTGTGGCCGCCCGTGAAGGCGCCAACAAATTGGTGGCACAGATCTGCCCATGAAGAAATGGAGCCTTCCGGCAAGTGCATAAGCCAGGAACGAACGTTCGGCTTAAGCACCAGCGGGAAGTAATTCGCCAGTATCTTCTCGTCGCGCCCCCCGGCAGCCTGCACCGCGATGGTGTAGATGCTGAGGAACTCCGAGGGGTGCGTCTTGCCGTCGTACTTCTCCGGTACGTCGGGCTTGAAATTTTTCATGCTGGGCCACTGGACGCGCCGCAGCTCACGGGTGAAGGCAGGGCAACCTGCCGCGTACGGCAAGTCGCCGGGTTCACCGGGCGCGTGCGTGTCGACAGCGGTCCCAGCACGCTGATCTGATTGTCGCCGGGCTTCTCGGCGGCGCTCGATTGTCGTCCGAGCGTCCTCTTGTCGCTGGTCGTCAAGGACTTGGCGCTGGTCCCGACGAGCCCGCGGATCCGACGACGCCGTGGAATCATCGTCGACGTTAATCCGGCGGGGAGGCGTCTTCTGCTTCCGCGGCGGGGAGTGCACGGTGGTTGCACCCCCGGCGGTCTTGTCGCCATCGGCCTTCGTCTTCTCGACTTGCCGTGGCCGCGATGTCGCCGGCTGTTGCGGCGTGTCTTTGTTGGCGAAGGCGATGAGGCTTTGGATCGTTGCCCTCCAGTCTTCGGCTTTGTCTACCGCTGGAGGGAAATCGAGGAGCAGTTGCGCTCTTGCGAGGGCTTCTGCTGGAGAGGAGGGGAGCGGGGGCGAGCGGTGCAAGGAGCGGGATATGCTCGGACTCCTAACAGGGTTAGAAGGAGCAGTTTCCCGCCCCGGCGACCACGCCTTGCTCGTGCCAGGGCGATGGCCTTGAGCGTCCCGCGAGCCTCCGGTTTGTCCTTGGCCCAGCAAGCGGATGGTACCTCCCGTACCACGGCGCTGCTGGCCAGTCGTCTGTTGAGATGGACGTGGAGCATCTACGGACACCGAGGCCTTGGAATTGGTCCGGTCGTCCGCCTTGTCCTTGGATTTGGCGGTGCCGTGAGTTTCCTCGCCGGCGACCACCCTTCCGCCGGCGTCTCCTCCACCCACCGTTGGTTCTGGTGGCGGGGGAATCGACGCAGACGGGCCTGCGACCTCCGAAGCTTTCTTCTTCGGGGCCATGCTGTTGCTGATGAAGTTGATGCGGCTAGAGAGGTTGATGAACATTGCGCCCGCGTGAGCGCCGGATCAGGTTCGCACAACCTCGACGCCCCCTACCTGGCGCGCCAAAGATGTCGGGGGAAACTGTCCACCACGAGCACCTATGGGACCGGAGCCCCTTGTACGTTGCGGTAAGGGAGCGGAGGGAGCACGAAGAGCAGATCGAGGAGAGCACGCGGGCAGTTTACCCAGGTTCGGGCCGCGCGGACGCGTAAAACCCTACTCCTGCTTGGTTTGTATTGAGTTTGTGAGCTCGGGAGCTTCAAGAACTAGCTACACCGAGCAAGAGAGCTATCAAGGTTCCGAACCCTTTCTACTTTGTGCATGGGCCTCCTTTTATAGCTCAAGGGGTCACCGACAGGTGTCAACGTAGAAGAAGGGCAAAAATGTAACTTTGGTGGTAGTTGTAATAGTGCTGGAATAGTGCGTGAACAGTGGATGAACAGTGGTCATCACCTAACTTGACAGTGGGGGACAAGGGCATTAAATGCCCGTCACCGTCGACCCCAAAAGCACCCGTCCATGCGTCTCCGTTCGCCACGGCGGTAGCCTCGTCACCGTGGAGTGCCACCATGTCCCCCAGGCTGCACAGCCATCCGCCACGCGTCCCTGGAAGGGCCCCAGGGCGACGCGTGGGCCGATGAGCTGGAGCGCGGGCACACAGCGCAGGCTTCCCCCGGCAAGCACCTTGCCGGGGTCTTGATCTTGCCGGGCCCGGAAGCTTGTCGCTCCCCGGGCCCTGCCGGGGCGCATGATGCGCCAAGGCATGTCTTCTGGCCTCCCTGGCAAGCTCCTCTTGCCAGGGTCTTGTACTAATGTGATAGTCTTGAGCCTGGGACGGCCTTCCCGGCAAGCTCCACTTGCCTGGGCCTTGATCTTCTGACTTGTATACTTTGTTTTTGAATGGCTTAATAGGGACCAGAGAGGTTTCCGGCAAGCACGTGGTAGACCCTGCCGCGGGAAGCTGCCACTGCCCGTGCACAAGTTGGGGTACTAAGGTACCCCTATCTTAGTACACCGACACCTGACTATCTACAAGACCCTCCCAAGGGTACAAGATCATAACTGAGGTAACAAGCTAAACGTCGAAGTCCACGTGGACCCACTAGTGAGACTGAAGTCTCTCTGCAAAAACATAAATAAAATAAACGTGAGTACAAAGGTACTCAGCAAGACTTACATCAGATCTAGCTACATATGCATCAGTATCAACAAGGGAGTGGTGGAGTTTGACTGCAGCAAGCCGGCTTTGACTCGGTGGCTATCTTGAACTACGACTGCAAGTAACTCTTTTGAGGTAGCGCACACGAGTCCACATATTCACCAATCAATACACCACTATGGATCTGCTCTCGTCTCCCTACGAGAAGGCCGTCCATAACACTCATGCTTATCTTGCGCGTTTTAGAGTATCCACTTTCACTTGTCTATGAACTGTACACGTAACCCAGAAATCCTTCACCGCGGACACGGCTATTCGAATATATCATATATAACCCTGCAGGGGTGTACTTCTTCACACACGATCCCACCACATATCGTCGTTTACACGACATGTACTCGGCAACCTTCAAGCGGAAGCCCAGCGAGGGTGTCGGCCACAACCTGACTAACCACACAAGTTCCTAGTCCAGGTTTATCGCCTATTTGGGTTCCATCCGTGGGGAGATCCGGCCGGGGTGTCGCTCACGGCCCCAAATGATGTGTACAGGGTTCCCGAGTCACCAAACGGGCGACCGGTACACCGTGCCACGTACCTGCCACATCACAGCCCACCCCGAGGGTCAGCGCTGCGCACGACCTCCAGTAAACTACAAACGCCAGAAACTATTTGCAACTCCTGGACAGAGGACAAGGGAAGTTAATGAGTCGAGAGGGTCCATTGGTTTTGGTCCCAATGTATGCTAGTAACTGGTCATGGATCACAAACACAGAACTCAGTTCCTGAGGACGGTTACAATGAGACAACCCACCATGTACTCCTACATGGCCTCTCATCGCTACCTTTTGTTGGGGAACGTAGTATTTTAAAATTTTCCTACGAGCACGCAAGATCTGTCTATCAGATGCATAGCAACGAGAGGGGAGAGTGTGTCTACGTACCCTCGTAGACCGGGAGCGGAAGCGTCAAGTGACGCGGTTGATGTAGTCGAACTTCTTCGCGATTCAACCGATCAAGCACCGAACGTACGGCACCTCCGCGTTCAGCACACGTTCAGCTTGAAGACGTCCCACGAGCTCTTGATCCAGTTGAGCTTCACGGGAGAGTTTTGTCAGCACGACGGCGTGGTGACGGAGATGATGTATCTACCAGCGCAGGGCTTCGCCTAAGCACTTCAACGGTATGACCGAGGTGTGTTTCTGTGGAGGGGGGCACCGCACACGGCTAAAAAAATTCAACTTGTGTGTCTTTGGGTGCCCCCTGCCCCCGTATATAAAGGAGCAAGGGGGGAGGCTGGCCGGCCCTCTATGGTGCGCCTAGAGAGGAAATCCTACTAGGAATAGGATTGCAATCCTTTTCCTAGTAGGAGTCCACCAATAAGGAGAGGGGGAAGGAAGGAGAGGGAGAGGGAAAGGGAAAGAGGGGCCGCGCCCCCTCCCCCAGTCCTATTCGGACTGCCCCTAGGGAGGGGGCGCGCCACCTCCTAGCTGCTGCCCTCTTTCTCCCCTATGGCACACTAGGGCCCACCATTCCCCCGGGGGGTTCCAGTAACCCCCCCGGCACTCCGGTAAATTCCGAAACTTTCCAGAACACTTCCGGTGTCCGAATATAGTCATCCAATATATCAATATTTATTTCTCGGACATTCCGAGACTCCTCGTCATGTCCGTGATCTCATCTGGGACTCCGAACTACCTTCGGTACATCAAAACTCATAAACTCATAATATCGATCGTCATCAAACGTTAAGCGTGCGGCCCTACGGGTTCGAGAACTATGTAGACATGACCGAGACTCATCTCCGGTCAATAACCAATAGCGGAACCTGGATGCTCATATTGGCTCCGACATATTCTACGAAGATCTTTATCGGTCAAACCGCATAACAACATACGTTGTTCCTTTTGTCATCGGTATGTTACTTGCCCGAGATTCGATCGTCGGTATCTCTATACCTAGTTTAATCTCGTTACTGGAAGTCTCTTTACTCGTTCCGTAATACATCATCTCGTGACTAACTCATTAGTATTTTGCTTGCAAGGCTTATTGTGATGTGCATTACCGAGAGGGCCCAGAGATACCTCTCCGACACTCGGAGTGACAAATCCTAGTCTTGATCTATGCCAACACCACGAATACTTTCGGAGACACCTGTAGAGCATCTTTATAATCACCCAGTTACGTTGTGACGTTTGATAGCATACAAGGTGTTCCTACGGTATTCGGGAGTTGCATAATCTCATAGTCATAGGAACATGTATAAGTCATGAAGAAAGCAATAGCAGTAAAACTAAACGATCATAGTGCTATGCTAACGGATGGGTCTAGTCCATCACATCATTCTTCTAATGATGTGATCCCATTGATCAAATGACAACTCATGTATATGGCTAGGAAACATAGCCATCTTTGATCAATGAGCTAGTCTAGTAGAGGCATACTAGGGACATACTATTTTGTCTATGTATTCACACATGTATCAAGTTTCCGGTTAATACAATTCTAGCATGAATAAAAGACATTTATCATGATATAAGGAAATACAAATAACATCTTTATTATTGCCTCTAGGGCATATTTTCTTCAGTCTCCCACTTGCACTAGAGTCAATAATCTAGCTCACATCGCCATGTGATTTAATACCGATAGTTCACATCGTTATGTGAATAACACCCATAGTTCACATCGCCATGTGACCGACACCCAAAGGGTTTACTAGAGTCAATAATCTAGTTCACATCGCTATGTGATTAATACCCAAGAGTAATAAGGTGTGATCATGTTTTTGCTTGTGAGAGAAGTTTAGTCAACGGGTTTGTCACATTCAGATCCGTATGTATTTCGCAAATTTCTATGTCTACAATGCTCTGCATGGAGCTACTCTAGCTAATTTCTCCCACTTTTAATACGAATCCAGATTGATACTTAGAGTCTTCTGGATTTAGTGTCAAAGCTTGCATCGGCGTAACCCTTTACGACGAACTCTTTATCACCTCCATAATCGAGAAACATTTCCTTAGTCATCCAGTTACTAAGGATAATTTTGACCGCTGTACAGTGATCTACTCCTGGATCACTTTTTATACCTCCCTGTCAAACTCATGGAAAGGTACACAACATGTTCGGTACACAGCATGGCATACTTTATAGAACCTATGGCTGAGGCATAGGGAATGACTTTCATTCTCTCTATATTTTTCTGCCGTGGTCTGGTTTTGAGTCTTACTCAACTTCACACCTTACAAGTCAGGCAAGAACTCCTTCTTTGACTGATCCATTTTGAACTACTTCAAAATCTTATCAAGGTATGTACTCATCGAAAGTCTTATCAAGCGTCTTGATCTATCTCTATAGATCTTGATGCCCAATATGTAAGCAGCTTCACCAAGGCCTTTCTTTGAAAAACTCCTTTCAAACACTCCTTTATGCTTTCCAGAAAAATTCTACATCATTTCCGATCGACAATATGTCATTCACATATACTTATCAGAAAGGTTGTAGTGCTCCCACTCACTTTCTTGTAAATACAGGCTTCACCGCAAGTTTGTATAAATCTATATGATTTGATCAACTTATCAAAGCGTATATTCAAACTCCGAGATGCTTTCCCCAGTCCATAGATGGATCGCTGGAGCTTGCACATTTTGTTAGCACCTTTAGGATTGACAAAACCTTCTGGTTGCATCATATACAATTCTTCTTTAATAAATCCATTAAAGAATGCAGTTTTGTTATCCATTTGCCAGATTTCATAAAATGCGGCAATTGCTAACATGATTCGGACAGACTTAAGCATCGCTACGGGTGAGAAAGTCTCATCGTAGTCAACTCCTTGAACTTGTCGAAAACCTTTCGCAACAAGTCGAGCTTTGTAAACAGTAACATTACCGTCAGCGTCGGTCTTCCTCTTAAAGATCCATTTATTTTTGATGGCTTGTCGATCATCGGGCAAGTCAACTAAAGTCCACACTTTGTTCTCATATATGGATCCCATCTCACATTTCATGGCCTCAAGCCATTTTGCGGAATCTGGGCTCATCATTGCTTCCTCATAGTTCGCAGGTTCATCATGGTCTAGTAACATGACTTCCAGAACTGGGTTGCCGTACCACTCTAGTGCGGAACGTACTCTGGTTGATCTACGACGTTCAGCAGAAACTTGATCTGAAGTTTCATGATCATCATCATTAGCTTCCTCACTAATTGGTGTAGGAATCACTGGAAATAGTTTCTGTGACGTTCCACTTTCCAATTCGGGAGAAGGTACAATTACCTCATCAAGTTCTAGTTTCCTCCCACTCACTTCTTTCGAGAGAAACTCCTTCTCTAGAAAGGATCCACTCTTAGCAACAAAGACCTTGCCTTCGGATCTGTGATAGAAGGTGTACCCAACAGTTTCTTTTGGGTATCCTATGAAGATTTACTTCTCCGATTTGGGTTCGAGCTTATCATGTTGAAACTTTTTCACATAAGCATCGCAGTCCCAAACTTAAAGAAATGACAGCTTAGGTTTCTCGTCAAACCACAGTTCATACGGTGTCATCTCCACGGATTTAGATGGTGCCCTATTTAACGTGAATGTAGCTGTCTCTAATGCATAACCCCAAAAGCGATAGTGGTAGACCGGTAAGAGACATCATCGATCGCACCATATCTAATAAAGTACAGTTATGACATTCGGACACACCATTATACTGTGGTGTTCCAGGTGGCGTGAGTAGTGAAACTATTTCACATTGTTTTTACTGAAGGCCAAACTCGCTAACTCAAATATTTTACCTCTACGATCATATTGTAGAAAATCTTATTTTCTGTTACGATGATTCTCCACTTCACTCTGAAATTCTTTGAACTTTTCAAATGTTTCAGACTTGTGCTTCATTAAGTAGATATACCCATATCTGCTCAAATCATCAGTGAAGGTCAGAAAATAACGATACCCGCCGCGAGCTTCAACACTCATTGGTCTGCATACATCAATATGTATGATTTCCAACAACTCAGTTGCTCGCTCCACAATTCCGGAGAACGGAGTTTTAGTCATCTTGCCCATGAGACATGGTTCGCAAGCACCAAGTGATTCATAATCAAGTGATTCCAAAAGTCCATCACTATGGAGTTTCTTCATGCGCTTTACACCAATATGACCTAAACGGCAGTGCCACAAATAAGTTGCACTATCATTATTAACCTTGCATCTTTTGGCTTCAATATTATGAATATGTGTATCACACGATCGAGATCCAACAAACCATTTTCATTGGGTGTATGACCATAGAAGGTTTTATTCATGTAAACAGAACAACAATTATTCTCTAACTTACATGAATAACAGTATTGCAATAAACATGATCAAATCATATTCATGTTCAACACCAACACCAAATAACACTTATTTAGGTTCAACACTAATCCCGAAAGTATAGGGAGTGTGCGATGATGATCATATCAATCTTGGAACTACTTCCAATACACACCGTCACTTCATCCTTTAACTAGTTTCTGTTCATTATGCAACTCCCATTTCGAGTTACTACTCTTTAGCAACTAAACCAGTATCAAATACCGAGGGGTTGCTATGAACACTAGTAAAATACACATCAATAATCTGTATATCAAATATACCTATGTTCACTTTGCCATCCTTCTTATCCGCCAAGTATCTAGGGCAGTTCCACTTCCAGTGACCATTTCCTTTGCAGTAGAAGCACTTAGTTTCAGGCTTGAGTTTAGCTTTGGGTTTCTTCATGGGAGTGACAACTTGCTTGTCATTCTTCTTGAAGTTCCCCTTCTATCCATTTGCCCTTTACTTGAAACAAGTGGTCTTGTTAACCATCAACACTTGATGCTCTTTCTTGATTTCTACCTTCGCCGATTTCAGCATCGCGAAGAGATCGGGAATTACTTTCGTCATCCCTTGCATATTATAGTTCATCACGAAGTTCTACTAACTTGGTGATAGTGACTAGAGAACTTTGTCAATTACTATCTTAGCTGGAAGATTAACTCCCACTTGATTCAAGCAATTGCAGTACCCAGACAATCTGAGCACATGCTCACTGGTTGAGCTATTCTCCTCCATCTTGTAGGCAAAGTACTGTCAGAGGTCTCATACCTCTCGACACGGGCATGAGTATGAAATACTAATTTCAACTCTTGGAACATCTTATATGCTCCGTGGTGTACAAAACGTTTTTGAAGTCCCCGTTCTAAGCCGTAAAGCATGGTGCACTTAAACTATCAAGTAGTCATCATACCGAGCTTTTGTCAAAACGTTCATAACGTCTGCATCTGCTCCTGCAATAGGTCTGTCACCTAGCGGTGCATCAAGGACATAATTCTTCTGTGCAACAATGAGGATAATCCTCAGATCACGGAACAATTCCGCATCATTGCTACTAACATCTTTCAACTTAGTTTTCTCTAGGAACATAAAAAAATAAACGCGGAGCAACATCACGAGCTATTGATCTACAACATAGATATGCTAATACTACCAGGACTAAGTTCATGATAAATTATAGTTCAATTTAATCATATTACTTAAGAACTCCCACTTAGATAGACATCCCTGTAGTCATCTAAATGATCACGTGATCCAAATCAACTAAACCATGTCCGATCATCACATGAGATGGAGTAGTTTCAATGGTGAATATCTTTATGTTGATCATATCTACTATACGATTCATGCTCGACCTTTCGGTCTCCAGTGTTCCGAGGCCATATCTGCATATGCTAGGCTCGTCAAGTTTAACCCGAGTATTCTGCGTGTGCAAAACTGGCTTGCACCCTTTGTATGTGAACGTAGAGCCTATCACACTCGATCATCACGTGGTGTCTCAGCACGAAGAACTTTGGCAACGGTGCATACTCAGGGAGAACACTTATACCTTGAAATTTTGTAAGGGATCATCTTATAATGCTACCGTCGTACTAAGCAAAATAAGAAGCATAATAAGATAAACATCACATGCAAATCAAAATATGTGACATGATATGGCCATCATCATCTTGTGCTTTTGATCTCCATCTCCAAAGCACCGTCATGATCACCTTCGTCACCGGCACGACACCTTGATCTCCATCGTAGCATCGCTGCTGCTTAGTGATAAAGTAAAGCAATTACATGGCGATTGCATTTCATACAATAAAGCGACAACCATATGGCTCCTGCCAGTTGCCGATAACTTTACAAAACATGATCATCTCATACAAAACCGTATATCTCATCATGTCTTGACCATATCACATCACAACATGCCCTGCGAAAACAAGTTAGACGTCCTCTACTTTGTTGTTGCAAGTTTTACGTGGCTGCTACGGGCTTAGCAAGAACCGTTCTTACCTACGCATACAAAAACCACAATGATGTTTCGTCAAGTATGTGTTGTTTTAACCTTCACAAGGACCGGGCGTAGCCACACTTGATTCAGCTAAAGTGAGAGAGACAGACATCCGCCAGTCACCTTTAAGCAACGAGTGCTCATAACGGTGAAACCAGTCTCGCGTAAGCGTACGCGTAATGTCGGTCCGGGCCGCTTCATCTCACAATACCGCTGAAGCAAAGTATGACATGCTAGTAAGCAGTATGACTAGTATCGCCCACAACTCATTGTGTTCTACTCGTGCATATCATCTACGCATAGACCTGGCTCATGATGCCACTGTTGGGGAACATAGTATTTAAAAATTTTCCTACGATCACGCAAGATCTATCTATCAGATGCATAGCAACGAGAGGGGAGAGTGTGTCTACGTACCCTCGTAGACCGGGAACGGAAACGTCAAGTGACGCGGTAGATGTAGTCGAACTTCTTCGCGATTCAACCGATCAAGCACCGAACGTACGGCACCTCCGCGTTCAGCACACGTTCAGCTTGATGACGTCCCACGAGCTCTTGATCCAGTTGAGCTTCACGGGAGAGTTTTGTCAGCACGACGGTGTGGTGACGGATATGATGTATCTACCGGCGCAGGGCTTCGCCTAAGCACTGCAACGGTATGACCGAGGTGTGTTTCTGTGGAGGGGGGCACCGCACACGGCTAAAACAATTCAACTTGTGTGTCTTTGGGTGCCCCCCTGCCCCCGTATATAAAGGAGCATGGGGGGAGGCCGGCCGGCCCTCTATGGTGCGCCTAGAGAGGCAATCCTACTAGGAATAGGATTGCAATCCTATTCCTAGTAGGAGTCCACCAAGAAGGAGAGGGGGAAGGAAGGAGAGGGAGAGGGAAAGGGAAAGAGGGGTCGCCCCCCCTCCCCTAGTCCTATTCAGACTGCCCCTAGGGAGGGGGTGTGCCACCTCCTGGCTGCTGCCCTCTTTCTCCCCTATGGCCCACTAGGGCCCACCATTCCCCCGGGGGGTTCCAGTAACCCCCCCGGCACTCCGGTAAATTTCGAAACTTTCCAGAACACTTCCGGTGTCCGAATATAGTCATCCAATATATCAATCTTTATGTCTCGGACATTCCGAGACTCCTCGTCATGTCCGTGATCTCATCTGAGACTCCGAACTACCTTCAGTACAGCAAAACTCATAAGCTCATAATACCGATCGTCATCAAACATTAAGCGTGCGGACCCTACGGGTTCGAGAACTATGTAGACATGACCGAGACTCATCTCCGATCAATAACCAATAGCGGAACCTGGATGCTCATATTGGCTCCTACATATTCTACGAAGATCTTTATCGGTCAAACCGTATAACAACATACGTTGTTCCTTTTGTCATCGGTATGTTACTTGCCCGAGATTCGATCATCGGTATCTCTATACCTAGTTCAATCTTGTTACTGGCAAGTCTCTTTACTCATTCCGTAATACATCATCTCGTGACTAACTCATTAGTCTTTTGCTTACAAGGCTTATTGTGATGTGCATTACCGAGAGGGCCCAGAGATACCTCTCCGACACTCGGAGTGACAAATCCTAGTCTTGATCTATGCCAACACCACGAATACTTTCGGAGACACGTGTAGAGCATCTTTATAATCACCCAGTTACGTTGTGACGTTTGATAGCACACAAGGTGTTCCTACGGTATTCGGGAGTTTCATAATCTCATAGTCATAGAACATGTATAAGTCATGAAGAAAGCAATAGCACTAAAACTAAACGATCATAGTGCTATGCTAACGGATGGGTCTAGTCCATCACATCATTCTTCTAATGATGTGATCCCGTTGATCAAATGACAACTCATGTATATGGCTAGGAAACATAGCCATCTTTGATCAATGAGCTAGTCTAGTAGAGGCATACTAGGGACATAGTATTTTGCCTATGTATTCACACATGTATAAAGTTTCCGGTTAACACAATTCTAGCATGAATAAAAGACATTTATCATGATATAAGGAAATACAAATAACATCTTTATTATTGCCTCTAGGGCATATTTCCTTCACCTTTACCAAATCGTGTTCACACACTTAGCTCTCAGCAGTAGGACATGTTCACCACATTCCAATTCATCCCCGATGAATCATACCTGACACAACTCTAAGCAATAGAAGGCATAACCAGAAAGCATGAATGAGTAGGCACAACATGGCTCAAACAACTCCTACTCATGCTAGTGGGTTTCAACTATTTACTATGGCAATGATAGGTCATGCAGAGGAAAGGGGTTCAACTACCGCAGCAGGTAACAGTTGAAGCGTTGTTGTCCTAATGCAGTAAAAGAGAGCAAGGGCGAGAGAGTGTGATTGTATCGGAATGCTCAATGGGGTTTTGCTTGCCTATCACTTCTGAAGATAGTAATACTCTTCATCGGTGTCATCGAACTCATCGTCGGAGCTACGTCCACTGAAAGGGAACAAAACCGGCAAACAGAAAAAGAACACAATGCAATGCGACAATATGATGCATGATCATGACATGGCAATATGCTGTTGATTGAGCTAATGCAACGAGCAACCATATTAAATGAAGTTGGTTTGAACCAAAGGTTCAAATTCAAACTCCATATGTGATTATTTAAATGTCACTTAATTGATTTGACCTTATCAACAGGTTTAACTTGTTCAAACATGCATGCAAATGCCATAAACAGATTCCTTGAATTTTTCTGATCATTTTTCATATATAAATTATTTTCATTAGAGTTATAGATTATTTTCTGTGATTTTTAGAAGTTTTGGCTATTTCCGAAATTCATAAATCATTTTCTGATTTATTTAAATTCCAGAAAATATTTTCCGCGTCAGCATGACGTCTGTGTGACGTCAGCAGGTCAACAGGGCAGTCAGGTCAAACCTGACGTGTGGGGTCCACACGTCAGTGACACAACTAACAAACAGGGTTAGTTAGTTTTAAGATAACACTAACTAAACTATCAATGGGGCCAGGGCCCACCAGTCAGCGACTCATTAAACTAATGACAGCAATTAGCACTTAACTAAAAACCTAAACTAAAACTAGTCAAAGGCCGGCCCCACATGTCATGGACACAGGGGGGTCCAGGCGTGGTCAAAGGGGGTCAACCCCACCGGCGACTCACCGCCAGCGAGAGCCAGGACGGCGGCGCAGCTTGGAAACGCTGTTTCGGTGACCAAAACGACTGCGGGGAGCATCTACGCGGAGCTGGAGAAGTCGCGCATCCAGCGGGACAGGTGGGAGCAGCTGGGTTGGCCGGAATCATCGCCGGCGTCGAGCCAGGCGGCGGCCGGAGCTCGGGTTAGCACAGGCGAGGCGCTGCGCTTGGCTGTCGAGCGAGATGAGTGGCGGGGAGGACTCCTAGAAGCTCCAGGAGCATGCTGGAGCAACTGGTTGGAGCAGAGGGGCTCAGGAGCACGGAGGTCGCCGGGCATGGCGGAAGACTGCTACGGGTGGTCGCGGGGCAGCGGCTAGCGCGCAAAAAAAAGCACGGGGAGATAGAGGAGCGACGTAGGAGCTTACAGCGGGGAGGAAGAGGTGGTCAGCGAGTTCGGAGATGGCCGGAGTGCAACGAATCGAGCGACGGCGGCCGGCGGGTCCGTGGTAGGAGACGAGCTCGAAGGCGTCTCCGTAGGGCATCTGGGCTCGTGGGACTCGACGTAGAGGTGCGCCGCGACGAGGCGGAGCTCGTGCACTAGCTACCTGGGCATGGGGAGGTCGGTGTCCGCGGTGGTGCTCGTCGGCGTTCTCGGGTGCGTCCGGAGGAGAACGAGGGAGAGAGACAAGGGAAGGGGATGGGAGTGGGAAGAGTCCAGATGGAGCCAGGGGTGTGTGTGGCATCGTTTGGGACATCTAGGGTGACGATGGGGCATGCATGCAGGCTGGAGGTGGCCGTGCGCGTGCCGGCGCGCGACAACCACGTGCCCCTGTCCTTTTGTCTAGGGAGGAAGACGATAGGGGAGGAGGAGGTGGCCTGGGCCGGTGCAGCTGGGCCAGCTACAGGTAAGTGGGCCGCCAGGTAAGTGTTCTCTCTCTCTCTCTTAATTGTTTCTGTTTTCTATTTATTATTGTTATGTTTTGATTTAGTAAAAATACCAAATCATTTGATAAAATCCTGGAAATAGTTAGGGGTGCTTTCTGAATATTCCAATGACCCTTGACAATTTCCAACATTTTTGGAGCATCTAAAATATATATAGTATTTAAATAGCTCCAATTCAAATATGTTTGAATTAATTCAAAGTCCAAATATGTCCTCCAAAAATGTGAACCATTTTTGGCAGATGCTTCCACCTAGATCCAAAAATGATGAACATTTTTAAAGGGCATTTTGAAAACATTGGAAAAGATTTTTGTTGAACCTATTTGACTTCTTTCTGTGCTAGGGTTTGCTCAATCCCCATTTCAACTTTCTGAAAATTTAAACATGATGCAAGCAAGATGCAAACACTAGGCAGTACCAGAAGCTAGGGATGTGACAACTCACCCCCACTAAACAAGAATCTCGTCTTGAGATTCAAGCGTAGGGTAAGAAAACAGAGGGACAAAAGGCTAACACAATCTTCATGATCCAACTGTCCTTTATAAGAATGTTGATTGCTTTCATCATGTTGGTCTGGACATCCTTTCTTTCGAGATCTTTGTCCAACACAGAGACGATGAAAGAAATTCTACAAAATTGATCTTTTGAAAGATCGACAACTCAATATCAACTCATGGAGCGAGACGTTGAAACATCTCTTGAGCTGAGACACGGAACACACATCCAGAGGGATGTATTGAAACAAATGCTAAATATTCACTTGGCAGGCAATAGTTCCACACCTAAGAAGATGGTGATCGAGGTCACCAGACGGGGCACCTTAGAGAAGGTGACTCGTAGAATTATTCCCTTAAGTGGCAAAAGAATGACTTTTGATATAGAGATCACTGAAACGCTCTATACCAGCCTGAGGCAAATAACAATCGATAGTTTGAAAGCGTTCGAAAGAACGACATACTCGATCTAGAATGGATGATGTGGACTGCCTTGTTAAAGACAACGCCAAGGTTGATTTTGCTTATCACCGGAAATGGATGGGACCCATGGTAGGACCACTTTTGAAGATAATCCTGAATAGCAGTTGCTGAGAAGGGCAACCAATGGAAAGTTGGCACGATGGTGGTGCAATCTAGGAACAAAAATGCAAATGCTGGGAATGATTTTGGTAACTGGGAAGAAACCCAACAGTAGAGAGTGAATCTACTGTCTGAGAGGTTATAGCATAACTGAGAACACTGGGAGCAATCCCGGTTAGTGCCAGTGATAACACCCAGTGCTTGTATGTGCTCTCAAGAACTTGAGCATTTCCATAATCATCAAGGTTTTACCATTATCTGTGCCAATGGTGCTGACAACACAACAAACGACCATGATGAATAGCGATGGACGATGCAGATGCAAAGGAAGATAACACTTTCTCAGATTTCACCTTTGCGGAGTGAAGGGGCAAAATCTGGATGATCGACCGAGAGACATTTAGCACTCCGCTTCTAATGTTCTCCTTGATGTGGTAGCGCAACCCATTTATTAAAATGGTTTGGTACCTAGAACGTCAAGTAAAAGGTCGGACTTCAGGAGCACAAAAATCCATAAGGAACAACTAGGGAGTAAATCCTATGAAATCCTTATGGGGAGGTGGCCAACTTCTTCAATCAAGATACTACAACAATAGGTCTTCCGGCTGGGTGTGTTGGCCACGACATCCACTTTACCGGTTATGGAGAGACCAATATTATAGTTCTTGGAAATGCTCCAACCATCATATCTGCCTGAGATTCAGTTCTGGTTGGTGTCAGGATATTCCAGACTCATCGAGTCTAGAAAGAAAAATGAAAGTTTGCAACCCAAATCGACGAGATGACATGGCGAGATTCTCGGGATATGAACTACGATAGCAAGCTCTAAAACATGAGCTGGTTCTGCTACATACCTATGAACACGTTGTCCAAGACAAGCATGACCACATGGTAGTCTTACAACGAAACACTACCGAGTTCAGGTTGGGAACCATCATTGAAGATAGCGAAGTCATGTGCATGACCTAGGATTAGCACAACAACTTCTTTTTCTTGAACAAATCAATCAGTGGCCTAGTGTGCTATGGATACATATGGAATGAAGGTTGTAGGTCTCCAACCACAGAATACTTTGCACATGTGCATGACCGACTTGGGAGGATTCCAGAGGAAGCAAAGCAACTTTCTCGAATTCACGGCGGCAACTTACATCGAGTGCGCATGAATTAGAGGAAGTCACTTCTTCCATACGGACATATGCTTCATGAACGGGACATGAAGATAATGCATGTAAAAGTTTCCAACACTAGCTTTAATGTTCAACATGAATCATGGAGAGGATAAACATGTTGCCGATGGGCTCGACAACAATTCATCGAGGCTTCCATAAAATGGAATTCCATAACTATGTGAAAAAGGTGATAGCATTGGTCAGACCAATAGATGTAATGGTGTATGCTCGAGGGATCAACCACGAGTAAGACAACATTACGGATATCGTTGGTTCTGATTTGACTTAATTATAGCCCACACTCAAGTCAAAGTTTTGTCAAGACAATGGATCCAACAACTCATCACGAGGATCAATCGATTAAGATATCATCTTTCTCCAACAAACACACAAACACCATGATATCCCTTTGGCAATGAACTAAGTTAGATCAAGCTTTTATTTTCCAACTCTCCAAGTTGTTGTTTAGCTTAATCAACTAGCTCGGGATATCCATCACAGATTCTTGGAGAAAGGGTGGTTTATAAGAAAACCAACTTGATCATGAGCTCAACATAACGGTCAGGGAACAACCTGGTAATACTTCCGAGAAGATATGCGTAAAATCACGAACCACCGATATGTTATGAAGCTCGAGAACAATCTTGCTTTTCAGGGCAAGACGATATGATCAAAGGAGCGAGAGATTGACACAATCCTAACTCATTGATCAGAGAGTGCACCAGAAATAAGGACTAGGTAGCACCATCATTCTTAGAAAGATGATTCCGTATCCAACATACTAAGAATGAGATTATCGTCCATTAACTACCAGGCAACGGAGTTGCTAGGAGTATTGATTTCACACATCATTGTTCACTTGTCGGTATTCCAGTTCTGACAACACGGAGATCGAGGAATGAACGATAATGGCGAGAAGTATCACTGTATCAAGAGTTCATAGGAGGTGGTGCAATTCCCATGACATTCTTGACATAAAAGAGGGTAACACTCCAAGGTAGAGCAGAGCAAAAGCTGGATTGGCATTTTGATCTGCAGAATGCAACTGCTTTGACCCAATCCTAGATATGGATGAGATGCTGGAGTTTGTCTCCCCTAGTCATTCCGAAATAGAATGGCTCGACGGACCACAAGAGTAATAGGCATCGATGAACGAATGCACGCATACTGTTGACTATCAATCGATAGACGGGGGTCATAGTACAACTAAAGAGGGACAACTCAGAGGAACATATAACTTTCTGAGTTGTGGATGCATAGATTAGCATGTCGAACTAGTTCAACATATTTCTTCCGGATAACCCATGCAGAAAGGTAGGACTGGCAGAGTCACAATATGAATGGAGTACTACTCAAGAGCACTCTGGTTGTGATCTTTTGGTTCAGAAGAACTTCTGCCATGATGGTTCATGATATTGGAAGAGCGATAACCACAGACCTCGAGGGCTATCACAAGGTTACTAATATCCTAAAGGAACGAGCAAACACCATAAACATGAAGCAAGTAGGGTAAATCTCGGGTTCAAGAACCCAGGAATAGAATGCCTACTAACTAAATGGCATCACGGGATCCTTTCGAGAATAATGGCCAGAATCATCACACTGGGAATATAGAGTATTGCTAGATTACTGGGTGATTCTTTGAGACACCTAGGGTCACAATAATAACTCCAACATGTATGTCGAGGTAACAGAGTACCTCAACACACTGGTTAGTGTGGTTAATCTGGCCCAAAGGAGCATCAGGAACATGAAGAAGGGATTTGCAAATGCATCAGACTATTTAGAAACCTGGGATGACTCACACAGCATAACGGCTGTAAATGCTCAGAAATACTTTTGAGACTCATGCACAAGGATAGCATAAGCACTCAACATCATAAGGTCAAGGTTCTGAGACCAACGGTTGAACACACAGAAATAGTAGGAGCTGAACTAAGGGTTGAATCCACCATTAATGTGATCTTGATAAACAAATTGGGAATCCTAGTTCTTAATCCCCGTAGAAAAGATGGAGGTGACTTAGATCAGAAGGTCATAGGGTAAAGGAGTAAAAGAGCCTTACGTTCCATTGCACAATCAATTCCCTTATTATAACTAAAGAGTTTCTAGACACGACTTCGACCAGTTTGGCTTACTAATCCTACAGGTAGTCAGGCTCTGATACCAAAGCTGTCAGGACCCCGATCCTAAGTCACACAGGTCTAGCCTGTAACACATCATATCACTTTGCGGCCTCACGTACGGTATCCACACGGGTGCCACCTTACCTGGCATGGGACCGTATGCGCATTTTGGCACACGTATATGATAGTGTCGCTAGCATCCATATGACCGAGAACCGGGGCCGACATGGCTGATTATAAACCAAAAGTGGCACTAAATTACAGAGACAGGCATACATGACCCATCAACAAACGTGTCAGTCATCAACGTATGAACCCAAGTCGTAGCAAGCTACAAGGACTTAAAGGAACAACACATGACATTTCCCCTAAGGGACAAACACAGGAACGAAGAAGGACACATGCCGGCCAGCCTAAGTGTTCCGGAGCAGTAGCAAGCTACTAATGCTCAGTGGAAGCACTAGGAGACATTTCCTTGTAAATAGGCTACCAAGGGTAAACAACTACGTGTCGGATCCCACACATAGCAATACACATTACACGTACGCATAACATGCAAGTATGTGTTGTACAACAAGGCATCACAACATAACTCAACAACTCATATAGATAAAGGCCCAGAAGAGCCATCATAGCATTTATTACAAATAAAGGTCACATGACACAACATACAGAGCATACAAGCAATGGAAGCACAACATATCTGGGTATAGACAACTACAAATGAAAAAGGCTGAGAAGCCTGACTATCTACAAGACCCTCCCAAGGGTACAAGATCGTAGCTGAGGTAACAAGCTAAACGTCGAAGTCCACGCGGAACCACTAGTGAGACTGAAGTCTCTCTGCAAAAACATAAATTAAACAAATGTGAGTACAAAGGTACTCAGCAAGACTTACATCAGATCTAGCTACATATGCATCAGTATCAACAAGGGAATGGTGGAGTTTAACTGCAGCAAGCCAGCTTTGACTCGGTGGCTATCCTGAACTACGACTGCAAGTAACTCTTTTGAGGTGGCGCACACGAGTCCACATATTCACCAATCATTACACCACTACGGATCCGCTCCCGTCTCCCTATGAGAAGGCCATCCATAGCACTCACGCTTATCTTGCGCGTTTTAGAGTATCCACTTTCACTTGTCTATGAACTGTATAGGTAACCCAGAAGTCCTTCACCGCGAACACGACTATTCGAATAGATCATATATAACCCTGCAGGGGTGTACTTCTTCACACACGCTCCCACCACTTATCGCCATTTACACGACATGTACTCGGCAACCTTCAAGCGGAAGCCCAGCGAGGGTGTCGGCCTCAACCTGACTAACCACACAAGTTCATAGTCCAGGTTTATCCCCTATTTGGGTTCCATCCGTGGGGAGATCCGGCCGGGGTGTCGCTCACGGCCCCAAACGATGTGTACAGGGTTCCCGAGTCACCAAACGGGCGATCGGTACACCGTGCCACGTACCTACTGCATCATAGCCCATCCCGAGGGTCAGCGCTGCGCATGACCTCCAGTAAACTACAAACACCAGAAACTAGTTGCAACTCCTGGACAGAGGACAAGGGCAGTTAATAAGTCGAGAGGTTCCATTGGTATCGGGCCCAATGTATGGTAGTAACTGGTCATGGATCACAAACATAGAACTCAGTTCCTGAGGACGGCTGCAATGAGACAACCAACCATGTACTCCTACATGGCCTCTCATCGCTACCTTTACCAAATCGTGTTCACACACTTAGCTCTCAACAGTAGGACATGTTCATCACATTCCAATTCATCCCCGATGAATCATACCTGACACAACACTAAGCAATAGCAGGCATAACCAGAAAGCATGAATGAGTAGGCACAACATGGCTCAAACAAATCCTACTCATGCTAGTGGGTTTCAACTATTTACTGTGGCAATGACAGGTCATGCAGAGGAAAGGGGTTCAACTACCGCAGCAGGTAACAGTTGAAGCGTTGTTGTCCTAATGCAGTAAAAGAGAGCAAGGGCGAGAGAGTGTGATTGTATCGGAATGCTCAATGAGGTTTTGCTTGCCTGTCACTTCTGAAGATAGTAATACTCTTCATCGGTGTCATCGAACTTATCGTCGGAGCTACGTCCACTGAGAGGGAACAAAACCGGCAAACAGAGAAAGAACACAATCAATGCAATGCGACAATATGATGCATGATCATGACATGGCAATATGATGTTGATTGAGCTAATGCAACTAGCAACCATATTAAATGAAGTTGGTTTGAACCAAAGGTTCAAATTCAAACTCCATATGTGATTATTTAAATGTCATTTAATTGATTTGACCTGATCAGCAGGTTTAACTTGTACAAACATGCATGAAAATGCCATAAACAAATTCCCTGAATTTTTCTGATCATTTTTGATATATAAATTATTTTCATTGGAGGTATAGATTATTTTCTATGATTGTTAGAAGTTTTGGCTATTTTCTGAAATTCATAAATCATTTTCTGATTTATTTAAATTCCAGAAAATATTTACCACGTCAGCATGATGTCTGCGTGACATCAGCAGGTAAACGGGGCGGTCAGGTCAAACCTGACGTGTGGGGTCCACACGTCAGTGACACAATTAACTAACAAGCTTAGTTAGTTTAAAGCTAACACTAACTAAACTGTCAGTGGGGCCAGGGCCCACCAGTCAGCGACTCATTAAACTAATGACAGCAATTAGCACTTAACTAAAAACCTAAACTAAAACTAGTCAAAGGCCGGCCCCACATGTCATGGACACAGGGGGGTCTAGGCCTGGTCAAAGGGGGACAACTCCACCGGCGACTCGCCGCCGGCGAGAGCCAGGACGGTGGCGCGGCTCGGAAACGCTGTTCCGGTGATCAAAATGACTGCGGGGAGCATCTACGCGGAGCTGGAGAAGTCGCGCATCCAATGGGACAGGTCGGAGCAGCTGGGGTGGCCGGAATCGTCACCGGCGTCGAGCCAGGCGGCGGCCGGATCTCGGGTAGCACAGGCGAGGCGCTACGCTTGGCTGTCGAGCGAGATGAGTGGCGGGGAGGACTCCTAGAAGCTACAGGAGCACGCTGGAGCAACTGGTTGGAGCGGAGGGGCTCGGGAGCACGGAGGTTGCCGGTCATGGCGGACGACGGCTTCGGGTGGTCGCGGGGCAGTGGCTAGCATGCAAAAGAAAGCACGGGGAGAGAGAGGAGCGGCGTAGGAGCTTACAGCGGACAAGAAGAGGTGGTCAGCGAGCTCGGAGACAGCCGAAGTGCAACGAATCAAGCAACGGCGGCATGCGGGTACGTGGTAGGAGACGAGCTCGAAGGCGTCTCCGCAGGGCATCCGGGCTCGTGGGACTCGACGTAGAGGTGCGCCGCGACGAGGCGGAGCTCTTGCGCTAGCTAGCTGGGCATGGGGAGGTCGGTGTCCGCGGTGGTGCTTGTCGGCGTTCTCGGGTGCGTCCGGAGGAGAACGAGGGAGAGAGACATGGGAAGGGGATGGGAGTGGGAAGAGTCCGGAGGGAGCCAGGGGTGTGCGTGGCATCGTTTGGGACATCGAGGGCGACGAGGGGGCAGGCTGGAGGTGGCCGTGCGCGTGCCGATGCGCGGCGACCACGCGCCCCTGTCTTTCTGTCCGGGGAGGAAGACGATAGGGGAGGAGGAGGTGGGCTGGGCCGGTGCAGCTGGGCCAGCTACAGGTAAGTGGGCCGCCGGGTAAGTGTTCTCTCTCTCTCTTAAATTGTTTCTGTTTTCTATTTATTCTGTTATGTTTTGATTTAGTAAAAATACCAAATCATTTGATAAAATCCTGGAAATAGTTAGGGGTGCTTTCTGAATTATTCGAGTGATCCTTGACAATTTCCAATATTTTTGGAGCATCTAAAATATATATAGTATTTAAATAGCTCCAATTCAAATACTTTTGAATTAATTCAAAGTCCAAATATGTCCTCCAAAAATGTGAACCATTTTTGGCAGATGCTTCCACCTTGATCCAGAAATGATGAACATTTTTGAAGGGCATTTTGAAAACATTGGAAAAGATTTTTGTTGAACCTATTTGATTTCTTTCTGTGCTAGGGTTTGATCAATCCCCATTTCAACTTTATGAAAATTGAAACATGATGCAAGCAAGATGCAAACACTAGGCAGTACCAGAAGCTAGGGATGTGACACAGAAAAGGATGAACAAGGGAAGGCCTTATTTGTAAGTGTGGAGCGGGGTGTGGGTATCTGTTTGCAAAATTGCCATAGTTTCCTTCCTATCCGTCAGATATAGATCGGACGGCCTATATTGCAGGATGGCAGGCACACGATCGTCACCGACTATGCTTTTTTATAAGAGTAGGGATAAAATACACTCTTATGAAAAACAGTGGTGGTGATGATGGTGTGCCTGCCATCCTGCAATATAGGCCATCCGATTTATATCTAACGGATAGGAAAGAAAGAAACTATGACAATTTTGCAAAATGGTACCCACACACCTCTCCACATTTGTAAATAAGGCCTTTCGTCGTTCATCCTTTTCTCTCACAAGATAAACTAGTCATACAAATGCATCTTGATGTTACGTGCAACGCACGGCCATCTTTCTAGTAAGAATGAAAACAAACGACAACAAAATATTGGACGGTGGTTCGAAGTCATGACCACGGGCACAGCGGACAAGGTGGCCTTGTATTGGTATGCTGAGCCGTCTGTTTTAACACACAGGAGCTGGTGTGGTGATTATACACACACGCACGCATGCACACGAACTGCATGCACACAACACTCACACGAACACATGCACCCACGCACGCTCGCAACACTCACACGTACACACGCACGCACGCAACACTCACACGCACACACGCACACATTCATGCACACACCAGTACACCACACGACCAACACACACTCTCACGCTCAAGTGCTCAACCTACACGTGCATGCGCACACATCAGGCCGTGATAGACACATACACAACCAGGTGATTCCCGCGCACGAGGTGGAGTCTTGTCGCACCTGCATAAATTTGTGTTTATCTGACCTTTTCCCTATGAGAACTGACAGGTGGGACCCACTAGGAACGTGTTCAATTTAACTAGTCAACATGGTGCCACACAGACTATTTGGCCGATCAACAGAGTGCAATCTGGTGCCGAACCGTGAGCAAGTGACTGTATAATCACCGCAAAACATATATAGTGACCGTAATCAACTTATTTTGAAGTTCGGTGAACGTATTACGTTTTTTCTCTCTGTAGGCCCTCCAAAACTACATCTCTACACATTCTCGCATGTTACATCTAACAATTATGCAATACAACACCACTACTACACTCTAACACAATAAATCATATGTGTTTTTAGTTTTACTAGATATCATATTGTTACTTAATTATTAATTTTGCATACATTGAAATTGCCTTTGAAATGTATGGCCAGTATCATATACTACGCGGGAAAAATCCCGCCCTTTCCTGTTTAATCGGGTTTGTATCGATGGATCGTGCGAAACAGCAAAACTATAGTACTATATACAGTACAAGTGACAGTTCACTAGGCCGTCGTGTCGTGTACTCCTCCGTCGTAAGAGTGGAGCGCTCGCTTTCATAAATCTTCTAGTCCCTTTCGCCAACATGTGGGGCATCAAGCTACCGGGTCCACGTGCCATACCGGAATACAATGCAGAGCAGCCGAGGTGAAGCACCCAGTCATGGCGCCGGCGTAGTAATGAGCAATGAGGCGTCAAATCACAAAGCTGCACCTTTCCCACAGTTAAGTTGGAGGGGCGGAAGTAATAATGCTAAAAACTAAGAAGTTGGAGGGATGAAGCAGCCATCATTTCACTCGTTGCTGAATCCGCTTCTCCCTCATCTTCTTCAAGTTAACCACGTGTTGCTTCTGCCATTGTTCTGCCTCATGTGGGAAGCAGATCGGCTTGGTGAAGCACTGACACGTGGGACCACATGTTAGCAAACCGCCAGGACAGCGTCCTCTAAAAATAAGAAACCTCCCCCGCCATCTGCGCGGCAAAATCACCTCCATTTTACTAATCTTGATTCTATAAATTTTTAGATCAATATAACTGAGATTTGTATAGATAGCATACATGAGCAAAACCAAGTTGTACGGTTAAGGGCATCCACAATGTGTAGCCAAATGTGAAAATAGCTTTTGGCATCATGGGAACCATTGTGGACGGTGTTGCCAAAGCCAAAAGGATGGAACTGAAGCTTCCTGATTGATTGATTGAGGGAATAAAAAAATGCAATGTCTCTCCTCTTTCTCCCGTGCTTGGACGCATGTACAGTATAGAGGACATAGTCTACTTCCCTGTCCCTTCTATCACAAATCACAAAGCAGTGAGGCGTCAAATCACAAAGCACGAACGAAGCAACCATCATTTCACTCTTCGCTGACTCCGCTTCTCCATCGTCTTCTTTGAGAAACCATCTCACCGCACTAAGCTGGACGGACGACGCTATTGTGTATGAGTAGTACTAGTACATTTAGGCGTCCTTTGGTTCAACTGATTTCCTGGATGCAAATAAGGCGGTTGTCTTGGCTGGCAGGCGGCACTTGGGAATGACTTACCGTGGTCTCCCTCAATGGTGTTCTCCGTCGAACGCACTTCGCCAAACCACAACGTTCGAGATATCGTCGAAGTCACCGCAATGGGGAAGGAAGTCAAATATAGTTGCTACCTCCATTTTTTTGTACACAAGGCCAATATATCAAAATTACAATTTGCAAAAGGCCACTTACACTAATCG
Source organism: Secale cereale (assembly GCA_902687465.1). Taxonomy (NCBI): domain Eukaryota; kingdom Viridiplantae; phylum Streptophyta; class Magnoliopsida; order Poales; family Poaceae; genus Secale; species Secale cereale. The sequence continues at coordinate 428,523,010 of LR738713.1, read as the reverse complement.
AGGCAAAATTGATGGGGTTTGCCTCGTACTAGCAACCAAGGACATTAATATCCCCTACATGCATGCGGAAGTGAGAAGGTTGGTTTGCATGGCGCTACATTAATCAAGCGATGAGGAGTGAGATGGTTAGCTCTTTGGGCTTTGGAGAAAAAATAGGCATTAATTGACACGTGAAACGAGGATTTGTATCAATTAACCCCGCGAAGGAAAACCCCGCCTTTCTTTTTTAACACTAGTACTCCTAGTACGTAGTACTACCCCCGTCCTGGTTTATTGGTCCTCATCGTATTTCGTGCCAAATTTTGATCATAAATTTAACTAACAAAATGGTCATGCATGTCACAAAAAAATATATCATTGGAAACTATGTTCAAATACAAATCTAACGATACATTTTTTGTTAACATGGATTAATATTTTGTTAGTTAAATATTTAGTCAAATGTGGGCACAAATTTCAAGGAGGACCAATAAACCGGGACAGAGGTAGTACTACGTACTTATCCTGTTTGGGTCTAGGTCTTGCATTGCCATACTTCGCCACACATTTTTGCCAAGCTTGCCTAAAGTTTTCAAAATGAAAAGGAGGTACACTTGCACACGGCTGTCGCAATCGCACCACACCCTCACACGGTCGCTCCTGCACGCCGCGGTCGCACCGCACGCTCACATGCACAGTCGCTCCTGCACGCCGCAAACCCAACCAAGGGAACGCACCCTCACTGACACGTGTTGTCGCATGTGAACATACCAAACTCAGCCATCCTACCGCTGACACAAAATTTTTGTTCATAGAGTATGTTTATCCAACCGCATGTTGGGGAGTATCCGTGCGGCCCGTGCGGTGGTCTGTTGGGGAAGAAGAAGAGGTGAGGAAGAAGGGTTAGGATACGTAGGATATTCATCCAAGCGCCTGAAATGGTAGACTGGCCCAAGTCAGGCGACTTGCATAACAATATATCTTTTTACACAACAAAAGATCCATAAAACAACAACATAAATAAAAACTATCACTGCTCGTGGAACGAGACGGCCTCGTCGTCTTTGGCTGCCGGCGCGAACCAGCCGTAGCTGCCGATGTGTGTCTCTGCACCGTGGTTGTCCTCTGCCTCCAGCTACTCATTCACGTGGAGAGTGCGGGCGCTCTGCACGGACGAGAGCACCGTCCGGTTCAAGTCGAGGATGTCCGGTTCCGCATGTAGGAGGGCCTCGATGGCAGCGACATCCGCGCGCTCCGCGTTGAGTCGAGCCACCACCGCCCGGTTCAAGTCCAGGACGTCCGGTTCTGCCTGCAGGAGGGGCTCGATGAGAGCGGCATCCGCATGCTCCGCGTTGAGTTGAGACTCTGCCGCCCGGTTCCGCCTGCCGGAGGGCCTCGATGGCAGCGGCATCCGCACGCTCCGCCTCAAGTTGAGCCTCCGCCGCCCAGATCACATCCACGACATCCGGTTCCGCCTGTAGGAGATCCTCGATGGCAGCGGCATGCGCATGCTCCGTGTTGAGTTGAGCCTCTGCCTCCCGGTCCTCCTGTAGTATCGCCAGGTTGAACCGCTGGTCCGCCTGCACCATGGGGGACTCGGACGCCGGCACGAAGTCGACGTCCATCGTCTCATACCCATCGGGGGCCTTCTGTGCCGCGTCCTCCACCATGAACATTGGATCGGCTTCCTCCTCCTCGTAGCTTGGCTCCAGAGAATTCGGGGATTGGCCCGCCGCAATGCGAGCTTGGGAACGAGGTCTCTGGTGCCGACCGCCGCCGTGATTTCTACGCAGCACTCCGGTGTCAGCATCTTGTAGTACGTGATCTTGCGGTGCACCATGGCTTTCCGGCAAACTAGGGGACGCTTGATGCGGGCTAGGGGATCGAAAGGTGGGGGAAGGTGCTAGAGTAGGCCGAGCAACGAAGGTTCTGGTGTGAATAGTGGTTCCGGTGACGACCAGTCAATCGGTTTTGAATGTACATCGCTCTTGTCGTGTCCGCGTTGCAGCCCGGCACGCTGGACCCTCCACGTCGCTCGCCGAATGGAACGCGCTTTGTCTTGCATTTTCGCTCGCTTGTGGGACCACAGTTGAGAGCAAACCGACATCCCTCCCCCTCCCCCGCCCGCGTCATTTTATGCGGAGTAAATAAAAACAGAGGGAGTATACTACGGATGAGGATCCCCTGACGTGGCCAAACCCATTGAGTAACTGACATGCGGGGCCTAGCAAGCATGGGGTCTGTCAGTAAGTGACCGAAAGGGAGGGTAAGGCAGGGATACATATGTGAAAGGAGCTTCCAATGATATAATTTTCACATTATACATCTCATGTGCTATTAATCTTGTCAATAGTCAAATGCGGTTTTAAAAAAACGCATTAGAGCATGGTTAATAATATAGCCAGTCGATGGCTATAAGGAACTGCCATGTCATCTATCGATCTCGTCAACATGTGTTGGGGCATGAACCGAATGGGATGTCAAAACTAAGACGCGAAGCGACACGTAGTGGAGGAAAAGTGAAACTTCAAACGAACCGTTTGTTTGTATGCATGTCGGACAAACTACAAATAAACATTGGAAATACAAGCATGGTCTAGGCCCACATGCGAATGATACTCGACAGAATGTTCCAATGAGGCATGCGGGAGGAGGGACTCAACCGGCGGGCGACATGATCGATGCAGAGAAATGAGAAATAAGCAAACGCCACATGATTATACTTGAACGGCTCAAACAAACAATAAGTTGTCTCGCTTGGTCTACATAGTGAAAGGCCTAATGCGCAACGAGGAGCACTGACGCTCGAATATGGCCGGGAAAACACGGAAACCGACATGTGGGGCACACCTGTCGGGACGACGTAGCGCAAACTAGTCCAATGGAGGAGCTGGCCGACGACCTCGTTGCCACCGGCAACCGTTCATGTTGGTCGTGGGGGCCAACAACATGGCGTAGCTCCAACACCGCCTTTGGACACGGCGACCGCGGTGAGCGACACGCTCATCGTCGCTAGACACGGTCGGTTTCAGTGTCCCGAGGGTGGCGTTAGTGCTGTGGCACGACGAACAGTATGTTTGGTTTGTGCCCAAGGTTGCCCCATCAAAGCATTGGGTAGCCAAAATTTTGGTCGAGGTTTTGGTTGCCCATGATTTGGGCGACATCGGCAAGAAAAATGAACTAGAGTTGGCTAGAGTTCATTGGCATGCCAAAAAAATGGCAACTCATCCAAACAAAGACCAATCTTTGGGTCATGACCAAAAATTTGGTAAGGTGCACTTTGGCCACAATCCAAACACACGCCAACACCCGGCTCATCGAGGATGCACGGGGCGCCGGGACACGTCCGCGGAGTGGTGTAGCGCGGCCAACTGCATCCTCAGGACCTGAGACCATGCCGGGTCGTCTTGCTTTTTCGATGACATGCGTCGATCGCATGTGAGCAAAGGGCATCTCCAACGTTGCCATGACCGCAGCTGACTACCCTGGCACCCTAAAAACCCTCGTCCCTTGCGCCGTCGTGCGGTGCGTTCCCAGCCAGTGCCAGCTGCCCGCATTCATGTCATCCGTCTGTATGCCGTCGTTAAGAGGCTCGGTGCCCAAGGAACCAACTCCCGCGACTTAATGACGTACCAGGACGCTTGGCCTCACCGGAATGCGCTACTTAAATCAGCAACGCCCAGCTAACCATAGCGCATCGTCCTCCTACCTGGCACCACATCCGCCATGACCGCAAGCGCGAACGCTCTGCAGGAGAGCTTGTCTTCGGGGATGGAGCTCGAGGTCGCCGCCCTCGCTCAAGTCGCCGCACAAGCGGTGGCCACGCTGGCGGCCGACGACGAGAGCACCGTCAGCCATGCGTCCTACTTGCCGCCGTCCAACGTCCTGCACCGCCGAGGTCGGGGACTCCTCCGAGGATGAGTAGGGCATGGGAGGCGGCAGGTCATGGTGTGCCAACTCGCCGGTCTGTCTCCCGTGTTCTACTTTTCCTCGCCGGAGACCGCACCTTCACTTCACGGGTCTTGAACCCCTCCCTCGTACATGGAGATCGCGGATGGAGGACGTCGGTCGCCGCCGTAGAATAGGTTTAGGGTCGGGTTTCTTTTATTTTTATGTCCTATAAAAGTTCGAAATGTTATGAAAATCTGCCGTGTTTGCATTAATCTCGGCCGGTGTATATGAACTTTCACAATAATATAGTTTATTCTAGGAGTACTAGCAAGATACCCATGCATTGCATGGAAGATCAAGATCTTGTGGGAGAAAAGGATGAACAAGGGAAGGCCTTATCTACAAATGCACATTCATGCATTTCACATCTACAGGAACCTACGAAAGGGTTAACGTAAATTTCCTCTCTCTCTCCTCCCCTAATTTTCATGGTGGTGGGCCCCTCCCTCCCCCAATCTACAATCAACGGCTCACACGTTTCACATTATGTTAATTACGTAACTGGGACTACGTAGGTGTAGCATTACTCATCCTAAAAAACCCAACTAAGCCAACCTCCCAGCATATCGCGCGGGAAAAGACCCGGCCGCGCCGTTTTAGTCGGGATTACCGGATTACTAGTAGTACTATCGATGGATCGCGCGAAGCAACAAGTTTTTTTGAGGGGGCGAAGCACCTAGTTTAAAAGGAAAAAAGGCGGTACACTCACAACACCCCTGTCGCGGTCGCATTGCACCCCACACACGTTCGGTCCTGCACACGGCTCACGCAAACGGAACACGCTTCGGCCTGCCTCTCACTCACACGTGGGACTGCACTTGGAGAAACCGACCATGCGCCAAACTCCCCCGGCCCACCGCGTGAAAATC